>OV656820.1:7527500-8777500 GCA_927399485.1 Calamotropha paludella
TAGAAAATTTCGACGAGTGTTCGCAAGGCTCGGTAGCTCAATTGGGAGAGCATTGGACCGGATTTCCAAAGGTTGCGGGTTCGATTCCCGCCTGAGATTCACTTGTGACCCGAGTCGATTTTTTCTAGTATTTTTCTATTATAATAATTTATCTTATAAGATCGCATTGAAAATGCATAAAATATATAAAAATTATAAATCTAACATGGCTGTTTCATCTTAATCGATTGCCAAACATTTGTAAAAATGTTTCTTTCGAATACGAGAGGATGTTTCCTCTCATTGATGAAACAACGCTGGCCTACAGCGTAAAATCAGGAATGTACTAGAAAATTTCGACGAGTGTTCGCAAGGCTCGGTAGCTCAATTGGGAGAGCATTGGACCGGATTTCCAAAGGTTGCGGGTTCGATTCCCGCCTGAGATTCACTTGTGACCCGAGTCGATTTTTTCTAGTATTTTTCTATTATAATAATTTATCTTATAAGATCGCATTGAAAATGCATAAAATATATAAAAATTATAAATCTAACATGGCTGTTTCATCTTAATCGATTGCCAAACATTTGTAAAAATGTTTCTTTCGAATACGAGAGGATGTTTCCTCTCATTGATGAAACAACGCTGGCCTACAGCGTAAAATCAGGAATGTACTAGAAAATTTCGACGAGTGTTCGCAAGGCTCGGTAGCTCAATTGGGAGAGCATTGGACCGGATTTCCAAAGGTTGCGGGTTCGATTCCCGCCTGAGATTCACTTGTGACCCGAGTCGATTTTTTCTAGTATTTTTCTATTATAATAATTTATATTATAAGATCGCATTGAAAATGCATAAAATATATAAAAATTATAAATCTAACATGGCTGTTTCATCTTAATCGATTGCCAAACATTTGTAAAAATGTTTCTTTCGAATACGAGAGGATGTTTCCTCTCATTGATGAAACAACGCTGGCCTACAGCGTAAAATCAGGAATGTACTAGAAAATTTCGACGAGTGTTCGCAAGGCTCGGTAGCTCAATTGGGAGAGCATTGGACCGGATTTCCAAAGGTTGCGGGTTCGATTCCCGCCTGAGATTCACTTGTGACCCGAGTCGATTTTTTCTAGTATTTTTCTATTATAATAATTTATCTTATAAGATCGCATTGAAAATGCATAAAATATATAAAAATTATAAATCTAACATGGCTGTTTCATCTTAATCGATTGCCAAACATTTGTAAAAATGTTTCTTTCGAATACGAGAGGATGTTTCCTCTCATTGATGAAACAACGCTGGCCTACAGCGTAAAATCAGGAATGTACTAGAAAATTTCGACGAGTGTTCGCAAGGCTCGGTAGCTCAATTGGGAGAGCATTGGACCGGATTTCCAAAGGTTGCGGGTTCGATTCCCGCCTGAGATTCACTTGTGACCCGAGTCGATTTTTTCTAGTATTTTTCTATTATAATAATTTATCTTATAAGATCGCATTGAAAATGCATAAAATATATAAAAATTATAAATCTAACATGGCTGTTTCATCTTAATCGATTGCCAAACATTTGTAAAAATGTTTCTTTCGAATACGAGAGGATGTTTCCTCTCATTGATGAAACAACGCTGGCCTACAGCGTAAAATCAGGAATGTACTAGAAAATTTCGACGAGTGTTCGCAAGGCTCGGTAGCTCAATTGGGAGAGCATTGGACCGGATTTCCAAAGGTTGCGGGTTCGATTCCCGCCTGAGATTCACTTGTGACCCGAGTCGATTTTTTCTAGTATTTTTCTATTATAATAATTTATCTTATAAGATCGCATTGAAAATGCATAAAATATATAAAAATTATAAATCTAACATGGCTGTTTCATCTTAATCGATTGCCAAACATTTGTAAAAATGTTTCTTTCGAATACGAGAGGATGTTTCCTCTCATTGATGAAACAACGCTGGCCTACAGCGTAAAATCAGGAATGTACTAGAAAATTTCGACGAGTGTTCGCAAGGCTCGGTAGCTCAATTGGGAGAGCATTGGACCGGATTTCCAAAGGTTGCGGGTTCGATTCCCGCCTGAGATTCACTTGTGACCCGAGTCGATTTTTTCTAGTATTTTTCTATTATAATAATTTATCTTATAAGATCGCATTGAAAATGCATAAAATATATAAAAATTATAAATCTAACATGGCTGTTTCATCTTAATCGATTGCCAAACATTTGTAAAAATGTTTCTTTCGAATACGAGAGGATGTTTCCTCTCATTGATGAAACAACGCTGGCCTACAGCGTAAAATCAGGAATGTACTAGAAAATTTCGACGAGTGTTCGCAAGGCTCGGTAGCTCAATTGGGAGAGCATTGGACCGGATTTCCAAAGGTTGCGGGTTCGATTCCCGCCTGAGATTCACTTGTGACCCGAGTCGATTTTTTCTAGTATTTTTCTATTATAATAATTTATCTTATAAGATCGCATTGAAAATGCATAAAATATATAAAAATTATAAATCTAACATGGCTGTTTCATCTTAATCGATTGCCAAACATTTGTAAAAATGTTTCTTTCGAATACGAGAGGATGTTTCCTCTCATTGATGAAACAACGCTGGCCTACAGCGTAAAATCAGGAATGTACTAGAAAATTTCGACGAGTGTTCGCAAGGCTCGGTAGCTCAATTGGGAGAGCATTGGACCGGATTTCCAAAGGTTGCGGGTTCGATTCCCGCCTGAGATTCACTTGTGACCCGAGTCGATTTTTTTCTAGTATTTTTCTATTATAATAATTTATCTTATCATACCATCTTTCAAATTATACTTCTTTTATTCTGTAACACCTCAGACCCAAGAGACCCTAGACCACCAGTCGCTTAATCTTCTTTGTAATAAGACGAATTAAAATTGATAGTATGTTTCATTTTTTTAAATCTTCCTTAAATAGTTTCAAGTTATGCTTAATTTCTACAATTTTGTATCACCAATAAGTATGTTTATTGAAAAGCTAAAAAATCGACCTTACGATAAAATTTATGATTCCAAGTTGATTGTACAAGTCGTTAGCATTAAATGCGACTCTAGCATCCATTATCATTGAAATTCCATTGAATCGAAATTCGTCAAATATTTGATGACTTCCAGATAAATGCTATGTTTACTGTAGCCTGATGATAATTTAACCGCATGTTTAATTGCAACTGTTATAAAAGCTGATAGTTACTTTAGCAAATTGTTTGTCTGTTCAGCTGCAATTATAAAGAAATTAATGCAAACATTCATTAGTTTATTTTAATACAAATGAATTGGTTTATTCCCATTACATTTCCAAAATTCATTAAAATTATGTAAATAAAATCAATTATACAAATTCTTTAATTTTTTTCTATTATTAAATATTTTTCTGTTAGCGCCATCTAGCGTCCGGTAGACGACCTACTTGCGGTTAATGTGGTAACAAACACACACAAAGTATTGTCATAATATAATTAGGATGATAATAAAGTATTTATTAATATTCGTTTTAACTCTACATGGTAAGCTAAATTCTTCTATTTTGAGTGTGTTTAAGTTCATCCTGATTCGGTATGGATTTATTACATGATGGTCACAAGTGCAGTGCAAATTTAGCGTCTTACTAATATAATTAAGTGCTACAATGCCTCATATAATTTTGCATATTACTATATATTTGAAAAAGGAATAGAAATAAAACATTATACAGTGAAATCGATGTCTTTACTTCTGTTCAATCAATTTGCTATTTCCAAGACTTATGAAGTAGAATCTCTACTAAATTTTCTGTGCAATTGCGGCCATAGATTATTTTACGTGACGAATATGTTGATTCGGTAATTAACAATTACAACACTAAGAAGAATAACTGAAATCTCTTAAACAGCATTTTAAAAAAGAACTTATTTTTTCAATATTAAATAAACCATTTTCAAAAACTTTTAGCTTTCATTTCAATATTGATAATTATTTTTCGCAATTTTTTAAAATACTCTTGATTACACCCTATAAAACATCTGTCGTAATGCATTTATAATCCCTATTTTTTCAAAGGAAAAATATAAAAGTAAAAGGTTTGTTAATAACCGTAACCAGGAAGTAATTACGTTGATGAAAATTTTATTTTCGGCTCTCAAAGGTTTTACCTAAACATGAACCGTGCTTCAATGTTATATTTACACGGTTACAACTAAGGTTTTTCCTATATAAAAGAAAACTGCAGCCAACGCTATGATACGGAACCAAACAAACAACGAGGACAGTCTCCTATCACATGCGGCTTTTACCCGAATTGGACAGCGTTTGGTATATTATTCGTCGAAACGCATCGGTTTTATAAAAAATCGGTTCTCTGCGGCTTCCAAATGTACGTTGGGTGACTTTACTGTTTTTTATTGTGCTGATATTAATCAGCGTTAACTTCATTGTGTAAACGCGCGCTGCCCTAGATTTATTTGGACCGTAAACAAAAGAGCCATTCCGATTACGTTTCATGACGGATTAAAGTATTACTAAGTAAGTCTTGCTTAAAAAACAGTTCACAGCATATTATAGTAAACACTACAAATATTTATATGTTATAAAAGCTAAGATGCTAACAATAATTATTAATTTACTTCAGGAGGACGATGGCTCTTCGGTTTTAGCGTTAAGCCTATGATAGTGGAGGTAAAAATGAAAATAACTTTATTCAAATACACTGAAAATAACTGAATCTTGATTCGTGAAACATTTTTAACTTACCTACCTTTTTCTGACAAAAAGAGCGGACGGACAAAACTCGAGGGCTTTAAAAGAAGTAACGACATTTACAATATTATACATCGTAATCATACATAATCCAAAAAAAAATACTGTGAATAATAGCAGAGTTTTGATTTCATTTGATGGTTAATTACAACGAATATCTGTTTTAAATATTGCTATGGCAGACAAAGCATAAAAGACGAATTAAAATAGCTACATAAAATTGAGCAAAAGCTTTTATCTCGAGCTTTTCTATGCTTCATAATATACGTCAAGCCATTAGTCCCGTCTGCATCTGCATTCTTCACCAATCCGTACTACGCCTGCTTGGTGGGGAATGTCCGTTCTCACTACAACGACTTCATCCATAGGTACTTGAGCTACAACAGTGTGCTACTCCACTCCACACTACACTGTAATGTGAAATATATAAATAGAGACTAATCTCTCCAACCTTTTTTTAAAATAAAAAAAATCAATTATTCTTCGTATTATTCTTCATAAAACTCTTATCTAATGACCCCAAAGACTAGGCTTCATGCCCTGAATTTTAAACACTGGAGTCCTTTTTAGAACTCGCCTACAGAAAGGTCTTCCATGGATTTGTAACAACTAAAAAGCCTTCAGCATTATTGAGGCCTATTTTAAGTAGTTTTAGTCGTAGTTTCAAAGCTAAATCAAGCTTTTGAAAGGATGCCGTCTAGTCATAAGTTTGAAATAATAAAACATATTATTTTCATTGATATTATTGATAAATTAAATAAAACACTTATCATAGAATAAATCAGTATGTAGTCGTAATTAACTTAATATATTTCTAAAGTACTGTACCCCAACAGACTGTACGTTTTCAAATATGCAAAAGTTACTATCGCGATTAAGTTAAGATTTTAAATTTAGCCCCTATTTCTTTAGTATTAAAGTCTATCATATAAATACTAACTTAAATGCGATAGAAACGTTTGCACAATTAATAACTTACATTCAGGCTTCAGAAATTACATTCGTAGTATTGTTTATCATACACATATTAACTAATTAATGAGATTCTCGGAATGGTTTTTTGGTATTTTATAATTTTAAGTTATTTATTTTAGTTATCAGCCTTTAAGTTATAAGTATAAATTAGCAAGAACTTATCAGGGTCGTATTAAATCCATCGCATTCTCAAAAACATATTTGTGAATGTGAAACTGTATTACGATGCAAAATATATCTATATGTAAGTGAGTAAATAAATTCAAAAGCGATTTTAACGTTTGCACATTTTAAAACTTACACGAGGTGTCGGAAGTGTTACCAATATAAAATGAAAAGATTTTTTAAAAACTATAGACATTTTAAAGAGCCTTCAATACTTCGAAGTATTTTAGAAAATATTGATTCGAAAAAATCACCAAAAGCCTCACTTTTAGCCTAGCTTCTTTAATAGGTTAAACTCGAGGTTCATAGTTACTATTAAATGATCAGCGAAGATAAAATTACTTTTAACATTTCATATAATAGTATATCGTTCCAAAGTTCTTAGATTGACCTTTCAACGATCTTTCTTTTACTCCACATCCATCAAAGGGAAATATATTAAAAAATCATCGCCTGTCATAACGAAATGGTCGATCTACAGAGCAGATAAAAACAGGGCCAATACGGGTCGAGCGTCGAAATTATAAATCATATGAAGACCCTAAACCTAAACACGTCCGGTTGACAAAAAGGGTGATTTCTCAGAATTTATGGGTACCCTACGCGGTTGAGGCACGTGCACATAGCTATTTAAATAATGTCGAAATGTTATAGAACACGTCAATGACTGAAAAATGTTCGAATATGAATCCGCGTCAGTCACTGAAAGTAGCAACAAACTTTTATGGAAATCGACGCAAAACCATACAGTAATATTTACGAAGGCGGAGCAGCGATAGATTTGATCTTAGCCAAAAGGCCGAGATGCGATAGCAATAGATTTTTTGATCGTTAAAAAAAATTACTCCAGACAAAAAAATATATTTTTTTTATGTAAAATGATAATAATTTTGGAGTTTACTCCTTAAGAATTGATTTTCATATAATGCGCGGGTATGAAAAAATATTAAGAGTAAAATTTTGTGATCGAATAACATCGTAACGATTTTGTGCGCAACCTATCATGCGCACCTTTCACTTTTATTTTACAGTTTTGTTTTATAATTTTCTGTCCTGTTCAAAGACAATCTTTGTTAAAGAGTAAACTACAGTCGTGAGTCGCACCTGACACACACAGTTTTTTTTACTAATAACATAAATTCGGTATATTTTTCAATGGCCCTGATATAGCATTGGTTATTTGAGGAGATTTTCTTAAAAAATACGATAGTTGAGTATGATATTAGATAGTTCTATATTTTGATTTCAGTGGATGCACTTACAGTTAAACGTTAGATAAAAATATGCAAATTTAATATTTGTTACTAATGACAATAAAATGTGTTGTTTCTT
Source organism: Calamotropha paludella (assembly GCA_927399485.1). Lineage (NCBI taxonomy): Eukaryota > Metazoa > Arthropoda > Insecta > Lepidoptera > Crambidae > Calamotropha > Calamotropha paludella. The sequence goes on from OV656820.1 coordinate 7,534,701, forward strand.
TTGATTAAAGGCATAGTGTGTAAACTGTCAAGATGGCTAAGTAGTTGTCGTTCGCATATTGTTTTTACTTGTAAAGTTAGACTCATGTCAATTCATAATACCCGGAAAACTGGGTAGTAAATGGAATTTGAACGAACTTACCGACAGCCGCGCCTAGCTACTCCAATACCGCGGAAAAGTTGTTGCTTAAATTATAAGTTATATGGTATGGTACCATGGTTTGAATATGTAAAGGCAGTTAGAGCTTTCTTAAGTTATTTCTAACCTTCAAGCCTGTAAAATATGCATGTAAATATGTGAAGCAAAATTATAAAAATATTACCTGTAACCTGTTTTTTAAAATTTGTAATTATTTGATATATATTTGTTTTATATTTATTAGCTTTTCATCTTAAATATATTTTATTTGGACAAATACCAAAAAGAAGACTAAGTTCAGAATTGCAGTCAAGATTTTTGTGTAAAATAATACGAATTGTGCGTCGTTTTCTGTTTTTAAACGAAGTTAACTTGTCAGTAAAATAAAATAATTTGAAGTTGTACTCCGATTTTAAATGGCGTAACACACTTATTAGTGATAAAATTAATTTTAACTCTGTTTGAATTATCATGAAATAATATTTCAAGTGGTTGACGAGTTTATTATAAATAAATATAAGATCAAAAATAAAATGCTTTTACTCAATATGAGCGTTACAGTCCTATCGGAGCCTTATACCACGAAGATGCCGCAAGAAACTCGCAAGGGTTGTTAGTTTTTGTCTTGTATCTTTACTGTGACCATTCAATAAAATGTAAAGAAAGATATTATTAGGAAATTACTAGCGGCCCACCCCGGCTTCGCACGGGTGGACAAAATTCTTTAATTTTTTTCTATTATTCAATATTTTTCCGTTAGCGCCATCTAGCGTCCGGTAGACGAACTACTTGCGGTTAACGCGTTGCTATGGTAACGTTAATGATACAATGGAAAAAGAGCGACAGACAGACACACAAACCACTGTGATATTAGATTATAGCTTCTGCGTGAAATAAAGTTCACAATCAACAGAGTATTGAAAAAAACATTTTACATGGTGTCATATGGATAGAAAACTATGCTTTTCCGTTAACATATGATAAAGTGACTCTTATCTCGCCCACTTTCATAATTTCTTTATGTTATAGCATAGATAACGTTGAAACACAAAATCGGTCACAAACATCATAAACATCGAAAAGTTCTAAATTGCAAAAGTTTACTGTGTGAATACAACTTTGTTCATATCAGCCTACATGAAAAATAAACATATTACAACACAGTACGATAGTATCGCAGGACTCTCAGGCAGAATATTATATTTACCTCTCATTTGTCACGTCTTTGCTATGTTACGCACTTACGTATGTAAGAACCGAAAATAAAACAATGTATAAATTGCGGTGATACAGAATCGGATCTCTATCGAGACTAGTTTTTTGGAAGACAAACAACTTTCTGTCACGTGAATGACACATAATGTCACATGATGTCAAATAAACTCGAAGACTTTTTTTTGTAATACATTAGAGAAGTTTGAACACTTAAATTAAAACATCGGGATAACTTCAGCAAAACATGCATGATATACCGCCCACCCTTCCGCAATAAATGCACAAACGGAAAATAAATGCAATTATCTGCAGATTCCAAGACAGCACCACAACGCATCATCATCGTTGCTCCTTGTATGAGGGGACAAAACACATGTAGTGTGCTTGGCGAAGTTGCAAATTGTATCGCCTCCGCTATCCTGGTACTACAAGTACGAGCATTTGCATTTATTTGCCGCTTGTGCATGTTCAATTATTTGCGTGCGGGCGAGCTGTAGATATGGACGCTAGTCCGACAGAATAGAATAACTCTTTCACTTCAAAGGGAGTCGTGAAAAGAAAATAATGATACTGAAGGAAATTTCCGTACACCTCCCGTAGACCACAACATGGGCAGTAGCGTTTCCCAATTTGACTGCGAACTCCAACCCGTCTGCCAAGGTTGAATATTACAGCAAAACCTTTAATGGAAGCTTCGTCGTTTTCGATGGACATCATTCGAATAATGATCAGCGGTGGATCTTGCATCTATTGCAAAAGTAAGTTAGATATTGTAATTTAATCATGGACATGGAATTCCGCCAAGTGACGCCTAATTCGAAAAAACTATTCTTATGTCTTAGAGAGATATTCTTAGAGGTTACTTTCTACCTACGGTTTCGAACTCCACTCTCCAATAAACTCAGTTTATTTAATCTCCAACAAAATATAATTGAGTGGAATCACCAACCGTTGGTTGTTAATATACTACAGCAACATGGTTTGTATTCATTAATCATTCCCCAGATTCTATTTTCTATTGAACAAAATATTAGTATGGATTGAGTTGTTAGCTACCCATAAACTCGCAAGGCAATCATCAACGTATCGAAGCGGTCCTAAGCCGTGGATCTATTTGTAGTGTCGGCAACGTGTATTGTAGTCTCGGGATAAAAAGTTAAATAAAAGGTGGCAATGGCAGATTTTAGCAGTCACTTCTCCTTTTGTATTTTAATCTGTTAAAGCATTTTATATTTATAGTTTTGGATATACACATAATAAGATTAAATTAGCATCAAGAAAAAAATATGTTACAGCAAAAGATGACTTAAAAAGATAAAACAGTCAACAATTAAATTTTAATTCTGAAGTAAAGTTCGGTTACCACACACAAAGAGTTTCGTACTATGATAACATCTTTCGAAGTATCGAACGCTGAAGATCGCCATGCTGTTGCAGTTTCTTGGACATCAACCCTTCTTAAACATTTCGTCATTTATTGGTAAAAAAATATTTACATTGAGAGTCTCACAAAACAAGTTAATGTGGACGCTATAGTAAACCCTATGTCAACGTACACTACATTAATACAGATTGATGCCCTGGTAATCTTATGGAGACGACGCGTCCTAGGACTTGACGTACCTACGCAATTTACTTTACCTGATTATAACTTGTTAAGCTGGACTAGCGTTGATGTTATTGTATGTAGATACAATAGGGACTTGGCTGAGACAACAAAGAGGAGCTTTTACAACCACAAAAGCATGAGCAGGGACTCATGGCACAAAAATATACATGTTACAACAATTAATGAAAATAAATGAAAATATGAAATAACTTTATTTAAATGCACTAAATATAAGTTGTTTTGATTCGTCGAACATTTTTACCTCACCCTATTTATGACGTCTTTTAACTGACAAGAAGATTGGGCGCAAGAAACTCGTCAGCATAACAGAAGTAACGACATTTACAATATTTTTTTTTATAGTAAATAGTTAGGCGCTTGACCTCTGTCTCGCCAGATAGAAGGCGACCATTAAATCGATTGTAAATATTATACTTCGTGACCATACGTAATCCACAAAATACATTATTAATTTATAATAACAATAATACAATACAAATACAATACAAAAACACTTTATTGATTTCACTGTGTTTCAGGTGTAAAAGAAAGTAGTGAATTAAAACTCCTCATTAAATAAATTAATTAAAAGTCAATAATAGTTAATAATAAACATATTTTAATGGAATATTAATAGTTATTGCTCAATATCTGCCGGCAAGTGTTATCTTCACAGTTTCACATCCATAGCACTATTTTGTTTTTTTCCACAATTTCATTGAACCCAATGGAGGCCATACAAGAATCACTGACACAGCTGCAACGGTTATTCACTGAGCGGATGGACACCTACGAAAGTGAGCTGCAGGCTGCTGTTCCATCATCCAACATTTCCAGCCTAACTTCAGATTTTGCTTCATTCCGGAACTTTGTATTATCATCCATTCGCAGTCTTCAGGAACAGTTAAATCTACTTGCTCATCAGGTGGACAACATAGAGATGCATAGTCGGAGAAAGATACTGCTTCTTCATGGTGTGCCAGAAGCTACTGAAGAAGATCCTACGGAAGAAGTGGTAAAGACAATTACTGGAAAACTGAAGCTGGACGATTTCTCTGACAAGGATATTAGTCGATGCCATCGTATGGGCCGCCAGTCTGGTCACAGTCATCCACGTCCTCTTGTAATAAAGTTCCGAGAGCTTGATGTCCGCAACAAAATTTGGTACTCCAAAACGACTCTTAAAGGGACAGGACTGACCTTGTCAGAATTCTTGACAAAAGCAAGACACGACACTTTTATAGCCGCACGAGAGAGGTTTGGTTTAAATAAGTGTTTTACACGTATGGGATTTGTGTTTGTGATAGGTGGTGATGGGAAACGTCGGCGTATAAGTTCCATTGCCGAACTCAGTGAAATCTTGGATCCACCAATTATGAAGCCTAATTCTTCGAAGCCTTTATCATCAAAGCCTGCAAAGGGCAGGCGTGCGGCTACAGCTGGCAAGAAATAGATTGGGTTTCTGTTTGTGAAGTGCCCTGTAAATTTAACGCCTTTCTGTGGATCTTTTCATACAATTCTTTACTTTATATTTTCTTTTTTTTTATGTTAGTCATAACGGGTATTTTTATATTATTATTTAGTTAATTTCGTAGCTACTTGTATTGTAATATTATTGTTGACAGATTGACATCACAGTACTTTATTTTTTTTTTTGTCTTAGTTTAGTATTCCGTAACGCAAGGCAAACGATACATAGCCCATACAGCCTAGTATAAGGTGAATTCACAGATTGGCTGAACTTTAATTTATGGTTTTTGTTTCTTATCATTTTTAATTTTTTTTTTTTTCTATTAGTTCTCTTTTTTTTATTTTTTAGCTCCAACATTCAGCCGGCAGATGGGATATATAATTTGTTGATAAAACTAACCATTTTTTTTTTGTTTGTTTATATAAAGTATATATATATATCTATTTTTTATTTATTTTTATATCTAGTTCTAGTCATTATAGTGATTATGAACACTCTCAATCATTATCGTCAGAAAATGACTCTAGTTTTGACAGTTTACCGTCCCTTTCTGATTCTCTTCATAACCAATTTTCGAATATGCCTCAAAATTTTAATGTCGTTCACATCAACGCACAGAGTATTCCGGCCCACTACTCAGATATGCTGGTATCTTTTGATGTCAAAAATCTCCATGCTGTTTTAATCTCCGAATCCTGGCTTAAGCCCTGTTTACCCTCTTCTTCCTATGCGATACCAGGCTTCAATCTCATAAGGAATGACCGCACTAGCTCTGGGGGAGGTGGAGTTGCTATTTATTTGCGATCTAATATTTCCTACACGATAATTAGCTCCTCGGCCCAACCTTCTTCACTTATTGCCGGTGAACATCTGTTTCTTGAAGTCCTGCTATCACATAACAAGGTGTTGCTTGGAGTTTATTATAGCCCCTCCCTACGAGTAAATTTCTTTAATTCTTTTGAAAAACTTCTAGATGACCTAATACCATCATACGCTCACTCTATAATAATGGGGGATTTCAATACCTGCCTTTTAAAGGATGATTCTCGAGCTCAGACTTTTAAATCCATCGTCGGATCTAGTAATTTGCATATTCTTTCACTCAATGCCACCCATCATTTCCCAAATGCTACCCCCTCACTTCTAGATTTATTAATAGTTTCGGCTCCTCAACATGTTATAAAATATGGTCAATGTCCGGCCGATTCCTTTTCTTATCATGACCTTGTATTTTTATCTTACAAAATTCGTCCTCCTAAAGCTAAACCAAAAGTCATTCTTCAGCGCAGCTTTGGTAGCATAAATCAGGAAGCCTTTATCACTGATGCTCAGAGCATTGATTGGTCGTTGGTGATAAACGCTGAAACTGTCAATGAACAGGTTGCTGCTTTCAATACTCTCATAACTAAACTTTATGACAAGCATGCACCTTATAGATCCATAAAGTTGAAGCATCTCCCGGCTCCCTGGATTACAAATGATATCAGGGCATTAATGCACAAAAAAGCTGTTGCAAAAAATAAATATAAACGTTGTCCAAACGATATTAATAAAAATAAGTATACCAAGGCTCGTAATCGCTGCAACACGGTGTGTAGGGATGCCTTACGCCGCCACATTCATGTTTCTGTCGCAGACAAAGACCCGACAAAGGTCTGGAGTTTCCTTAGGTCAATTGGAATTGGAAAATCACATCTGCACTCTATTCCTAAAAACCTTAACATCGATTCACTTAATACACATTTCTGTGCCTCTTCCAGCCTCACTGATTCGGATAAGAATCTTACTTTGAATTATCTTTCTTCTTTACCAATTCCAGACTATTCTCCTTTTCTTTTTACTCAGTTTTCGGAATGTGATGTTAAGAGGAGCATGCTATCAATCTCTTCCAACGCGGTCGGTGACGATGGCATTAGTCGCAACATGTTGATTCCTATCCTTGATATCATCCTTCCTATTCTGACCTTTATTTTTAATAGCTCTGTATCACAAGCTGTCTTCCCAGAAGGTTGGAAGTACGCTCAGGTGATTCCACTGCCTAAAAAACCCAATCCTCAGTTATTCTCTGATTTTCGACCCATTTCTATCCTTCCCTTTCTATCCAAAGTTTTTGAACGTCTTGTCCTCAATCAATTGAATTGTTTCCTAGCCCGTCATTCTCTTTTCAATCCTTTTCAATCCGGCTTCCGTTCAGGACACAGCACTACGACTACTTTGCTTAAAATTACAGACGACATTCGTTCTGGAATGGAAGCTGGTCATGTCACGGTTTTAACACTATTGGACTTTAGTAATGCTTTTAATACTGTCAATTTTGATATTCTTTTGGCATTACTGCGCTCTCTTAACATATCTCCATCGGCAACTGAATGGTTCCACAGTTATCTTAGCGGACGCAAGCAGCGGGTTCGTCTGGAGGAGAGTATCTCTTCCTGGAGTCCCACGACTGCTGGTGTTCCGCAGGGCGGTGTCCTTTCTCCACTTCTCTTTGCTATTTTTATCAACTCTATCTCAAATAATTTATCTTCTTCCTATCACCTGTATACAGACGACCTTCAAATTTACTGTCAGGCTCCTGTCACTGAATTGCATAATGCAGTCCGTGCTATAAACAATGATCTCTGTCGAATTGCAGAGTGGAGCAAATCCTATGGCCTCGATGTTAATCCCAACAAAAGTACCGCAATTATCGTGGGAAGTTCCAGGATGATTGCTAGAGTGGACTGGCAATTGCTGCCAAATATAAACTTTGCTGGCACCGATATTCCTTTTAGCTCGTCAGTGAAAAACTTGGGATTAATTTTTGATAATAATTTGAGTTGGCGACCTCAGTTAGAGGCCGTCAGTCGTAAATTATATGCTTCAGCAGCTGCGCTGAGAAGACTGCGTAATTTTTTACCCACTTCCACCAAAATTGCACTAACGCAATCTCTGTTGCTCCCTATTCTAGACTATGCCGACGTCTGCTATCTTGACATCACGGAGGAACAGCTTAATAAGCTTGAGCGTCTTCAAAATTTTTGTGTTCGATTCATATTTGGCCTACGCAAATATGATCACATATCTCAGTTTCGTTCTCAGCTCAAATGGCTTCCCATTCGTCTTCGCCGGAATACTCACATACTTACTCTGCTCTACAACATACTATTTAATCCTTCAGCCCCTCACTATCTTAAAGAACGTTTTAAGTTTCTTCATACATCAAACACGTTTTCCTTGAGGTCATCAGATAATCTTGGCCTTTATATTCCCGCACATAGTTCCACGTTCTATGACTCTTCCTTTACTGTTCAAGCAGCTCGTCTTTGGAACTCCCTCCCGGTTTCTATAAGGCGTGCACAATCCATTGGCGTCTTTAAGAATCTCGTAAGGGAATATTTTCTGTCAATTTAGGCGAGCAACGTATGGATGATGTATCCTACTAACTAGACGTTATGTATGTGTATTATATACGTATGTATGTATTTTTAATTTAGGTATATGTGTTTGTATGCTATGTATTTATGTGTATGTGTGTATATGTATGTATGTATACGTATGTATGTATATGTGAATATATATTTATCGTTTACACCGCCGCCTCTTACGCTTCCTTCCAGTCCTATCCATCCAAAGGTTGTCTGGAAGAGATCGCTCTGAGCGATAAGACCGCCCATTGTAACACTATTTTAAGTTTTCTCTTGTTATCTTATTATTTCAATGTGGTGTTATCAATAAAGTGTTTTGTATTGTATTGTATTGTATTGATTTCACCACAAAAACAGAAGGATACACAAACACAGATAATTTCTTAAATCGAATGTGTAACAATCGGCGGCCTTATCGCTAAAAGCGATCTCTTCCAGGCAACCTTAGGATGGAGAGGATAAGGATAAGGATTAGGATAAGGAAGCTAGAGCTATGGCGGTGTAACTTAAACAGGAAATAATTAAGGTGAAATACTAATAATGAAAACAATAACGAACGAACAAAACCTAAATTAAATATAAATAAACGTGCATAATAATATATACATACTATAAATATAAATACTAATATATATTCGTTGTATAATATACATACATAAAAAATACATATCAATAAATATAATTGTCTAGTTGATAGAGAGCAGTTACCCAGCTATTGTGAGAGATAGTGAGTTTTAATAGTAGTGATATGGTTTAATTATATAGTTGACTAGCTGACCCAGCCACGCGCTGCTGTGGCACAGTAATTTTATTTTTCTAAAATAAAAGAATTTTTCTAAAATACAAGTAAGTTACTTCTTATTACTTCAGTTATCTGCCAAAAAAAGTCTCGTCAAAATCGGTCCAGTTATTTCAGAGATTAGCCGGAACAAACAGACAGACAGACAGACAGACAAAAATTGTGGAAAATGTTATTTTGGTGTATGTACCGTATATATATAGTAAAAAAACGGTTATTTCAATATTACAAACAGACACTCCAATTTTATTTTTATAGATTACAACAATGTCAACAAGTATGAGTTTTAAAGAAGTAAACTTTAACATTGCAGTGATATACAGAGTATAAACGACAAATTAAAGAAAGCAACATAAAGATAAATGTTAAGTATATGTCAAAAAAATTATGTAGCTTAAAGCGGACCCATTTCTCAAGGCAGCACCCGTTCACGAGCATGAAGCAAGTAGTCATTGCTTCAGTTAACCATATCTTAGTGAACGTATTGACTCACACCACACACCGCTCCAACTAATTTCGGGTAACTCCAACCAATTATTCAGCCCCAATTAAAACATTTTTTTACAAGGTTTTAGTTTTTAGTATATAAGCAGCCGTAACTTAAGGATAAATGGATATACGCATTAGACATATACGGACCTGTACTAGGATTTAAAACCGGGAGCTAAGGTGCATAAGCAGGAACGCTGAATTAAGCCGAAACTAAACAACGTATTTTACACTAAGCAAGCATTGCAGGTCCCATTTTGTACAAAATTGGAACTGTAAATAAGTAACGTAAATTTTTGGTTTCTTCAGAACCATTTGAATTTTAACTAAAATGAAAAGAAAACATAAAAAAACATTCAACCTCTAACGCAAATGTGAAACTTCACGCCACTAGACATCTCGTGACCCCGGACTGTCAAACTAGAAGAAAGCATCGTTGCGTTTCAAATATTAAAAATGCAATAAAGCTTTTATTAAAATAAAAAATACCAATCTATCTGCGAGGTATGACTTTTGAAAGGCAAAACGGAAAATCTTATATTGGCTAGCTGATCTGAGCCCGGCGATCACGGTATGACCGTCGTAGTTCCAACTCTGTATATATTTTAAATATGCAAATATAATATAAACAATAATATAATTTAATATAAACTGTTATTGCGCGATGCAGATTTCCATTCGTATGTGCTCGATTGGAACTAGCGCCATCTAGAATACAGTGTGTTCTTGTTGCTTCCAGGAACGAGCGTTGTAATGTGCGGCGGTCAATAGGTGTCGTCGTCATAGATCTTTTGCTATTAAGCTTTCGAATCTCCATTTACACAACTATAATTTAATAATAACTCTACTCACATAATTTAAAAGCTGTTTTGAGCGGATATGATATATTAAATTATATTATTTTCATGAATGTTAACAAATGTTATTATGTTTATTATGTTATTATATTATGTTAACAAATCGCAAATAAATAAGTTTTAAATTATGCCAATAACTTCAATCAAAATTGGGAGAAAATTCACAATAGAACAACTTTAACAAGTTCTTATGCTTACAACTAAACTAGGACAACAAAAGACTATATTGTTCGTTACTGAATATTAAAATTTACTGTCATCTATTAGTGTCGAAACTGTTTGGGTATAGGCATTTTTTACGGATGAAAATAATGTAACTAGAATACCGCTGTCAACAAACACTAATTTATCTACTACATAATATCATTAAAAGGTTTTTATTCTACACCTGCTCGGAAAGTACGTTGATACTTGTTAAAAAAACGAGCCCAAGAGTGTCCCCATGTCACACAAATATGCGGGAGGTAAAGTTTTATAAAACAACTGCTAGGGTGCGGTAAGAATTGTATAAATAATCCTTACTGCAAGTTACTGTGTTCTGATTTTTTTTAATAAAAAAATTAAATTTGAATATAGATATTCACAAAATTCTTTTTATGAAGTTGAAAGATAGTGACGATTTTTAATGGAACCGCCAGAACCGAAAGATGCCGCCAAGTTATTGAGGAGTAGTTTTTTGTATCACTGAGTCAAGCCTGAGGGTATAATAATTATATGACAAAATAAATATTTAAATATTAACCAGATGCATTAAAGAGTTTACTGGATTCCTTTATGACACATGTACGAAAGATCTTGATTTTTTTAAGAAAGCATATAAAGGTCAAAGGTTTGGAGACCTGTATTTTAAGTGAAGCTGACATACATACACGAACATATAAAAAACATCACGAAGAGACTTTGTGTTTACTTAGGACTAGCGCTTGGCCTTATTATTTCTCTATCAAACTAATATCTACATATTTTAAGCTTTGAGATGCATGTAGATAATATGGTCGTACTGAATATTATTCTTGTTTTTCAAAAGATTGGATCTTCCTTTTGCAGAGTTCACTTTATTACTTAATTGCAAAAATGTAAGTTGAGATAATGTCGATTCATTATATTCATATCATGAAACATTATTTCAACAATTTATATTACATACTTATGAGTTGAAGTGTATAATAATAATTTTAATTGATTTTATATCATATTCTAATTTAAAAACACTTGATTCGAATTATGATGTCAACTAAGTTGGATGAATTTCGTTAGTGTCGTTGCATACAAGACTTGAAACCAAATGCACGTATCGCGAATAGTCAGAACGTGAAATAATTATTACTGAACATTGTGGTAGTAGTTTGGATATGACTGCCAATAAAATGAAATGAAATTTAGTGTATTGTAATATAGATATAAAAGATTTCTAATAAAAGATATACAATCAAATTACATAATTTGTTTAATGTACCACTCTTTTAATAGTATGATGGAATGACAACAAATCTTTAATCTAAATCATTTAATATAGCTAGCTTTTAATATAACATATACGTGATATATTATTTTAAACACATAATTATTTGGCATAATTATTATGTGTTTTTGTATAATACTTAATAATAATGCAAGCAAAACAAAGCTTAGCTCACTTCGATCGCTCTTATGTGTGTGGTCATAAGTCTAACCTGACCTAACCATCAGCTTTATTTTCGTATTTAAGGTTTTTCTTTAAAGGGTATCCCCCTGCACCCTTAGGCAAGCACTAAAATATGCACCTTGAAGGAAGCAGGCAATAATGCATGCAAACCCACGAGCAAACATGCAATCTACATGAATGTTTGCAAGCAAGTATTCCATAAACATTATACGAAACGTTATTATTTTAAATATTAATTATATGAAAAGATACGTATATCAAACAAAATAATACCAGACGAACGATACATAAAAGTTTCCTAAAAAAATTATTTAGGTAAAAGAAAAAGAAAACTTACCTTGCTTCACTGTGAATTCTAGAGAACTTTAAATTTATGTTTTGCTATGATAGACGCCTTTGTTATGAAAGGCCACGCGAATGAGGCAATAAAATGCTTCCTCATGCCGAACACATACCAACCTAACAGTTGATCCGCCAGCTACTACACTTTAAGGTGTGCATAACGTTTGAGATCAATAATCGTATTAAGTATTGATTTCAAACGTTCAATTAAGAAGAATTATCAAATGTCATTAATGACAAAATTATTTTTTATGATTTCTATTTATTTATGTCTTGATCTAGCATTTCTGCACTCATTTACTAAAATGAAATACTTTTACCGATACCAAAAACAAGTATGTTTTCGTATTTTTATTTCATTGTCCTAGTTGCCATTGTAATAAATATTCCATAAATAGACGGGCATATTACTCGCACACCCTCGTATTTTTTTCAATAAAGCTATATAAAAATATAAACAATGCATTATAAAACGCGATGTTACGCCGCCAACCCTAATGTTGGATACTTGACATAAAATCAGATTGTACATGCGAATGAAATAGCCAATTCCTTACTTCGGACAGAGCCCAACATGTCCGAAAATGTACAGAAAAACCCTTATCGGAACATCGTGCTCGGAGGGGTCTAAGAATAAAATGCCCTTACATTCTGCTTTGTTATGTTATCGAGAAATATGTCCTTTTCCTAGGGTTATGTCAAATATTACAAATTTTTCTGTCTTGTGTTGTAAGATTCCAATATTTAATCTGGAAACTGCACAGTAAGCAATTACTTTATGATAATAAACATTTTTGCTGTCTCAAATATTCATGCAAAGTGTAGATATGATTAATTCATTATATATAAGTATTATATTATATTAGATTGTCTAATATAACTTGAAGTAACATATCGAGAAAGTTTATTTCTTTAAAAAGCAAATATGCATATTAACAATCTTTTAAAATATCTTTTTATATTCCCGTAACCCCTTGTGGTAAGTTAAATAAATAAATAAATATTTCTTACACTCACACCAATTAGCCTAGCCCAAAGTAAGCACCGTAAGGCTTGTATTATGGATACTAGGGTAACGTATAGACATACATTAATGATACATAGATATTTAATATTCATAGAAATACATATAAACACCCATGACTTACAAATAACAAGGTACAAATGCTCGTATTCATCATACAAACATCTGCTCCTTCTGGGATTCGAACCTAGGACCGTCGGTGCGAAAGGCAGGATCGCTACCGTTAACGGTCGTCGAATGCTTGTGTATTATGCATAGCTCTTTATATTTGATGTTACAGTTAAATATTCGACTAAGGGATTTTACACATTTATGCGAAAATGGTAATACTAGATACGAGATATTGACACTGTGCCCTCGATATTATATTATTTGACGTTGAAGGTTGTATCTTATTGTAAGAATGATAAAATATATGTTCACATAAAAGTGTATACTTGAACCCTAGTTATATATCTTGGAGCCAAAGAAATGTTGTATAAATTGATTTATTGATATAAAAATATTTATTTAACGAATAAAATAAATTGGATTTGAATAATTTAATAACAAAGTTAGATCGACGCGTTGGAGTGAACATAGTAAATTGGTATCAGTGGTCCCATTGTCAGCGAAAGAAAATGTTCAGGCTTTCATATAAGTATTTTAGTTTGACAGGTAAATAAGTTCACTGAAATGTGATATCTTTATCATAATCATCGCTATTTTAAAAGAAAAAGGATGCCTAAAGTTGTCTTGTGGTTTATTTACTTAATGGTTTATATAAAACTTTCAAAAATGTATTTAAATATAAAAAAATACTTTTAACGATGGTTAATAAATTAAACTGTAATGGACCTCCACGTTGGGCGTCAAAATGTTAATGAGACTTCGACCTAAATGGTAGAAAACAGCTTATTATTGAATTAAAAAAGCTTTAATCTCTGTTGTTATCAGTTGATCAATTCTCACACTATTGTCTGAAGCAACGAGAATAAAATATATGACGGAGGGTCGAGCGGGAGGTGAAGATTCGGTATTTATTTCATAATATTTTATCACAATAAAACTTGGTTTACACTCTTCAGGTATATTAAGATTAATTTAAATTACAATCAACGCGAAATTAATCAACACAGCTCTGATGAAAACCGATTATGATTTCGAAACGTGGTGATGTCGGAATGAGGTTAGAAACACAACGCGCGTTTCGAGCGCCATTTTTTTGAAGTGACCGTTGGTAGTGTTGCCAACGGCTCACGTCGATTACCCGCTCAAACCAGTGTTGCCACAACCTCATTCCGAATACACCCAAATCTGTTCAGACTTGACGTTCCGTTGTACGCTCCACGACATATATATGTATTTTTATCATTTAGTTTTAAACTTTGTCCTCACCTTGAATTTGCGTGACGTCACTCATCACCTACCCAGTGTTTAGTATTTATTTATTCTACGCTAGCGTCAGAACAAACATTGAATTTTAGAGGGTATTTTTAAAGATTGTCTTTGAACAGGCACAGAAAATAATAAAATTGAACATCAAAATAAAAGTGTCAGGTGCACACGATGAGTTGCGCAAAAAACGTAACGCTGTCATTCAATCACAAAATTTTACTTTTCATAATTTTTTTTATACAGGGCGCCTTATATGAAAATCAATTCTTAAGAAGTAAACTGCAAAAAGATCAGTCGTATATTTTTAATGTTAGTTCTATAATTTACTATTCATAATGTTGATATTAAAAAAGGAAAATATAGGTATATTATGATTAAAATCGCTAAGGCTGATGAAAAGCCTTGATCGCAATATCTTAGGCTTTCTAGCTACCAGATCTAAAGCAGCTATCAATTATCAAATACTGAACATTAAGTGTAGACGATACCTGTACTGAATTATGAGTATAAATGATTTATGTCAAATGTTGCCACAGAGGCAATAATTAGGCACAGCGCCCCAGGGGCCGGTTGAAACGTTCGATGTACCCCCGAGAGCGGTAATTACTATATATCGTGTTTCAACTATTATCAAATAATTATTCTGAACACGAAGCAGGTAGGCAGTGTTACGCCTCCGCTATTTTATATTTACGAAATTCCTGATTTCTTTTCTGCAATTATTATTTTATATAATTAGAATAATTAAAGCATACAAGTAAATCCAGTATAATAAATGTTTATTGATCGTAAGTAATAAAATATATTAAATTTGACTTTGTAGATCCGTCAGGAAAATTATGTTTTTTCCGAAATAAAATAAATTTTATGTCTATTTCTTTCAATCTATTATTTTATCTAATTGCTTGCCAAGTTTCATTCAAATCTGCTTAGCCGGATAGGTTTGCAAGTGAAACATAAATTTTACACTACTTTTAATATTATTTGGCTTTTTGTAATTTGAATTATTTCATAAATAAAAATGTATTAGGTAGGTCAGTCAATATATTATGGAAAGTTTAATAGCATTATGCACTAATAATGAAAAGCACATCAAAAGTTTAATGCATGCAAAAAGTATAATGAATTAACAAGAAACTGTAAATGACCGGCCACAATAGATACGACTTCCTCAAAAAGCGCTCTCTATCTCAAAATGATTGGCTCTAGAATATCAATGTATGATTAATATTATTGTTGGATTGAATTGCATTTTGTATTTTGATCCTCTGTTGTATGAAGTTTTATTTATATTTACAAGCAGTTTGACCAATAGAACATAACCTGAGATGGCGGGTGATGTATTTTTAGTCACGGAGATACGGATACCCCTAGATACGGGTATCAAATTGGAGGTTAAAAACGACAAAGATAATAATATCGCACTTAAATCAATTTAGTCACAGCTCCGTGATAGCAGATGGATGCCCATGGATCAGCTTGAATGGCGCAATGTCTGTTACGCCATAACTTCCCGAGTTCTTAACCGATTTTAATATTTTTTTGTGTGGAATCGAATCAACAGGTTTAGGACCAGATTGTGACGGACCCGAATTTTGAAAGTCGCAAAAATTCCCATCGAAGGAAAAAAAACCTTTTTTTAGGTATCGCGCTCCGCTTCAATATATGGTGCTAGCGTAGCTTTATGCTTAGCGACTGCATCGCCTAGTATTTTTTTAAATAATAAAGATAATTGCAAAATCCATTTAAGTCTTATTTGGTAAAAAAGGTTTAATGTGACCCTGTAGAAGCATAAAAAATGCGAAAATTCTTAACACAAGTAATAAGCCAGACAGAGGTGGGTTCTACCTGAGGAGTATTTTTTCAAAGCATTTTTCTTTTAAATTATTTTAACAGAAAAATTAACTCGGCTTACAAGTTTTCTCAGACGAGATGATTTTTTTCTTATATTTTGCTATTAAAATATTTTATCATATAAGATAGTATTAAAAATGCAGAAAATATATAAAAATCATAAAGTATTTTTCTTTATTGGAGTGGAGCGTGCGAAGCTCCCATGGATCAGCTTCAATGGCACAATGTCTGTTACGCCATGACTTCCCGAGTTCTTAACCGATATCAATATTTTTTGTGTGGAATAGGACCGGTTTAGGACCGGATTATAACGGAGCCCGAATTTTGAAATTCGCAAAAGTTCCCATCGAAACAAAGATTTTTTTTTCTTTATTAGGTATTACGCTCTGCTTCAATTTATGGTACTAGCGTAGCTTTATGCGACTGCATCGCCTAGTTAACACCGTTCAAGAAGTCAATAATATCTGTGCGACATGTCACCAGTCGAGTCGTATAAGTTCGTACAAAATATTTGCCCTAGCAAGTTTTAATTTGGTGACATTAAAATCTATAATCTATTGAACCTGTGCGAAGTGGGTGGTAGGGGTAAAGAAAACGATCGCTGCGCTTGTCGCGGCACAAATATGCAACAAATTGGGCAAGGGAAACAAACAAACTTGTCAATGTTGTTTTGAAATTTTTGAAAATGGGTTATTATTGTTGTTGCATCGTAGACTGCACAAATAACAGCAGAAATAGTCAGTGCAAATTTTATGTTTTATCTAAAGTTTAGTGAAGTTTTTAAGTTAAGAGAGTCCTTACGTTTAAACTTGTTTTATAGGGTGTTGAGGTCACCGATTTATGACGACTGATGATGGCTCGTATTAAATAACTATTGCCATTAGTTCTCACTTCTTCTACATTCCTCACATGTTCTGCTAACACCAATTTATTTCCTTTTAGCATAGTTTGGGGCTGGAAACTTATTGTGTGTTTTACACTCTCAAAACTAGTTTTTTTTTAATAATGTTTATTGCTCATAAACAGTTTTTATCAAATTCCATACCATTTATTGTCTTTAAAGTATATTTTATTTACTCTAATCTATAAAAATAAACAAGCTGTTGTTGTTTATTTTTTGACATATGCCCCTTAAAGTTGCATTTGCAGATGGCGCTACTGTCGTGCACGTTCCGAATACCGTCAAAACTAAATTCCTTCGCAACCTGATGCCGAACTAAAACCAATGCTTGTTCTTACTTATGTCTCAATTATGGCCAAATAGCGCTAATGTGGTTTATCTTATATATAAAATTCTCGTGTCACAGTTTTCGTTCCCATACTCCTCCGAAACGGCTTGACCGATTCTCATGAAATTTTGTGAGCGTATTGAGTAGGTCTGAGAATCGGCCAACATTTATTTTTCATCCCCTTAAATATTAGGGGTAGTCCACGCCTAAATTTTTTTTTTATTTTTTAGACAAAATTTTTAGTTTCTATTTTTTTATGATACAACATACAAAAATACATACAACCCTAAATTTTCACCCCTCTACCATCAACCCCTATGTTTTATTAATTAATTAAAAACTTTTCCTAGAAATAATATACATGGCAAAACAACGTTTGCCGGGTTAGCTGGTTGTATCTATAATATTTTATGAATACTGAAACGACGCTATAAGCAACATAGATTGCTTTTGTTAGCAGCATGCGTTTCCTTGCTGAGAACTATCGAAAACATAAAGTATCACTGCGACTTATAGTATTTGAAAATTTAACTGGTATACTCGTATAATGGCACAACAGAAATAGGCAAAATGAATGCGAAATAATACGCTTTGCCTCTACAACAACTCTTTGTCAGACATATTATAAAATTGTATAATATCTAAAGTTGATCGAATGAAATCTAAGGACTGTAAGGTCAAATTTTACATAAAGATCTTACAGTAACTTAGTTACAGGTTACTTCAATTACAGTATTATTTACATATGCATATTATTAGAGTATTAGCTCACAAATCAATTAATTGGTCAGTTTAATTTTAATTACATAATATGAGTATTTCCCTTACTTTTCTATAAGTATAAAATGAAAGCTTCGATAAGGTTTACAGTTCTTAATATACATAATTTTATGTGAAAATTAATATATACCTGTGCGTATCTTTAAAAATTTTGTAACCTTTATATTTTATGAAAACTACTCCTCAAAGAGCTCTTATAAAGTAAGTTGCAATTGGAATTTCTCTGAAAATTCTAGGACTTTTTAAAACTCTCTGTGCTATTTCTACTAGATTTTCCTCTAAAGTAGTGTATATTATGTCTAGGAACCGTAATCCGGCTTGGACGGCAATGTGTTGCTTATTTAAGACACCTGATGGTCGCCATTAAAAGTGCGGTGTATTATTTAAAACTTTACTGCATTAAGAGTTTCACCTTTCTGTCTATTAGTATGAGTAGTAAAACAATGAATTATCAAATTTTCACTGCTGTGGGGCGCCACATTTGCGTTTTGATTGCTTTGGTGTCTAATCTACGTCAATTTCAGTAGAGAAATATGGTTCTATAATTTGCCACAATATGGTTTATGTTTTATTATATTATAATTTAATGGTATTTTTACAAAGATTAAAAACTAATATACAACTAATATTATCTTCTCCGGGTTTAATATTTTTATGTATGTGTTCAATGTACAGTTATCAAATTTATTATTTATTACCAATATATCCTAAGCGTTATCGTAAAGCAACTTCGTGGAACAGGTATAACAGCAGAAAACATAATTTAAAAAAATAAACTAAACTATTTTTACATGTTAATTTTTCATTTTTTATTTTCTAATAGATTACTTTTTGCTTTTTATTTTCAAAACTACATTAATCTTAAATATACAAATGTAAACGAAATAATATAACTCGTCTCATTGTACTGATATCCCAAGAAATACAATATATTAACAGTAATATCTGATGTATCTAAGTAATGAACTTACTTCGAGCAACATTGTGCTTCTTCCAAGAGACGGCAAGATTTTAATCAATCAGTAGATTTATCTATGAATATCTTTCATTCGGAGTGTGCAGATGAACTTAATTATAAAAGAAAAACTTGGTGGAATCTACGGCGAAAATGTTCCCAGAAGCCTAAGGCATCGTTTAATGGAGATGTAGTGCATCGCTCGCGGCCGCATATAAATATCTACTCAGCTATCTATGTCAGCATTTATGTACATAGAAGCGTTGCCATACCTGACAGCTGCCACAGCCTTTGTGGATATTAGACCAAAGCATACTACCTAGCGTAGCCCCCGAACGTAGCACTTTATTTATAATAAACATTCGTTGCAGTTGGTACTCTTATGAAGCGATCGTTGAAATCGTAATGCAACCAAAAAGGTTAGCCAACTACAAATGTTCTTTTCGTTTAATCGCTTAGCTTCAACATTTAAAATTAAATAATAAATGTTGAAAAGACATATCGGAGGCTGCCAATTCCGGACAATAAATCCTAGTTTACGATTGACATAAGCTTGCAACATATAATTCAAACCCATAATTTTTACTTCTACTGGCAAATTATCACTCGCTTTACACGAATAGAAAGATTGCCACTTGAATAGGAGAAACTGTGGCAATTTTTACTTTAAACCTCTTTTGCGAAGCATATTAGCTTGATATGCGTTATGTGCAGCTAAGCCGTTATCCACTCACGTTGCACCCTCGTCTTCCTAAACAGCCATTCATTGTCGTTATGTTTGTATTTATGCACATGAGTCACAAACAATGCCACTATCAGCGTCGAGGTCGCATCGTTGCACGCGCCACCGCGAATACAAACCTTAAGAGAAAACACATTTTAACAAGGGTCGCACAAAAAATTTAATTCACGATCATATGCTTGCTTAATTAAACAGAAAACAAATTCTTCCTTAAAATAAACAAATAAATATATGTAAAATAACAATTTGAATATATATTAAGAGTAAAAACATGTTAAGAAATAGTTTTCACTTAAATACGTATGAGTATGTACAGTCACCAATCGGTAAAATATTCCAAATTAATTTTTAACTTAAAGTCTAGTCAAAAAATTCATGAGACTTTAGAAATATTGATATTTTGAAGCAATATGTGTTGTTATCATATTACATGCCTAGTATAACCTTGATAATGGGTAGCTTTTCTCCAAGAAAAACGTTTTTCTGTTGGGAGTTTCGTTTCGGTTTCGGTTTCGTCATTTTAAAAACAAAAAAAGTAATTTCATTCTTTATTTTTATGACAATTCCGTAAACTTTGATAGATTTATGACTCAGGACTAAAAATATTAATACAGATAATATTAAAGTGGTCGCTGACTACCTCACAGCATTATAGTTTATTAACATATTCGCTTATGAAAAAGACAAAAGACGTACTATGAAAATACTAAAAAAAATTGAGATAACTAAGTGGATATTTTTATGAGCTCTCTTTTTAATTTACGACTAATTTACGTTCTTAGGGAGAGTTTCATTTGTGGGAAAATTGCTTTAACGATTGCCCGAGCGGGTCGCCTCAGAGAAGGAAATTAAATGTGAACGTTTTTTTCAAGAATTTATTTAATACCCGTTTAATTTTATGTTTTTAATTAAATTGCTATAAACTAAAAGCTTAGCAATCGACGATAATCTCAACAAGAATAGTAGATTAAAGAGTCGAAGAATTAAATGATTAATAAACTAGCTGCATCAGATGCCTTTCTAAAAGGTTCCGCACGCACGGCACGATTACTGCAAGTTTTTTGCCTCTTTGAATATTTTAAAATATACAAATTATAAACATATTAAGTCACAACGTTGCTGAATTTCTTTTCGAAAAATTTTAAATGTGAATATTGAATTTACTCATAAAAAAGACGACGATTATTTAAAAGACAAGAAGACATGTAATTATATCTTTGTTTATAATTTTATTGATTTTTCGAATTAATAACAGTTTTTTTTAAATATCTAATAGAATTTAATGAAATTTAATTATATTTTTTCATTTACATGCACATTGTAAATGTTTATATTGAATAAGAAACATTTTACTTTTATTCCATTTTAAATAACGATAACATATTATCATTTAGTTACTTGCATAATTTGACTTTTATACGTAAATTGTTTGTGGTACTACAATGTGTCGTGTATTTGGTCTGTGAGACGTTTGTTGCGATACTACACGGCAATCTGTGATGTCCCTTTGACACTTCTCAGGAGCCGGTGTAGGCGCCGGCGGCGATCTCACCATGTAATTCTAAAATATATGTATTTTCATTCATTCTATTCGTGAGTAATTTGTAGCAAATTGGTGTAGTTTTGTGTCGCACTGGCAATTAGTGTACCAATGGCGTGTTAATTTTCAGAATAACCTCAAAATATTGATCATTTGTCTGGTGCATACGCAGCCTAGGAATTATTAGGAATTATTATAATTTGAAATTAGGCGTTGAATTATTTGATCAAGCGATGATTTTGTCTTCTGACAGGTATGGTTTTCACAATCCTTTTAGAATTTTCGTTTACAATATGGTTTAATTGGCAGGCCAATTCAACCTGAAAGGCCTCTCTCACTTATTCCGATTTTTGGTTGGAACCATTATTGCCCCCTTGATCCGGTGAAACCTTCTGTAGGAATTCCGGATTCTCGGCAGACGGTTCCTTTCTACGCGGAGTCCTAGTTTTCTTCGTAAGAATAACTTCGTATTCGCTTGGTGGTTGACCAGTGGTGGCTCCGTTTTAGTTAAGTACTACTTTATTATCTTACCCCTGACAAATGCAACCATTAATGATATATCTCGGGTCATCCAAACCCAACTTTGTCTGAGATGGGCCTGCAAACCATTTTAAAATGGGGGGGCTTCTCCCCATGTTAAGATTTTGTTTTGATTTAGTTTAATTAATGAATGAGCTTGACTTTCTTTTACCCTCCCGTTTTAAAAAAGGTAAGTTATTTTCGAGACAAAATTCAGGTATTTTTTACCGAATATGTCATAAAGGAAATCTAAATGTTGTATATACCACAATGAATGTAGTAGTGCAAATCAGTAAAGGTCGCCATCGACTATCGCAACACGATATTATAATGTGGGCGTCAATTTCGAATTCCTCCATTGAATTAATCGACCACAGAGCGTTTCGTTTATGAGAGCCTATGGGCTATTCTGCAACAGAACGATTCGTTCAAGTATTTCGTCAACAGAACTTTTTCTTTACTGTGGACTTTTCACTGGCAGATTGTTTCTTCTACAGGACTTTAACGTTACGAAAGAATAGCTACACCCTTATTTACGCAAACATTATAGAAAGGAATCTTTTTTTAATGGAAATGCTCTTCAATCTTTATCCCAAACAAGCCAGGGGGCCAAGCCAGGATCCACGATGGAACGAGCTAACCCAGAAAATAGCTATTCACCCTGGCTTTATAAATATGAAGTACTTGGAAAAACATACGCAGGGAGGGAGTTCTGAATATGAATGAAACAAGTAGGTGCATAATGTAAATATATACACAAAATATAACATAAATTGATTAATGAATAAACTAAATAATGATAAAGTGCTAACGGCAACATTTTCGTAAACAAAACGATTAATCCAATGGAGAAGTGACTGTCAGTGATCGGTAGCGGATTCTTCAATTTGTTACCCAATTAATGCCTCAATTTTATTGAGGGAACCAACAAAACTTACTTTTGAAAGAGATTTCTATACCATACTCCGCGACACTTTACAACTTTACGACAACTTACTCGGTGGAATTACCAAGCAGAGAAACGTAGTCAGAAGATCACAATTCCTACAAACCTGGAAGCGTAATTTGGTTTATAGACGGGTCCATAATGGGTCAAAATGTGGGATATATAATATACGGCGTCACTCCAAGAGTGAGCAAAAGTATGGATCTTGACAAATGTTCAAAACTGGCACTGCGTAGAAAAAATGAATGAGCTGGGGTGGGGTCATTTGGAGGAATTCTCGCAGTTCAACAGGACGAATACCAGTGCAACTGTAAGATCCTTAACTGGACATATCCACCTGGTACGATATTTTATATATTTTTATATATATATACAGGGCGTCCCAAACTTATGGGACATGAAGGGGAAGTACCTTAAATATCGTAGATAGTGAATTTTGCTCAAAGAAGATTTTATGTTATTTTTAAAAGTTAGTAATTCTGCATTCATAGATTTTCTAAAAATTACTTGCTTCGTCTGGGAATCGAACCAACTTAAATGTCAAAAAAAAATCACCCTACTTTTATGATGCCAATCGAAAGAATAGCTAAAAATAATAAATTAATGTAGTTCTAAAATTTGAAAATGGAACAGTCTGTGCGAGCGTTGAAGGCAAATTTAAAACGAAAATAATGTTGTTCTTAAATTTGAAAATGGAACAGTCTGTGCGAGCGTTTATTTTTCGGATATTGATCTGTTTAGTCTTAATTCACTTACACAAGTGTTATTGTGTTAATTTATTGCGAACATGGCATATCAAGTAAGTTTTGATCTAATGGAAGTATATTTTTTGAATGATAAAGATATCTCTAGAAGTTTGCGGTGGTATAGCGTAAAATATCCTGATAGACAATTACCGTCTCGTAAAGTTTTGAAAAGGCTTGTGAACAATTTGAAAACTCTGGGACGTTTCGATAAACGCCCAAGAGAACCACAGCAAGAAAACCGTACGATCAACGACGAAGAACTTGGTATTTTAATTTACTTTTCGGCTTTTCCGAAAGCATCGGTGAGAGAAGGAGAACATGAAATTGGAGTTTCGAAAAGCAAAATACACCGTGTATTAAAAAAACACGGTTTTAAGAGTTATGTTGAAGGACGATTGGTTCAAAAATTACTTCCGGGCGATACAGAAAGGAGAAGAAATTTCTGTCTTGATATCCAGGCACGCTTGCTCGAAAATCCAAATTTTTTGGATAATATTATTTGGACAGACGAATCTAACTTTAGCAATAACGGTATGTATAACCGCAACAATAATCGTATTTGGTCTAAAGAAAATCCCCTACGAGTCACTGAAACGAATAACCAAGTGCGTTTTTCACTCAACTGTTGGTGCGGACTTTTAAAAAACCGGGTTTTCTTAATCCATTTTTACCAAGGAACCTTGAACACGGAAAAGTATTTAGGAATACTTCAAATTTTAAGGGATAAGATAAGAAATCTTTCCGCGGCGGAGCAAGAAAACTTAATTTTCCAACAAGATGGAGCTCCGGCTCATAATAGTCGGAGAGCAGCAGATTTTCTAAATGAATGTTTTCCTACATGGATTGGTACAAATGGACCGATTAGATGGCCGTCCAGATCCCCGGACCTTACACCATTAGATTTCTTCTTTTGGGGATACGTGAAAGATATGCTATACAAAAAGCGATACGAGAACGTGGGCGAGTTGCAAACAGAATTGTGCCATATCACATCGAGTGTTCACCATAAAATGATAAGAAAATCAACAGGCAGCGGACTCATTAAAAGATTGGAGATTTGCGTAAGACAAGAGGGATCACATTTTGAGCATTTAATTAATTAATTTACAAAAAAATACCTACTTAATTGACTACGGCAGTTTCATGTATGTTTTTAATTTGATTAAAATATTAATTTCACGTTGTTCCTTTCTTTTAAAAAACCATGTAACTTAAGCATAGTTATTATTTTTTAACTATTCTTTCGATTGGCATCATAAAAGTAGGGTGATTTTTTTTGACATTTAAGTTGGTTCGATTCCCAGACGAAGCAAGTAATTTTTAGAAAATCTATAAATGCAGAATTACTAACTTTTAAAAATAACATAAAGTCTTCTTTGAGCAAATTTCACTATCTACGATATTTAAGGTACTTCCCCTTCATGTCCCATAAGTTTGGGACGCCCTGTATATATATTTATATATACCTTTATTATTAGCCCGGAGAACTGAGATCTCTCAAAGCTAAGAAGAAGGATTTACTAGAGGTTTCGTGGATAAAAGAGTTACTCTAACTTGGAGGCGAGTCATAATAGGTCCTAGTGATTACAGTTCCATTTCAGCTGCATATTATGTTTGGGATTCAAAATTTGAAAGATTTTCGTTATCATTATTGCGTTTTTTTCAAAAAACATGTTCTTTGGTACCGGTACTGTAAGTGATTACTTTCACTATAGTCACCATCGGCCTATTAATTTCTTTATCCCACAGGCTTCCCTATGGATGAAAATAAATTGATAGAAGGGACCATTACCCACCGGGCCTAGTCCGTTATGGCTTCTCTTGTTAAAAGTGAAATAACATCAATACTATGCCTAGTGCATTGTAGTTAAAACTATTTTTAAATTGATATAAAATTTAAACTTAAAATATTCTTAAAAGTCTTATATTTGTTCATGCATTTTTCAAAGCCATTTCATAGCGCTAACCTTTTTTGTTTTTATCGATAAACGCGCCAAGCGCTCACTATTTCATCGCTCTGGATATTGAGTTATTTAGAAACAGTTTGAAACATTTTACGAACGCTTGATTTGTCAATTTTCGGATAATATAAATGTCATGTGTCTGCGGGATATTCACTAAACAAACTGAACAATTTCAAAGGTACTTTTTTTAATCTTACTATTTCAAAGGAAAAGAAACTTCTTTTAACATTTTTCTTAAACTGACCTACTTAATGCATGATAGAAAAATGGAAAGTGATATTTCCAGTACCTTCGCGTTTCAATAATGTGTAGGAATGTATTGTGATATCTCTTCGACAGTATAAAAGTTCTGAACGCTAAAGATACCTACCTATTTTTTGTTCACTTTTCACTTTCACTTAACACCCTTACATATTACGAACGAAAGGTGAATGATCCACTATATAATGTCTAAAAAAATCTAAATAAAATAAATTTAAAATTCACGTAACCGTCAAAATCCGATGATAATTGTCATTATCCTATCTTGACTGATTTCAACCACTCTCATATAGCTTCAATAAACGATTTTATAACTGAAAAAGTACTGGGATATCAGGCATTTATGATCTTAACATCAATACCCTAATATAAAAAATAACTCTGCCCAAAGATCCAATGATCGGCTTTTACTTTAGGCTTTACTTTTATACAGTGAAACCTAAAATATGCAAGGCCTTTTTGGTGAAAACTTGAACCTTGGCCTTAATATTTTGCTTTAATCGGTAAAAGTTATTTATAAAACAAAGGAACAACATAAAAAATATTCTAATAAAATTTGCAAACATAGTTTTTAACAACAAGCCACGTGTAATGGTTTTCTTTTTTTTTTTCTATTGACCATTATTATACCATCAAAATGAAATGAAATTAAAATAAAAGATGAATTATAAATTAAGATCAATTCACGCATTGCGTTTTACAAAAATGTTAAGAATTTCAATAAATAATTCTAAATTACATAAATTTAGAAGTACTTATATATAATTTGACATGTACTGTTGATATTAGTTGTTGGATAAACACAAATGACTTTGTACGTCGGACTATTAACGTAGTATATTTGAACCGATTGTGTTGTTTGAAATAATTGCACACGTTTTGTAGGGTATTTTATGTGCGAATAAATTCCGCTTAGATAATGTAAAAAATATTCGTGGTATTTTTATACGTATTTATAACAGTACTTTCCATGATATCTTTATAATGTTGCAGATTTATATATTAAAGAGTCTTCATCGCCACTACCATGAGTTACGGAAGACATCGCCATGGTTCTGAATAATATGTAGCAAAAATTTAATTTGATAATGTATAAAATCTGAATTCCTTTGATGACTTAACTCCATTTCACATGGAAAACAAAGTTTATGAGGAGCGTGTCTTTTATCAGATAACATAAACAGAAAGAAAAAAACAAAAGAAAAAAAGAAAATAAACAGAATGAAAAAGAAAAGGGTAAACATTATGGGTCAACATATAAAAAAGGAAAACCTAAATTAAAATTAAAAAAACCCGTCTCAAAAAAGAAGCAAAATAAAAATCTGAATAGATAAAAAGTTAAAATCATAATATAAAACTTTAATAAGTAGTAAATAAGTGAAATGCATATTACATATGTATTAATAATGAAAGAATAACTTTAAGGTTTATGTAAAAATCTGGACCGAATATATTATATAAGAATTTACAATACGAGATAATATAATTATTTTAATTAATAATAATAAATAATAATAAGTATAATTTATTTTCTCTTCACAATAAAACGCTTAGGACTAAAATAAAACAAAAATTTTACAACTTTGTGGAAGAGACTAGTTCCTGAAAAAAGTTCCTGAGGAACCTGAACTACAGGTAACTAGGCCCCACCCGCAGATAACCTTAGCTATATGAGATTACAATAATCGATGGCAAGGAAAGACTATCACTAAATTCATTATTAAAGCCAAATTGTTACTTTAACAAGAAATCAATACTACTACGAACTATGACTTTATAAAAAAATATAACAAACAAAAAAAAAAAAAAAAATAATAATAATAAAACAAAGACGTACTAAAGATACTTAGTTATTGAATATAGATTTATATGTATACCCAAAATATACATAAAAGGATTGCAGGTATCCCAAGCCAGTATGTGCACGTGTGTAACCGAAGTGAGTGTTTTTGCGAGTGAGTGAGTGTATACGGAATGTAAGTAAGAGTGTGAGAGTGAGTTTGTTTATATGTGGGTGATAGTAGAAGAGGGGGGGGGGGGGGGGGGGGTACTGCTGCTACTCAAGGTAAGTGGGATCGGGCACCATAGGATAGATGCAAGCTAAAATTTATTAAATATTGTGTCGTCAAGTTAAATGAGGTGTTATTTTATCGGTGTTAGGAGATTTTCTGTTTCTGTATAATCTAGTGTTTTGAGATAGTGGGTAACAAGGGATTTCAAACCGAATTTGTGGAGAGGGTAAAAGTTTAGCTTATAATTTATTTGGTTGTAGAGGTAAGGACCAAGGAAACAGAAAAAATTGTGTGAAGTTGCCGTTCTTAACTTTTGGACTGTACAGACTTTACTCTTTAATCGTTTATTGCTAAGCTGTTCGGGGTTGTATTCCAACTGGGAATGCTGTCTTAGCAAGATATTTAAAATAAATAACTTTCTTACCGAGAGAACGTCCCAGTGTTTGTATAGATCGGTGGTGGGGTATCGGAAGGGGAAGCCAGCAGCAACTTTGAGTATGGAGCGTTGGGCTCTTTCTACTTCAAGGAGGTGGGTTTTTGCTACACCACCCCATGAAGAGACGCAATACGTGAGTAATGATTGAGAAAGAGCAAAGTAGACCATTTTTATTACACGGCGGTCAGCTATGTGTCGTAGGGTCCTGAAAATGTAAATGAGTTTGCGGAGTCTTGGAACTAGAGCCTCCATGTGGGGCTTGAAGGAAAGTGTTCGGTCCAATATAACACCTAAATATTTTATGCTTTCCGTTCTTTGGAGGGCTGGGCAAGAACAACTTGAGTAACAAGTTATGTATTCATGTGCTATGATCTTCATAGAATCAGGTGGAAGCTGGCTAGATTTGAGTGCAAATGCAACGTATTTAGTTTTTTTTACGTTTAAGGATAGTAAATTCCCGGTGAGCCATTTCTTTACAGAGTTCAACCCTTCTTGCGCTTTTTTGAATGTGTCGTACCAAGTGTTCCCACTGAAGAAAAGGGCCGTGTCATCGGCGAAAGTGAAGACTTTACCACCTTGTAACTGGAGCTGACACAGGTCATTTATATAGACAAGGAATAGCGTTGGAGAGATAATACTGCCTTGAGGCACCCCAAAGGAAACGATAGCTTCATCACTTGTCCATTGACCTATTTTGACGCGTTGAGTCCTATCACTCAGGAAGTCTTTAAATAGCTTCAATGGTATACCTCTTACACCTATCTTCTCCAATTTGGAAAGGAGATGTGGGATATAGACGGTGTCAAAAGCCTTCGCGAGATCAAGGAATATTGTAACACATTTTCTTTTTCCATCCAGCGCGGTGATAGCAGAATTTACCAAATCATGGACCGCATCATTAGTAGAAATGCCGGCACGGAATCCATATTGATTTCGAGAGAGTAGCTTGTGAGATTCTAGGAATTTAATTAGTCTATCGTTCATTATACGCTCTAATATTTTGGAGAACGTTGGCAATATGGAGATGGGCCTATAATTGTCCACACAGTCTTTTTCACCAGATTTGTGTATTGGTTTAATAAGTGCTTCTTTAAAAGCGGTGGGAAAGATGCCTTGCGTGATGGATAAGTTACAGATATGTGTGATGGATTCGGCCAAGAATGAGACATATCTTTTTACAATCTTGCCTGAGATAAGGTCTCTACCTACAGCACATTTGTCCTTGAGGCCCATAATAATATGTATGATATCTTCTTCTAGGACGGGAGTCATCAGTAAAGAATTTAATGTAGTGGAGGTTACGGAGGCATTTGGTTTGGACGCGTTAGGGTCGACGGACAATAATTTTTCGGTTAGGTTCCGTCCAACGTTGGAAAAGAAGTGATTGACTCTGTTAATACTTTCTTTTGTATTGTTAGCAGATAAGAGAGACTGGGAGTGATCATAGACTTGTTGGGAGCCACTAATATTTTTAATAACTTTCCAGAGTTGCGTTTTGTTTCCACGTGCATTTTTAATTTCCTCCTTCTCATAAGCTCTTTTTACCTTTTTAATTATAGAGGTGCAAAAGTTCCTGTATCGTATGTAAGTAGCTTTAAGGATTGCATTGTTGGGATCTTTTTTCCGTTTCTTATTTAAGTTATCCCTATTTCTCATACAGCGCAGTAGGCCTTGCGTAATCCAAGGTTTCCGAATTAAGTTTCTTTTAGAGGTTTTTGTCGGTTTCGTGCATTCTTTAATAGCGGATGATAAATAAAGTATTAAGAGATCAGCAGCTGCGTTCGCTTCTTGACAATCGAGGACAAGGCGCAGATTCAGCTCTTTAACGGCCAGGTCCAATTGATCAAAGTCTAATCGGTAACCTGTTTCACTTTTAAAAGGCAGTCTATGCTTAAGATTTATACCAATGGCAACAGTGTAGTGGTCGGTAATGGAAGACTCGATAACAAGACAAGAGGCATCGAGTTTTGTTTTGACCATTATGTGGTCGAGACATGTGCGGCCATGGGTTGGCCGAGTATGACCCGGAAGGATACCGTGGTTTGCCAACATATTTAAGTATTCGTAGGAGCGCTTATCAGGGCTATTGGGTACGATATCGATATTGATATCACCACCTATAATAATGTTTTGGTAACTATTAAGTTTAGTAAGAGCATAGTCGAGTGAGTTTATAAAGTTGGTTACATTAATACTTGGAGGTCTATATATTCCCATAATGCAGGTGGTTGAATTAAGTTTTAATAGAATACAATTTGCATCATTAATTTGGAGTTCTTCAAAGGTTGCGTTAATAGATTTGTTGTAATAAATCACGACCCCTTCATTTTGGGTCTTGTTTCTTGTCGTTGAAGCATATGCGTAGTTGTCGAGTTTAGGTATAAATTTCGCCAAAGGCAGCCAACACTCGGATAGGATGATTACATCCCATGGAGTTTCGGATTCCTGTAAGAGGGTGGTAAAATTGGGCATATTACAGTTTATGCTGCGTATGTTCTGAGAGATAATGTTTAGCGTACGATCATTATTCGATAGTTGATCCTTTATAGTGCCAACATCACATTCAAACACTTGAGCTATAGATAAGGAATCCAAATCTAATGACATAGTTTCTATGTTAGCCATTGTTTGAAATTTACTATGGTGATAGTTGTCACGTACTTAGCGTGACAAAAACGGCTTAGATAAATGGTAATATTCAGATCAGGATTCCTTTTCCCCCTTTGTTGTACTGTATGGTGTGTAATTGTGTGTGGTGTGTAGAATGAAGTGCTGGCGCTAGGTGAATGTAAAGATTTATGTGATTTATTGCTGTATTGGTGTAGGATGGTGTCTGTGATAAATGAGCTTAGGGTAATAACTGTCTTGCAATCCTTTATAACAATAGGGAAGTTAATATAATGTTGGGCATTTTTAATTCTATAATTTTTAGTCGCATGCATATATGTAATCAGTAAGTAAAGAAAAATAAAGCTTAATTGTAAGAAACAACAATTATTATAAGGTAGGTTAAATGATATTAAAATTATATATATTGAAAAATTCAAACAGACAACCACTAATAGTCACATAGTTATAATGTTTTGCAGCTGGGGCTCCTCGTTTATGCGGATCGGTAATGCATCTTCATCTTTCTTAACATATACTTTTCCGTATGACGTCCAGGCCCCTACTAGTTTCTTGTTCTTGACACCTTCCCGCGCCAAATAAAATAGGTGTTTGGCTTTGCTTGTTAATGACTCTGAGATGTAAATGGTACGGGAGGGTCCCGGTAAGTTAAAGTGGACTGAGTTCAGTAGTGGTTCCCTGTTTAGTCTTTTTGTTTTGTTGAATAGTTTATAGTTCGAGATTAGGGATTCTTTTTGCAAGGCAGAAGTAAGATCAACGACAATAGTGTCAGACTTGGTCCTATATATATCTTTTATTTCAGTTTGCTGGATAGGATTTTTCATACCTAAAGTGGAGGATACTTCTTTTATCATGTTGATAAGCATCTCCTTGTTTTCTTCCCTTTCTTTAGGTAAGTTACGAATTTCCAGGGAAGAAGAATAGCGGCTATGCTTCTCAAGTGTATCAATCTTTTTTTCTAATGTAGATATCCGGGTTTTATACATGTTATTTTGCTGCTCCAAAACATTTATTTTCGTTAATAACTCCTCGTGTTTATTTGACATGGCTTCGACCGATTGCTTTATTTCTTGGTTTTGTGATGCTATGGTAAGTAAAGTATTATTTAGCATTTCAAATCTGCTGTCAAACATAGTCTCGATTTCGTGAAGATTTGTCGATGTTATGTCGGCTATTTTATTAAACGACCGTTTGTGTCTTTTCGTAGAATTGAAGTAATTGTCATTAGAACCAATGCTACTGGTCGTATTAAGGGCGGAATCAGAGTTATAGTGTTCTATATTGTGTTTTTTCGGAGGTTGTAACAGCTGAGATTCGGGCGGCGTGCGTGGCGTTGACATATTAGCTGTTCTAGGCCTAAATTAACCGACGGCAAATGATAAGATTCCGAGGGAGGGGCCTGTGTTTGCACGGTCAAGGTTTTAGGGGCGTGGCTAGTGCAGATAGCAGCGGGTGGGAATATGTGCATGCACTTGTGGGTGGCAAATTTTTTACCGCGTTTTCTAAAATATCTTAACATTCATATACTTATCTTCGTCCCGCTTTGATGGTCTCTTTTTCTTGCAACAGACCACTACCTCTTCGACGTTTATGCACTCCTAATTTTCGCACTCGATTTAATGGTTTAGGATTTGAGATAAATTTAAAATTTTACTACGATGACGGGTCGAACACGTCTACACTGTGTGGAATCCACGGGGGAAGGCCACGGGGGAAGGGCGGGGAAATTAAAACTAAAAAGGAGTTAGACTTAAAGAGTTTTATTGTTGTTAGGCTAATATAACAAAATATCGTATTGAAGCGAAGCTTCTATATCTCGCTGAGCGGTCACTCTATCCGTGCTAAAAGTCTACCGTTACACGAGTGCGTCAGATTTAGTTTCAAAAAAATTAAACACCACCTGCTGTCGGCTTGTACCTGGGAAGGGTCTGAGGCGACCGCCCCTCTAGAGAGGGGCGGCGCAAGCGCTACTTATCTAGGTGAGGATGCTCATAGAAAAGCCGACCGGCTCCCAGAACCCTTTCTGAGAGCCCCTCGGTCGTGACGAAGAAAAGTTAAGTCGGCTGACTCCCAGTTGACAATTGAGAGGACAGGGGTATACTTGAAGGATCTTGGTCGTGAGTCGATTTTTGGTGGATTCCTATGCCTCTAAGTGGAGGTTCAGGTTGGCCGAGAGGTCATTGGATTGATCCGTCAGGACGGATTTAGGTCGTCTGCCGTTTTAAAGAAATGTTCAGAAACCTTCATGAAGTATTGTTAAATACCAGGGAGTTCAAAGTCCGGATTGCTTGGTATGTCCCTATAGCATTTGAAGCCCTACGTAGGAAGGTGTTTTGGATCACCTGTAATTTATATAGAACTGTTCCGTCCGTCACTGATGCCTTTGCATGTGAGAAGATCAGAGACGAGTCGGTCGGATGCAAACCTTGCAGAGCGTTCGATTGTTGCGAAGTAACATGCGACTATAACGTCCCAACATAGGGTTGAGGCGCCCCTGGTAGAACCGCGAGTTTCGAGACACTCTCTTGACGTGAGGAGAGAATGTCAGTTTTTGATTTAGGGTGACCCCTAGAAATTGGGCAGTGCGCTGCCAAGGAATGAATTTCCCCTGAAATCGGGGTGGGTTTGGCATCGAAGCAAACAGCGGAGGACTTATCCTGGCTTACATCGATGCCCCACTAGCGGAACCAGTCGCCTAGGCTATTGATTGAGGTCTGTAGCCTCGGGAGAATAGCATGGAGGGACGGGCCCTTGAGATACAGAGCGGTATCATCGGCAAATAGGGACAGTTGTATCCCATTTCCTGGGACGGGATTATCATTCGTGTATACTATATACAGCAGAGGAGCCAGGAACCGATACACGATATATATAGGAGCCAGCTACCTCCCTACCTCAGTGTGCCTGGCCTTCTGTCTCGCTTTCACTCATGTCAGTATGTGTGGCTGCCGTGGCTTTCTATCTCTTTTTCGCTTTATACTATAAAGCGTCGCTTCTTTCGGGGGTCCCTAGACGGCACTGCTCTTTTTTATTAATAACTTTATTTCATTAGCTAACATCTATAAATAAGCTATTTGTAAGAAATCAAGTTACATAGAAAAAAATGCAGTAAAACATGAGTTCAAAACTTGAATTTTGTGCAATTGTTCTAACGACGGTGTTGATCTGAGGACAATAATAGTTTAAAGATGATAAAAAATAATATTACCATGTAGATGACAATTTTAATTTACAATGCATGTTAAAAAAAATACTAACGTAAATAATGTCCATATTTAGAATTTTAATACAAATAAAAGAGCAGTAAAATCATCATTCAGAATGTTTTATAGAGTGACAAATAAATCTCTTTCGTAAATGGATATTAAAATTCTCGGAAGCGTATCTAAAACTTTTTATAGTAGGTGATATAATAAACAACCTCAATGAAGAAGAAAAGTAAAAAGTGCTTTCCAAGTAATTTTTCCTTATGATTTCATTTCTTGTGTTTATGTAACATAAAAAAAATTAAGCAGCTTAGGCCAATAAAATTATATCAAAGTAGAACATAGAATATACAGTTATTCTTTTTCATTTTTTAAATATGTTATTATAAAAGCAAATCTTTGACTATAAATATGGAAGAATATTATTAAAATAAGCTTCACATAATCGCACATTTTATTTTCGATATAAAGTTCTTCACAAAATCCTTTCCGAGAACCCCATTTATCCGTTCAGCGAATATTATTCAAAAGTGCATCGGGTAGACAACAAATACATTGGAGTTTGGTGCTCTTGTGTCACACCAGATTCCGCGGGACATCCGCCGCACATTCGCATTACTGCCGAACTCACTGGCGTGGCGTGGTGACATTATTATAACATAACATAGATTCGACATTTAACAGAAGGCCCTAAAATTGTTTTTATGATTGCCTAAATTGTGAAAATCTTTAACCTATAATCTATAATCTAAGATCACAGTGGTTTGTGTGTTTGTCTGTCCGCTCTTTTTTCTGCTCTTTTCCATTGTATCAATAACGTTACCGAAGAACCGGTTTAACCGCAAGTAGTTCGGCTACCGGACGCTAGAAGGCGTTAACGGAAAAATATTTAATAATAGAAAAAATTGAATGAATTTTGTCCACCCGTGCGAAGCCGGGACGGGCCGCTAGTCACTATTATACATACATACAATCACGCCTATTAGGCAGACATCACAGATTTCCATTTTCGACTATCCCGACATAGATGACTCGCTTTTTGAAAAGAAAAAATTGAATGAATTTTGTCCACCCGTGCGAAGCCGGGACGGGCCGCTAGTCACTATTATACATACATACAATCACGCCTATTAGGCAGACATCACAGATTTCCATTTTCGACTATCCCGACATAGATGACTCGCTTTCATCAAACCTTGCATACAAACTCATCGGTTAAGATTGCTTTTGACCTTACCATGATCTCTTTAACGCGATGCAAATTCTATCGACAAAGTGAGACACCGCTATACATGGTCTATAGTGGCGTCTCTCTTTAACAGTGGAACTTGAATCGCATTTAAAGGTGATAGTAGAGCTGCTGGCCTTTTTTCAGAGCATCTATTTGGTCCCTGAAAGTTTGCCTTGACCTGCCTTTACCGACTTGCCTTATGAGGCAAGTCTACTTGTCTTGTCAATATTTTTTCGTCCATCCTCTTTTCTCACAATTATCACTATTATAAAATCTAAAGAGAACTTAATTAAAATGTTACGACTAGCCGGTGTAACGGTTGTGATCTCGTCGTGTTTGCTGCACCAATAATCCTTATTTCAAATCTAGTAGCCTAACTCTTGAAATAAATCCCAAACGATCGATATTGGAATCGTGATATCCTATGCATGCCTACTGCACCCGTAGGTCCTCACACAAACATATGTCCACCACTACCAGGTTCACTAACCGGGACCGCTGTCCTGATTTCGATTCCTGGTTACACTTGGTAAACCTGCAGGTGATCCTAGTGGTAGTGGACATATGTTTGTGAGATGAGCATAAACATTTTTCCCGATGCATCGTTTATATATAGTGTTGTGTATTTATGTATTCTATCCGTTATAGAATCCATAGTACAATAAATAAATGTGAGTTATCCGAATTTGTTTACAGAGAAAATTAAACTTTACTGTTTGTTTCCATCAATATAATCTTCTATTTACAAAAATTCTAACATTCACATAGAAACATATGCCTTGTTTTGTGTCCACTACATAGCCCTAATCTACGTTTCATTATGTATTTAGTATACAAACATTTTAAATACTTAGCGATGGTGGTAATTTAGAAATGTTTCGATCTTAACAACAATTCGAAGTTATATAAATTTCACTTGAGAAATGTAAAGGATAACTTAAAATAATTGTTATACTATTCATTAAAATTAATGGCTGTGTCGAACAGTACTAGGATGACAATCTCGAAAATGGCAAGCGAAATCAAAAGCTGCGCGAGTTAAACAATTACCTACGAAGGTCGGCGAGAAGAAACTTTCCAAAATACAACTTTATCAAATTATATCTACGGAGGAAAGTTTCTTATTTAACAACTTTCCGCTATAAACTAGGAACTTTCAACCAAAACAGAAGTTAACAGTTACGCATATATTTGAAACAATCGCTTTATAATTCACAAATTTAGTAGTCCCGCGGCATCAGTACTAAAGTCTTTGTCTCTTTAACATTTGATAAGCTAACAGACAAATAAAGAGTAAACATTGTCTATGTGTTACGTTTACTTATTTACTTAATATTGTTCTTCTTTCAACTATCAGTTCTCCTTTTTAATTTAAAATAGTTTTTCTTAATCATGTTTTATCTCTTTGACCTAACAATTATTAAGGATATCTGTTTTTTTAGTCCACACCCGTAGTACATCGGCGAGGTTGAACTTCAGTCATTTTGTTTTAAAGATGATATTTCAACGGAAGGGCTATCGTCGCCTTAGGTTCGCCTAACCGTCATCACCAGTTTATAAGGTCCCCACTTCAGGGCCTTCCCTATATATGAAATCACCATAGGATATCGGAAGAGTGAGCTTTAACACACCACACGGATTCAATACGGATTGATGGGTGGTAACAACTGTAAAAGCAGTCAAGTCGAAAGGCTTAGCGTCTTCTGAAGAACATCTGTTCTAAATTAGTAATTTACTAGAAACACTTAAAAATAATGAGATATTTTCACAAGAAATCGATCAGATGGCACACATCTGATCGATTTCATTACTAGAAACACTTAAAAATAATGAGATATTTTCACAAGAAATCGATCATATGGCACACAGAAACAGAAGTTAAAAACTAAAGCAATTGTTAATATTTATGTATTCCCTAATCAAATCAGACTTCAAACAGGCGTTTTTATTGAAGACTAGCGGTCGCCCGCGACTTCGTCCGCGTGGATCATTGCAACATTACTTTATGTTTCTAAAATAAAAGATTTTTTTTAAATAAAAGTAGCCTAAGTTACTCCTTATTACATCAGCTACCTGCCAATAAAAGTTCTGTCAAAATCGGTCCAGCCATTTCAGAGATTAGCCGGAACAAACAGACAGACAGACAGACAAAAATTGTAAAAAATGTTATTTTGGTGTATGTACCGTATATATATTCATATGCATGTAGTAAAAAACGGTTATTTCAATATTACAAACAGACACTCCAATTTTATTTATATGTATAGATTGCCAATTGCATCGAATGTGATAATTAAGTGTAAAAACACTTAACAATTCATCATATTTCGGATTCGCTATGCCGTTTAGAACTCGTTTTAGAAACATTTTTTGTTTAAAAACAACATGTGAGCATACTCCAACTAATTTCAAGTGGAGATATGAAACACATGAAAATGCAGGCAGTTTTGTACTTACCGCAACCCAGTTGTTTTAAAAAATCTTAAACTGAGGGCAGCGTTTAACGAATCTGCTACACTATGTTCATAGTTAATAGTAACTTCACGTTTATAACACCCGTTCATGAATTTCGGTTCCCACAATTTTCTCCCACAATTTATTTTTATATTTTTGAGCATAATACTCATTACATGGGATCACGTTGATCTTTGGTATCGGTTATGAATGTTTCATACTGCGGCGGAGAAGTATGTGCTCTAGCGGTAATGCGCCTCTATTTTTGGATATCCAACTGCTCAACCTGGTTAACACGCGTTAAAGTATGAGTCTTCGATACTATTTTGAATGTTTATGAGCCATTATGAATTGTACTTCTTTATTGATAATCGAATAAGTATTATTGCTTTCGCTAGTAACTAAGGCAGTTGTTATATGAAACTGAACTTTACAGTCGTTCACTAAAACACAATATTGGGCACAAGCTGGCTGCTTTAAGTAAATTTTGAGGTATTACTTATAAGTAACACTCATCCGATTATTGAAACGAGTATAATGCTGATCTGATATTCAAATTTTGAGATCTGTTCTTGTAATTTATTCGATTATAGAGGTTAGGCAATATCGCACATCGTTGACTTTTGATATTAATATCACAAAAGAGTAATGATTAAATAACTAGCAGGCATTTTTATTCGCATAACAACTGTGTTGGGTACCTACCCAGACTAGCTTAAAACCATCTATCTGACAATGATTGTAGTCCGTTTTTTTTAGCATTAGAAACAACAAAATTTGGGTACTTTATTGTACACATATAATGTAACAAGCAAAACGTAACATCGTGAATAGTTTACACTAAAAATACCTTACGAAGCAGAAGTTGCAAACTTGTGGAACGAAACGTTGGTCAGTTTGACACGACAAAATTAAAAAGTACATGCCGATGTTGTAATATGTATCATATTAGGTGATTTTTAAATGGTCGCTTAAAATGGCCACCATTTGCAACAATAGCGGCAAATGTCAACGTCTGAATTTATCTGTTTTGACTATTTTCTTTGGTTTATTGTTAAGTTTCTATTGTTTTTGTTGAAGTTTTTTGTTAAAAGTTTTTGTTGTTATTTGTTATTTAATCTGTTCAACAATGGACGAGCCTGAAGCCGGTCAAAGTGGACTCCAGCACAAGGTTAGCCAGCACTGCTAGTTTACATAATTTCTAATGCTAAAAAAATAGACTATAGTAAAAGATACCTCTGTTTGCATATAAGCGATATCTGACAGTGATAATAATAAAGAGTCGTATGACACTTGAGAATAACCAGTTTCACAGCAGTACAAGTGTAATAAATGACTTAACTTGAAACGTTATTACTATTTATATTAGATGAGCGAGCATTTAACCACCAACTGATATGTTGAAAGCCAATATAAACTTATCTGTATTAGGTCTATTTGCTTAAAAATTTCTTAACGATACTCTTGAAGAGGTCAAAGTATTCATTGGCTTTTCTGGGTGGTTAGGTGTTATTTCGATTCAACTCGTTATCATTAACAGGAACACATTCTCAGACAATACACGACTGCCGGTTGGCAATATGAACTTTATAATTGCAATTTTCCGGTTTCGCCGAATTGTGCGACTTTTCGGCCCTCTTTTTACCATATTTATAATACCTCATCAGCGTAAACGATATAATATGATTATGAGACTTTCACAGATAACATTCAATATTTCACATCGACAACTCGTTTTACATTTTCAATCGATTTCATTGATTTGTGAAAGTAGAGAGTAAAGAACTATCCAATTTCTCAAAGTAAAATTCAATCGTACAACGCCTTTTGTCAGAAAAATCGCATTGCTATTTCCATACCAAAGCACAAAGGTTCGTACGAACACAAGAACGTTTTTATCGATATATACGCACACCATTCAATTAAGTCGAATGTAAATTAGCTATCTGCTCCCGGTCGCGCGCCCCGTGAAGATACAATACAGGCCTTATCTGCCCCACACACCCTTGTTGTCCCGAACAAAGGGGATTTGAGTGTGCTAGTGCTACCCTCAATACTAAGAAAAAATAGGGACATAGGAATAGGGAATAGTTTTGGGACAAACTATAAAGCTTGAATCAGTTAGAGATATTAGAGATATATGTTTGATATTTACACATTAAAAATGTCTGTATTTGCTAAAAAATTTACGAATTTTTTTAGTTTTATTAGCTACGTAAAAAAAGAAAATCAGAAAGTTTTTAAATATCAATTAAAATAAATTGTCTCTTGCTACTTCACCTGTAAGTTTATTTATTATTAAGTAATACTGTCAAATTATTTAATGCACTTGGTTAATATGTTTAAATAACATACAACACAAAAGAAATAATGTAGGAACCTAAACTTAATCATAGGACAAAGTACTTAATAAAGTTATTTGGGTTATAGTTTCAAATATTAACCAACTAAATTGGGACGTCCCGCTATGTCTGATGGATGTCCCCTAGGGCCCCTCTCAATAGTTGACGGTGTAACAACAACGTAGCAGATAAGTGTCTGCGCTGAAGGAATGTCAGGTTAAGAGCTCCTTGGGACCCACGT
The DNA here is from genome assembly GCA_927399485.1 of Calamotropha paludella. NCBI lineage: Eukaryota > Metazoa > Arthropoda > Insecta > Lepidoptera > Crambidae > Calamotropha > Calamotropha paludella. The sequence continues at coordinate 7,575,160 of OV656820.1, forward strand.
GGGTTAATTAGTGTCGCTGTGAATCGAGCAATAATGGGTATATTATTATGAAACGTGCAACTGTAGCGATAACGCACTTTAGATCCAAATAAATAAATCAAATCTTTATTTTCTCACCACAAACTCTTACTTCAATACTTATCGTTACTAATCTTAGGCTAAGTATGTGTGAGACTGATGCCCGAAATAGGTAAAAAAATTACACGTTAGCACAGGTCATCGGGATCCCACCATCTTGGAAATCCGAGAAAATCAAGATGGAATTTAGTTGTGATGGTACAATCAAAAGAATTAAAGTAGCAAATATCAGATGGTATAACTAGTTTAAATTACAATGACGTGCAGTTAGATACATTTTTTATTTGTGTGCGTGTACGTGTGCGTGTGCGTGTGTGTGTGTGTGTGTGTGTGTGCACGTGCGTGTGTATGTGCGTACATGTGGGCATTAACATTAAAAAAAATCCTTCCTAAAAACACTGTCGCAGTTTTCTCAAATCAAGAAAGTTGATAAGGCACTGTTAGTTATTATTTATATAAATATGGTGAGTGATGATAAAAGTCAGTGATAATTTACTGAAACCTCTGCTGATTTCTAAAGAGAACGTGAAAATACTGTACTTGCTGTTTTATTTCACATTACGTCTGAAAAAATACATTAATATTGTTATCAAAAAATAAAAATCCTTGAAAAAGATCTCCATGAAAGATAGTAGCAAATTAATAATAATCTAATAGTATTCAGTGTATTATTATTATAACTTTTTATAATAGAAATCGTCGGTATCTGAAATAAAAAAATATTTTATTTATATTATTGATACGTGAAAGAATGAGTGCAGAAAGCTAATATTATTATAAAAATACCCATCCGTCAACATTTTCTAGTACCTTTCTACTTTTTACCCTATATGCCAGCGTTGTCTCATCAATGAGAGGAAATGCTCAATTCTCAAGCTCAATTGGGAGAGCAGTGTACCGGATATCCGAAGGATGCAGATTCGATTGCCGCCTGAGAATTTACTTGTGATTTTTTTAGTATATCTAGGATTATTACAAGTAGTCGATTATTTCTATTAAAATGATTTATCAATATAAACACTACCAAATATATGGCACACACCTTTATATCTTTATAATATTTACTAAAAAAAGATTAATTATAGTCTTACTAAATGTCAAACACAAACGTCTTATGATAGTTTTTAACTCTTATTTTGTCTATATATGGTGTCCGGTAGCGTAGAATAGCACCAACTCTCCACATTTAATAATGACATAAAAGCTACCAACTTTTACTGAAACATATTTTATCATTTGCTATTTTTAGCTCAAAAGTTTAAATTTCCGATGCAGTTACAAATGGAGTGTACAAAAAAGGTATTATCTATTTCATATTTTGTGTTTTGTATTTATTTTTATTTCAATTTTACATCATTTGTTTTAAAAATTAAAAGTAATTTAACTATAGACCCTTAATTGTCCAGGTGTGGTCATTGACAAAAACAATAAATAACTTTCATGTCGTTTAAAAATTAAAAATAAAAGAATTACGGTCAAATTTTGACAAATGAGCGCATACAAAGATACTAAAAGAGACACGCTTTGACATTCCCGAAACCTCGTTAAAAAACGTGAAAAATACTCTTTCTCTTAAAAAAATATACGTACAATATGGGCACTTATTTAGTCAAAATAAACAGCTTTGAGTATATATTAGAGCTCAAATGCAACTTCTACTCAGCTAAGGGAGCCGTACTGTTTAATTAAAGAGGATGTGTGCAATACACACGTGGTAGAAATGAAACCTTTAAAAATTTTGCTTTCAAGATAATTAGACGAATGTAAAATTTCGGGAAGAGAATAATTGTAGGTTCAAGTAATGATCATAGTGATATAAAGTTAGATAATTATTTTACATTTTATTCGTATGTATTACATAGATTTATTTAGACTCAGATTACATTTTCGATATATGATACAAAAGGTTTATGGTAACTAAAGTACATACCACGAACATAAGAGATACTTTATAATGCTTCCTATCTCATTTTCTCCTACGTTAAATCTTATGAATTTATGTGTGTCTCTTTTCACTGTCGCTTTTTCGTTTCATCCACTTTTCACTTCAATAGTTTATTAAGTTGATTTCGATTATCTATATTAATATTAATTTCATTTTTAGAGTGGGTTATAGGTAATATTTCTTTTCATTTATTCAACAAGAAAAGTATTATTTAGGAATTTATAGATTTTATACAGGGGTCATATTACTTAATTAATAATACGTAAAATCAATTTTACTATATTTACTCAAATTTTAAAATATCAATTGAATACCACAAAAAAGAATTGGGAACGTTCTACTTTTGTTCCCACACAACCAAACAGCGGCTAAATGATACAAGGGAGTTTTAGCAGGTGCCCATCAACGAACGTAGATGGGGTAATCCCGAATATACCAACGTCCAGCAGTACGTATTTGTCATTTACCTTCGACAAAAATATTGATTGACAGACTGTTATCTGTAACTGAACCCCGATCAGTGTGTGTTGAGGGGAGCGCGAATTTTAAGCTCCCATTATGATCATCTTTCAAACACAGGACAATACGTTACGCATACTCTGACGCGTGTAAACTGCGGAGCTATGGAAGACTCCTCCACCTCCCTACCCTGAGTAATGCCCAGTAAAAGTTTGGATATTTACTCACCAAAAACCCATATATACCTATATGCTCAGCTCCGCTAAGTTCCGAGGAGACCATTGTTGCATTCATTACATATTGACCAGTATAGGCAGCCTTGAGCTCTCTCCAAAAAGGAGATCCTCGGTCACATCTTTAGCATCACCCAGGCAGGCGAGACTATGCAAAGTCGACATTCGGATTGCACATCTACCTTGGGCAGCCTCCCCAGGACCATGAAGCTACGCAAATTCCCATCCACTTACCACCTGCGTGGATGTTAATCCTCGCAGACCTTGGTATGTTCCGCGTCCTGAACCTGTCTATGATAGAGAGAGGGAGTAGCGAGTTCTGACAGGGTTTGGAATGCCAACTGGTGAGCCTACCTCCTTGGCTCCCAGCGATTCTCTGCGCACCTTCATTCTTTCTGTCCGAACTCTTTCTTCCTAGTAAAGAAAAGGTCGCAGTTCCGACCACAAATCACGCGCGCAGTGGGCCGACCACTTCAAGCGCAAACTGCGTACTTCGGCTCGTCATTACAAACCGCCGGAAGCTCAAAGTGTTCCGTTCGTCCTTAGAAAATCCCCGTTATGACCTCGGCTAAAACATTTTATGTGCGAATATAGCATATTTTTATGTGAGTCACTTAATTACTGTGACACAATTATGCGGAGAATAACAAAAATTGTCCGACAAAACTAAAAGGTGCAGTTAAAACACAAATTTTTTGTTGCAACGCATTGGTTCAAAGTTGCAAAAAAAACATAAATACATTTTGAATAATAATAAAAAATAATATACTTTAAGGTTACGAACGTGTGAGAACTAAATATGTCAACAATTATCTGTAAGACCCCAATCATTGGCTTACTGTGATCGTAATATGTTTATGCATATCATTACAACGTTAAAATATTATTAGCCGTGCCACACTACTAGTAGTTAGTATTAGTTAATTTTAAAGCAACCTTATTACTGTTCGCTACAGTATCTATGTAATGCCAACTTAAAAAATCCGTGCCACGATGAGATGTGCGGATTATTGCGCTCCCTAAAATATTGCTTAAGAAGCGGTGGCGGGGTCCTGCATCTTATATAACATACTTGATAATGTGTGCTCCCATGGAAACAGGGACTACTCTGTATAAACAGTTATCAGTAAAAAGTAGTCCCTTTACTTTTAATGCCACGTCACAATGGGTTTTGTTTTAAAATTGCCGCCGGCTACATAAAACCAAAACAGATATTTGTTATACGATAATGATATTCATTTTTATAAATGTCCTTTATGTCGGTTTGAAGCTCTTCTTATCAATTAAATACGCCCTTAACGAATAGGAGATAAATACATCACATCATCGTGATCACATCAGTTTTACGAAGACCACTGCTGGGCATAAGCCTCTCTCAAGAATCTCCAAACAATGCACATATCCAACACCTTCCCACGACCTTCACCAAAACATCGCTTTTAAACGTATTAAGATGAGTTATACTATACAATGTAAATCAAGTGGCATATCATAGCATGAACTAAATGTAAATACAACGTAAAGGTTATATTAGAATATAATTGATGCTTGACTAAGGAAAAATAGAAGGTATTCGGTGACAGAAAGAGAGCGAGCCAAAAAGGCATCTGCTGTTAAAAAAACCCTGCATTCAAGCTAAAAAGCTTCAACGGACGTTGTTTTTACAAGGGAAGAAGATTAATGTACGTGCGGCGACTTAGTACAGGTGCCTGTGAGGCGTCCGCCTTATTGAAGGGAAAGTAGATGGCAGCTCCCAAGTCACACTAGGATACTTTGCTTATCCCATCCCGTTTACACGAATTAAAAGTGTTGAAAAGACTTTTTTGCATTTAACTCACATTATTTATAGCAGGGATTAGTGTTTTATTACGACCAGTATAAAAGTAAAGTCACAGCCGGTTAAATACCAGCTGAAAAGGAAATTTATATGAAACTTATAAACCATCACTCACAATTAAATATCCACTTATCTGGTATCCATATAACAACATATAAACCTTTTAAGGGTATATTTTATTAAATATACTTAAACATTGTGTCGGCGGCGAAAATTTAAAGGCATGTAAGACTATTAATACAATATCATCCCCTTAGGGAGTTTAAACAACCTCCTGTAAAAATGGCCGCCATTATATATTTTTTATTTGTTTTGAGGTAAATCTACATAAAAACGTACATCGATATGGATCTAGAATAGATACAGACATGAAATTCGTCTCATTTGAATGATGAAAATATTGCCTCTTACAATAAAATCATCAAAGTTGAATTATTAATTAAAATACTCTAAAAGTAATCACTTCCTAATACTTTATTTTTATACCAACAAAGTTTGTAAAAAAAAAATCTCTAATTTACTACAAGAGGTGTTCATTAAAATAAACATAAGAACATCAGACACTATAATTTTATATATACAAGAAGTATAACTAAATCATAAAACGTATATGCTGATTCACACGTTTCATTCACACAACACGTCCACCACGTGTTAAATCTAATTTTGTAAGTCATCTTGGTTTGAGAAAAGCCATCAGCCATTATAATATGTTTATAAAGTAATCTTGTATTTTTAATTACTTTTGTTTAATTTCTTCTAATTAAAAAAAAACATAATAAAACCAAAGAAAAGTCACATAAGATTCTCGGTGCAGCAAGGCCTCGCCGGAATAAGTGACATGCGCTACGGAGATATTTCACAAGCGTGTGCTTTGTAAAGCACGCGCCAATATTCGGAACAAGTGTTCGACGTCATGTACCAGTTTCTAATACTGTGTAGCAAGTTAACCTTAATACTTTACTGCTAGATATTTATAACTATTGTAGGAAAGAAATATCTTTCCCTGGAGTCAGGTGGGACAAGTACACACAATAAATAATTTAATTATACACTATCAATGAAAAACAACCCTTATTCACTTTTTGACGAAACTATACTAGTGACCTTCCCTGTTTAACTTTATCACTTCGTCGTAAAAGAGGACTAATGATACTGGAGGTTATCACCATTCACCTTCCATAGATCAGAAAAGACAAGCCTGCCTATGTATATATGCATATATGTATATGGGGAAATTTTGAAAACACTATCCAAATTTGTTTGTATTGTATTTTATCATTAAAATTATTCTAAGTGCAGTTCATTTACTGCTTAAGCCGAAAGTGAAGTAAAATAATACAATTATTACAAAGATTTCGGGCAAGTGTTGAATTGTAGGTATATTTGAACAGTAACCAGCTGTTGTATAATTCGTTCTTTTTGCGAAAAAAAAATTTTCGCCTACCTATTTTTTTCAAATATTAAGTATTTGAATGTTATCTTATGCCTAGAAACAATTTGGATGGTGCTTATAAAATAACGCTGTATATATGATCAGGCATTCTCGGGCATGCGTACAACAACTTTCCAGTTCTTCTGGTAACTTCAACACCTCTTTTTGTTTTGTGATATTATCCATTTTAATTCCTCTTGAAAGTTGTCAGTGAAAGCCTTATACCTCTACGTACATATTTTTTTACAACCCGTACTCTTTCGTATTAATATTGAAAGAGATACCTCCAAGAAAAAACTGACACTTGTACATTTCCTTTAGTAACGGCAAAACAAAAAAAATAAACACAAATTTTCTAAAAGAAACATTCGAAGAACGTCGCAATTAGTCTTATTAATTGTTAAAAAATAATGTCCTAAAAGTATTAACGAAACAGACTCTCTAAGAAATTAAATTTTTGACAGCATAACTTTAAATTTTTGATTTCAGAAAGAGATCTTAAAGTAACAATTATAATAATGTTATTCCAACATTACAGATATAATCCATTGTATCTGCAGGAATACGATGTTAACCCGTTAATTTTTCATTAAACCGACACGTAAGCCCACTTTGTGTCGATGATGTATCAAGCGGGGTCGTTATTGATGCCTCCTCATTACCCGTCCGCTAAAGCCGTATAATAGCCCGAGCGGACGGCACTCAGTCAACACTACGTTATCTGGCCGCGCTAATAGGGTGTTTATCACCACTATTGTAGTGCAACCAGTAACCCTTAACATACAAATACATCTAATAACTTGTTTTCAAGAGAAGCACTAGCTTACATTTGAGCCGCCTACACCTCAGTGAAATCCGCAACCAAATAACACAGGAATATTATTTCTATGCCTAGTGAAGCAGTTTTCAGAACTCAAGTTATATATTTTGATGCTTGGATCTACTCTATGCCGTTATGATAGAACTCATTTCATTTTTAGTGTTATAGCTTGATGTACTGTTGTATGTTTATCACTTTACATAATAAATGCAATGTTAAAATAAATCATTTGCCTTAGGTGAGAAACGAACAGGCATCCCGCTTCGTTTCGCTTTCGCCACGTTTTCGGTTTACGGCATGGTTCGGTCTCAGTTCAGTATAAACGAACGGATTTTGCAAAATATTACGATGACAGTATGCTAACACTGTCGTTGGAATCAAAAATAAAAGTATTTTCATTGGAATTACCAAAAACCCAAAGAAAGATATTAAGTAAAAGATACCGAAAAGAAGAAGAAGAAGAAATTGCCTGGATAATGTCAGAAGAATATACAAGGGTGATTTAGAAAATAGTACCCTTTTGCGGAGCGCTGGTAAATAGAGCAGACCACCGCCAGCTGTAAAATTAAAGATGTGATTAAATTTTCCTATAGCCCTAACTTGTCTCCATCAGCCAGCCATCTGTTTACCCAACTAATAAAGTTATTGGAAGAAAAGAAATTTGGAACAGATGAAGAACTGAAATAGGCTGTGACTACGTATCACATTACACTGACGGCTCATTAATATAAAGCTAGGATACAAAAACTCGTCACAAGTTACGATAAATGCATAAATTTCTGACGTGACTACCTAGGGATATAGTTTAACATTTCTATACAAGAAAACACTCAAATATTTGTAACTTTATACTAGTTTTATGAGTATTACTTTCCGAATGACCCCTCATATGATACCAACTTAAAGTATAAGCAGGAAATGAGTCTTTCTGCTCCAGTATTCCGCTTCTCTCAATTATGACATCACAGAACATCTTATTTATACATAACAGGCAGGTAAAACAAAACACATCTGCACTATTTTTGTTTTATTATATAACACAAATTTTAATGCATCAGTGTTGATTCCTAAATATCTTACATAAATGATTCAAATATCTTATTTGAATCGTTTATTATATTCGCATTAGAAACGAGCGCAATATTGGTTTCGAATGCATCAATGCTATGCATCCTACTATACCAAAATTAGTTTTGATGGTATACTGTGCAGCCTTTCCATTACCAACTCGCTACCATAATAGTTATTAATGGCCTTTACATATTGCTTCGTGAACTTGAAGTGTTATTTGAATTAACTAAAACTACATATATATAGTTGATCAATATAGGATGGGTAATAGTGTGGTTGTGTGTTTACAGTTTACCGAGTATTATAAATTAAAGGGTATTGTAATAATATGAATACTCGCGAACGGGTGCTGCTTTGGAACATGGGTCTGTTTTAAACTACCAGTATTATCGACAATTCCTTAAGATGTTATATTTATATGTTGCTTTCGTTACCTCGTCTTTTATATTCTGTATGCGATGTTTAAGTATACTTATTTAAAACAAAAACTTTTTGACTTTGTTGAAATCAACAGTGCTCTTACTTTGGTAATAAAATAAATTTGTTTTTTTATTTATTTTGAATGGGTTTGCTATTGATCACAATCAAGCCCGGGGGCCAATACAAGATCCAAGATGGAACGAGCTAACCCAGAAGGTGCCTATTCACCCTGGCTTTGAAAATGGATGGATTATATGTTCTCGGAAATACAGACGCAGGGAGGGAGTTCCACGCTTTTGCTGTGCGCATTATGAAGGATATTGCGAAGCACTTGGTGCGACAGGTAGGAATAGCAACCAAGAAAGGGTGGTGCAGTTGGGCAGTGCGTTTGGATGTCAGATTGAAAAAAGAAAAATGGCGGTATGAACAAATTTTTATCTTAATGTCCTTCAGATACATGATACTACTGTCATTACTAACGAGACCTTCTTCTTGTAACTACATAAAATTACTTGTAAAAAATTAAGACGAAGCAAAGGAAGTTAGTCAGATTAGTTAGTGGATATCTTCGACGTATGTCTAGCAGTGTGTCACTCTAACGTAGTGGTTTAATAATGTTGGACACTGCATGATTACCGAACCAGAAATTGTCAAAATATTATAGACGCGTACACAAAAGTCATTTCCCTTAGTGTCATCTGCACCATTAGTGACACACTGCTGAACATTACTGAACAGAACTTTTTTATAAAACTAAACTCGTCAATAACTACCAAAGAAATAAACAGATATGTTTTGGTATTGCCGCATTTAACTACTGGATTTGATAAATTTTGCAATTTTTACTGAAAAAACTATGTTTTTCTTATTGGTCTTAATCTACTGTTGTTAAATCTCTCGTTAAGGAGTTATTATCCCATAATTATAATTTCCATGTTAATTAATATCGATGAATGCTGTTTAGAGTAATATTGATGTTCTCTATTATCAACGTACTCCATTACCTGCGTGACAGCCATAACCGTATATTCATAGATACGTAATACCCTACAGTAATCTGTCAGTTCAATCTCTGAACTAATCACGAACATTGATCGTGGCCAAATCGAATTCAAATAAAACAAAAAACGAAGTTAAGGAAATTAGCTGTGCACATTGCTACTTGTAAAAGGAAAAAATTGTCTGATGATTTCTTTTTCATTGTTGAAATACGTAATAGAAAATATTATAAGTAGTACGTATTCCCCTTTTAACTATTATTGCATAAAAAATTGCCTGCGACTTCTCTCTCCTTGAATTAGGTTTCATCGCGCTGACTAAAATTTACGAGCGTACGTATAGTTCTAACACAGGAAAAGAAGCCCATGTCCTTTCCTTAGGTTCAAGAAATATTCAAATCAAATATAACATCAAAATCTTTTCAGCAGTGTTGCCATGACAGATATTCCCTAAATTTATTAAATAGCTAGCTGGCCCAGCCACGCGTTGCTGTGGCACAGTAATTTTAGTTTTCTAAAGTAAAAGATTTTTTCTAAAATAAAAGTAGCCTAAGTTACTCCTTATTACGTCAGCCACCTGCCAATAAAGTCCCGTCAAAATCAGTTCAGCCATTTCAGAGATTAGCCGGAACAAACAGACAGACAGACAAAAATTGTAAAAAATATTATTTTGGTGTATGTACCGTATATATATTCATATGCTTGTAGTAAAAAACGGTTATTTCAATATTACAAACAGACACTCCAATTTTATTTACATGTATAGATTTAATATTGTACGCAACTCAAAAGTTTCTTTCCTTCAGTAGGTGGCTCATTAGCCTCTGGGCTATTTAAAACATTGCTTGTGCAGTAGAATTAACATTATCTGGGAGTAATAAAGATTGTTTTATATAACAAACTGTGCATGGAAAGCTATACAATATTTTATCATGAAGATTATCATTACTCATATTCATGGTCTCGTTTCTGCACAGAGCATAACCAGACCAGTTACACTGACAAGAACACTTGTAGCTGACTGAAATTGTGGTTTCGCTTGGTTGGATAATAATGCAATGGTAAGATTTGTGACAAATCGGCTAAACTAAGAGTTTCAACGTTATCTCCAAAAGATTTTAGAAACATAGTGTACAAAATAATATTAAGTATGTAAGCGATTTGGAGCGATAATCATAGCTTACTTAACTTGAGTATACATACACATTTGTAACTAGTACAAAACACTATATCTAATGACATTCGTTTTGCTTTAAGAACGTAATACTTAGCTTTTTTAGTATACATATTTTTTATAGGTGGTCTTCCGCCAAATGACGCCTCATTTAATCAAAGACATACGTTTAATGACATCTTCATTAGAAAAGTGTTCAGAGACTTCATTTTCAAAAGGTTCATCATAATTTTATGGCTAAGTACTGATTTAGGAAGAGGTTTGTTTATTTTCGAGCATTGCTGATACTTGATTATTCCCAGCCTTGCTTGTTAGCATCATCTTATATATAAATGGGATCACTTATACAACTTTCTTGATATATACTCATCTTTATTCTCAGAAACTCTTTGATGTACCTACCCCTTCTTCGTTGAGTTCCGTTTATAAGTTTCCACAAGATAATGAGTGAGAATTTGATTGCCGACTTAAGAACCCTTCGATTTCGTGACGACAAACGTTAAAGTAACGTCTGTTCAGCCGTAATGGCCTCCTACATACTTGACGTCAATTCAATTCTATCTTGAAAAATGTTTGTGCTGTAAAAAGTAGAAAGTCGTTTATCACAAAACACACATCACAAAAAGTCAATATTTTTTTAGTGCAATCTACTCTGAAGTAACACGTCTACGATATAACTCTTTTAGACTAGAATCACCAAATCATCGATAGTTTAACTAAAGATAGTGTAATATTGAAAATAGCATAATCACCAGAGTATTAATACTAACGCTAGAGTCGATAATATCGTTTCCTTAGATCTATTCGACGGAAGGCAATTTGTCGATACGTGACAATATTGCAGTTCATTAAATTTGAACTATAATGACTGTATCGGTACTTTCGTAGTTTTAGAAAACAATATAATCCATTGTTTTGTATAGTTTGTGACGGGGTGCGCTTCTTGCACTAAAACCGGACTCGAGGAATAAAGAATAGAGCCCCTGTTGGTAATAGTAACACAGTGTGTTTAGCATAAAGCAATACTACTTTATTTTCAGATAATTCATTTCACAGATTGACACTTGAACGAAAGAACGAAAGAAATGCTGGTAACTGTGAATTTTACTGCACCTATTTTAATGTTAAGAAAACCTTCTCCTATACAAATTTATATGTAATTTAAGGACAAAAATATATAAACCTTATACTTTTTGACTTATGATATAAAATTTGACCATCATCTATTATATACTATCTATCTCTGAAAATATTGTGTTAACAGATATTTCTCATGTAAGCTTATTAAGAACAAACAGGTTCTTTTGCTGGGTCAATAAAAGAGCCTCAATTGCTTATTACAAACAACAAACTGATCAAATATCTTTGAATGGAGTTTCATCAGTTGTTTTCAATCCCTTTTAATTATCTTTAATAACGATTAAAATAAAATCTTCACTATAAATAATTCCATGAACGTCAGAGTAAATTTTTTAATTATCCTTAATAGCTTTTTTACTTCACACAAATGATTACATGACCGAAAATAGGTATAACGATTAAGGAAAACAAGAATAAATGTACGAGCAAAACCGTACTTATTCCGCTTAGAAAACGTTAAAAGGTACATAACTCTTAACAAATCGAACACGTATAAACAATATAATTTACAAACGTTCTGAACGAGCTATTCGCTTGAATGGCCACTAAACCGAGTCACAATAAAAGGATATCCTTTTGTCTTTACGTCCTTTCTTCAGGGAACATCAAAGAAACAGGAATGAACGTCATAATGTACTCATATTTTGCTACTATCGTTGGCAAGACGTTTCCCTGGAAAGCAATTATTAATTCATGCATAATTTTATTTCTAAATTAGAGAAATTGTTATAACCTAAGATCTCTTATGTTTATCCCATCTAAAATGTTTCATAAAGATGCTATTTTTACTTATGAAAGCTTAGAAAAAGGAAAATAAAATAAAGGAGAAAAAGCAGTACGTAAAAAAAAACAAATCAAATTAGTTGAAATTGCTTTATACGAATTCGAATTCGATTACAAAACATTCTTGGACAATTGGTCCATGCAAATCCAAAACAAACAAAGAACCACCGTAACTACGTTGAACTCACACAGCAGTCACGTCTCTAGGAACAATAAATATTATAAGCAGACAGTTTTACAGCCGGCCCGAAGGTATTACCAAAACAGCCCTCCGAAATTAAAACCTGCCCTCATTACCAATAAATCAAAACCTAAATCGGCCTTTGTTTAACATGCTAATGGTCATTTTAATGCTTAATGCGATCCACTGGTTTCTGACATGGGCCTGATTACATTCCTCTGTTTAGACCCTTCCTATCTAGTTAATTTCATTAGAATTGACCTGACTAATATAGAGAAAACTGTTAATATTTGCACTTAAAGGAAAATGAATAAAACAAAATAACAAATCAGCATATACTTTTGTTTGATTCCAAAAATATGTACATCAATTACGAAGGGATCTTTTTAGGAGTACGCTATCATCTGTTACTGAATTTTCTTATACTTAAAAAGGAACAGCCTTCACAGTTTTAGGTCACGCAAAATCGTCTCTTGCATACCTATATGAACTGATTACTTTTTATACCTATTAAATAAAATATCGTCATGATCCGCCATCGACCACATATGGTCGATGTGATCCGCCTTTTGATGTCCCTGCTACTGTAAAACGATTTGAGCAGTAATTTACAACGCGAACCGGGTGAGGATTGGTGGGTAAGAATTTTGCTTTCAGATTGTTAAGGTAAATATTTTCTAAAAGCATTTTACATCATTTGCTCAATTAACATAACCAGTTACTGTTTACAGACCTCAGTTTTTTTTAAGGAGATAAGGTTTACAACACATTTTACTATATCAGTCGAAAGACGTCCTCTGTTGGAAGAAGACCTGCCCTATGCTAAATACAAAATACGGAATTTATTCATTTTATTCTCATGTAGTTGAAGGAAAAATTCTTTTCTCAATAAGGTTTTAAAATGTATAATATCCTGACCTTTAAATGTATTCTATGAAAACCCTTAGATAACATTTTATTTGCTCTCTTTGCAGGAAACATCAAAACTATCCGAAGCGGCACCGCAGAGCTTTGAAGCATTTGCATATTTTGTGCAAATTATCCCGTAGACACTGCAAAGGGGAGGCGACGCTCGACCTCAGACTCCTGACTAACTATTTACGAGGACATTTACTTTGTGACTAAAGCTGGAAACATAATAATAATGTAAATAATAATAAAACTATCCCGAATTCACGCTAATCATTTAATCTCAACATAAGTAACTTAGATTATGTTATGGATACTAAATGTTTGTCGGTACATTTTATTGCAAACCCCCAACCCGTCTCCCAAGTGTGGAGATTACTCCCCTTTGCCTCCATCCATTTTTAGAGTAGGCTGCCTTAGGTGCTTTATATAAAATGCAGCTTATTTTGACGCAGTTAAAAATAAAACCTTTTGCCATTACTTAGAACCTCAGATTTAGGAATGCTCAATTCCCGAAATTCGAAATTCCCCTCTTTAAATAAAAAATAGTGTAGGCACCTTCTAACTACGTTTACCTACAGATGATGGAGTATAATATGTTTCGAATTTGACCTTAAGTCGTGACCTTAAAGCTCGTTCAATAGTATGTACCAGCTTAACTGTAACGATGTGAGAGTTGCCGACAAAATGGCCCGAGAAATGGAAACGATGGGAAAATTGTTATAACTGTACAAAGTCTTAAATAAATGCCATGTAGCTTATTTCTCGGTTACCTTAAATAAAAAAAATGTTTTTTTCTTGGAACAGTGGAGCTAATATTGTTATAGCAATACTGTAGGGGAAGAGAAGGCAACTTGGATATACTTGGCTAAACAAATTGCTCATAAGATTGAAGCCAATATTACTTTTAGTAACCAATTCTTCATTTCTACATTAACCAGAGGTCTAGAACGTTCGCTCTGTGAATTTATACAGCTAATTAGTAAAATAATGGGCGTGTTTCATTCTGGTTGCTACATTGATATTGCCATACCATTCCCTACAATTGTTTTGATTATATATCCCAATTAATTCTATGAAACAGCATCACTTTTCATCCTAAAAAGGAATGCGCCTATGCTAAATATATAAATTAGCAGCCAAAGCTACGTTTAGTTTGATATGTTGGTAAATTTGTGTATAGGTATTCGATATTACCGTTAAAAAAACTGTTTAACTCTTAATTTAGATTTGTTTTCTTTTTAATATTATAACCCAATAAAAAATAGATAATAATGTGAAGAATACATTACGTTTCTTGTTTCATATATGATGTTAACCAACCTAGCTAGAATAAAATAGTTCAAAGGTTTGCTTTTTCAAAATTTCACTCTGGAAATGTTTACCTAAAGATTTTCACAGCAATATTGACTATGGATACCGTCTGGTTACAGTCACAAAACTTCGTCCGGTTTTTAATAATGTAACTGGTCACGAAAGCCTTGTCACAGGGGCATGTTTCGCGTGTGGTCACGTGTGGTGTGGCATGCGGACCGACCATTTGTTATTACGCTGTTCTTAACTTCCAGAGCTTTGTATTTTACTGTTACAAGCTAAGAATTAAAAGAAAACATTTTCAAAATTCATTTTCTAGCAATTCATAATGCTTGCAAATGGTTTTATATCACAGTTATCATACTGCACCGTTATTGTTTGTTTTTATGAAATACTTCTATGCACTATTCATTCAAAATAAAGCGAATATGGAATAATTTTATTATATATTAAATACATAATATTACAGTTTTGGAAAAATAAAGGTACAAAATATTAATAAAAAAACTGTAATCAAGAAAAGAACACTACAGTTTGCAAAGAAAGAAACGTGTTCAAAATATCTTGTAATTAAATATTTTCGTATTTGTAAACACTTACACATTATATTAATATAAATAATATTTTTTTATATATATAGTCAAGAACTAAACAGAGCTTTTTCTAGAAATAACTTGGAAACAAATACAAGGTGTTACAAAAATACCCGTAAAGCGAAAACGGCGTTAAATAAAGAGTCAATTTACAATATTTAAAAATCGTAGTATCGCAGTATGACTTACCGCCAAAATTAATATAAAAAAAAATCATTATTATGCCAACCCTATTTCCATATAGGTAATTAAAGAGTAAATAACACAATGTTTATGAACATTTTTGGGTGCAAGATCGGATTGCATCAGCTCGTGCGTACGGCGATAGTGATAAGGGTGACGATTGTCGTCACGAAGAATTAGCAAAACTGCAAAATTGTTCATACCGAGTCTTGCTGCGAGTACGAGACAAGGTACTCGTGGTTGGCTCTTCTTCAAAATGCTGCAACACTTATCCAGCCTGTCTGGGATCGACTGTGCTTGGATGTCGACTTCAAGTGGACCGGTGAAAGGACTGGTCTGGACCCGGTGGAATGACTGGTCTGGACCCGGTGGAATGTAGGCGTCTTGACATGTTGAGAAAGCATTGGTACGAAGGTAGTCGCTGTTCAACGGGGGGCCTACCATCAATAAATCGTTGCAAATACAGTTCGCGAGCACGTTTTAAGTTTCCATCTTCATGGCAAATATAATAATGTTAGTTAAAACACGGAATAATTGTAAGATATCAATAAGAAGATTTGAAATTGACAACATAACGTTTTTTTTCGACTTGACGTTTTTCGAAGCCATTTATACCTCTTATTGAGTATGAAAACTTTTTAATTAAAATTTTAATATCCGTTAAAGAGTACACTCTGTATAATAAATCTATGATAACTTCAGTTCTATGCAGTGTCAGCTTACTAGGGTTGAGAATATTTTTCGCTTTGATAGTTTATCAGATTTTTACGGGTTTTTTTGTAACACGTTGTATATGTATGATCAGGATTTGATTAAAGTCAGGCCATTCGTGCAGTAGGCGGAATTGCTGTTAATTCTCCAACCCGTCTTCGCAATACTCAATCCCAAAAAGCAAAAATTATAAATATCTTAGAAAATGGTTATTCTTGCTTCTCCCAAACATATACAAAAAGTGAACAGGAAAAATGTCCCATAATAGTCGCAATTCCACCGAGTGGTTTCTATTTATTGGGGATAAAAAATAGGAAAATATACTTTCCTAAGTCAAGCACGATCTCTAAGTCACAAAAACCAAAAGATAATACATTTCAACGGTGCTATAAATCGACTTGGGACGATATTAAATATTCGTTAAGTTGTCGCAGTACTTCAATGCGCCATTAATAATAATATTGGATACATTCTCCGTTTGTGAAAACCGCTTTTTACCTGTACTAGTGATGTGCCACAAAGGTGTGCGCGAAAATTTCGAAGCGAAAATTAAAAACATAAAAACGAATAAATACGACAATTGTTATTAAAAATTTATTTTCATTTGGCAATAATGTTTAGCTACCAACCGTTCAAAAAAATTTTAACTGACTGCAAGAAATTCGTCATATTTAACAGAAGTAACATCGTTTACAAAATTATAATCATTTCAATTCATAGCCGAGAATAAGGATCGTATATAATGTAAAGTATGTAAATGTGATGTTGTTTGTTAATACTTACTTAGGACTGACTTTATTACATACATCCTACTAACGTGTGTTAGGTCGCATCATTAACAATAATATTCCATTTTCACAATAAAAACAGCGTTTTTGGTTTTATTATGTTCCCAAGTAAAATAAAGGCAATAAGCTTTTGTTATAAAAAGCATATTCAAATACTGCTGTGAAACACAGAGGATAGCAATAAAAAGGTAAGAGCTCAACTGAGGTAATTACAGATCTATAATACTCGTAGTATAATCGTAGCGGCGTAGCGTAGCTTGCTAGATACAATTATACTGGTAATGGCTTACAGTCATCGCTTCGCTCAAACTTATTTCAGGAAATTCAACCACCGACGCCACTGGGCAAATGAAATTTAATGATTAGGATAAACGGTGGTAATGTCCACAGTGTTCCAATGCTCGTCAGTTTTTGATAAACATATTATTATTCTCAAGGAACAACATCAAACTTATTATTTTTCCACCCAACGGATTCTTTATAATTTATTGCACGATAAAAAAATCCAACGAAAAAACATAAAAGTTTCGGTTGCCACTTAATTCAAAAGTAAGCTCGTTATAATTTAGTCCTTTTCGTCATATCATTAAGCAAGATTCGCAAGGGCTGGTCATCGGATTGGTGACCAAAATGTTATATGTTGAACTTCTCCGTCCTTCGAAAGACATATTTAGCCGTGAATATGCCTTCCGAAACACTCATCAATTCACCTGGCCCACATAGTGTATTGTGGCCCATTCTACCTAAGGTTCTTTCATCCATAGACAAGGCCTGTGTTCAAGCAGTGGCATAGTAACTAACTACAGGAAATATTGAAAAAAATAGAATGGAAGTCTTTAAATAACTTTATACCGTTTTGGAGAACAAAATGGGGAAAAATCCATTTAAAAATATCTGTATATCCTTAAATGGATTTTTTTAAATATAAAGCCAGCTTCGAAATGAAAATTGCGAATAATACCTCGATACATTGGCTGCCGAACGGTTTTCTGCCCCACACTCACGCGATATTAAGTGGTCATAAATTCCACAGACGTCTGTCGGGATGATTCCGACCGTTTCACTTTTAACCTTTTTAGAATTATTTTCGGTTTTCGTCGAAACGTTAGATATATGACATTGCTGGCAACGAGATTAGAACCGAAGTGTACCTGCGGGTGTATTTTCAAATTTTATGGAAACTCGCCAAGACTTCTTGCATCATTCTTCAAATTTTTTTCAGTGTAATTGTAAGTGTTACAAGAAGAAAGGTGATAATTACTCACGAAAATGACACTCCTATACTTGTAAACGTGTCAAAACGCACCCAACACAATCTATCTCTATGCCGGACGAAATACTACATTTTATTTGTCCAATTTGTATCCCGAACGGGGTGAGTAGGGCTAAACGGGTACACTTACCCGCGCACGACGCGCGTGCGTTCGGAATATAAACAACTGACGAGCGGACGCCCCGCAACGCGAGAAACCGTATTAAGATTAATAGTCTTCTTATCGCACAAAACGAGGTTCCATTGGAATAGTTCGCTTTTCATGTTGCTTAAATTAAATTGAGGTAGGTAAATTAAATATAACGAAGATAAACTTTCTTTATGTTATTTTGTTTGAGATATTTGTGGATATTAGACGGTAAGTAAGGATGGAAATAATTAATCAAAAAATTGTACCCAAAATAGATTCTATATTCAAAGTTAGTATTTTATTCTATTTTCCCATATAAGGTACATGTTTACATTGTTATTAACGTAGTAGCTTTTTGATATTATCAAAAAATATGTATCACTTGACTTCGTGCGGCATTTTGTCTATATTCGATAAAGGCTCGGAATACTAAAAACTGTCAGTGATATAATTAAAACGCGACGCGTAAAGAACGGTTAAGGAAGTTAACTTTTAAGTCAGCGATACTTTGCAATAAAATTTAAATAAACTTCACAAACTTATTAACCCATATTTTTTAAACGCATATTCAACTAAGTAATATATCAGTGCTTTTATTTCGATACTCGTGAAAGAAAATGCAATAAAAGTATAACAAATCGAAATTCAAAATGTCTTATGCTCAATTTGCAATACATTTCGAGGGTAAGTGAAACTAAATGGTCACACTTTCCCACGTAAGGGCGCTCGTGCGTTCGGAATGTACAAACTATACTCGTAGTCAGATCGCAAGATTAATAGTTGCCCTTTCTTTTTCTTTTATACGATTCAATAACGATGACATATGAATACTTTGTTTTACTTCTATCCTAAATAATATCTTATCTATTACACAGTTTTATGTAACAAGTTAATATTAAGATAACAAAATAAAATAAACTTTCACTACAGAAGTTAAGGAAGCAAAACAATTAAATTTAATATTTAAATTACTTTTTATTAAGTTATAAAGTTAGTCATTAAGTTATATATTTAACTATTTTCGTAAATTCTGAGTAGCAAACTCTGTATTGAGAAGAAGCCGCAAGTTACTCGACAAAGGCTCTTTTGTCGAGTATAATATCGTATTTTATTATAAGTAAAGATACGCAAAAAATACTATTACAAACATGTTCATCTACAGTATCTTTAAAGATTAAAACATATCAAATTACCTCCACGAGTTTTTAGCCTTGAAATAATCGTCGTTTTTGCATGTTTACAAACTTTGTTTGATATTTGTGGTGTCCTCGATTACTGTCAGGGTATCCATCAAATGAAAGCAGAAGTAGTTTCACCAAGCAGCACACGCACGTCCACACCGGCCGACGGTCGAGTGAGCAATGCCCCTCTACCGCTGTAGCACATGAGTTAAGAAATTCTTTACTCATGTGGCTGTAGGCCGTACGCACTTTATTAATACGTCACAATATTGAAAACTATGCCCTATTGCCTAATGGTGTCCGGCGTATTAGAATAGCACCAACCCCTTACAATTAAGGGTGTCCTAAAAGGCAACTACTAACAATTATTATATGGTGTTCCATATACCTCCCATAAACCACACAGCAACAGCAGCAGCATTTTCCAAATTATAGTGTTTTATTTTTTATTATTTTATTTCATATCAATTTTGGAGACACAATTCTAAATTCTTTTGTAAAAAAAACCGACATCTAAGCAAAGAGCCAATTTAAATATTTTATTTATTACACTTAATTTGTTTTATAATTTAAGTTAGTCTTGAACATTTTCTAAATTAATAAGCAAGAATTTCGTTAGTTGTATCAAAACATTTTGATAAAATAATTAAGAAATAATGTTAAAGTTCAAGCGCTAGCTCACTAAGCTAAATTGAAACACGTTTATTGGTTTGTTTTTCTTTAATTAACTAAAAACTGATGAAAGTATAGTATGGAGTGTGACCCCCTACTGCTGAAATCATAGCGTGTTTTCGACTGAGCGTGCTAGAGATTATCTTATGGTTGCTTGCAGAATACACTCCCACATATGTTTTCCTGTATATCCGCGATAATCATGTGATTATTGAAGATAATGACTTGTATTAATGTCTGATTAATGTCTTTTATTAATCAACTAAAAAATGTTCTTTAGCTCTCTGATGATCTGCGGAGCCGGACATTAACCCCTGTCCGGACTCAAACCTTTTGTCTTCACATGTCGTGGACGAATATTAATAGGCTGATAATGATGTTAATCCTACTAATATTATAAATGCGAAAGTAAGTTTGTTTGTTATGCTTTCACGTAAAAACCACTAGACCGATCATTATGAAACTTCGTACATATATTCTTGGAGGTATTAGAAGTAACATAGGATACTTTTTATGGAAAAAAATTCAGTCGAAGCCGCAGGTAAAAGCTAGTAATAATATAAAAGAAACGGAATATCAATATATTTTTATACAAATCTTGAAAAGAACATCCACACCTTCACTTATAAATGGCAATTTTTTAATAACTTTTTTTGATAACTGATGTTCGCACCATCGTCCGAGTGAAATTTGGTTTCATTACACACCCCTCTTTGAAAAACGAAATAATCTTTAACTAACGTTCCAAATTTCGGTACTTTAAAAATAAGAAACAATTTAATTGCGACCGATTCTTATGCCCATAAAGTAGAAAATATGTGTTATAGCCGATATAAGCGTGCCTAAGCTTTAATATAAATAGTTTGTCAACATTATTGACTCGTGAGCGGGCTATGTTCGGTTGGTCACAGGAAAAACATGCCTCAGTTCGACACCAGTAGCGTCTTTAGGGTCAGCGTCAGATTTATTGATGCTCATCGCGAAGCAAGCGGTCACGGAAAATTGTTTAAACCTGCGCTGGAATGTGAAATTGTTGACGATTTGTTGTTTTGCAGTACGAATTCAGTGAAACCTGAAGTGAGTATAACATTCAAGTAAGAATCATCAGCTTCGATAACATTCCTTTACAAAGCAATTATTTTGAGTTGACTTCTATTTTAGAATTTAGCTGGCATCCGATTTTTAAGAAGCATTGTCGGAACACCGAATTTGATTGAGCGATACTTTGTGTACAGGATGGGGCTAAACCGTGGTAAGTATCTAAAGCTCTTGTGTTATGGAAATCAAAAACAGCAACGGTACCACTATACCTAGACCTGTGTCTATATAAAAATGTACCTGTATCTACATCGACCCGCCGACTGGCTGGGGATCAAACGGATTGGAACGGATATCCTTAATTTATCCGTATTCGTAGTTGTCAATAGCTCAATTGCGTTCTCAGTCAGGAAATTCGTATTTTATATCTAAGTTGTGCGCTACGTGATTGATCACACAGTGCGCAACTTGCTTAAGTCGCTTGAGCGGCTGAAATGAACTTTCAAAACGTTCTTGTTAGCGCGTTCTAGGAACTAGGAACTATGCTTAGCAGGTTCTATATATATATATATATTTACATAAATACGAGATATCACAAATAAAACTATGCAAACAAAACTATTTAATTATTATATATAAAATAAATACTATAGTATATAATTTCTTAAGATGTAAATATAGCAAAAATTCAAACAGCTGCAATAAAATAGACAATTTTTTTATTTAAAGATTTGGAGCAATCCATACAAATCGAATTAACGATTCGATTCGATTATAATAATTCGCATTATTTAGCTTTGAAAATCCACATTAGCTACAAAAAACTGCTTGCATATAATATTTTTAGCCTAAAATGTTTTCGCACTGTTATAAGCTCCAATTTTTATAATTTCTAAAATTTAATATATTAATTAGTGTGCATTTCCCTCGATGTAACAATGACAACACTTCACGCTCTACCCGCGTGATGACAAACAGTTAGCAGTAGGGGTGGGAATAATAGAGTTCAGTTATAAATTTTTGTAAGTCACAAAGAGGGGAGCC
Organism: Calamotropha paludella; assembly: GCA_927399485.1. NCBI lineage: Eukaryota > Metazoa > Arthropoda > Insecta > Lepidoptera > Crambidae > Calamotropha > Calamotropha paludella. The sequence goes on from OV656820.1 coordinate 7,597,570, forward strand.
CAAATTTACCCCAAAAGGGACCCAGGGTGCGGAGCGCAACGAAAAACCCCATGAAATGAAAAAGTTATATGCGGTTGGGTTATATTAGAACTATGACCAAAACAATTGTAAGCTGAGCGAGCGAAGCGAGCTTTTCATTACACCGGTGAAGCACCAAATATTTTTATTTCAATTCCTCCCTCTGTCTTTTATGTAGGATGGAATGCTAAAGGCTGCAAATCATGCTTACCAATCATAATACTTTTTTTTGTGTATACTACTCGCTACTCTCTGTATATTGTCCTCACAGTTGCTTTTATAAATTTATTAAATGAACAGTTACGAATGCTTTGTTATATGCACACATATTTTTAGAGATGTAATCAATATCAGCAGTTTACCTCTCAGCAACAGACCCTGGGTAATTACATAGTCATATCATACATAGTATAAAACAAAGTCGTCCTGTTGTTTGTCTGTCCCTAAGTATGCTTAGATTTTTAAAACTACGCAACGGATTTTGATGCGGTTTTTTTTAATAGATAGAGTGATTCAAGAGGAAAGTTTATAAATAAACACGTTTTTGCGCTTATATTGCAAACGCTGGCTGAACGAGATACATCAAAATAATGAACTACAGTATTGTACACCTTAAAAAGGTCTACAAAAAAAATCCACGATGGTATGGTATCTCTTAGGGATAACCCACAATATTTTTTCCGCTATAAACGTTATAATTATATCAAGACATTCTGTAGTATATTTGGTATCAGCATTGCACCCGTGCGAAGCCGGGGCGGGTCGCTAGTAGATTATTATTATTATACAAGTTGGTTCTGGTATTGTATTATACCAAATAATGGTAGGTTACATTATTAAATTTGAAATATAAAAAAATAAAAAGTAAAATGAACAAATAACACTTTACAACCCACCATTACAAAACAAACAAGAAAAAGAACAATCTATACAAAGGCGGCCTTATTGCTAAGCAGCAATCTCTTCAACTAATTGGGATCAATGGGATGGGATTCGAAATTCAAGAGATTTTTTTACATTTTTGATGTCTTAAACACAAAAATAATTAATAAAATAACATTAAAATATATATAACTGATGCCCTAACATCCGCATGGCGATTGCGAGTTTAAATCGTATTTCTGTTATAATAGTTACCGTCATCTGAAATGGCAAGTGTTGCGTTGTTCATAAAACTGGCCTAGGAAAACAAAGGTGCAACTTAAGAATGAAGAACACTCGATATTTGCACCAATCATCAGGTAAAAAGCTCGCCTGTCTGTACCCGCTATACCACACGACTATTTTAATTATTATGCAAATCGTAAAATACAAAACCACAAGCTAACTATATCCCCTCTTTTGGAGGGCGTAATCGTTTTAAAAGACTTGTGGTATAGTATGTAAAGTATAGCTCTGTAGCACTTTATTGCGGAAAACATCTTCGCTGTCTTACACTATAAAAAAAGATTTTATGAAATAAATATATAAATACTTGATTAATGTTATTTTGCATGAATCGCATTCTGTTCTTTTGAGACGCCCCTACTCATTATTAAGAAATAATAATATTATTATTTATTAGCTGACCCGGTAACGCGTATACAATGGAAAAAGAGCGGGAGAAAGAGCGGACAGATAAACACACAGACAACAAATTTGTGTTCTTATATTATAGACTAGCGGCCCGTTGGGGCTTCGCACCGGTGGACAAAATTCTTTAAATTTTTTCTATTATTAAATATTTGTTAACGCGTTGCTATGGTAACGTTATTGATACAATGGAAAAAGAGCGGACAGACAAACAACAAATTTGTGATCTTAGATTATAGATTATTTATATCTAGATATAATAAAATAACAAAAAAACTAAAAAAGGTGAAAACCAGTCTCACCTCTGCTGTTGAAAAAGGTGCCCAAAAGGCTGGCTTTGAATACTATTACCATACACTTCACATTTCATATTACACGTCACATCACCATTGTACAAAAATTACTGGATGAGTGGCGCCAAACGTGGCGTAGGGTTATAGGTATGCCACTTATCCAATTTCACATTCAAGTTCTTTGAAAGGAGCCCATGCCTCTTATTCAATAATATGGTCCAAGTGTGCTTCACAGATTTTTAATACATGACATTAAGGAATGGCATTAATTTCAGTTTCTCGTAGTCTTGTCTCTCAATCTGTCTGTTCTAGGAGCAATTATTTTTAATTTATTTAAAAAACAATTATGTCAACACATATATAAATAGAACATACACACATTTTTTTTAAATAAATGCTCCCTTTAAAATAAACGTTTTTAAATAATAAAGACAATTATTTTATTTTGTTTTTTAATGAAATTACTGTATTATATGAGTTGATTGTAAAAGTATATTTTTCTTATACATCTTAGTTATTTAAAAAAGTTTTTTAAATATTTTCGACTATGTAAAAAAAACACAATATCAAAGAGAGATAAAGAAGCCCTTGCGGCTTCTTCTCGATACAAAGTCCTACATAAGACCTAGGAAGCCATAATTTAACTGTTGATGTTCCATACACATAGTAAATGCACATATTGATAAAAAAACATTTTTTATTATTACTAGCTGACCCGGCCACGCGTTGCTATGGTAACGTTAATTGATGACCCGGCCACACGTTGCTATGGTAACGTTAATTGATAACTCGGCCACAAGTTGCTATGGTAACGTTAATTGATTATAAAAACTGTTATTCTTAGGCTTTTGGTAACTATATATGGTAACAAACACAAAGTATTATTATTATATAATGTATTGATTGCATAGTCATATAGTCGGTAGAAAGAGATGGATGATTGTAAAAAAGGATGAGACGTTCGTAGGTAAGTATCGATCCTGAAGAATTGAGTTTAACCTTCGCGGACCCACTCATAACACGAAACCTTTTATCACGAATGGTTACCGGCAGTATCGATAATGTGTTTATCATGCCGATAATTCTAAAATATATAAGACCCTCTTGTTCGTATTTCCAATGTAAACAAAGAGTGCTCGCCATGCTAAATAAATAGGGTTCTTGTTCATAAGCGTCGAAACTGCGGCTTCCAGGTCACAATACTTCCCACAAAAAGTATCCTCCGAGCCAACATTAGTATTTTATTTAGTGTAAAAGGTATTCTAAATAAATAATGAAAATAGCTCTCTTTTCGTTCCTCGATATTCACAATTTCAATTCATTTTATTTCTTATATACAGTCTTTTCCAGACGCCACGCATATAAATACATGTCTGATTTCCATATTTTTAGAGTCTTTCTAGAACTTTATAAGTAATATGCGAATATGTTTTTTGATTCTAATCAAATAAATGGAATTTATTTGAATAAACGCGGCAAAGTCAGATAGATAGATTAAAACTAATGTGTTTTCCATATTATAGCAAAATTTGATAATATTGGTGCAATTAATTTGTTGAATTATAATTTAAAGACCATTTAACCATTAAATATAAATGTTAGTCATCTAAAATAATCATTTTAATTCAGTGTGTGTGAACTAAGCAGATCATTGTCCAGCAGATCAAAATTAAATGAGAGTTCTTTTCGCATGCAGCTGAGTTCTATAGTTCCTGATACTTTTTAGAAATAGTTCTGGCGTTTTTACCTCGAAAAATGTCAATTAAAAAAATGATCTGCTAACTTCCCGTAGCAGATCATTTTGCAGCAAATCGAAAACAAATTCGATTTATTTACGCATGCAGCTGAGTTCTATAGTTCCTGATACTTTTTAGAAATAGTTCTGGCGTTTTTACTTCGAAAAATGTCAATTAAAAAAATGATCTGCTAACTTTCCGCAGCAGATCATTTTGCAGCAAATCGAAAACAAATGCGATTTATTTACGCATGCAGCTGAATTCTATAGTTCCTGATACTTTTTAGAAATAGTTCTGGCGTTTTTACCGAGAAAAATGACAATTTACGAAATGATCTGCTAACTTCCCACTTCTCGTAGCAGATCAATTTGCAGTAGATCAAAAAAAAAATGTAAGTTCTTTTCGCATGCAGCTGAGTTCTATAGATCCTGATACTTTTTAGAAATAGTTCTGGCGTTTTGACCTCGAAAAATGTCAATTAACAAAATGATCTGCTCACTTCCCTTAGCAGATCATTTTGCAGCAAATCGAAAACAAATGCGATTTATTTACGCATGCAGCTGAGTTCTATAGTTCCTGATACTTTTTAGAAATAGTTCTGGCGTTTTTACCGAGAAAAATGACAATTTACGAAATGATCTGCTAACTTCCCATTTCTCGTAGCAGATCAATTTGCAGTAATTCAAAAAACAAATGTGAGTTCTTTTCGCATGCAGCTGAGTTCTATAGTTCCCGATACTTATTAGAAATAGTTCTGGCGTTTTTACCTCGAAAAATGTCAATTAAAAAAATGATCTGCTAACTTCCCATTTCCCGTAGCAGATCATTTTGCAGCAAATCGAAAACAAATGCGATGCGAGGTCAAAACACCAGAACTATTTCTAAAAAGTATCAGGATCTATAGAACTCAGCTGCATGCGAAAAGGACTCACATTTGATTTCTGATCTGCTGCAAATTGATCTGCTACGGGAAATGGGAAGTTAGCAGATCATTTCGTAAATTGTCATTTTTCTCGGTAAAAACGCCAGAACTATTTCTAAACAGTATCAGGACCTATAGAACTCAGCTGCATACGTGAATAAATCGCATTTGTTTTCGATTTGCTGCAAATTGATCTGCTACGGGAAGTTAGCAGATCATTTTTTTAATTGACATTTTTCGAGGTAAAAACGCCAGAACTATTTCTAAAAATATCAGGAACTATAGAACTCAGCTGCATACGTAAATAAATCGCATTTGTTTTCGATTTGCTGCAAAATGATCTGCTACGGGAAGTTAGCAGATCATTTTGTTAATTGACATTTTTCGAGGTAAAAACGCCAAAACTATTTCTAAAAAGTATCAGGAACTATAGAACTCAGCTGCATACGTAAATAAATTGCATTTGTTTTCGATTTGCTGCAAAATGATCTGCTACGGGAAGTTAGCAGATCATTTTGTTAATTGACATTTTTCGAGGTCAAAACGCCAGAACTATTTCTAAAAATATCAGGAACTATAGAACTCAGCTGCATACGTAAATAAATCGCATTTGTTTTCGATTTGCTGCAAAATGATCTGCTACGGGAAGTTAGCAGATAATTTTTTTAATTGACATTTTTCGAGGTAAAAACGCCAGAACTATTTCTAAAAATATCAGGAACTATAGAACTCAGCTGCATACGTAAATAAATCGCATTTGTTTTCGATTTGCTGCAAAATGATCTGCTACGGGAAGTTAGCAGATCATTTTGTTAATTGACATTTTTCGAGGTAAAAACGCCAAAACTATTTCTAAAAAGTATCAGGAACTATAGAACTCAGCTGCATACGTAAATAAATTGCATTTGTTTTCGATTTGCTGCAAAATGATCTGCTACGGGAAGTTAGCAGATCATTTTGTTAATTGACATTTTTCGAGGTCAAAACGCCAGAACTATTTCTAAAAATATCAGGAACTATAGAACTCAGCTGCATGCGTAAATAAATCGCATTTGTTTTCGATTTGCTGCAAAATGATCTGCTACGGGAAGTTAGCAGATAATTTTTTTAATTGACATTTTTCGAGGTCAAAACGCCAGAACTATTTCTAAAAAGTATCAGGTTCTATAGAACTCAGCTGCATGCGAAAAGAACTCATATTTGATTTTAGATCCACTGCAAATTGATCTGCTACGAGAAATGGGAAGTTAGCAGATCATTTCGTAAATTGTCATTTTTCTCGGTAAAAACGCCAGAACTATTTCTAAAAAGTATCAGGAACTATAGAACTCAGCTGCATACGTAAATAAATCGCATTTGTTTTCGATTTGCTGCAAAATGATCTGCTACGGGAAGTTAGCAGATAATTTTTTTAATTGACATTTTTCGAGGTCAAAACGCCAGAACTATTTCTAAAAAGTATCAGGTTCTATAGAACTCAGCTGCATGCGAAAAGAACTCACATTTGATTTTAGATCCACTGCAAATTGATCTGCTACGAGAAATGGGAAGTTAGCAGATCATTTCGTAAATTGTCATTTTTCTCGGTAAAAACGCCAGAACTATTTCTAAAAAGTATCAGGAACTATAGAACTCAGCTGCATGCGTAAATAAATCGCATTTGTTTTCGATTTGCTGCAAAATGATCTGCTACGGGAAGTTAGCAGATCATCTCTTTAATTGACATTTTTCGAGGTAAAAACGCCAGAACTATTTCTAAAAAGTATCAGGAACTATAGAACTCAGCTGCATGCGAAAAGAACTCTCATTTAATTTTGATCTGCTGGACAATAATCTGCTAAGTTCACACACACTTTTAATTCATAACTAGCTGACCGAGCTACGCGTAGCTGTGGCTCAGTTTTAATAATTTGCAATATTTATTTTTTCATTTTAAATGAGACTGAAACCTACTCTATTTCGTAAGATGGAAAAATCGATTGAGTAGTTTCGGAATTCACAGTCAAACACTGTAACGGGGATTTATATACAGATGAAGATATTTATTTAGTCTATAACTATAATAAAATAGTATCAAAAATAAACATAATTATATTTTTAGTTAAACAAATAACTGCTTTATGCCTAAAAAAAATAAAAAAACAACTAGTCGCAGGTATCGGTAATCCTACATTTTCTTGGCGTCATTCCGCGGTGGGTCAAATCCACAAAGGTTTTCCCATGGGTTAAAAAGAAGAATCGACAACTCAATTGGAAGAGCACTTGCCCCAGCAAGGGGATGTGGGTTCTTGCCCCGAGTGTGGGTTTCTGGTAATCATTTATATTTAAATATAGAAAATAAAATATTCCAAATAGAATAAATTCTATAAACTTGCTAGCTGACCCAGCCTCGCGTTGCTGTGGCTCAGTTATTATAATTTGGAATATTATTTAATATAAATTAAAATGAAACCTCTACTATGTCCTAAGTTGGAACAAATCCAGCGAAATAAAAAAAGTCGTCAAAATCGAGGTTTCGAAGTTTATCACGGTGAAACACTGACAGGGAATTTTTATATAATAGATAAATAAGAGTTCGTTATAATGAAAGTATATATATTGTGACTGTATGTTTTTTTAAATTTATATATTTGATTTATTTATTTTTATTTTCTTATGTTTGTAAAAAGATTATATCTACAAAACATAAGCAATTAAATTTATTGAGTCAGAGCTTCCCTGTTATATTTGATGTTGTTTTATTTTGCGGCAGCAAAATAAATTGTTTTTCAGGGGCTCCGGCCCGCGATAGGCCAACATACAGTTGGCCACGATAAAACATTCTTTTGCGTAGGTGGATCCCCACTAATTCGAAGGTTTGGCCTTAGGAATTCTTAAAAGTTAACGCGAAAGATGTTTTATCGGAAATTGAAGCCATTTAAATGAAATTGTCAGATCAGTTGGGATCATATATGCCTTCGGCATAGGAGCTAGTTGATCAGCTGCTGGGTCGGTGATAATGGTGGCTACGATTAAATTAAAGTATATAAATATACTTATACAAATATATTTATATAAGTATAAAACATATATTTAAGTGGTGTTCGCCCTTAATATATTTTAAATACATAATTGTAATAAGATACCGCCACCGCTTCAATCGAAAAAGCACACAAAACACTTGTCGTCTCCTTCTCTACGTACATGGACGAGAAAAATATCAAAAATATCGGTTAAAATGTCGACAAAATGCTATTGCTATGTTAAAGTTAGTAGACAAAGATCCGCTGCAAAGTAAAACTACTCTTGTGACATAAGAAGTCGGCTTTTACGCGCAACCATGTTAGAGACGATTGACGGCAAATTACTAAAACACGAAAAAACGGGTCGACAAAATTTTGTCGTGTTGTATAGATAACAAAATTCTTGTCATTTTATGATTACTTATGATTACTATCAGGCATAAAAAAGACACAATAAGTGTCGTCAAAGTTTATAGCTTTATGAAAAAAACCTCTTAAAAGTGTACAAAACCTGCAAGGAAAACTGCAGCTTAAAAAAACTAAAGATAAAAAATAAAAATAAAAAAAATGAGTAGATCCTCTAAATTTGACGAAATGTATCCTAACTTACGTCTTTTAAATGACATATTCAGGACAATTTTTATATTTAATAATATAAATGACTTCTTTTTCGTGTCTCTAACTAAATATAAATCCTCCTTTTAGTAATATATTTTAGATATTATATTATATTTTTTAAGGTTTTTAGTTTTTAAGTTTAGACATAGTAGTTTTAACTTAATTATTTCTTTATTATAGTTTTTAATTTATTATTATATGTTAGATGTCAATTGCATAATGTCGTAATATAACTTCATATATTAAATATAAATAAACTCTAAACATCAAAATGTAGGTGCCTGTCTACTTTGGTAAAAATCTCAGTAATTTTATTTTAAGATGGTCATTTTGTTCTATAAAATATTAACTGACAAACTAGAACTAAACTAAGAGGATTATTGACGACAAAGCTTTGGAGCACAGCAATACCAAAGAGCCGATCAGAAACTTGGTAAATATACGTTTCCTTTTAACGAAAAATACATCTTGAAAAACCTTCATTGCATTTCGTTAAAGAGAAACCGATAAAACTATTGGGCAAACTTCTAAAAAATTCAATTAATCTTACAAATTCCTGTGAGAGGTTCTTGAAAATCTAGTCGCAGAATTTCCATTAAACCTTCGTAGTAATATTGGAAGAATAAGGCTCTTTACTGGCTCTTGAAAAAGCTCCGTTACATTAAAAACGGACGATTCATATTTCACCGGTGTATTTCTGTGGAGTTCCTTAGTAAATCAAAGAGCGAACCCACCTGGTCAATGACAAACATTTCCGAACTAAACAAGTGCCATTAATCCAAGACCGTTTCGAAAGTCAGGAATTATGGGGTTTATGGCGGCTAAAATAACGCTGACCCATAAGCAGCTGCACTTTTGGAACATTAGATAAATATGCCACCGTCACACCGTGACGCTAAATTGTTGTACTTTTTCCGTTGTTGGGAATTATTCGTCGAAATGGAAGACTTTTTACTCAATAACCAATCTGTTTATTACAATGATTAGTGATGCAACGGAAGTGTCTTAGCGGAACCAGAAACGGAAACAGATGTCAAAAGTAAATTTTAGCAGAAACGGAAACGGATGCAGAAACGGAAGTGTAAATAATATGTAAAAAAAAAACAAATTTACAAATATATGTCTTTATCAAGTATCAAATACACCAAATCTAGATAAGAAATAGATATATTAGAAATCTACTAGGTAAGTTATATTTTATGAATAGTAATTTCGCCGCTTTTGCACCTAACAATCTGTTCCGGTGTTCTTTGTATATAAGACCAGCTCCGCTGAATAATTGCTCACTGGCGACGCTGCTGGGGGGTACCGACAAATATTGGCGCACTAATGGCAACAGATTACGGTATTTGTGTAAATTAAATTTCCACCACACAAGCGGATCTTCATTTAAAGGTAATCGCTTTTCTTTTTTGTACTCCTGAAAATGTGACTGTATCTCCAAAAGGAGATTGTCACTCTCGTTAGTTGTAGTCGAGATTTCGTGGTCTTCGTTCGTACTTAACATGGATTCTAAAATTTGAAATGATGATTTCATCATTGATGATGACGTCGGCTGGACTTCATCTTCAGTTTGAGTTCGGCGCCTTTTGGGGTACACTACACAAGATAAACTATAATCGTAAGTGGAGTTAGTTGACTCTCTAGATTGTCTGGTTCTGCTGATTGTCATATTTAATATTTTAGCCTCAACCTGCTCCGTAGTGATGCTGGAAAAAAAAAAAGATTTGTACCGCGGATCTAAATACGTCGCGATTGTGTATTTGTCGTCTTTCTCCAAATCTTGCACTTGAATTCAATTCATCGCGTAATTTTCTCGTCAAATTTTGGAATTGTTCTGAAGTATCAGGTTTCATCTCTTCTTGTTGTAATGTGGTCATAAGAACATGAATCAAGGGTATGACTGATGAAATATTCACTTGAGAACTACTTAAATTTCTAGTAATTTCTTCAAATGGTCTCATTACTTGCACAAATTTTAAAACATTCACCCAGTCTTCAGGGGAGATGATAACAATTGGATTTGCACTTAGGTACAAGAAAATCGAATCCTTGAGCTTCGAAAACCTTTCCATCATATAGAATGTACTATTCCATCTAAAAATAAAACAAATTTAATAATTAATTACTCCTAAAATAATATAACTTTTCATAAGGTGAATATTTATTCTCTACAAACATAAATGTATAATATTATTTAGTTCTTTCACTTCCGCGCACATTCCAAATAAGACTCGTTTTTGGTTTCATAATTGAACTAAAGTTACACACGCGACACAAAAGTATTGACACAAACAGCAGCAGAAAATATTACGCGCTTACATTCACGCAAAAGTACGTAAACAAACAAATGCGGCAATCATTGCGGCGATTATATATCCGTTATAAAAGTTGCGGAAACAGAAGCAGAAACGAATGTTCAAAAGTACGCGGAACTTCCGCACTTGCGGAAACAGAAACAGAGATCCGTTGCACACTAACAATGATCTATTAGAATAAAACACTTTTTTACGGATTTTTGCGCATGTTTTATTTTATATTTAATCCTGACGTTTCGACTCCTTTACAGGAGCCGTGATCACAGGAAGGAAGATCAGAGAGTCGAAACGTCAGGATTAAATATAAAATAATACAATGATCTATGTTTGCATGCATGTTTTGTTTATGTTATCCTGATGTTTCAACTCCCTTCATCCCTTATAACTTGCCTTGCTGGTCATGGCTGCCATTTTATGATGAAGCCATATTGCGTCGCTCAGTTTTTTTTTTCCATTTTATTTCGATTGGGAAGTTATCACCTCCATGACAATTACGTGAAGTTCTGCTGGTGACTACGGTTATCGAATCAAATATTGATATTTTATTCCATGCCGCATAATTCGTAAGGGGAGAGTAGTGGATTATCTTTGTTTCGACTGATACATTTCTTTGACGAATACAACATGATGACATATCATAAATACAATCAACATATATGAGACAAATATTATATGGTCTTATTTATAAACATCAATATGCCGCTCATATCTAATTTCAATGTTAAAACATGAGATCATTTTGCGTACACTTTCCCGCACGCGACCGATAGCATAATCGTACCGATTATTACCGAATTTGATCGCCAATTTTGAATATTTAGTACTCACAGTTTTGCGCTTTGACAAATTTAAATAAAACCTCTTTTTTATTTAACTTTTGCGCATTTAATTATGTTTGTTTTACATTTTGTAACTGACTCACTCATCCATCTCTTTTCCGGCAACTCTCAAAGGAAATGCTCATCATAAATTTGATTATGACGTCATTACTGAGGATGTTGAACAATCATTGCCTGATTGTCCATCCTATGTAATGCCGTCCAACAAAAATGTTCCGATTATTAGTCGTGTACGGGAACGCTGAATCGAGATAAGAATATTATTTTCCTTGGTTTTCTCTACGTCCGTAATGCATAAAATGTCCGTATAAAATCGATATTATTTGTTTCATTGAAAAGAATTTCTACACAAATCATATTTAATAAATATTGATTTAATCTTGGTTTGCGGGAGCGTCATTTTATCTGCCAAACATTCACTCTCCCTAAAACGCGGGCAAAATGGCCTTCTCGCGTAGCAAACGACTCGGCACCTACTGGGATGCGAACTGAGGGAGCGCGCCGGACCACTCAACGAGACACTTATAACTGAGGCTTAATTTTGATGTTGTAAAGAGTTTTATCTTGTACATAACGTTACATATTCTCCTTGAACAGTTTTCATTTTCTTATATTTTCATTTTATCTTATTCTCTATATAGAATGATTTAGTTCGATTCGAGTTCAATCCCATGTTATTTATTTGTTATGAAACTACGTAGTTTTAATTCAGAGAACTACGTAGTTTAAATTTAAAGAATAAAATAAATGAAATTAAACTTGAATTTCCCAATTATTTTATCGTGATGATCAATTTAAATATTTATTCTCTAGATTGAGTTGAACGAAAGCATTAAAATTAACTTCGATAATATTGTACTGTGACTGTGTGTTGTAATAACAAGCTAAGTAGTTAAAATAACAAGCTATAATTAAAAAGCAGAAAGACTAAAACAAATAAACGTAATTTATAAGACTTAAGAAATATGCATTTAAAAGTTTAATGGAGATATTGAAATAGTCAAAATATATAAATTTTGGTTGAACCTAATTATCTTTCATACAACATGTTCAATCGAAATTGAAATGATATCAATCAGAAACGCTATAATAACATACTGCTGACATTATAGTTGAATATTATAACGAAAGAAATGCCGTTACTTGACCGACGTGATACAATGTATAATATTACAAGTATACACGCTACTACCCCACCGTGACCTTTTTTTAGTGAACTTGACATTACAAGGTTACGTTATATTTAACAAATACTTCTATTGGATGTGCAAGAGCCCGGAAAGCTAGAGGTTGCGGCGTGAGTCCCATCTGGCATCTGACACAAGGTCATTTTTTTCTAGAAAAATATTGATTTACATACAAACAATGCTATAAATACTACTAGTGGAATGGAGCAGCTTTGATATTATGGAGTTACCTGTGTTGGCGAAGTACCATAGCCAGTATGTTTAAGCCCAAGCGCCTCTTACATCAGAATAGCGATTGAATCCTGGCTCGGTCTACTCAGTTACAATGGGAGTATTGTTGGTGTCGGTAGGCACATCGACATATTTTTATATAACCGTTCACTCTTTCTCATTAGTCAACCACGCGATCGACACGTCCGCGTAATAAATTGTATTAAGTTATATAAAATACAAAAATACAAGAAAAACTGAGTTTCTTTAAAAATTCCTGCATGTTCTATCAAAAACAGTAATATAATAAGTCCATGACCTTACCACGCTTTGATTATAGAGTGTATTGAAAGAAACGTATAATAAAATTGGTATATAATTATGGAAGTTGTCGCGTAAACAACGTATATTATCGACACTATCATAAAGGAAAAACCATTACCTCGACTTTCTTGGATTATTCTTAGTCTACTAGCGCAATCGTTATGCAGTTCTCCCAAGGTTAAATTCTGGAGAGAAGTTTCTTCTAAAGTTTGTCGACGCCGATGTCCCTTGGGATTTATAAATTAATCAAAGTGGCTTGATGTATATCTATGAAGTACATAAAACATAGTAGGTTCTTGAGTTTCGATCCACAGTACAACGCTGTGTTCTAAATTTAATAATGGAAAGAAAAAGCCACCGTGTGGGTAACCGTCGTGAATCAATTCGATGCGTTACGTATCCAGCAAATTTTTGGTTGCATTCACCACCATAAAAAGTATTAATCAAACATTATCACTGCGTTTAGATGTCTATAAATATAAATAATTGTTGACATTATAGTGACCATTGCACGTGCCCTGAGGACAGGTGATTTTTTTGAGTACTACAAAACAAATGACTGTTGTTTTAATAAAGTTCCAAATTTTATTAAAGTTCGTTTCCCCGAGGGTGAACCTCCTTTGAACAAAAAATGATTTTCTTTTGTTTTAGTTATATACTATTTGGAAATCTATAATCTAAGATCACAGTGGTTTGTGTGTTTGTCTGTCCGCTCTTTTTCTCGCTCTTTTTCCATTGTATCAATAACGTTACCATAGCAACGCGTTAACCGCAAGTAGTTCGTCTACCGGACACTAGATGGCACTAAAGGAAAAATTTCGGTTTAATCAAAAAAGGTTCATTATCATCATAGAAGCAGCCTTACCACGCCCACTGCTGAGCAAAAGTCATCCGCGCTTCCCGCATCCAATTACTTCCCGTGACCATGACCATATCGTCTGGCCACCACGTAGGTGGCCTACGTAAGGAACGTCGTCCAGTTAGCGAACTAAAAAAGATTTTATTCTCATAAATGTATTTCCCGATCACGGCAAAAACATTGTTTACTTGTATTATCCATCTAAGGTATCTCTAAGTAGCAGATCGTAACACAAAACCTTATATTATGACGACCATTTGGAGCAACGGTAGCAATCCTACCTTTCGCGCCGACGGTCCTGGGTTCGACTCCCGATAGGGGCAGATGTATGTATGATGAATACGAGTATTTATACCTGAGTCATGGATATTTACATATATTTCTATGAATATTACTTATCTATGTATCGTATAAGTATGTCTATCCGTGCTTACTTTGGGCTAGGCTAATTGGTGTGATTGTGGGAAATATTATTATTAATATAATATTTTGTTAGCGAAGTCTTAAAACCACAGGTGATAGGACATTAAATTAAAATACATTAATTATAGTAATTAACCTTGCCGTTTCAATATAGGTAAAAAACCTTATTCTCGAAACTCAATCTCGAAAATATACGTCCTGTTATACAGTGCAAAGGTAATAAATTAACTCTACGCATGGTCGCAAGACTATTCGCACGAATAAACCATTTCTCTCGATTTCCTAAAAATGCGAGAGTCTGGATATATGTTAGAAACAACGTACATTCTCACGCACGCCTATATTGTAACCACCAAGAATAAGTTATTTTATATACCTACTTGAAAATTATCAGACTCACATAGACAGAGCAGGATTTGGGGCCTCCACAAGAGAGGCGCCCCCACAACAGAGATAAAAAAATACAAATTTCGACGGGTTACTTTCGACTATCAAGTTTTGCCAATATTTTTTTTTGTGGAATATAGATGAGCATATTCGCAATAAACATGCTTATTTCCTATATAAAAAAAAACGATTTTGATTTTTTTATTCAAATATAGCCCAAAGTAAGCAGTATAAGGCTTGTGTTATGGATACTAGGGTAACGGATAGACATAAATATATGATACATAGATACGTAAAATATAAAAATATAAATATTTGAAAAAGATTATTGAAAAAGTTTACAAATATAAAGGTTGCATTAGAAAGCACAGTTTTTCAAAAGAATCCAATTTTATCGTATACACCCTCGACGCTTGTGGCAGATATATTATCGGACAGCTGCAGTTGACCTATAGCCGGGTGGTACCCGGTAAGGGTTATATTCTTTCATCGGAGGCAATTGACCACTACTCTACTCACTTGATGCACATAAAAAGTGACAATTCGCGTGATGTCTGTCATTTAAAACATGTGGGGTCTATTTTATTTAAGAAAACGGGAGTCGACCTAAAGAATCTCGATCTGTACCGTCAGGGGACAACAAATTCCTTTTTTGATTTACTTATTATAATAATTGTACCTTAAAATTACAAAATCAATAAGACGTTTAGTGATATTAGTTACGATATCACTGAATAAAGACGTTTATTGTTTATTTTATTGTTTTTTTATCATAACTTTTCCACGTTATGTGACTGCTTTAATGTCTGATTTTGCAAAATCGCTTATACACCTGTATAAAGGTATGTTCACTTGGTATCAATATCTTAAATACATATTCAGAGATCTAAGACACAAAAAGAAACAACAAAAAATGTTATGCCTCTTTGACCCATTTTAGGTTCTACTTTGCGACAACTCTGACATGTGTAATGTAGTAACACGTGTAAACTTATTTGTAGTCAATAGACAAAATCTGTGTTTTCAAATCACTAGCTTAAGATATCGTTTTCCGATACAAAATTTGTTTCCGTTTGCCTAGAACTTGATTTCCTAAAATCCTTTCCTAAAAGAGATACCTTGTCAACATCACAAACGAAACCTCTTTACAAAATTTCAGATTTCTAGATTCAAGGGTTTAGTTTGAGAGCTAATGAATGAATAGTGAAGATTCAAAAGTGTTGCACGCTATTTCATCGTCATATGTTTAACTTTTCTTAAATGCTGACATGGGTATTTATTTTTTTACAAGACTTAAATACACATTTTCAGAAGTGAAACATAAAAACTGACAGAACTCTCAACCCCGTATTTCACTTGCGGGGTCTATTTTCCAAAAAGGCTAAAATACCTGTTAATATATTAGTAGTAAAATGTCATAGTCCAAGCCTTCAAATCTGTAACTCTTAACATACCGTTTTTCCGCACAAAGATTTTTGTTACTGTTCATAACATTGGGACTCCAGTTTCCTGAAATCCTATGTTATCCCTAGTCTACATTCCTCTTTACAAAATTTCAGCTCTCTACGTGCCAGGGTTTAAGCTACGCCTAGATGAGTGATAAAGACAGGCCTTTCGTACGTGAGACACTCATAAGGTTTTGAGCAACTGCAAAACCAAGTTCTACGGAGAAAATATTTTCAAGGAATTCTCCATCAGCCTATCCAGTACTACTGTCTATAAACTCACTATTTTCGAGTGACTAGTGAACAATTTCGAATGAATAGTGAGTTACAGACAGTGGTCTCTGTATTGAGTGAAATAAACGATTACAACGGCCGGTAAAGCGATTCATTTACCCATAACTTCAATTCTCCAGTGGCGATGGAGAATGATACTGCGCCGAAATATCAATGCGTCAAAAATAAGAAAAATTATTATAACTTTGATTAATACTTACTGTAAATATACTTCTTATAAAGAAGTATGTTTTATCTATTAATAGTGTTGAACTTTTGTACTGATATGTACTTTTTGAGAAGACTGTAACGAAATTCCTTTTATTCTTGCTTTCTTAGCTTAGGGTTGCGGTTTGTAGTCTCGGAATATTTTCACTTCGGCATCCAAACCTTGCCCCACAACTCAGTATCCATACACGAATTACGTAACGTCATGAATTAATTTATAGAAACGGGTAGTCACACGGGTAGTCACTGTCACGGAACGTAGCTTAAGGTCTTAGCCTGGCAACACTGTCTTAAAAATGGCTGACTTGTCAAAATATGTGGAAGGAATCGGGTGAAGCGTCCTATCATTACTTAATTAAATATTGTAAATGTACTAAATACACGGTCATACGGAAGAAAATGTCGTATTAATCATTAGCAAGTATTTTCCCTCAAAATCCGTCACAACAACCTTAGTGCTTTATATTTTTATAGAACCGTAAATAATTCAATCATGTAATAGTTAAAGTTATGTCTGTAAAAGCGCAAAGTAATAAGACAATAATGTCTAAACTGAAAAACAGTCTTTCCGCGTCACAGTGAAAGTTTTAAGCCAGTACGTTCCCTGAAGCGATTGTTAAGCTGAGATTAAGTATAGCCAAAACTTTAACTCGCTGGCTGGCTTTTGTTCGGGATGCTTCTAAAGAAACAATTTGAGTGCGTGAAAAGAGTTTTAACTCATTCCAACATCTTAATCATTGAAAGAATAAACCCTTTGGCACAGTTGTTTCGAATTGTCTTTTTTCGCTCGTCTGGAATGCCTCGCATCGCTGTCTAGCGCTGGAAAGTAGCGGATTCAGAAATTTGGTGGGAGGAGGGATTTGTATGAGCTCGTAAACGGGGGTTTTTATTAGGTTATCTATTAAACGTTTTTTGTTTTAAACAATTTTAATTTTAGATTAGTCACAGGAGGACACAGATACTTGACGGAGAAGGAGGCTCAGACCGCTTATGTCATTATGTGCTTGGTCAATATCAAGAGCACATATTGAACGCCCTTACTTTACTCGGACCAGTTGTGAGCACGTTTATGACACATAACTTTTAAACTATTTTACAAAAAAAATCGAGTAAACAACTTTAAGCACCTGAATCAACTCTTGAAAGACATTTTTTATTTCATATTATTCCTTTATCCAAGGAGGAGACAATTTTAATATTAAGATCGATAAAGTCATCCTTGGAAGACTGGATGGCATTGGAAGAACTTTAATATTTGTGATATGATTTTTACATTACTATTTACATATACATTGTCAGAACTCTGACATAACTACACAGCCTACACTATTTACGATATTTTTCCACTGAAGCGTAAGCGTCGTATGTTTCAGCAATAACGTCACGTGAACTCGCATGTGTTCACTCAATCGGAATTCGGAAGAGGCGTTAGTGCACTAATAGCGCTGTTAACACGATTCAGAACGCGACCTAAGCCTACTTAAGTGGTTATATATGGACTACTATACTTGGTGATACAGTGCTTGCAATACTTATTCAGTACGATGAGGCGGCATAAAAATTTAACTTCAGATAATAATGAACTTTCAAGTAAAACTCTACAATAGATTTCTAGAAAATAACTCGTAATTTATCAGAAAACGATCGTGAGTTTATCGTTACATAAAATAATTTTTAACAATAAAAACCGACTTCAAAAAGAAAACTAAAAAGCAAAAAATAAATTTACTTCGCACAAAGTAATACGTATTTTCATTTAATTAAATAGAAATGATTAAATAATTATTTTATAATTTTTATGTCTTGAAAGTTTCCCACGATTTCTCTGGTCTGCCATCATCAAACCTTGATTTCCTTATCCTGGAACCACCTTTGAAATATCTTCTTTCAAACAAAAAAAGAATCAAATTCGGTTTATAAACGACAAAGTTATCCGCGAACAAACATAAAAAAAGCATATATACGGTCGAATTGAGAAAATGTTTTTTTTTAATTGGTTCAAAAGCAATAGCTAAAACCTAGATACAGATCAGTACTTCTTTATCATTCAACATTATATAATCAAGTTAGCCAAACCATTGTCGTTTATATTCCCACAAAGTAAGGGTCATTTTTCCCTTTAAATAACATGCAATATTTGATTATTACAGAACGCAAACTGCTTGCCTCGTGCGGTTATCACGACCGCCTGTCACAGCAACTCATAAATCGTAGCTATTACACCGCAAATATATTTATATAATACTGTGCGGAGCTCGGAATTCGGCTGCCGAAATCGAAAATGGTGACATGTGTTTCAAATTTATAAATAATAAACGTTAGCATTGATGAATTGGGGTTGCATAAAACCGGATAAGGGGTTTGCGATGGGAAATTTGTAATTCAAAAACTGGGGCTTAACTTTTTTTTAATACGAAAATGGGAAGCGAAATAACTGAAAAAAAATCGATCATGAAAAACGAACAACTTTTTTTATTCAAAATCAACCTATTAATGTCCCCACTTCTGGGGCACGAGTCGTCGGTATAAATAAAAACATCATAGGGAAGAATGGTTTTCCTTAAGTCTATAAAAATAATGTTTTAATTTAAAATCTTAACTCACACGCGATAGAAACGTTTACTTAAGTTAGAACTTACACTCAGCCCTCAGATGCAGCTAGAACCACAAGGGCTTAAACGTACCATTTAGAGGAACTGGAGATATAAAATATTGCGTATACTGGTTATACTTAGCGATCATGGTAATTGAAGTGAATGTTTAGTTTAAAATTATAATTTCAAATCATTTTATATAAACATTCATATTAACAATGTGTCAAAAATAATTTTTAGCAATAAAAAACCGACTGCAAAAAGTTGACTAAAAAGCAAAAAATAAATTTACTTCGCACAAAGTAATACGTATTTTCTTTTAATGAAATAGAAATGATTTAATAATTATTTTATAATTTCGAAGTCGGTGCCAAGTGAAACAATTACTGTGTATAGATATTATCAATCTTACTAGTAGTTTGTAAGCCAGTACTTAGGTACATAATATTTATAAAGTTTCTTAGATAGTTAGTAGGTACCGATTCATTTATTTTTCTAATACTGTTACTGTTTTGTAATTGCTTTGCTTATCTATACTAATATTATAAAGAAGTAAAGTTTGTGTGTTTGTATATTTGTTAAATTGTAAGGGGTAATCTCGGGATCTACTGAACCGATTTTAAAAATTCTTTCACCAATAGGAAGGCACATTATGGCTGAGTGTCATAGGCTATATTTAATGCTAGAAAAAATTTAAAGAATTTTGTCCACCCGTGCGAAGCCGGGACGGGCCGCTAGTATTTAATAATATTGTGTGTACTTAGTAATTTGATATTGTAGTAAGGTTGTTGTGGCATTTACTTGGCACCGACTTCAAAATAGTTAACCATAAAGATCTTTGGTTAGTCTATTACAAATCGTACATTTACCAACAAATAGGTTCAATCACTAATGGTAACAAAACAATTTAATTGATGATTTTATAATATTAAATATTTTTTGCATTTTTTTCAATGCTCGTATTAGAAAAGAATAAAACTGGAAGAAATCGAGTCGGCTCGGCGGATTCGATTCCCGCCGGGGAATTCACTTATGAGCCGAGTCGATTTTTTTTCCAGTATTTTTCTATTAAAATAATTAATTAATGATATTAAATTCTGCTTTTGTGTGATATTAACAAATTGGTAAGCGTTAATATGTTATGTCGAAACAACAATGCTCCATATTCACCTATAATATACAACAGCGAGAAGAAAAAAAATACACAAATCTAAGGGGATCTCTAAAATTAATGTTATGGAGAACGTAATTGAAAAAAAAATTAAACAGTAATAAATAAATAGTAAATAATAACACATAATATCAAAGGTTTCATCAATTAACAGCTTATTTCTTAGGTTATTTTTCTAAAAATATCGAGTTATTTGACCTATTCGTTTAATAATTATTGGAGCGGAGCGAGTGAAGCGAGTGAAGCGAGTGAAGCTCCCATGGATCAGCTTCAATGGCGCAATGTCTGTTACGCCATAACTTCCAGAGTTCTTAACCGATTTAAATATGTTTTGGGTGGAATGGAATCAACAGGTTTAGGACCAGATTGTGACGGAGCCCGAATTTTAAAATTCGCAAAAATTTCCACCGATACAATTTTTTTTTCTTTTTTTAGGTATTACGCTCCGCTCCAATATATGGTGCTAGCGTAGCTTTATGCTTAGCGACTGCATCGCCTAGTTAATTTTACCAATGACTGTGACGACTACGCCTACACTGGGCTCATAAGGGCTATACGGATGAAGATTAAAACTCCACACGCTCCTCCTGCACTAGCTCCACCCACATTACACTTACAAAAGCACTTTGCAACTTGGTACACGAAGTTACTAAGATGTCTTAACTATCATTTATACATTATGTTTATACAACGTTCGACCATTATTAATTGAACTACGGTTCCCAAGTTTAAGGTTATTCAAACAAGAGTTTTATATTAAAACATTAAGTAATTTGTTTGTTTGTGAAATTTCTTGATTGAAATAAAATGAATACAATGTTTATCAAATACAGATTAAACAAATACATATCAGTTAAAAAAACGCTTTATCGGGCTAAATACGCCTACAAAAGTTTACAATAGTGTAAACTAAAAAATACTACTCATTACAACTTGAAGTTAATACAATATACAATAATTAAATTTTGTCGTATGAGTTACTTTAAGGTAAAATCACTTAATTCATGAGCGGGTAATAAAAGTAATTAATTAAGTATTAATTTTGACAAAAAGCAACAATAAATTGTCGTGTGATTTGAACAACATTGTAACAATGTGCAAAATCTTATTGCAGCTTTAGCCATTGTGTGATCCACATGCACAATTATACCGAAGTCATCTTTTTAAAAATGTCATAAAATAAATGTCATCTGAAAAAGAACGCTCTAAGTGATCTCACCTCCAATTATAGCGCTAGCTGTATTTCCTATAATCATTTTCTGTTGTGGTGTCTAATAAAAACTTTATCAAACTCTTTTCTATCCGTCAACACCTACTTTTATTCGATTGACTAATTGTAGGAAAAACAAACTAGAAATTAATTAATTTATTCAATATACACTACCCATATTCTTTTGCTGGGACACCAAAAAGTTTTGTGGGACTCTTCTTGACCCGGCAGGCCTACCCACTAATAACCACTCAATGTGTCTGGTGCCGATGTCTACCTCAGTCTCAGGATAGTGGTAGCAAAGCAGTCGGACACTCGCTAATGCAAAAACAACATGGGACCCAAAAATTACTTTTATCATTCCAAGGGATTTCTTCCAACCGCCCGCAAAATACACATACGAGTAAGCGCTCCAAGGGCCTACAGGCCTGCAGGGCCCAGAGCAGGGATTTCCAACTCAAACTCAGACCCTACTTGCCCGATAGGTTTCCGCTTCCATCATATGCATAAACGAGTATTTCCTATCAGGTCTCTACATGAAATATAAGTTAGAGGAGATATCCCCCACTGTCTGGCGAATATCTTTGAAACAAAGTTTTTCGCTCTCTCTCGCGTACTGGGTACTAGTTTCCCTCGAGCGTACCATCCTAAAAGATATTGTAACCGAAATGGTCGCTTTACCTCTCAATATTCCGCGTTGGACCGTCCGATATTGTGCGTACCGCCTGGAATGTTTTCGCTGCATTGTTAACATGATCATTTAGTCCCTCTCATGTCCCCTCTTCGCCTAGGATATCCCTTTGCACTCTCCGAGACTTTACCAGCGATTGGCTTTTAAATGACCTTCGCTTCCCTCTACTTGAAAGGCAGATCCAACAATCGTTCGAACGAGGTTTCGCGGGTAATTGCTGCTTTCAGTCTGACCCTCGCGTCGAATTATCAGCCACTACTATATAACAATTCTGAATATTTCATACAAAAGCAATCAGGGTGCACTGGCCCAAGTTCGACACCATTTTGGTGGGTATTGAGTAGGTATTGAGGTAGGACCAGCCACAAACTAGGCACATGAGAAAGTTATCAGACCCAGCACTTTAGAGGTCAATGACTTATTACGAATCGTAATGTAACGTAATAATATTTAAAAAAAAAAACATGTTAACGGTAATCATTTATTTTTCATTAATCATTTTGAAATTTTGCATGCAAACTAAAGGGTACAGTAAAAAACATAGAGTATCTTTCCTCCAAAAAATCACTTTTTCCAGATGTAAATCGTTTATAGCTTTAAAAGCAGAATATAACTTTAAACAAACTTTATGCGGGCTCTCTAAGTAATCTAATTCACAATTTCAAAATTATGATAATTTAGTGGAATTCCATAATCTATACTTAGAGAGGTTACGAGAAATTGCTTTCAATCAATGTTTAGTAGCTTTACAAGATTTAGTTACATCTATGGGTGGTGATTCTTTCCCTCAGTATGGTTTGCCAGCGCTGACCATAGAAGGGGAACGTATTAATAGAGAATACGCTGCGGAAATAAATTATGATCCAGCTGAACTAGCTGAAACTTTACGAACCGGAGTCCACAGTCTTACTGTAGAACAGCGCACTGTCGACCATGTATGTCACAGTATTGACAATGCTATAGGAGAAATTATATGTCTAGATGCACCCAGTGGGACGGGGAAAAACCTTTCTCACTAAAATAATCTTGGCACAATTACGAGCTTAACCCAAAATAGCTCTTGCTGTGGCGTCGTCTCGAATAGCAGCCACTTTGTAACCCGGCGGTAAAATTGCTCATACAATGTTTAAAATCCCCATAGATTTGGACATAAGTAATCATCCTGTATGTGGTTTCTTTAGAAGCAGTGATAAAGCGAAGGTTTTACGCGATTGCCGTTTAATTATCTGGAAAGAGTGCACTATGGCACACCGAATGTTAATACCACAGTTAATAGAACTCTCAAAGGTATCCGTCAAAATGACGTCCGAACATGGGTGGCGTAACGATGCTGTTTTGTGGGGATTTTAGACAAACGTTGGCAGTAGTACCACGGGGAACAAAAACCGACGAGATAAGAGCATGCTTAAAGAGCTCAAGCGTTTAGAGACACGTCACAAGAATGCACTTAACAGTGAACATGAGGGCGCGGACAGGAGCCAACACAAATGCCCAGGAATTTTCTGATTTATTGCTAAAGGGACATATCCGGAAGAAAGAAGGGCAAATTGTTTTATCTGAAAATCTCTGCCACACTGTTGAGATGTAGTGCTTAAATCACCTATATATTCGTGTGTTATTGGACAATATACGCAGTCTTTATCCAGCATTCGGTAGTATAATTACTCGCCTTTCGCTCCCGGCCTTGCATGGCGACCCTGCCAGGATGTTGCAGTCAAAGAAAAGGAATTTTTACCAGATGCGGTATCAGTTTCAAGTAGGTTCCTTTTTGTCAAAATTTAGATGTTTTGTTAATAATTTTCTAGTAAATTTTATGATAACTCAAGTTTTTTTTTTTAATATGTAGCTAAAATTGGGCCCAAATAAAAAAAAAGTGTTGGAAATGTTATTTAAATAATTTAATTCAGTGTATTCTGTTATCTTAAGTTTTATCTCTAGATTGTAGTTTAACATATATCATCTATAATAAAAATATAACACTGTTGGTAAATGCCAAAAACTTATAATAAAAATCAGCAATCATATTTGTAGAAAAGACAATTTTGACAATTATTTTTTATAATCTGTTACTTATGTGTTAATTAATATCTTCTCTTGGTAAATTCATTTTTTTTGTCTGTTTATGAAAACTAATGGTCGATAAAAAGGTACTAAAATCTGACGTCATAGGGTATAGGGAGTTTGTTATAGTATGAGACCAAATCTGATTTTTTTTTTATTAATCGTACTTAATTGTGTCATGTGTGATTTCAGGATTGCGCTTATAAAACGGGTTGACTCCATGTTTGACACCTAACAGTAAGTTAACTTATTATAGAGTTTTGAAACGATAGAATCGGATATGATATGTAATATTGTTGTAGATCTTTATTTTTACGTTAATAACGTAATAAAATGAAATAAGGAAGTATTCAAGTTGATTTTTTTTATTTTTTTTTTATTTTTGTAGGAAGATGTAGAGTAATAAAAAATATTCAGCCGTGAATTGATTTAAAGAATTTGAAACAGAGTTTAAGTAATGTTCTATTTAGGTAATTGCGTTTAAAAGTGAACGACATCGTCACAGCTGACCTAGCATCACGTGTGGTGAGCTGATTTTAAGTACGTTTTGCATTTTCAAACTTGTTGCTTATCGGTTAAAAAAATATATAAATGATTATTTATAATTATCAATTTGTAATAAAAAAAAAACGTAGTATAATAATTTTGTTTGAAGAATTGTATCTATCGTAATTATTGGATATGTGAACAGTAAGGTAAAAAAAAAAGTAAATACAGGAGGTATACATTTTGTTTGAAGAATTGTATCTATCGTAATTATTATTGGATATGTGAACAGTAAGGTAAAAAAAAAAAGTAAATACAGGAGAGAAAATTATTGTTGGATCATTTAAAATGTAATTATAAAGTCTTTAAATTAACGATGTCCATCATTATATGTAAGATGCAATGGAATTTATATATATATTTTCTTGAGTTATTGATTTTTTTATTAGAAATACTTAAAATACGTTTAATTCTTGATCCATACATTTCATATAAAATCTATAGGTATTTTGGTTTTTGCATAAAGTTTACTAAATAGTTTGAAGTGAAGAATCATCTTATAATTTTAATATCTGTTGGTATATAGTAAAATTTAAATGGTTGTCAGTATAAAAGATAAATAGTATGTTGGTTTCTTATAAAAATATCGATAATATTTTAACGACATCGTAATCTAAATTGAAATTTGAAGTAAAATTAACAAAAAATTGTTTTAAATATAAACTTTATAAATAATAATAACAGTTAAATTTTAAGATAAAAGTAAAGCATACAAGTAAAAATATTGATGACTATAATTTATTACAATTAGTTTACATTCAAAGTTTCATTTGGCTAAATTTTAAATATGGCATGATTAAAATAAACATGTCCGATGTTTTGAATAACTTCACAAACAAGGCACAGATAGGATAGATATTGTATTTCTATATCATTACGAAGAATAACGATGTGCAAGCTCTGGTTAAAGCGAAGTAGTGGTAATAATATATAACACTTGTATCAACATCAATCCCACACAAGTTTGCTAGTTAGGCTAATTCTTTCTAATAGGTACTTATGATGAAATAAAGTAAAAGAAAAATAGTATTGGTTGGAAACTGAAGTATTAAAGGACGAATAAAAGATATGTTTTAGGGATTTTAGGTTTATGAAGTTAATGTAAATGTGAAGTAAAGAATAGGTTTTGGTTAGCTGTATTAAAAAGCTTTTTGTAACTGGTAGATACCTGGTTTGCAATTAGGTACAGCATGGATGAGTTATGGTAAAGGTAATGTGTTTTATTTTATGGATTTGGATTGGATGTATGAGTTTATTGACAGAAGTTCGGGAATAATTTGGTTCATAACAGTTTCTCATGCGATTGGACTGATCACCCAAGAGCTATGAAACTGTTGTTAACTTAAATATTCATATGTCGGAATGATTTTTTTGGATGGAATAGAATGAAAGTATATGAATAAAATGTTCGAAGATATTGTACACGTTATGATGTTATGGTACATGGAGGGTCAGATCCTTCCATTCGATCATGGTGCGAACGAGTTTTCCTCCGTGAGATAAGTTGGAGTCCAAAAGAGGCTTAAATAATGACCCCCAAAAATTAATTAGGTTCTGGTCACAACCCAATGTGGCACATAGTTGTCATTTTATTATAGTAATGAATAAAAGTCGACTATAAATAAATATAATGTACCAAGAAAAATGCATTAAAATGAAAAAACGCCGGCGCCGAGCGATATTGTATAGGCAAAGTACCTATTGTAATATGTGTAGAAGTGTACCGAGTTATGTGGACAAAGGTATATTACGATTAATATGGTGAAATGATAAAAAATGAAGAGCATGAAAATGAGATGAAGTTTGGTCTTTGTTAAAGTATATCGAGATGGTAAGATAATGAAAATATGAATGTAGATAAAGATTGAGAAAAAAGATAATGATATAAAAAATTGAGAAATATTATAGGTTTTATAGTTTCGTGATGGAGGAGAAAGTGACTATGATATTTTTACACTAACATATAATTGAATGAAAAGTTAAGTTGAATGAAATGAAAGGTTAATGAGGTTAAAATATAATACAAATGTCAAAAGTTTAAAAAGGAGTGTAAATTTATGTGAAGAAATACAAAATCATGTTTTTTTTTCTATAACATTGAATGAGTTAGACAGTATAGTAATTGAGTTATAGTTAAAGTTTTGTAAACATAAACAATTGTTTTATCCGTAACGGTGTCATTCATGTGTGTCATTTTAAAATTTTAATAATGTTTTGGAGCCAGTAGTGTATGTAGAGTTCAAATATAATGTGAAAAGTAAAACATAAAAAGTAATAGGTATGGTATTCCATAAATCAGTATTTTCTATGGTAACATATTTTTCTTTATAGGTATATACATACATATAGTTTGTTACATAAATGTAAACAAGGATTACCAACAGTGATAGTGATAGTGATAGCGATAGTGATAGTGATAGTAGGTTAAGCAAGCTTTATATAAGTAATGATTTAAATTAAGAAGTTTATATGACTTACCTTTCTTCTGTTATATTCTTAGATAATTAGTATATTTAATTCAAAAATGTAATCAGATCTTTTTTTTGTCAATGTTTTGTTACCATTTATCAAGAAATACATCGTACATTAAAGTTTATTTTTATTGAAAAGTATGATAGATAATTTAACAGATGCAATGTAACAAAGAAATTATTAATGTTCCGTACTTTTGAGAATAAAAAGAAATATATGAAAATAATAAACTTGTACAACAAATAATAGTATGTTGAAAAATATTTCGGTCTAGGATAACTAAATATAAGTCTCTAAGATTAATATTCATTTTTTCATATCTATATGTAAAAAAAAAATGCATCTCACTAATATCTTTTAATTTTATTTTGAATAATGAACAAATATTAGAAATTTATCTGTCGTGTTTAAACTTACATCAGCGTTAATGATTAATTTGCTGTATGTTATTAATAAAACTATAATTTTTCATAAAAAAGTATTCTTTGTTACTTTGTTGTAACTTCAAAAAATTTTTAATAATTTTCGCAATTTTTTTTTTTAATTCACGGTCCTGTGGCGCAACGTATAACACATCGCTGCATACTGAAACTAGGTTCACGCCTACCTAATGTCGAGGTAATTAAGGATAATAAAACATGTATAGTACATAAGAATAGAACAAAATTATATATTTCATAATGTGTCTAGTTAAAATATAAACACTGATACCTACTATGCGTTGTTATGCTATATTATATGACAACAAATATATTACTTTATTTACGTTTTAAGAAATGTAATCAGTTTATTATAACATGTTACTTATATCAAATAAAATAAATAACGTTTATTTTATTTTTTTTGTAAAGGATGGTGATGAGATGTAGTGCTTAAATCACCTATATATTCGTGTGTTATTGGACAATATACGCAGTCTTTATCCAGCATTCGGTAGTATAATTACTCGCCTTTCGCTCCCGGCCTTGCACTGTTAATTCAATTGAAGAACTTATCTCTTCCGTGTATGGTGAACAAAATCAAATAAAAAATAATGAGAACCCATGGCTTGCGAAAGAGCAATTTTGACTCCGCGAAATGACCAAGCCGCAAGAATCAACTTGGATATATTCATCAATGTTGAAGGAGAAGTTGTTGAGTATACTTCTATTAACGGTGTAATGGAGCAAGATGGCGCTACCAATTATCCCGTTGAATTTCTTAATTCTCTGAGCGCTCCTGGACTTCCAGCACACAAGAATAATTTAATAACTGGCTTCCCAGTTATTTGTTGAGAAATTGAAGTCCCCCAAAATTATGCAACGGGGCAAGACTGAAAGTTACTTCTCTGCAGCGTAACATAATAAAAGTGGAGATTTTGGCGGGATGTGGCGTCAGTGAAAGAGTTTTTATATCACGAATTCCACTGATTCACAATAATTACCCATTCCATTTCAAACGTGTACAGTTCCCGGTGAGTTTGTGTTATGTAATGACTATAAACAAAGCAACGCTACGTGTTGCCGGCGTGGACCTCAGCGTCGGCTGTTTCACACACGGTCAGCTCTATGTCGCTTTCTCCAGTGTAAGTCAACCAAACAAACTGTTTGTTTATGTTCCGAACCAAACCACATCGAACGTTGTCTATAAAGAGGCATTATAAGGTCCTAGCTACATATGGTACGGAACCCTTCGTGCGCGAGTCCGACGCGCACTTGGCCGCTTTTATTTTTGCTGATCGTGTCGATCAAACGACCTCTGTGGCACAGTGGTCATTTATGGTACCGCAAGTGCCTTTGGCCTGCAGGGATCCGGGTTCAATCGCCGGCCAGGTTAAGTTGGAAAATAATCTGTGTCCAATTCTTTACATTTCCTTTTTATCTGCAATTTACGCATTAATCCAATCTTTGTATTTTTGTTTTATTAATTTTTTGCTGTATATCAGTTAACCGCGTGATAAAATCAAATACACGCAGACGAAGTTGCGGGCAACAACTAGTCTTATAATAATACTTAATAGAAAAACTCTACTCACGGGTGACACGTTTAATTTTTTCTCCTTCATAGTGCAGGTCTATTCTTTTGTGGTTTATATAATTTAAAATGTGATCTCCTTTTGTTAATTCAGTATCATCTCTGTTTCTTTTTGTACTAACACTTCGGATTTTTATTTATTCAAACTAAACAATACTTTCTCTCATTACTCAGTTCCCAACTTACTTGAAGTTGGGCGGCGAACATCGAAGATTTTAAACTATCGCTAAGTAAGCGACCAAGTTTCTTAATAAACCACCGTTTATCATCCTGCCTCGGAATATTGTCAAGGAGTTGGTCCACAGCTGTGTAATATAGGGAAATGCTTTAATGCTTTTTAGTTTCATATTGATTGATGATTTTATTATACTACAATGTAATGACCAGTTTTACCATAAAGATTTCTTAAGTGCCCTAAAAATACTAACTTTTTGTTTTTAAGGCGACTTACCCATCGGGTTAACGTGTAAGCGGACCTAGTTCGATCCTTAACGATGTATAACGGACATGGACCTACTCGTAGCTCGAACATAACATAACATATCCTCAGACTATGATATATTGTAATTGTATTACCCTGTCTTTCAAGTTCAAGATAAGGTATCTCACAAAAGTCAACTTTGTAGAAATAAAAAACTATAGGAACAAAAATTTAATTTTTGTAAGACTTTAAACTGTGTATTTTTGTAGGTGTAAAATTGTTGTCGTTGTAATGGGGTATAGGCATGCACTTAGATTTATTTAAGTTTTTCTTTATTTTACATTACTTCGCCTGAGATCTGTAATTAAATAAATTATGCTTGCCACGCGAGGTAAACGGGAATATTAACGTAATAAAATGGTTTTTAAGCATTGTTGAAATTATAAATAAATCATGTCTATCACTCGAGTATAGACTAATTATTATAGTCTTGACTATAATTACAAATTTGCCATTTTTTAGGTGCGGATTCATTTACCGGCGCACTGTTTGCGGGAAGCACGTTTCGCTGTATAATTTCATTTGGCTTTTTAATAATCCTGAAAGATTTAAAGTAAGAACGCATTATGTCAAGATTTGATTGAATAACGTTAAGTAAGGTAAGAGCATAGTGACAAACTTTAACGATCTTGATATAAAAAAAAAAGAATCGGCAAAGAAAAGTTCAATAATTCGGACCTCCTGAAAAGTTTTGATTTACGTACTTCTCCTTTGTAAAATTCATAGTCACTACATGAATCTTCATTATAAGACATTGCTTTTCATTCAAGAGGAATTAAATAGAATTAATTTGTATTAAAAATTTACAAACAAAAAAGGTAGGTAGGTTTAAATAGTACTTTAAAATATAGTCTAGATTCCAATTCAATCACAGAATCTGAGGTTATTGTGGTATCGTTGTTAAAGATACATAAAAAATATATTTATAGAGTATGTAAGACGACAGCCACATGCAAAGACATAGTTTATATAATACTATGCTGCAACTAATGTAACAGTTGTGTGGCCCGAGGAGGCATTGTAAATACAGATGCACGGTGTAACATAGAAATAAACTATATTTAGTTTTTAAATAAAAAAGGTGTGTTAATAAAAAAAATCTACACCCAAATTTTAACTATTATAATAATTTTAATTCGAAAAATAAATTAGTCGATTAATAACTCAAATAAAAAAGGAAGGAAAACGCAAAAGAATTTTATTCGTATTAATTAACCGCACAGACGCAAAGATTGGGTTGAAGCTCGATCCCGCAAAGCTTATAATATCCACGAAACGAAGAAAGCCTTTAACATGGCTCCTGCAAAAAGGTTGTTAAGAGAGCACGCTTCGATCACATAAGCTGATTAGGGAAAAAACTTACTTCTTACCCTTCTGGTAGTAAAGCGTTTCGGTACCTGGCTAATTCGATCGAGGGTAACTTCTGTCGTAACTCACTGCCTTCTTTGCTGAAACCTGACGGATCACTGGCACACACCAAGGAAAAGGCTGATTTATTTGCCAAACTGTTTGCAGAATGTTCGAGTTTAGATCCCGACAGCGCTGTACCTTCCGGTTTATCAAGTTGTAGGAGTTACACGTCTGAAATACGTATCAGACAAGTTGAAGTTAGAAAGGCGATGCGTCACCTGGACGTGAATAAGGTCAATAATCCGAATGGCATACCAGCCATAGTACTTAAGACTTGCGCTCCCGAATTAGCTCCGGTATTGATATACGCCTATATCGTTGCTAAATGACTAGTACTTAAGTCTTGGAAGCTGGCCAACGTGCCCCAAGCCTTATAGGGACAGTCTTGCCGACCCTGCTAATTGCAGGCCCATTTTGGTCACGTCCATTCCCTATAATAGAACATGTACCGAACCATAGGCTCCTATCGTATCTAGAAAAAAATGACCTCCTTAGTGACCGACAATACGGATTTCGTCGAGACTGGTCTACTAGAGATCTTTTAGCATACGCCACTTACATACGAAGCGAAGCCATCAAGAAGAACGGTGAGACGCTCGCTGTCTTTCTTGATATTTCAAAGGCTTTTGACAGGGTGTGGCATGAAAGCCTCATTAGAAAACTTCCGGCATATGGACTTACCACTGGTTTATGTGTCTGGGTATCAGACTTCCTAAGGAATCGGTCAATACGAGTTTTCATTGATGGTAGCTCGTTGGACCATATGGCTATCAATGCCGGCGCCCCTCAGCGTTCCGTACTCTTTGCAAGATTTTTTCTGCTTAATATAAATTAATGACCTGCTTATCCCGGTATTTAGGGATACACAGATGACAGCACGGTTGTAGAGAGCTATTTGTCTGATGCACGAGCCAGTGCTGAACAGATCCAGCGTCATAGACGATGGTCAACCGCATGACCCTATCTCTTCAGGCAGTCTTCGAATGGAGTGATGCCAATCTGGTAAGGTTCAATCCATCAAAGACCCAGGCGTGTCTTTTCTCCGCGAAAAGGAGTCCTTTCTACTTGACTTCTACTTTCCGAGGTGTATCCGTGGCGATCACAAACCATCTTGAGCTTCTCGGCATATCATTGACACCAACTCTCAATTTTCTTCAATAAGCTTCAAAAAGACTTAGCATTCTGGCGAAGGAGAGAACACGCCGGAACAGATACTCAATCTTTACCAAGCGCAAGTTCGATCGAGTATGGAGTACTGTTCTTCATCTTTGGAACGGTTCCGTCCAATACCAACACCAGCCTCTTAAGTCCATTGAGAGGTGGGCCAAGAAGCTATTCCTTAAATGCAAAACCAGTAAACAATGGGTCTTACCTGGAAAAAGATAACACTTGTTTATTACTTGACCTGGGAATGGACACTCATTTCAATTGAAAAAACGACAAAGGAATTCACTATATGAATTAACGATAACACAGCTCATAAAACAGCAGCTATGCTTACTAGAGATTAAATTATGGAAATATCCTTTGAGGCAATAGTACTGATAAAAGTGACCTTTTTTCTTACAAAAAAATGCATAACGATTATTTATAATATAGCAGTAATAGAACGATTATGTATGTTTATTTTTGATGTGTAATTTTTGGAAAATAACTCATAATAATGAAATTAGAATACCTAATTACGTATGCGCATCGAACGAGGAACGTTATGCGGCGATCAAAACTCGTGGCTGCTTAACGAACATCGAGGTAAGCAGCCACGAGTTGCCGATGCTGCATTTAAGTTATAATTCATATTTTAATTGTATTCTGTTTTCTTAAAGAAAACAAAAAAAAAAACAAAAAAAGAAAGAGATTTTTTTTCCTTTTTTTTAGTCGAATCATCTACTAGGTAATTTAGATTTATTTTCCTATAGTAATATTCTATACTAATAAAATTTATAAAAAAGCTTTTGGTTTTTTTTTAATCATTAGGCTGCAGCAAACGTAATTACCTTAGAAGTTAGAAATAATAATAAATAATCAAAATCAAGTTTAGTCAAATGCATATTATACTGCAATCAAATTATATATACAGTCATCTACCAATTTGATCACAATGGAACCTACATTGTTGTATTGTACACATACACACCAAAATTGTTGTTATTCAATAATTGCTATTATTATCTAAATGAATACTATAAATACAAATTTAAATACTATAAATCTAAGTTAATCAATTATGAAATGTTAATTGATATACCTGTCATTCATAATATACAATTAAATGTAAAATGTTTAACTCAATCACACCAAATTGTTATATTTTTGTTTAAATGATAATCATAAAATAATGATCCATCACTCGTCTCTTACCAATAATAATTACTATCTACTATTATGGAATGCATAATTAATAACATGATGTATTGGAATATGTTTTTAAACTACTCTGTATTCAGATTCATTAAGCAAATAAAAAATAATTGAATATTATTATACGTTCCTAATATAATACATCTCTTATACTTAATTAACTATTTTATAACTTATAAATAATTATAACAATAAATTGTTATTTTGCTTAATTACCTATACTTGTATTAACTCTTTATATTAAGAATGCTGAAAAAACACTGTGAACTCGACTTAGAAAACTATGAACATCTTATCTAGGCTAGGTTGACGAACAGATACAATGAGTTGTAGATGAGAATAAGTGTATGAA
Source organism: Calamotropha paludella (assembly GCA_927399485.1). Lineage (NCBI taxonomy): Eukaryota > Metazoa > Arthropoda > Insecta > Lepidoptera > Crambidae > Calamotropha > Calamotropha paludella. Next base: position 7,631,586 of record OV656820.1, read on the forward strand.
ATGTGTAATCGCAGAAAATAGTTTTTATCTGAAATAACAATTTCCTTTAACTGTGCTTTCAGATCGTGGTTCTTGCCAATGTGATGACTCTAACGGAGTCGTCGTCGTATTCTTATTTTTAATGCACACAAGGGACTGTAGCCGAAAATAATTGATATATTTATTTTAACTTAATGCCTACGCACATATCGGATAAAAACATTTGACACATAAAATGTTAAACACATTTCATTATTTCATTAAATCCATGCGATCACTGAAATTATCCTTTTTATGGTACGGAATCCTAAATAATTATGTTTATAAGAGAAATGTCGTATCTGTTCGAGTTATCACCCTGCATTAAAAAGACCAAAGGCTGTGAAGGTTCGGGCGTCAATTGTACTCGCTGCGTGATGGAGAAGGGAAACTACTGTATGGGACACGTGTGAAACGGGCATCCGCGCTTTCTAAAGAGTGCGCGTCCCTTCCTTAGAGTCCTTTTCAAAAAAGCACGCTTTTGTCATTAGTAAATGTATACTTAATCTGTATTAAGTTTCAGCTTCATATTTTTAACACGATTTTATTAGGAGTAGCAGTAATTAAAGAACTGCGAGATCAAATCAAGAAGCTGCATTTAGTTTACTTCTAGTTCTTGTATTATCACGAAACTTGGCATGTTTTGATGACTATATAATATTATGGTATTACCAAGCTGGTTTGATAATGAGTCGTAACAAGATTCGATTTTCTTTTTTTTCATCTTTTTTGATTCAGTAAATAAAAATAATAAATAGCTCCTTTTTGCACACACAGAAAAGATACAGAAAAAGAAAGATACAACGAAAAATATACAAATAGTAGACCTTATAACAGCAGTTCCTTCCAGATAACCTTTTGTGAAAAGAATAAATAAAGATAGAAGAAAAATAGCGGAGTGAATGCGCACAACCCGGCAATGAAATGGAAAGTATAAATATCTTATTTGATATAGCTTATGGTGTATACCAAATAATAAGATAATAGAGTAATAAATACACAATCACAATCATCAATGATAGTTGGAGGGAAGACAATAACTTCTAACTTTGCAAAAGAAAAATGTTTATGATGTCTAATGTTTAATGCGTTTAGTTTTTTGTTGGGGTCACCGAGATGGTGCTATATCTCAAGTATGTTTGGAGATGCTCAATCAGACGATTTTGAAACAATAATGCGCAAAAAAAAGCTGGTTCATTGCTTTAGCGACTGCGTCACTCAGGCATGGGCATCTTAAATGTTATTTTTGCCATATTTTACTGTCCAATCCAAAATATGTAATAAAGGGTTGTCACTTACACTGTAATGAGGTAGAATTATATGGAAACAGAAAACGTGTTAATAACCATCACATGACACACACTAACACGCGCGCGCACACATACACACACACACACACACACTCACACTCACACACACACTCACACACTCACACACACACACGCACACGCGTGCGCACGCACACACACGCGCGCACACACACACACACACACCATCAGAAAAATCCTAAGGTTAAGAATAGGTAATAGATATTGTTATTGCCTCTTATATCTATGTAATGAGGTAGAATTATATGGAAACAGAAAACGTGTTAATAACCATCACATGACACACACACACGCGCGCGCGCACACATACACACACACACACACACTCACACTCACACTCTCTCTCTCACACACACACACACACACACACACTTACACACACACTCACACACACACACACACACACTTACACACACACACACACACCATTAGAAAAATCCTAAGGTTAAGAATAGGTAATAGATATTGTTATTGCCTCTTGTTTATTACTTTGTTATGTAAGAAGATGCTGTGTTCAGTTTGTCTTTTTTTGTACATCGTGTACTTGCCCCCCAGGACAGGCTGAGCCTAGTGTGGGGGCTCGAAATTTAATATTGTCAAATGTAATATTGTCAAAATGTAATATTGTCAAACATATTGTCAAATAATAATAATATAATATATAACACACGGGCTTGAAATGAGCATTAAAGGAACTTATAATACTAACATAGTTTTTTTTTTAATTTGTTACTAATCTATAATAACAACAAGGCATTTAATAGTAGTTTATGATACTGTTGCATAATAAGGGTTCTTATAACATGAGTGTGTTTTAAAAAAACGAGCCGTAGGCGAGTTTTTTTATAGTATCACACGAGTGTTATAAGACCAAGTTATGTACAGTGTCATACACTACTTTATCTACTCTCATACTATATTACGTAAAACAATGTTGCAAACAAAACCAAACTTTGTTTAAATATTGAAAAGATTTTTTAAATGTCAAATGTTGGCGCCAAGGTGCAAACATCGATTGTGAATGCGTGTTGCGTCGTCGCGGACTCGTTCATTGAAACCTTTTTAAAGTAGAGGTTCAACCTTCTTGGTCCAGCTGGAGGTTGTATAGGTGTATCGTTATGATTAAAAAGTTATATTATGATACAGGTGTCCATACAAGACCTGTATCGTAATTAAACTTTATCTACTCTGATACTATAATACAAAGATTCTAAAACTGAAAACAAAATGCTTATGACAAACATTACGTACAGGCCAAAAATAATAAAAAAAAAGTTTCATTACGATACAGGTCTTGTATGGACACCTGTAACATAATATAACTTTTTTATCATAACGATACACCTATACAACCTCCATCTGGACCAAGGAGGTTGAACCTCTACTTTAAAAAGGTTTCAATGAACGAGTCCGTGACGACGCAACACGCATGCGCAATCGATATTTGCACCTTGGCGCCAACATTTGACATTTAAAAATTTGTTGTTATATTCAGCGTTTTATTTGCAATATTGTTTTACGTATTATAGTATGAAAGTAGATAAAGTAGTGTATGACACTATACATAACTTGGTCTTATAACACTTGTGTGATACTATAAAAAAACTCGCCTACGGCTCGTTTTTTTAAAACACACTCGTGTTATAAGAACCCTTATTATGCAACAGTATCATAAACTACTATTTTTTTTTATTATTTTTGGCCTGTACGTAATGTTTGTCATAAGCATTTTGTTTTCAGTTTTAGAATCTTTGTATTATAGTATCAGAGTAGATAAAATTATTTAATATGATTTTCTTTTATTTTGACGTTAATATGGATCATAATATCTGAAATTGATGATTAATAATAATGAAATCAACAGCATTAACATTTTAAACAGCATTTAACAGCATTAGCATAAAATTTTAATAATAATAGTCATTGCTGGTTTAGAGACGTAGTGACGTAGCATTGATATGTTAGCATTAAAATCTAAGTAAAAACCCATAATAATAAAAATTTGGAAATTAGAACGTGAAGAGATATCGGTGGGATTCAGTTTAAAGACACATTTGGAAAAATTCTATGGTCTGTTAAGGTCTTAGTAGCTGAGTTAAAAAAGCATTCTTCCAGATAGCAATAGGTTGTGAATTCGAGTCCCTTCTCACACTGAAAAAAACCTTTACATAAAAGATATTTCGATTAGACAAACACCCAATCTGATAAAAATGTCCTAAACTGTGGGGTGATGCAGGGTGAATTAACCTCGTCCTAACTTTTTAATTTATATGTGAACAAATTGATTGAGTGCAGCATAAATGTTGGGTGTCATATTGACAGTATAAGTATCAGTATTATATTAGTTATGCAGATGACATGGTACTGCTCAGCCCATCTGCTGTAGGGACTACGCTGAGCGACATGGCTTAAGGTAGGTACAACGACAAAAACAGATTAATTTTGCCTTTAAACAACAAAAAACTCAATCTGAGTTTAAAGGCAAAATTAAGGAACCTGCCTGTATACTCACAATTTTTCTGACGATGTACCTCGGAGCCGTGTTGCTTAGTTTAGGTACCTTAGTCATATTGTTAGTGGGGATTTGAAAGATGAAGAGGACGTACAAAGGGAACGCAGGACACTGTCGATGCGAGGTGATATGTACGTACATTTATGAGGTGTACGGCGGCAGTAAAGATTACACTATTTAAAGCGTATTTTCAAAGTTTGTATACCCGTAGTCTGTGGACTAGCTTTGCCCCGATGTCGTACTACTCTACGAGTCCAGTATATTAATACTTTCAGGGCCTTTTTGTGACGTTTTGCTTATTGTAGCGGGTCTGTATGTTCGCAGATGCACAGATCGATGATTGTTATGTCATCATGCGCAAGAAGACGTAGTCGCTTGTGAGCAAGGTTAGAGGTGTTCAACACGCAAGCAACACGATCATGAAGGTGATAGCAGGTAGGATGAACGCAGCAGTTTTCCGGAGTTTCACTGAGTTGCAACATTTTGCATGAAAATCTGCGAATCTTCGGATTGCAATGTTGTTTTATTATTTATTGACTAACATAGTTGCTAGGATAATTGTTGCTAACATATTTTATTTTTTGTTTTATTTTTGATTTATTTTAATTATAAATTTTCTGTTTTAATAATTTTTAAATAAAATGAATTGATTAATGTATTTTTTCCAAATGTCGAACATGGTCTGAAATAAAAGTATTTTATTTTTATTTATAAAAAATCTAACAGTTAAAAAATATCATAAATCGTAAATTTCTAACAACTACGTTCCAAACTAAGCAAAGCTCCGAATACTAAATAACAGAACGAAGATATATAACAACCAAGACTACTGTTCCTACCAGGATTCAAACCCAGGGAAGATGATGAAGGAGGTAGAATCACATCCCTTACAACAACTTTCATATTTAAAAATTTCACAAGATTAAAAAACAAACACAAACTTTGTTGAACTTTGAACAGGACAACGTTTGTCATGTCAGCTAATTAAGAATAAAGTAAATAATGTTTTTGAGTTTTTGCTATTGTTATAATAAAACAGCCGCACTGACACAATGCCGTAGGCTGGCTCAAATTTTAATTCTCTTTTAGTTCCTGTTTACTACGAAACGGGAGTTTTTAACATAAAAAATATTTGCCTACTTACCATTATACCTATTAAAAGCTTATAAAAGTCTTTGTTATTAACAAATAATGGACATTTCTTTCAGAAGCTCTGGGGGGGAAATATATGATATTTATAAAATACACATTAATGAAATCATAAGTTAAACCTACTGTGCCAAATAAATCTAAAATATGCATATTATTTGCAGATGTTCGTGATCATGATATGCCATGGTGTCACCAACGAAATATTTTTATACTACATCTGCTCGGAACGTACATTTTTATTTATTTTTGGCATGAAAGGGTCTTGACTGGTATGCGGGAGGTAAAGTTGTTGAAATTTTATCTGCCGCAATTTTTTTTCTCATGTATTAAATTTCTATTATATTCTATATCTAAAAAGTAAGAATGGTGTAAAATTTTGTTTGCTTACTTTCTCACTTCACACCAATTAGCTTAGCCCAAGTAAGCACTGTAAGGTTTGTGTTATGGATACTAAGATAACGGAAAGACATACATACACTCGAGAGCAATGAATCCGGGTCACTTAAAGAATCCTAAAAATCTCGGAAACTAAAAATGCTAGGTTAATGCAATAAATTGTATTTAATAGACAATGTAATACTCCTTAAATAAAGGTATTAAAACTTCTTAGTTATTGTAAAGTTATATCATAAAAAAATCAAATTTGAAAAAGGGCCACTTTCGAAGATGGAACTACGAAATTACAGCATTTGGTTTTGCTTTTGTTTGTAATCTGTCATTTATGTGGGTACATAAACCATGTTGATAGTGCTCTATATTCATTATTCAAGCTGAAATTATGTCGCTTACGCCTGAAGAATGCACCAGAATACTTACAATGCTGGAAACCGGCCGGAGTCAGCGCGATACAGCCAGGACTGTCGGTGTGTCGCTGTCAACAGTACAAAGAGTTCTCCGACGTTACGAAGAAACTGGTTCTAACCTACGCAGACCAGGAACGGGCAGAACCAGGTGTACCACAGCACGAGAAGACCGATACTTGGTGAACACTATGCTTCGAAATCGCTTTCTCACAGGAACTGAACTCACCAATCAGTTTCGACGCCTCGGAGGAAGTAACCCAAGTGCATGGACAGTAAGACGTCGGCTTGCTGAATCTAACTTAAAACCCCTTAGACCTGCAAACGGCCCTAAACTGGAGCGTGGGCATCGTATTTCAAGACTAAGATATGCCCAGAGCCACGTAAATTGGAGTATTGAAGATTGGTCAAAAGTTATGTTCTCCGACGAATCAAAATTTATGCTCTACAAGCACGATGGAAGACACAGAGTGTATCGAAGACCAGGGGAAAGATTCAAGCAAGCATGCATCGAAAAAAAAGTAGCCTACGGTGGTGGGTCTGTACTTGTGTGGGCCGGAATTTCTTCTGAAAGTCGCACAGAGCTGGTGATCATAGAAAACGGCTCTTTAACTAGCGTAAGATATGTGGAAGAAATCCTCAATGATCACGTTGGTCCATTTATGGTCAATTTAGGTGAGGATGCTATATTTATGCATGACAATGCCCGACCTCATACAGGTAGGATTGTGAATGACTACCTTCAAGAGATGAACATTACTCGTATGGAGTGGCCAGCGCGCAGCCCGGATATCAACCCGATCGAGCATGCTTGGGACGAGCTAGGCAGATGCGTAAAACAACGAAACCCTCCCCCAATCACGCTTCGTGAGCTCAAAATTGCTCTCACAGAGGAATGGGAGAATATTCCCCAAAATCGTATAAGGAACTTGGTGTACAGCATGCCAAACCGCGTAAACGCAGTAATGGAAGCACGAGGAGGCAATACGAAGAATTAAAATTCAAGAAAATCGTAATAAAGTTCAAACATTTCATGTTTCCTATTTTTGTTTTAAGGAGAGATCAGCAGTTTTTATCTTTATGTAATTTTGTGTTAACAAAATGTATGGTGACTCATATATTTTTTACTTTCATTTAAGGAGTATTACATTGTCTATTAAATACAATTTATTGCATTAACCTATCATTTTTAGTTTCCGAGATTTTTAACATTCTTTAAGTGACCCGGATTCATTGCTCTCGAGTGTATATGATACATAGATATGTAATATTTATAGAAACATATATAAATACCCATGGCTGAGGTACAAGTGAATAGCATCAGGTACACAGATTAGAATACTTCGGAACTTTAATTAAAGGAAATAATTATATCCTTTATTTTCGTCGTAGGCGTATATAAGTGCTTTATATAACTTGAGAGAAAGTGCGATTCCCGATCTCGGGTGCTTTGGTAGCCCTAGCCGTAGGCGAGGGCACACAAAACAAAACTCTCGTCGGTAATCGGTCACTTTCTCCCTCGGTCAAAAATGTATTAATTTACATTGAGTATTTACACGCGTATGGGTTTTATTATGCTACCTTTTAAGTATCTTCCTTCTTAAGGACTCTATAAACCTTTGAAGTAGTAACTCCTGTAGTATTTAATTTAATCTCTGACAACAGTAATTTCAGTTTGTATTTTTTTTTTTGGTTTCGCAGAATTGATGATTTGATACTTTGTGAATTTAGTCTCTCTAAATTTTATTAAAGCTTCATGTGACTAGATAACGACCAATAAATTACATTATCATGTGAATTACTAATAAAACAAAAGTAAAAGTGTAACTACAAAATTCTTAGAAAATAACTCCACGTTTATTCGAAAATTCTTTAATGAGTAAGTATACACGCTGAATCATTATCCCTTAATTTCAATATATTGTCGAAATTACACCTCTTTATTTAGACTGTCAACAAAACAAATTGTTCAAGAAACAGCTGTCGTAATGTCACATTCCAACTGTTTTCTAATGTACAATATCAAACGGCTTCGGACACCGCACTTATTTCTCTGTCGGCGGTACCCCGATATCTGCTATATGTAATTGATGGATGTTTCGCACAGAGACAAATTGTGCTGACCGTACCGACCCTCGTCACAGCGTGACTCGAATCTAGTCCGCGCTGACTCTACTTTTTATTTGTGAAAGTTTTAAAAGAAAATAACCTCATATTTGGAACACTGTTTTTTAGAGTTAATTGAACGTAGGAGCTTCCGCCGTCCTTCCGTTTTTTTTTCAATGTAAAAGCTATTAAGGTTACACGTGCTTTTAATATAATATGTCAAATGTCTCCCATTTATTCTAAAAGGTTGTTCATTCAGGATACAAAAAGGAGCTTACAGCTCGCCTGGTGGTAGTGATCATTATAAAGACTTCCACACCAGAGGTCAGTACACTGCTTTAGCTTGACTTTACTGCTTAGCTAAGATGCCTTTAAACTCTAGTCTAGCTAAAAAGATCCTTTAAGAGTCACCTCGCTTTCCTCGAACTAAAAAGAAAAAAATAAATTTCAATTTAACAATTAAGTAATTATTTTCTATAAAAAAAACTTGGGGTGTTCGGTATCGATTATTGTATTTTATTTAGATTAATATACGATAGTACTAAGGAAGATAAGATACCTTACTATTTTTATTTCGAAATGCGGAGTTAGTGTAAAAAGAATTTAGTAATAAGTACCCCACGCTCGCCTTACAATAACATTAATGTTCTCGTTAATTACTAAATTTTTACAATGAAATTTGTTTTTTTATTTTTGGTTCAGTTGACCTTTCAAACGTGTATTTATTTTTTTAACGATAATTTTTAAACAGTATTTGGTAAAGATTAGCCTTAAATTAACTTAAAATTGAGATATTAATTCCTTCGAAAATAAGCAAATTTAAAATTTAGGTCCCAAAGTATTGATAATGTTCACAAAATTATAACGTTTTTTTAACATTTCATTATGTTCTGAAATTATTGAGAAATAAAAATTATATACTTTTATACTTTGTCCAATGTAGGATGCTACTTTTGACAGTTGACTTGACACCTATATAGAGGGTATACAGTTGCTATTGCAATGTCAAGCCAAACATAAGGAAACAAACGCAACCTTAGTACATAGCAATAAGGAAGTGATACCTGTCAAAAGTATCATCCTACATTGGACAAAGTATAATAATTACAAATAACCCTTTAAGCGGAAACATAAGAAAATTAATGCCGCAGCTATAGCCATCGGTCATAAGATTGCAAATGTAAAGCAACCTTTAACACCACTGCCACAGCGTCATTTCAAACACTGAATAAAAATTCAGTGAATAACAATACGTTACTAACATCAAGAAATTAAATTGGAAATGCTTCTGAAATCTTGCTGAAATGCAGTGTGGAAAATGGTATTTCAGCAAGGTTAGAAACCAATTCGGCACATCCGATTAAAACCTGACTCAGACTTATATTATTTTATCAAATACCAGATGTTACTTTAATAAAACTGAAGTAACTTAAACCACTCAGTTTTCATTTTATGAGAACAACTAAATTCACTTAGCATGATTGAATAAAATGAAGATAAAAATTTGTTGTATTACTCGATATTTTACAACGTGGTTATTGAAAAATCAAGAGATAAGCTATGGAGTTGTCGTTAGCCTTATGTTTGGAGACGTGATGTCGAGAAGAAGCTACAGAATATTGTCAAACTCTTCCCATTAGAAACATCTTAACATATCTTGGCTATAAGATATAAAATACGCATGTAAAAAACGACCACGCCTCCGAGCCCTCAGGTAGGATTCGAACCCACAATCTTTCGCTATCCGAGCGAGTGCTCTCACCGTTGTCCTGTACTGTACCGTGTCGAAATTTACAAACGTATTTTAACTTCTACCATGAGCTAATATCGTTCCACCAATGTTGAACGCTTTTTTTGCATGCATATTTTATATCTTACTAGCTTTTAACCCCGGGTTCACCCGCAATTTTTTTTTTTTCAATAAAAAGTATCCTATGTTTCTTCTAATACCTCCAAGAAAATATGTACGAAGGTTCATGATGATCGGTTTAGTAGTTTTTGCGTGAAAGCATAACAAACAAACTTACATTCACATTTATAATATTAGTAGGGATAGAAATATGGCATTGTGAATGCAAAAATTAAAAACATATCTTGGCTATTACAATTTAAGATTCATATATAGAATTTATGAAATCGTTAAACCCTCTATCATTATCTACAGAATTAATTACGTAAGAGCATTAAAGATTATTTTTAAAGAACATCTTTAAATCTAAACTATGTAAGTTATTGAAATAAAATAATTTCTATATAATAAATCAATTTCTTAATCATCATTCCAATAAAGAGTAATTAAGTGTAATTAAAGTTATTAACAAAAGAATATTTGTAAGTTGAAGCAATACAATTCAATATTTATTTGTACTTTTTTAGTTCGTGCTGATATTTGCATGAAAGGAGACCTTTCTTTTCGGGCCAAAAATGTACCTTGGTACAAGTTATTTGAAAATATTCATAATAATGTACAAAAACTTATTTCATATATAATATACCCATAAATTAGATTTTTCTAAAGTTAATAAAACACAATAAATTATACACAAAATCACAACTGCGTAGAACGAAACGCTAATATGGCACTTGTGTGTGACAGTCGGTTAGATTTTAACAAGTTTCTCGCGGCTCTGGAACACGGTATTTTAGTAAAGTCCGTAGGCTGATAAAATAACTAAACGCTTAGAATGATTCGCAATAGCAAGAAATATCTATTTTCGCTCTTGATCCTACTGTATATATTAAAAACAGAAGAATTCATAAAGCAGTGTTGCTGATAAACTTGTATACATTTTATGTTTAAGACTGAATATCGAAAAATGTTTATATAACTTTAAGCTACAAAACGCTTCAAACTCAAAACAATTGTGCTTGCCAGCTAAAAAAAAACATTTGTTGCAAGTAATGTATATTTTTGAATGATTTTTTTTAGTGGTACAAATGTATTTAAAAATAAATTAGTATTTTTTTCGGAATATACAATTTTTTAGCTATTTTTTGGTATCTTTGACTCTTAGGTACATATTAAGCCTAACTTATATGGAAGAAAGAAAGGCTCCTTTGAAATTAAGACGACTTTCGTGGTCGAGTAGTTCGCATACCGTTTCATGGCAAAGTCACTTCGAGTTCCTGGGCCGGGTCAATAAAGAAAACGAACTATATTGACCCGAGCCTGGGTGTTGTGGTACATTTGTTGTCTCTGAATTCCGTTTTTAGCTACTTAACTTGGGGTCAGAACAAATTATGTGATGTTTTCAAATATTTATTATTATTATAATTTGCACACTCTAATGGATATAATTTTCAATATACCTAGCAAATAAAGGAATCTGAATTCTATTATTCAAACTATTTTCGTTATGGGCAGTCGCTATGCCTGCTGACAAAATTGAACAGATGATGATCGTTTCAAATGTACGGGAAAACTCATCTGCGCAACATTGCCATCTGCACACGAGTCCTTGTTTTCGAACAATCGATAAACGAGTTCAGCTTACATCTTTTTTATTAAAATATCAAACATACAACATGCTTTGTTTGGAACCAAATAATTGTTGTGGAATGTCCCAAATTTCTATTATCATTTTAATTGTTCGGCCGACAACACATCAAGGAATATTAATTTTATAAGAAAATGATTTTTAATACAATAGCATAAGATAGATGTTATAATTTATTATTACAAGGTTTTACCGTATGTAGAAAATATAGTAACATTAAGATAATCATAAAACTGGTTGGTTGCCTGTAAAGTCGGTATACGGGCGAAAGTTTTACGTGACAACGACTTTGAGTGGTAAAATAATTTTAATGTGAATATTCATTCATATAGTAGGAAGAAGGATGAAATAATAGTAACAATTTATAGTAGTTTATGATACTGTTGCATAATAAGGGTTCTTATAACATGAGTGTGTTTTAAAAAAACGAGCCGTAGGCGAGTTTTTTTATAGTATCACACGAGTGTTATAAGACCAAGTTATGTACAGTGTCATACACTACTTTATCTACTCTCATACTATATTACGTAAAACAATGTTGCAAACAAAACCAAACTTTGTTTAAATCATAGATTTAGGATTTTTTTCGCTGCGCCAAAAAGATACATGAAGCGTGGGAGCGAGAATACCTAATCAAGTTCAAACCGCCCAAGAGTAAAAGTGACAATGAATGAAGTACCGATATGTCATTATTTTTGCGAGTATGAGGCCATAGCGTCCCAGTGTGTTCTACGTGGCAGTGAAATTTGTGCTTTTTTCTACTAAATCATCGATTATAATTGAGATTGTTACATTTTACAATTATGGTGTCGTGTTCTGTACCTGGATGTGGTGTCACAAGACGAAATAATCCGCATCAATACACTTTCCTCAGGTAAATACGATTTTGTCGTTAGAATTTTTCAAACCATATTATGCGAAATTTCGGCTAGTTATCGGCTCAGAAAGAGATTTTTTCAATAGTATCTTGTTTTTCATTTATATATTTAAGTATATTTCGTGATTTTAAACAGAATTCGCGAAAAAAATGTGTTAAATAGTAATTTGTTTGTTTACGCTAGTGCTTGACAAAGCGGTGACGTCACGAGTATCGATAAAAGCTTGAATCATTTTCAATCATTAAATAAATTAGAGCGTGTAACTATAGTATATGGTATACAATTTACACTATTTGTCTATAGATTCAACTGCCACGAAGGAGACCGGTGTCTTCGTATGTCAACAGGGACATAGAGGTAGTGACTCCATCCCCGCTTGCTGAACCGAGAGATTTTTTAGAGAAAATATGAAGAATAAAATAATGACGCATCTCATTTTTGCTAAATGTGTCTTAAAGGTTCTACGTAACGTGCAGTCGCTGTTTTATAACTTATAAAATCATGTTTTAGATCAATACCCCTTAGACAGTCATAGATATCTTCTTATGAAAAATGTAACTGAAACTTATTTTGATCTTAGATTAAAGCATGATTGTTAAAATTGGATAGGGAAACATTACGAACACACTTGAACAAAACGGTATATTACAGTTTTGTTCAATAAATAAAAGAATTCAAAAGTATGTAAAGTGTTTTAATGAACTGTATTATTTAGTAGTATTCGTGTCGTCGTTTTAGCTTATAGAAGTCCACTGATGGACATAGGCCTACCCCAAGGATTAAATCCAACAGATTTAATTTTTTTGTCAGTATTCATGTATCAGCCTAAAAATAAAATTTCAATTCTTAAAAAGTTAATGTGAAATTTGGAATTAAGAATCGATAATGTGAAATTTTATCATTGACAACACTTTTTTTAACTCACACATAGACATTCACTAACACATGTACATATTTTTTTTTGTCATGTCTCCAAGGCGCCTATATATATCTTGTACATCCTATATCTATGGTTTAAATATTGAAAAGATTTTTTAAATGTCAAATGTTGGCGCCAAGGTGCAAACATCGATTGTGAATGCGTGTTGCGTCGTCGCGGACTCGTTCATTGAAACCTTTTTAAAGTAGAGGTTCAACCTCCTTGGTCCAGCTGGAGGTTGTATAGGTGTATCGTTATGATTAAAAAGTTATATTATGATACAGGTGTCCATACAAGACCTGTATCGTAATTAAACTTTTTTTTTTATTATTTTTGGCCTGTACGTAATGTTTGTCATAAGCATTTTGTTTTCAGTTTTAGAATCTTTGTATTATAGTATCAGAGTAGATAAAAACATGTATTTATACAAAGAATTATATTTAAAACATTAATTTATAGGCACGCGTCCCTTCCACTTTTTATGTCTGTCTCTCTCGCTCTTAGGCGGGCTAACCATGCCCGAGTGGAAGGGACGCGTGCCTCTCACTCGCTCTCATTGTAAGCGCATAACGTGAGCGGAGCGTAACGCAGTTTCTTGAAGTGTCACCCGGCAAACCAATTTATAAGACGTTGTCACGTCAAAAATATATTTTTTTAAAACGTTTTGAATGCTTGACATTATGTTCGTTTATATATTCTAACTGGTGTTATAAAAATATTGAAATGTAAATGTATCTTGATAATTTTGACAAATAGTACATAAAACATCTTTGACCCATCCAGTTATATGATGATATGTCAAAACACATTATGCGAGTTAACAACAAGCAGATTTTTTCAAAGATTAATGGATATTGTTTGTCATTTAGCACAAGCAGAATTTCCTACACAATATCACAATGACGCTACGAATGAATTAATGGTCACAAAGCATTGAATAAAAGTGACTTTTTGGAACTTGTATCTTTATTACCCAAATATAGGCTGTAAAAACTCCTAAACCTCAACAAATGCATATAGTACATGAAATACTTTTATTTTGTGTATACCACTACGAATTTCAGGAAACTCAGAATGCGTTTTACGTTAATAAACAATTATTTTTAAAAATAGTTTTAATAAAAAATCTTGTTTTTGAGAGCTAATTTAAATTTTAGTGTCTCAATGAAAAATACATATATGTCGAACAAAAAGCGAATTACGTAGTTTCAGCTTATATTGCAGATTGTATCGGGAAGCGTTCACGTGTTTCGACACGCGTACCTTTGACTGAGAAATATTGTTTCGCACTGGGTGCCAAACAACCTTACCGAAACTCAGCAGCAAGCTCATATGGGATGATGCCGTGACGTGAAAATACTAACTTACTGTTTAGTAGTTAAATAAATACCTTTTTTTAGGTCATTGCTGTCGTGTTTGTAAAATTGTATGTAGTAATTTACAATGTGCTTTCAATGTACTTTTAATAAGCTCGCTATGCTAAGACCATGTAAGGAAGGAGAAAAGCAATAACAGCTGTGTAGGTGTAATACACACCATCTCTCAGCGTATCGACAATCGTATACATTGTGTCCCGTCACCAGTGTCGGAGCCTTTAATGGTGTGAAATCTGGCATTTTTTATCGACAAATTGCCACTCAAATTTGGTTTTTCTCAAAAAGCCAATAATTAAAAATTCACAAAAAGAGCTTTTTGTGTATTTTTTATTGTATTTTATATTCCATGATATTTAAAACATGATGGCTGTGTAACTGTTCTCTACGTGGTTAGCTATCAAATGACACTTTTTTAATGTTGATAGGACATTTACATGAATAGTGGTGGTCGAATTAGTATGAGAACCCAGGTCTTGATTACCAAGTAAACAAAATGGCGGCAGTAAGAGAAAAACAAAATTTGAGGGGCAATTTGTCGATAAAAAATGCCATAACTCACACCGTCAAAGGCTCCAACACTGGTGACGGGACACATTGTATATGAAGAGACATGGGTGTGCCGATAAGTAAAAATTAAATGAGGTAAAAATAAAAAAGAAATTCAATATTATGTAGGAAACAGAATAAACCCATTATCATAAATTACTGTAAAACTCCATAAGGTAAGGCGTGTCTTTGGATTTATGAACATAAAAAAGCATTAAATAATATAATACAATGTATTATCATAAAACCGTGGAATGGAGGCGTGGTATTAACTTCAGAGATGTAGACTGGCCATAAAGTATTTAATCATCCGTCTGCAAAATGTTTAAAACGCAATAGAGAAAAAGTATCCAAGTTGTAAAAATGCACATACAAAGTTGGCAGCTCTAGAAAATTTTGTTTATAGATTAAAGTTTATCACATAACGAGTATACAAACTTTATTTTATAACATAAGTGCGTTATGTTACACGCCCATTAGTCGGTTAAGCAAAACGAATACTGTGTTGCCAATTTAGCATTAATATGTGCTAATTAGTTTTTATAGTTCTTAATTTAAATAGTAATAGTTATACAAACGCCGATTTGTCTACAGTAACTACGAAGACAGCTGAAATATACAAACATGAAAGATAACGAAAACTTGATAATGGGTTATAAAATTTTGAAATAAGAGAGTGGTGTGGAAGAAGATATAGTGACGAATATAGAAAAAGGGATGCTTAGATGATTTGGACATGTAGAGAGGATGGACGAAGGAGGATTAACAAGACGAATATATGATGCAAATGTGCACTAGGCCAGTCGGTAAAGGCAGACCAAGGCGGAATTTAAGGGACCAAATACAGGATGTCCTGAACAAAAAGGTCAAATCAAAAGTAACCTGAACCTACACGCTTGTATGAAAAAGCTGATGAGAGTTGAAGAAGCGGGAAATGTAAAGTCTGTTCATTCTAACTTGTCCTATTTGTAAACAATCTTGGCACAACTTTTTGACAAAATCACCCATTTAAAAATATAACAATAACAAAGTCAATAATCTATTACAATAAATCGTTATTATAGACTGAAACCTGTTGAATCTAGTTATCAGTTGATTTTTAATGCTACATTTTCAATAAAAAGGAGTGCCAAGATTGTTTACCAAATAGGACAGGTTAGGATGAATAGACTGTAGGTATGTCAGGATCGTGGTAAGCTACATGAACATGTGTTTACTCCCATTTTTGTTGAAGGCCTCCGTCCAGCTGTGGACGTCTTAAGGCTTAGATCGTGAATATTATTAAAAGAAAAAAGGAAGAACGAAAGAAACACCTTTATTGGCTTCGCATACATTAATACAAACAAGAATTACAAAAAAATTAACTATGACAATAAAAAAACAAAGAGCACATTTATTGAAACATTAACAAAACATAACATACAGCGAGGCCAATTCGGACCTTGCCTCAGCATATGCGTCTGCGTCCTTCTAAGGTGTCGGGTATTCTGGCAGGCCCTCAGGATGTACGGACGTACACGCACAAAAACAAAAAGTAATAAACATAGAATACATGAAAAATAATACATAATAATAAATTTAAATAAAATAAAAGTAATAATAATACATCTAAACAATAATTTATGTTTTCCTACGATAAAACGAAAGAGTGAGAGAAAAAATAAGCAAATGCAACAACAAAAAACAGTAAGAAATACTGATCGGCTGTAATAGCTTCATTATCTTTGTCTTCCGAACTATGTAATTTACTACGAAATTTAAAGACTAGGCTGTATTTGCTACGTCACCTTTGCCTTCCGTACTACAGCAATTTACTACCAACTATCGACCACTGGTCAAAAAAAAGCTGTTTTTTTTTATTGATTATTGAACTCTTTCCGAACAAAACAAATTAAAGTTTTACTAGAAATATAAAAATTATTAAATGTTGACAAATGTTTTGAAACCTCTTGTTTATAATACAAATAACACACAAAACACAATATCAAAACATATCCATTTAAACAAAGTCTTTGAAAAGTTATTATGACCATGTTATTAAAACTGTCACCACTAGAAAGATCAAAGACTTGTGTCTCCGCCAATTTAGCTCTGTTGTGTACAAAAATGTTCCCTTTCTATAGAGAACGTTTAGCCAGTGATAAAATCCTCAATTAAGGAGACAAAAGGTCTGGCATTATTCAAATGTGCGGAAGGCGCTGGCTTTTGTTTACGTCTGTTTAATTAGGTCCCGACCACGGGCACGTCAATCCCGTAGACGGGCACATAATTACGTATCGTTTGATAATAATAATTGTTATTACAGAAATCATAACCATTGAATGCGATTGGATATGACAGAAGAATAATTGGCAGAAAAACCTTAGCGACTTCTTCATTCTCATAGACCTGTATTATTTTATTTAATAAGGGTTACAGATACGTGAATAAATATTCTTTAATGTACTTTTATATAGACTAGCTCTCCCGGCCACGCGTTGCTATGGTAACGTTAATTGATGACCCGGCCACGTGTTGCTATGGTAACGTTAATTAATTATAAAAACTGTTATTAGACTTATGGTAATTATGGTAGCTATATATGGTAACAAACACACAAAGTATTTCTTTTATATAATATACTGATAGCAAAACAAAATACAAATACCCGTGACACTATCGGGACTCGAACGCGAGACCCTAAACTTCCCAGATAGGATCACTTTCACTCGGTGAATCTACTTACAACTAAACTAAAATATTCTCGTGTAAGTAAAGAGTTATCAATCAATCTAAATACTATGACTTGATATTCGGTTGAGAACATTTTTAAGTACCTGTTTGATAGCTAGGAACTGTCACTGTAAATAAAACTAGCGATTGGCTAGATTGATTGATTGTCAATTGATTATTGGAGCGGAGCGAGCGAAGTGAGCGAAGCTCCCATGGATCAGCTTCAATGGCGCAATGTCTGTTACGCTATAACTTCCCGAGTTCTTAACCAATTTTAATATTTTTTGCGTGGAATCGAATCAACAGGTTTAGGACCAGATGGTGACGGAGCCCGAATTTTGAAATTCCAAAAAAATCCTACCGAAACAAAAAAAAAAATTTTTTTAGGTATTACGCTCCGCTCCAATATAATTATGGTGCTAGCGTAGCTTTATGCTTAGCGACTGCATCGCCTAGTATATGTGCTATTGAAGACTAATATAGCTGTATATTGTACATACTTATTTTAGTAGTTGTTTTAGTATGCGTACAATATAGAGTATTAGCACAGGGCTATTAGGATTGACGATCGGTCGTGCCAGGTTAATGAGTAATAATGACGACTCCGCGCAGCTTAATCGACTCCATAAATTATAGTTCTTTGTTACGCATAACATTGTGTTAGGTGGTTAGGGAGGGTTCACTCGAGGAGAGAGTTCGGAAAATGATTTTTAATAAATACGTGTTATCGTTCGGGGATGGTTGTTGTTGTACATTGTTTTTATTGGATATTTTATTTAAACACACTTTATATGTCTAACAATCTACTTACTTAGCTACAAAAGCAAATAACTCAAACGATTCGAAACAAATAATAATAGCACTAAAATGAAAATGATTAAAAAATACAAAATTTAGGTTAAAAAGTTTAATATAACAAATTCTTTCTGACAGATTTGACATTTTCTGACCCAAAGGAAATCCTTCATGGATTCGACCCATCCGCCTCGGGCGGTTTATAATTGATACGTTGGGGTTATAAAATGAAACAATCTCCCTGTCATTGCTCATGGAGAGTAGGATCATATATTATAATAATTTACAATACCGTAGACCATACCAAAGAAGTAAAACCACTGATTGGGTCAAGTTTATCTGGACTTAATCTAACGTAACCTCTTTTACGCTTTAAAAATTCCTTCCGCATTCTAAGTAACCTAACCTTAACTAAAGGAAACTTCATTTTAATATATTTTTTTATATTTTTTACTTTATTCGTCTAAGGAAACTGTCCGACTTAGTAATAATAATAATAATAATAATATCACTATCAATACAATCACACCAATTAGCCTGACCCAAAGTAAGCACTATAAAGACTTGTGTTATGGATTAGGGTAACGGATAGACATCATACATAAATAAATAATATTTATAGAAATATAAATAAATAGCCATGACTCAGGTACAAATTCTCGTATTCATCACACAAACATCTGCCCCTTCCGGGATTCGAACCCAGGACCATCGGTGCGAAATCAGGATCGCTACCGTTGCACCAAACGGTCGTCGTCGTCGACAATATATGAGACCAATAAACTTATACATAATGCAACAAAGTTGCCACAAAATGGATAAAATTTATCGATTAAGAAGAAAACGGAAGGGACACGTTAATAAATAATTTAAAAACTAAAACAACCTGAATGCGTTACTGTATAATTTGGAAATGAAAAAACCCTAAAACAAGAAAATCTTCATACCCGATTGTACTTCACTTTGGCGATTCTTAAGTTAAGTGCAACCGTATTTTTTTTCTTTTTTTTTTTATTATTGAATTAGTTTGTATAACTACACCTTTGAAGCTATAATATGTCGGGCCGTTCAAACGACAGAGCGTGCCAGACATTTGACTATGGCGCCAAAAATCCGCCATTTTGTTTATTTTTATCTTTATATACCCAGTGTCACTCTCACAGTAAATACGAATCTAACGAGACCTCTCAAGCTAAAATCCATCGAGCCATTCAAACCGCAAAGCGTGCCAAACAATTATACATACATACATACTCTCGAAAAACATAACCCTCCTTCTAGCGCAGTCGGGTAAAAAATAGAGTGTCAATGTGACCCACTGCAACATCAAAAATTTGAAGGCTGCAATTATTTTCTGAGCACAATATTATTTGAAATTTTTACATTATGTGAAAAATAAAAAATATATATATTTATATCTTTTCTAAATTTTTGCCTCAGTATTTATTATTTTATATTATTGTAATACTTTTTTATTGGAAATGTAAGATTGAAAGCTTAACCCTTTTTGTGCCATACATATTTTACCAATATATGCTAAAAATGCGAGTAAAAAAGTGCATTTCTATATATAATTTATATAAACGATGTTTATACAAAAAATATGCGATGAAAGATAGTTAGAATGCAATATCTATACATATAAATAAAATTGGAGTGTCTGTTTTTAATATTGCAATAACCGTTTTTATTACAAGCGTATGAATATATATATACGGTACATACACCAAAATAATATTTTTCACAATTTTTGTCTGTCTGTCTGTTTGTTCCGGCTAATCTCTGAAATGGCCGGACCGATTGTGACGGGACGGGAAGGAGTAACTTAGGCTACTTTTATTTTATAAAAAAATCTTTTACTTTACATTTATAAAATTACTGTGCCACAGCAACGCGTGGCTGGGTCAGCTATTAATGAATAAAAATACGAACACGGTAACACGTCACCTGGGTGCGCCAAATGCCAAAAGTGAACTGTCAAAAGGAGCGCTATCGCGAACGCTGGAATTTTTACAACTAGCAAGAGCAGCGCGACGGCGCCGGCGCTCCTTGGCACTAAAAAAGTAAAGACTCCGTTACCCTAAAATTTACTCAAAAGTGATAAGCCTGTATCTGATAACCCTAAATAGAACCTTGCTTTGTCCGTTATTATATCATTACGTCAACCTTACTTTGCCCCTTCTGTACTGCACTCACTAATCGTTTCCAATCCATAACTTTTCTGCCTCAATGACCATCAGCACGTAGTTGTATGTGCCCTGCCCACTGCCAGTTCAGCTTACTAGTCATAACCCAACGGATTAGTAACTCAATTACTTACATTCTCTCAACATTTCTCATTATTTGACGATAGAGTTAACTGAACTTCCATATTAATATATAGGACTTCAGCAAAAGGTTTATACAAACATACCTTTCCGAATATATTGTTTTAAACTTTCATGGTCTCTAACATTATAGTAATATAAGTAATATACGGGATTGATTGTTACCATGTACCTTGTTTTTATTGAGTTTCCGATATTTCAGCACTGTTGCAAGCGTCATGATCGCGGAGCAACTGAAGTAATTGCGGGTAGGCTGTTATTGGCAGACATATCTGTCTACCCTCCGACGAAATCTTTAATTTTTATTTTTCATCATACTAACATTACCGGGATTTCAACCCAGAACCTGCGGCGCAGAAAGTAGGATCGCTACTGTTGCTCCAAGCGGCTTTTGGGTTTTTCCTTGTAACAATTTCTTTATATTAAAACTATTAAACTATTGTAAACTAATTGTAAACTATTGTCGTAATATATTATTTCTTCATTATTTTGGCACTGTGAGACTTGTGTTATTGATACTAGGTTAACAGACATACAGATATATATAATATATGAATATTTATTTTTTACAGAAATATGTATAAATACCCATTACTCTGGTACAAATACTTGAATTCATCGCACTAAACAGCTGGCCCTTCCGAGACTCGAATCCTGGACCGTCGGTGCTATGGTTACACCAAACGCTCGACATATGAAAGTAGATATCACCTAATAAAATCGAAATCGCCCATCATATCGGTTTACTTTTGCTGTTTACAGTTACTCGTAACAAAACAAATCAAGTTATTTTTACTCATTATAGTGCTAAAATAATTTAGAAATAAATGGTATGGTAATATTGGGAAGGTAAGCTTAAATCAGTCTTCTGCAAAAATTAACCAACATTTTGGTCAATATCGACCCCCTCACATGTTCCAAAAAGCTAATCATAAAAGAAATTTAACAAAATTTTTATTAGCCCATTTTATTAGACAACTGATTTTTCATAATTCCCAAAGATATAAGGGTATTGCCTCCAAATTACTTAATTAATTAAGTGACGAAATGGCTCATTGAAATGTGCTTCTATATGATAAAAGAATTTATGAGTGGCAAATTTTAATTAAAATTGAATTATGTTTCTTTTCTTAATTTTACTGATATTTATTTGATATTTTAAACCTTATACTGACCTGCTTTAAAATAAAGATATATTGACATAATTAAAGCGATATCACAGTACCCTTTACGTGACATTGATAAAATACAATTTAAAATTGGAATTCCTTAAATTGAACAAGTTCGGAATATTATTGACAAAACCAGGTATTAGTCACACTGGTGCCATAAATTAATCAATTTTTAACTATTTTAATAATGAAAAAGAAAACTTAAACGCGGTCCACAATGGATAGTTATTATATACCGGTATCTAGCATGTAACATAGTTTTTTTTAAACTGTTGCTTGTTACGTTTGTTACCAATTAATTATTAGTTGAAATTACGTCACTCAGAACAATAACTATTAGTTATTGTTCTGAGTTACGTCATGAGGTGTGACGTTGATAGCAAAACCACAGATAATAAATTATATTTTAATTTCTTTTCATAGATAAGAATAACATACAGAGGTTGATAATATTAGAGTTCTCAGTAAAATAATCATTTTAAACAATTTCTGCCATTCATTGATTATTGCCATATCAAATAGTAGCTTGCAAAAAATGTTAATAAAAGTAAGTGTTTTAAACGATATTATCGCTTCTGTCGATAGTCTTAATAAATTTTATTAAATGTAATAAAAATATTATTGCTAGTAGCATAAGTTTTTCCTGCTGCGTTTTAGAATAATTTTTATTCTAATTATTATGAGATAATGGAAGACCGTTTGGTGCAACGGTAGCGATTTTGCCTTTCGCGCCGACGGTCCTGGGTTCGAATTCCGGAAGAGGCCGATGTTTGTATGATGAATACGAGCATTTGTACCTGAGTTATGGGTGTTTATATATATTTGTCTATGAATATTACATATCTTTGTATCATATATGTACTACGTCTATCCGTCACCCTAGTATCCATAACACAAGCCTTACAGTGCTTACTTTGGGCTAGGCTAATTGGTGTGAATGTAGGAAATATTTATATTTATTATTTTAAAAAATAAATTACTTCATCGTCAGGCAGATTAGAATAATTATTAAAATTATGTCATAAGAGATTAAAAAAAAATATTTATGCCAATATGATGATTTTGCATTAATAATCTGTATTGTGAAAAATAAAAAAAAAACAAAAAATTATAACATCGTTTCTGCCTTAACTCCTATTAGTTAGGAGAAGCATAAAAATGAAAAGGGCAGAAAAAAACGAAAGCGGTGTTTCGAAGGCAGAAGTATTTTACTATACCTGAGGACAGCTGCAAGGGAGAACAAACAAATACACACTCCCTGATATTATTTGTGTATATTATATTTGTTCGCATGGAAAGGAAAGTTAGAAAGAATAGGTTGTTTAAAACCAGGAATGAAGGTCACAGAAGTAAAGAAACAAAAACGAACCTGTACAGAAACGAAGATCATTAACTTGAAACAAATCGTAAGTATGACCAGTTACATCTTTGATACTAGGCATCATACACAACGCAATGAATTGCAGCGTCCTATATACGGCACAGCGCACGCACACGTAAGCAGTGGTTACACGTGCCAAAAAAAATATTAAATTATGTAGCCAGTCATACTTAAGAGGCCCAACAGAAAATTGTGATCCAATAAATTATGACTGGACACAAATAAACGATCATTTAAAGTTCAACTGGTTTGAGGAAGAGCTATTACCATCGTCATACAGCGACATAATTCAGGAGCAAGTAGTGTATGAGTAATCAGCTGATGAAGGAGAGGCAAGTAATATTTATTTAGTTTATAATTTACTTACATTATGTTCAATGAAGATAAATATTTTAATGAATGTTAGTTTCAGATAAAGGAAAGATAGTGGATGAAAGCGCAGATCTTGCCAGTAACAACAGAACTCTGTGAGTGACGACGAATAAAGCAATGACTAGTTTATATTATAAATATATATATACTGATAATAACTGTAGCCATAATCAATAAAATATTGATAGTTTTATTGCTACTATTTATTAATAATAAATTAAAAAATAAAACAAAAAGAAATAAAATATATTTCATATTTGTTTTTATATTACATCTAAAATTAAATTTATAGATACAGATTTATAGATGTCTGCCACCTTTTTCTTATATTTACAAATACTTTACAAAACATTATTTTTTTTAAAGACGATGGAATGATCACCAATTTTTTTTTTTCAGTATATAATTTTTTTAAAAAACACCCATTATCCTGACTTCTGCCAGCTTTAATTTCACTATCTATAAAATGTATTTAATGGATATAATTGATGACAGAAACGATAATATAATTTTTGACAGTTTTTTTACAAATTTGTAATTATTTATAAAAAAAATCAGGGCTACCTGAGCTCATCACTTATTTTTTCGAGTTAACATAGGTCCAGACTACATTACGTGTTGGTATCAACCACGATGGAATCACATAGCTAAATTGCCACAAGCTAGCTCCCTAATTATTGGCAGTCTTTTGTCGAAAGCAGTTTCTACGTAACAATATATAGCTATTTGGCTTTTCTAAGAAGGCTAGCTGGTTACGCTTCCAAGATATTTAACTGTTCTTTGATGTAGGTTCAGAAACTAGATCAATTTAATTACTATGCCATTGTCTTTAAAGCAAGCCCTTTTTAATTAAGTAAATGTATATAATTAAATCCTCGGTTAAAATCGCAAAGATTTAAAGAAACTTAATTGTATTCTGTTTAAATTATGGTTACAATACAAATAAACATTAGGCACTAATTTGTATGCACAGCGGGAAAGCGAAACTGTTTTGCAGCTAATGCGAGCTGGGCGGGCATTTGTTAATACAACAACTTCCACGCTAACACAAAGCATGGGAATAAATTACGTGTACGCATATGTAAATTTTAGGGAAGGAACATGCATTACGTATGTAAGCATTTTTATGTACGTATGGAGATCACCATCAGCCTATTAATCTTTGCATAGCTCGTACACTGGCCTTAGCTCTGGATTAAAACACAAGGATAAAAGGCTATGAACCACCACGCGGGCCAATACGGATTCTCCGCAAAAAGACATCCACTGCTGGATGTCTGCCGTCTCTCATAAAAAAGACGGGCGGTTTTCTTTAATCTTCCACACCAGACAGAAAACGCTGCTGGTCATTTTGTAATCTATATGTGTGGATGTAACAGGTTTGTAATAACTTTCAGTATCATAAATCGCCTTTTACAACACTCTTATATGTGAAGGGTTAGTGTTGCACCACACGGCTATCGGCACACAGTGCATTGCTATAAGCTGTAAGAATTCAGTTAATTAATAAGTACTGGATACGTTATAATGAAAATTTAACTTGCAAAATAAGCGGAAGATATAACGGATAGAAGACATATACAATTAAATTTTTTCCAAAGCTGTATCACTTAAGTTGTGAGTAGGTGCGCTATGGGACCATGACAGTTGCACTAGTGAGTTTAGTTCGATCCCAAGATGACTGCATCGTAGGGCTGTGCAGCTACCATGGATCGGTTTAGTACACTTTGTTCACCACGTTTTCAATTTATCAGTTAATGTTTTCAATTTATTTTATGGTCTCTTATTTGAACTATATGTAAGCTTGCTAAACATTTTTGTGCATGTCGAGGCAGCCTTTAATTAAGGCGTCACTTTGAATTATAAACATGATGTATATGCCTGTTATAAGTGATGGTCTTGTCGGTTGTCCAATAAATAAATAAATAAATAAATAAAAATAAATAAATCATGACTCTGTATAATATCTAAAATATAAAGTTATGGTCATATATTACACGAATATTATGTCCCTTAACAGGACTCAACCTCGACAATTACGCGCGCCGAGGTAGGATAGCTACCATTGCACCAACCGGACATAACATAAAACCAGTAACCAAATACACATAAGAGAAAACAACTCATTACATCAAATTGTTTCTAGCATTGCCGATTGCCAATGTATTTACTACCTAATTTTCCACTTAGATAATACTGCGGAAAATAGTCTTAAAAAACAATCCACAAGACTTGGACAATATCACAGACATACAAACCACATATAGGTATTGAAGAAAATAATCAGTAAGATATAAAATACGTGTGTAAAAAACAACCACGCCTCCGAGCCCTCAGATGGGATTCGAACCCACGACCTTTCGCAATCCGGGCGACTGCTCTGACCGCTGAGCTACCGAGACGCTGGCAAACGTGTCGAATTTTACAAACGTATTCCAACTTCTACTGTGAGCTAGTATCGTTCCACCAATGTTGAACGCTAACTACCTTCAACATTGAAAGTAATATTTTTACAAATATTAAACAATCAATTAAGATGGAACCAGCTATAATGATGTTTTTATTTAATTTTTTGCATTCACAATGCAATATTTCTATAAGATATAAAATACGTGTGTAAAAAACAACCACGCCTCCGAGCCCTCAGATGGGATTCGAACCCACGACCTTTCGCAATCCGGGCGACTGCTCTGACCGCTGAGCTACCGAGACGCTGGCAAACGTGTCGAATTTTACAAACGTATTCCAACTTCTACTATGAGCTAGTATCGTTCCACCAATGTTGAACGCTAACTACCTTCAACATTGAAAGTAATATTTTTACAAATATTAAACAATCAATTAAGATGGAACCAGCTATAATGATGTTTTTATTTAATTTTTTGCATTCACAATGCAATATTTCTATAAGATATAAAATACGTGTGTAAAAAAAACAACCACGCCTCCGAGCCCTCAGATGGGATTCGAACCCACGACCTTTCGCAATCCGGGCGACTGCTCTGACCGCTGAGCTACCGAGACGCTGGCAAACGTGTCGAATTTTACAAACGTATTCCAACTTCTACTATGAGCTAGTATCGTTCCACCAATGTTGAACGCTAACTACCTTCAACATTGAAAGTAATATTTTTACAAATATTAAACAATCAATTAAGATGGAACCAGCTATAATGATGTTTTTATTTAATTTTTTGCATTCACAATGCAATATTTCTATAAGATATAAAATACGTGTGTAAAAAACAACCACGCCTCCGAGCCCTCAGATGGGATTCGAACCCACGATCTTTCGCAATCCGGGCGACTGCTCTGACCGCTGAGCTACCGAGACGCTGGCAAACGTGTCGAATTTTACAAACGTATTCCAACTTCTACTATGAGCTAGTATCGTTCCACCAATGTTGAACGCTAACTACCTTCAACATTGAAAGTAATATTTTTACAAATATTAAACAATCAATTAAGATGGAACCAGCTATAATGATGTTTTTATTTAATTTTTTGCATTCACAATGCAATATTTCTATAAGATATAAAATACGTGTGTAAAAAACAACCACGCCTCCGAGCCCTCAGATGGGATTCGAACCCACGACCTTTCGCAATCCGGGCGACTGCTCTGACCGCTGAGCTACCGAGACGCTGGCAAACGTGTCGAATTTTACAAACGTATTCCAACTTCTACTATGAGCTAGTATCGTTCCACCAATGTTGAACGCTAACTACCTTCAACATTGAAAGTAATATTTTTACAAATATTAAACAATCAATTAAGATGGAACCAGCTATAATGATGTTTTTATTTAATTTTTTGCATTCACAATGCAATATTTCTATAAGATATAAAATACGTGTGTAAAAAACAACCACGCCTCCGAGCCCTCAGATGGGATTCGAACCCACGACCTTTCGCAATCCGGGCGACTGCTCTGACCGCTGAGCTACCGAGACGCTGGCAAACGTGTCGAATTTTACAAACGTATTCCAACTTCTACTATGAGCTAGTATCGTTCCACCAATGTTGAACGCTAACTACCTTCAACATTGAAAGTAATATTTTTACAAATATTAAACAATCAATTAAGATGGAACCAGCTATAATGATGTTTTTATTTAATTTTTTGCATTCACAATGCAATATTTCTATAAGATATAAAATACGTGTGTAAAAAACAACCACGCCTCCGAGCCCTCAGATGGGATTCGAACCCACGACCTTTCGCAATCCGGGCGACTGCTCTGACCGCTGAGCTACCGAGACGCTGGCAAACGTGTCGAATTTTACAAACGTATTCCAACTTCTACTATGAGCTAGTATCGTTCCACCAATGTTGAACGCTAACTACCTTCAACATTGAAAGTAATATTTTTACAAATATTAAACAATCAATTAAGATGGAACCAGCTATAATGATGTTTTTATTTAATTTTTTGCATTCACAATGCAATATTTCTATAAGATATAAAATACGTGTGTAAAAAACGTGGGTTCGAATCCCATCTGAGGGCTCGGAGGCGTGGTTGTTTTTTACACACGTATTTTATATCTTATAGAAATATTGCATTGTGAATGCAAAAAATTAAATAAAAACATCATTATAGCTGGTTCCATCTTAATTGATTGTTTAATATTTGTAAAAATATTACTTTCAATGTTGAAGGTAGTTAGCGTTCAACATTGGTGGAACGATACTAGCTCATAGTAGAAGTTGGAATACGTTTGTAAAATTCGACACGTTTGCCAGCGTCTCGGTAGCTCAGCGGTCAGAGCAGTCGCCCGGATTGCGAAAGGTCGTGGGTTCGAATCCCATCTGAGGGCTCGGAGGCGTGGTTGTTTTTTTTACACACGTATTTTATATCTTATAGAAATATTGCATTGTGAATGCAAAAAATTAAATAAAAACATCATTATAGCTGGTTCCATCTTAATTGATTGTTTAATATTTGTAAAAATATTACTTTCAATGTTGAAGGTAGTTAGCGTTCAACATTGGTGGAACGATACTAGCTCATAGTAGAAGTTGGAATACGTTTGTAAAATTCGACACGTTTGCCAGCGTCTCGGTAGCTCAGCGGTCAGAGCAGTCGCCCGGATTGCGAAAGGTCGTGGGTTCGAATCCCATCTGAGGGCTCGGAGGCGTGGTTGTTTTTTACACACGTATTTTATATCTTATAGAAATATTGCATTGTGAATGCAAAAAATTAAATAAAAACATCATTATAGCTGGTTCCATCTTAATTGATTGTTTAATATTTGTAAAAATATTACTTTCAATGTTGAAGGTAGTTAGCGTTCAACATTGGTGGAACGATACTAGCTCATAGTAGAAGTTGGAATACGTTTGTAAAATTCGACACGTTTGCCAGCGTCTCGGTAGCTCAGCGGTCAGAGCAGTCGCCCGGATTGCGAAAGGTCGTGGGTTCGAATCCCATCTGAGGGCTCGGAGGCGTGGTTGTTTTTTACACACGTATTTTATATCTTATAGAAATATTGCATTGTGAATGCAAAAAATTAAATAAAAACATCATTATAGCTGGTTCCATCTTAATTGATTGTTTAATATTTGTAAAAATATTACTTTCAATGTTGAAGGTAGTTAGCGTTCAACATTGGTGGAACGATACTAGCTCATAGTAGAAGTTGGAATACGTTTGTAAAATTCGACACGTTTGCCAGCGTCTCGGTAGCTCAGCGGTCAGAGCAGTCGCCCGGATTGCGAAAGGTCGTGGGTTCGAATCCCATCTGAGGGCTCGGAGGCGTGGTTGTTTTTTACACACGTATTTTATATCTTATAGAAATATTGCATTGTGAATGCAAAAAATTAAATAAAAACAAAATAATCAGTGTTCTTGAAAGTTTAATTACGATTTCATCCTAGAAATGCTCCGTGAAAACCGCAAGGGACCAGTTACGGAACCGCAAAAAAATAACGGCAATATTGTGTTACACTCGCTTTCAATGACTGATACAGTTGGGGGAGGCCCGTAATTTTCCTGCCATGTTTTATCTAGACCGAGAACAATGGAACTCATTTTGGGGCACAATGAATTTCATTCCGGACGCGATCCGCCGAAATACACGCCATTAAAATCGTTGCTGGGGCACGTCACCGCATTGTGGGGACGGAGCTGTTTACGGTCTTACCGATAGCGCAAGGGTTAAATAAGGCTTTGTCCTTCTAGACTGTTATACAACTGATGAACCGGCGGGCGCTCTTCTCAAACATTTTTAGATACTTTAAATACATAATGGATAATTTTTCATACAATATTATTAGCGAACAAGCATACGTAGGCGGGTCAAAAAAATCGCGGAATGAGGGGCATGGAGGGGGGAAAGGTGACTTTTTACTACCTGCACTAGTTGTGACACTCATTAAGAGTATAAATAATAGGTTTCAAAAAAAATAAGTCATAATTAACTGAGCTACACATCAATCAACAAGTTAATCAGGAAGAAAATTTGCAACATGGAGAAAAATGAGTTTCGCGCAGTCATCAAGTTCCTTACCAAACAAGTTTTCCTTGTTTGGTAAGGAAGTAACTATTTTGGAAGAAATGTCTTCCAAAATAGTCTGAAGTCATAATAGTTCCAAAAATGAAAAAAGAGCTTCGAGGGAAGAAATTCTTCAGCGATGAAGAACTGAAGAACGCAATTTCGGCCTATTTTGACGACAAAGAGAAATCATTTTTTTTTCGAAGGTATTAATAAATTAATTGATAGGTCTAATAAATGTATTAGAGTTAAGGGGGAATACATTGAGAAGGAAAAATAATTTGTGTTTTATTTCTTACTTTTTACCCTCCATTCCGCTAACTTTTTGACCCACCCTCGTACATCGGGACGACATTTTTGGATCACTTGTGCCGCGTCGATCAATCTGTTTCTTCTAATTTTCCTTCGACATCAGAAATTTCTTTTTTAGCAATGACTCGTTTGCAACGAGTGGTCTCACCCATCATCTTGCAGGCGATCAACAACAGCGTGGTAGTCAGTTTGACTATCAAGTGTGTCACATCCACCCAAAAGGGTAAATATTTTTTGAATATAGCTGTACAAATTGAACTCGTAAATTCCGCGTTTCGTATAATTGCCATTAATAATTAATAAACACGAAAAACCGATTTCATGCAACTTGACAATCGATTGTGTCTTTAGTTGAATACCAATTTATAATTTAGGATCAAGGACAGAGGCTCTACCATCACCTCTTATATGCTACAAATTTTACTGCTGAAGAGACGCCACTATAGACAAAGTAAAGCGGTGTCACCTTTTGACAATCGAACTTGTGTCGCTTAGAGTTTACGAAATTGCCTCAGGCTCATCTATGGATCAATGTTGGATAATATCATATTGTCATTTTTATCAGCATTGTCTCTTATAAATTTAAAAATCCGTACCAAGAGACCCTAGAAATAAGGAGAATGTTTAAAAACATTGCACATCCAAAACCAATTTTATGTAAAATACTAATCTATAGATATAAATAAAACGGGAGTGTCTGTTTGTTATATTGAAATAACCGTTTTTTACTACATGCATATGAATATATACACCAAAATAACATGTTTTACAATTTTTGTCTGTCTGTCTGTCTGTTTGTTCCGGCTAATCTCTGAAATGGCTGGACCGATTTTGACGGGACTTTTATTGGCAGGTAGATGATGTAATAAGAAGAAATTTAGACTACTTTTATTTTAGAATTTTTTATTTAATTACTGTGCCACAGCGATTCGTGGCTGGGTCAGCTAGTATTATAAAAAATATATAATAATACAAAATAAGTTAATGCGAAAACAAATTTTAATTAGTGGAAAAAATAATAATAGATACGGCACATTTCATTCACCCCTCACACCAGACAAGAAAAGAACCATTATTTTCTGTTCATTGGTGTGAAATAGAAATGACTGTCGCCTTGAGTTAAAAAGCAGCTACGAATAAATTGTTATCGGTTTCTTAGAAAAGTCTTTATCTTCCAATAATACCCATTTATGTTCAATATTTTTGAGAAATGTTAATAAAATATTTACGAAATTTATCTTTAAATGAAACTATATACCAGTGTATCATTATCTACATACTGGAACACCTATATTAGTATCGCTATCCGACGCTGACATAGTTAATAAAAAAATTATCGTAATGATATGTTATTTTTAAACTCCGCTATTGTGATAAAATTATTGTCATGACATTGTAGTTTTCAGATGTTGATTTTGTTAGAGATCCCAATGCTGATGAACTTATTCCGTCAGCATCTATTTCCA
The DNA here is from genome assembly GCA_927399485.1 of Calamotropha paludella. Taxonomy (NCBI): domain Eukaryota; kingdom Metazoa; phylum Arthropoda; class Insecta; order Lepidoptera; family Crambidae; genus Calamotropha; species Calamotropha paludella. The sequence continues at coordinate 7,663,754 of OV656820.1, forward strand.
AGCTTATGACAGAATTTCTAAATACGGCGAAATTTTGGATAAAACTCCGTATTTACATTTTCCTAAAAGGCCACAAAAAAGTTTCCTTCCATTATGAGCAATGCGAAAATTTTCTTCAGGGTTAGAGATGCCGCGTACATATTTCTGATAAAGGAGTTTTTTTACAGGCACCCGCCGTTTCACTATGCGTACTACGTATGCTTGACTACCATCTATACCTACCTATAAAAATATACAAAAGAGGTTTTGTTAGCTACAGCTGTGAGATAATTGACTACAAAGAATTAAACTCAACAAAAGTATAGAGCTACAGGTACACAACAATAAACAAACAAGCTATAAATTCAGATTGAACTAAACACAAATATATATTGTGGCTGGACTTAACCCGTGTTACGTTCGTTCTAGGAATCGTCTAGACTGCCAACAATAACCATTTCTAAAGAGAAACAGCCGAGCTATTTCGTAAGAACTTATAACAAATTCGATAGATTCGCCATTCAACTTTACACTCGTGTTAACATAATGGCTAGCGATTATCAAGCCGATAAACTACTAATATTCACAATGAAACTGTAGAGTAACTTTTGACAAGTAAAAACATTGCTGTCACGATTCCGTAAAATTTTTATTTCATGAATTATTTACGCGTTTAAATAAAACCACTTTACCCGGATTTGCGACGTGTTTGATCTTATTTTTTAACGGATCATTTAAAAGACTGAAATATTCCTTGTTGATTGAAAGAAAAGTAATGTATTAAAGACATTTAGATTACTGAGATATTAAAGTAACGTCACAACGTTAAATAAGTTTCAAAAACTATAATACATACGAGTACTATGTAAACTAATTTAGAACCTTAATTTTTTTCGGGTAACTTTAATTCGTTTTAACGCTTTACATTTTTAAGCTGCCCGTACATGGACGTTTTTATTTATTAACTAGCTGATCCGGCCACGCGTTGCTGTGTTATGAATTAGAAAAAAAAAACTATCCTATCTCTTCAGTTGGACCAAATTACACATAAATACCAACTTTCATCAATATCGGTTAAGTTGGTGAAGATTTCACTGGGAACATACATTGTGACACTGGATTTTTATATATTAAGAAGATGAAGCTCGCTCTCGGACCTCCCGCCGTTTTATACCCTACCGCCGCGACCCGTGTCGAGCGCGGCAACCGTTACACAAAAATAATCCTTATAGCATGATTCAGTATTCACGTGCGACGGCGCGATGGCTTATTTCATGTATAAGTTTGGTGTTTCTATACCGATTTCTATGATTCTTTTTTTATTGAATAGGTAATAATGTTAACTTTAATTAAATTAGGGATGAGTGAGAGTATTCTAAACGTAAGAGTAAACAAATATAATCAGAATGCTCCGAACTGCTAAGCTATCAGGAGTTACACGTGTTATTGTGAGTCAACCATAAAAGATAGACATATGCTGATGCGGGATATTTTTTTGACAATTTTATGTAGAATATTTTCGTCATACATGATTTCTATGTATGTTTAACCATTAAGGCTGCACACGCGACGGAAGCTTAAAAAATGGAGTAACTTCTCCCGTTTTCCCAAAATTTCCCTTCACTACTCTGCTCCTATTGATTGTAGCGTGATGAAAAGTATAATACAACCTGTCCAGGAGTATGAAGAATAATTGTACCAAGTTTCGTTAAAATCCGTCGAGTAGTTTTTGTTTCTATAAGGAACATACAGACAGACAGACAGACAAATTTTTTTTCTATGTAACTTTAACCATAAAGGCTGCACACGCGACGGAAGCTTAAAAAATGGAGTAACTACTCCCGTTTTCCCAAAATTTCCCTTCACTACTCTGCTCCTATTGATTATAGTGTGATGAAAAGTATACTACAACCTGCCCAGGAGTATGAAGAATAATTGTACCAAGTTTCGTTAAAATCCATCGAGTAGTTTTTGTTTCTATAAGGAACATACAGACAAACAGACAGACAGACAAAAATTTTACTGATTGCATTTTTGGCATCAGTATCGATCACTAATCACCCCCTGATAGTTATTTTGAAAATATATTTCATGTACAGAATTGACCTCTCTACAGATTTATTATACTCGTAAGTATAGAAGAAGATAGATAGAAGATGTAGAGATATATTTACATATCTTTCATTTTTTTTTATTACAACTAGCTAGCCCGGCAACGCGTTGCTAGTATAACCCGGCCACGCGTTGCTATGGTAACGTTAATTGATTATAAAAACCGTTATTATTTTTTTATTATATAGTTTTTATTTATGGTAACTATATATGGTCACAAACCCACAAAGTCCTTCTTTTATATACCTAGTACAGATATACGGTTTTGACATGATATTTGAATTGATACCTTTAAAGTTGTTCTCTTACAGTCGATACGCAGTTGCATACTCAAAATTTAGGTTTGCCATCTCAGAATAGAATTTGAGCAGATACAATTACTGTACTGTCATGAAACAAGAACATCAAATAAATATGTTTTGATGTTCAAGCATTTTATTTGTTGCAAGGCGCCTGATTAAGATCCGTTGCACATGAAGATTGTTCAACATAATATGGCACCTTAAAACTGTCTTTAGTCACGCAATGTATAGAATTGTTGAGAAGCTGTAACAAGAGAGTGTGTGTTACAGGTGTGTGTTGTGACGTTATTACTCAGCTAAACGTTGTACACTCAAATAGGGTATTATAATGTTGGACATTATTTAAAAGACAAAAACGCGTGCAGTTTATAGCCTTATTACTGTTTATTTTGTATTCGCCGTAAGACTTACGAAGCCATAGCGTACGAGTATTGAGTGATATTTTTAGGATTTTATCTTTTATCAACCGTAAGAGACAGCAAACCAACATCGGTTGAACCTTGCTCTACAGACTACACCCAGTTTAGATTAAAATCTTTTGACTTATACTACACTGTACTCTTTTACCTCGTGGATCAATGCCTAGAACCTTAATAACTACAAGAAAATAAACAACAGTGTTATTCGGCGGAAGGAAGGCTAGATAAAGATATTTAATTTTAACAGTCTTAGGATAATTAAGTTTATCGGTAGCCAAGTACTAACTAAAAGTATAATATAAGTTAATTTACCTACTATTAGTGGGTGAGCAAGTTCGGATTCGTCGCACGTAGCAATTAGAGACGTTAGTACCGGAACGCACCGCCCGACCGGTTACAAGCGGTTCGCGCCGATTTGTTGCGTGTCGATTGTTTTTTGGCGAAACCGCGCGCGACCAGAATCGGTAATGCAACCCCGCAATGTTAGTTTGTTCGCGTAGAACAATAAACAGAGGGTTTTCGTGATTTCCATAACAGTTCTGTTTATTTATTTTTTGTTTTTGTTTGGTATTTAGCACTCCTAGAATGCTAATTAGATTTCTATTGTTCTTTCAGAGTAAATAACAAAATAACATGAGTAGGTATTTACTTTATAGAAAAGCAAAATATTATCAGGTCAAAATTACAATTTTAACTTTAGTGGATTTAATTTCGATTCAAAGTTAGTTCTATTTACTTAGCGAGTAAAGACCAAACGGAAATTTCCAATGACTGTGTTATTGGTGTTCATTTTTTTTTTGCTACAATATAGTAAAAAAATCTAGAAAACGGTTGACCCTAAAGGCCATCCCTGTAACTTCCCGCTAATTCTATGCTTTTGCGCTCAAAATTCCACTCAATACAATGTTTCTGAGCTCTTCGAGCTAAATATATAATTTATGTGTTATTTTGAGCACTCCGAGCTCAAGAAGTAGCTATTCTATGATTTTGAACTCTTCGAGCTCAAAAGGCCAATAAAAGCTTGATGAAACACGATTTTTAATATTTTCAAACTGCCATAACTTTTGAATGAATCAACCGATTTTTACGCGGTTGGCGGCAATTGATGTAGATTTTCAAAGTTCAGATAAAAGGACAATGCCCATCTTAGTATGGACTTTGGTATCGCTTTGAATAATTTTGTGCCATGATGATTTTTACTATATTTTTAGGTTGCTAAGTGTAGATTAAATTATTAAAAACAGTTTTTCTGTAGTTCGACGGATAAAATGAAAAAAATATATAACAAAACTCATCAAATTAACACTTTTCCCGGTCTTCATTTGTGTTTTTATTTATATTTGAAGTTTTATCTATCCACACAATGGTTGGATGTGAGCTGGGTGCGAGTATTTTAATGCTTTAGTTTGAATAATACTAATTTAGATATAATATTTCAGACTATTAAGGTTTTCATCACAACACTCAATTGACTATACCCATTTGACAGTTCATCCTACCCGATTGTCCCATTGTTGCCAGTCTTCTAAATTATTAACAATTATGTATCGATTATGATTGCCAAATGCAAGTTTATATGAATAACATAAATATCTGTGCGTTGATATTATGTTTTATTAAATATATTCCTTTTCAGAGCATTAAAATAGCAGATATACCTACTAACTTCTTTATAAGACCCCTAATACACTAGCATATATCTATGATCATAGAAGAATCACATTGCACGTATATCGAATAAAATCTGTCATAATACTGTTGGATGAATCTGTGATCTCAAGACGGCAATGCAGCACTCATAGTCATGCTTTACGTGCTGTTATGCATGCAAGATCGTTTATTTTATTGATAGATACGAATGACTTGCAAACAATATGCTGGCAATGGATTGACGGATACCTTTATTTTTCAACATAGCTATAAATGACGTGTATGCATGCGTATGTATGTATTGTCTACACATCTACGAGTCATGCACGTTTAGGTACTGCATGTCAGTGGCATCACCGTTTAGGGCCGTACTATGATTGATAGACATCAATCATAGTATTCCTTAACTTCGAGTTCCTTCGAATCCAGACGGACTCGGAGGGCCTAATATGGGCTATAATATACATTGTCTACTTGTTTGTTAATGTGATATATTCCATAATAAAGCATATATTCCATAATAAACTCATATTAAATTGTATAAGTCAGTGTCGGTGGTTTAATCAATTTAATTATAAGGGTTTACAATACAAAAACTGTATGAAAAGTTAAAAGCACGACGCAACAAGATTATTGGAAAAAAGAGCGCCGTTAAAACCATAGAAAGATGAAATCGTCTTCTAGTAACAAATTAGTTTCACATCATGTCTTATGCTTAATTGCTTTATATGCTAGAATGCGAACTGCCAATTCGATATTTTAATTAAATAAATAGCGTATCGATTGTATTATATTTGGCAAATCGATACGGTCGAAAAGAAAATGGCAATACCGAGGAGACAAGTGCCAATAGAAATACTCGGTAATATGGAAGTGAATTCATTGCAAATTATTATGTGGATTATTGTCCGTCGATGTTATAGCAAAGTATTTTACAGCATTTCGTGAAAAATTAAAACTTAGTTTTTGACATAAATTTGATTTAAGTACAACGACGATCAAAGACGATACTACGAATGGGCATTGTCCTTTGGAACAAAAAAAAATTATCAGATGAAAAATTTCGGAGTTATTACAAAAAAACACTTTTTTGGATTTTTTTCGTCAACGATATCTCACGAACGAATCAACCGATTTTGACTCACTTGACGTGGTTTTTTGAGGTTAAGAGCTGATTAGTTTTTGGAATTGATCGGTAAAGTCGTTCAAAAGTTATTTTAAAAAAACACATTTAAAAAAGTTTTGTTTCGAATTTTTTTAGTTATTTTTACTTCTTTCGAAATCTACCGGTCCGAATCGGTTAAAATTTTCAGGAAATCTAAGTTTGATAAAACTCTTTGGAACGCATTTGGTTTGGTTTGATTCCGTCAAACCGTTCAAAAGTTATAAGAGGTTTACATACACATACATACCTACAGACATACAGACACCATCGCGGGAAGGGTCAGAGAAGATTCCTAAGGCCTCAAAACGTCGAGATCTGTTGAAAACGGGGTAAAAACGATTACTTCCCGATTTTTCGATAATCGGGAAGTTATAAATTTAATGACTTAAATGTAAAATAATCATATCGCTTGTTAAGAATAAAAGGCTTGACAAATCCTGAATAGATATTTATAATATTGTAAGTTTGTTTACTAGTAAACCAGATGAGAGATTCGCATGTAATTGATCCTCACCCTATTTAGGTACAAAAGAAGTTTCATCTATTTTTGTTTTACCGAAGATATTTAGTCACAGAGGTGGGTTTATCATAAATGCGATACATTATAATATTCGACGACCGTTTGGTGCAGCGGTAGCGATGCTACCTTTCGCACCGACTTTCGTCCTGGATTCGAGTTCCGGAAACATCACAAGATGTTTGTGTGACAAATACGTGCATTTATACCTGAGGCTTGGCTATTTATATATATTTTTATGGATATAACTAATTGATGTATCTATCTGTTACCCTATTATCCATTACAAAAGCCTTACAGTGTTTACTTTGGGCTAGGCTAATTGGTGTGAATGTAAGAGATATTATTTATTTGTTTATTATTGAACGTAAAAGTAAGCCACTCAAATGAACGACCTTTTGGGATATCATCTGTAGAACTAGATAAAATGTGATATGTATGTTAGCAGTCTTCAGATAAATTTCAAAATTTGAGTCCGCTATTCAATAATTTTCATTTTAAGAATCTAGAGTGGAAGTTCAATTTAAATATCCTTATCTCATGGCTCTCGGATGAGTATTTTTTTGTCATATTCTTTAGAAAAAACAGTTTAGAATTTATCTTACAAAACAAGAATCTGTCTTCCCCTACTTCGATTTCGGTCATATTTGGTCCGTGCATTTAAAAGAAAGTTATTATTTTTAACATTCTTATTCTCACTCAGAAAAGGTGGATAGAATAAAGATCAAAATTACGTATTTGTATTAATTCAATTCCATTTATTGTTACAATAACTTACTATTTTAATACCTATGATTGTCTGAAACGTGTAGTTAATTAATTAAGTAAAATCTTTCAACTCTATCCTATTTTGAATGTCGGAATATCAGTATATACTTGAAGAAATATTTCTTATTTCACGGAATAAATAGGAAAACCGAACCTTCGATGTTCATTTATTATAACCAACGGGAAAACTACTAATAACTACCAATAAATGGTAGCACCGGTAACAGGTGATCGGGTTGGTAATAATTGTTTCGTTAATTCATAATGCGAAATAAATATACGACGCTATTCCTTTGAATCCCTTACAATATGTTTTGGTAATGGTATGACGAATGTCTTTTCTATACTTTCGATTCAACTATCAATCTTTATTATATACATTTTACTCTTATAAAAATTGTCCGGCGATATTGATGAAATCCACAGTATAGGGGTTTACACAGATGAAAAATTTGAGCAACGTGTCATTTCTGTAAAAAAATACACCAGGGCCCACAACTTGTGCTGTCACATTCATTTGCTAAAAGATAAAAATGTACTTCATTAGTTTTAACTCACATCTAAGTATAGCATAGGTTTGGATTTGAATCAAACGTGCCATCCGATAGAAAATCTAAGCATGGACAATATTACCAATCAAAAACTATGTTTACAGTCAATGGCGGTACTTTAACTATTTCGTTAACAAAAACACTAGGTATTACACAGAGGATACTCACGGGGTATAAATTTGCTCTTTTTAAGTAGCAAAGCGTTAGAATTTAGGTGAATAGGTTTAAATAAAATCAATACAATTTACCTACCCGTCTGTTCAAAAAATGTGGTTTAGTTAAAAAAATCTTATACAAATTCAGCTAAAGCATTTTACATCTATCCCCGTGCAAAACTCGGTCGCCCGGTGCTTATAATAAAAAAATAATCTACACCATTTATTAAATTAAAATGTCTGCCAGTGATTTCAAATTAAATACCAAAAGGAGTAGCAAGTTATTTTAACATTTTACCGTCCAATTTCTACAGTACTTTTTTCACGAGAAAGATTGTTTTACATACAAAACTGCTTTTTATATAGGGTATTTATAGATAACCATAAATAACTGCAATTTTTGGAATTTATCCGAAATTGCTCTACAGATTTGAAAGAGAATTTTCAGAATTAAAACAGTAATTTTAAATTGAATTTTCCTGTAATTCCTTTATTATCAGCATTTTGATAATCTCATGCTGGACTGGAATCCGTCCCTACGGATGAAAATACCGTTAACACAATGGACTACAAGCTACATGGTCCCAGTGCGGATTAGTGAGTGTTAGGCTGCATTCCCATTATGTAACGACAGATTATCGTGTTGTTTAAAGCGTTGAGGCTTGTATATTTCAATGAGGTATTATCATATTATTTTAACTTTTATTGTCACCACGACCTCTTTTAGCGCTAACGACAGATTGTCAAGTCAATGGGAACGGCTATCGCGACAGTCGTAAAACGATACATAAAACGTGTCGACTTATCGTGACGGCAAATCGTGTGTAACACTTAATTAAAATTTCATCGTTATCCATTGTCCTAGGAAATATACTGATACTAATAACGTAGAGGAGACTGATATGCAAACGACAAGGCAACTGCAGTGAACCTTGTCACGGTCCAATGGGGACAGCTAGATACGACAGTCGTTCAACGATAAAATATTTCGACGACACATTGACGATAAATAGTCGATATAATGGGAACAGCTAGAGACGACACTCGTCTAACGAAAATTTATTCGCCAATCGGAAGACTGACCCCTGCGAAAGTTGATTAACCTAAGCAATCATAGAACGAACTAACCGTTGCGCCATCCAACTAACTCATTTTTATTTATTACAATTATCGTATATTTCCCATTTTGTGGACAATGAAAATTTTTAGAAATAAAAAAGACAGTAATAGATATATATAATAAATATATATATACACATATATATATATTTATTATATTTTCTTATTATATATATATTATATATATAATAAGAAAATATTATTATAAATTAAACTCCCAAAGATTTTGCATCTACGTTTTATTTGATATCAACTCAAATAAAACGTGTGTAACACTTAATTAAAATTTCATCGTTATCCATTGTCCTAGGAAATATACTGATACTAATGACGTAGAGGAGACTGATATGCAAACGACAAGGCAACTGCAGTGAACCTTGTCACGGTCCAATGGGGACAGCTAGATACGACAGTCGTTCAACGATAAAATATTTCGACGACACATTGACGATAAATAGTCGATATAATGGGAACAGCTAGAGACGACACTCGTCTAACGAAAATTTATTCGCCAATCGGAAGACTGACCCCTGCGAAAGTTGCTTAACCTAAGCAATCATAGAACAAACTAACCGTGGCGCCATGCAACTAACTCATTTTTATTTATAACAATTATCGTATATTTCCCATTTTGTGTACAATGCAGGTTTTTTAGGAATAAAAAATACAGTATACTCCCATTAAATGGCTGTCATGAACAATATATGTATAATAAGAAAAAATCATAATCTAACATAGATTATGATTTTTTCTTATAATGTGATAAACTCCCAAAGATTTTGCATCTATGTTTTATTTGACTTCAATATCAACTCAGAAATGTGTTGTCAATATTAACTTTGAGGCAAGATCTACAATAGATTTTTGCATTTATTTGTTTGGGTATAAGAGAAAAAAATGGCTAAAATCTAACTTTATTCTATGGACAATCTGTGAGGTCGTCTAGTAACTATTCATATATTTAAATCATAATCACATAAATTGCTCTACTTCAAAGCTGAAAAGGTCATGCGCTTGTTTTCTGACAAGCAAACATAATAAAAAAGTTTGTCTTAAACACCCGTCTACTCATTAAAGACGTCTTCATTTTACATATTTTTAGATGTTCTTTTAGATTGTTTGTAATGTTGAAAATATAATCGTCATTTTATTTCTGTATATAAAAAACAAAAAGTATCTAACACTCTATGGAGTCCATAAACTTTGTACAAAGTTATTTGCAACGCAAAAAACAAGTAAAATTTTGGAAGCGATCTCCTGAATATTAGAACACAATGCTAACCTCATGTCGTCCCTACGACAGACATAAAGGCGCAGTGCATCGTTCAAACATAAAAAATGCCTATCATTATCACATCGGCTTCCCATCAATCCAGTTTTTTTCTTCGCCATAAAGCGCTCTGAAAGCAGCAGATGTCCGTTAAATCTTTACGGTTTCCACCAGGCTCCCGGGTTTTTTATCCGGGTTACCCGCGACTTACTACTGAGACACATTGCATGGAAAAATGTAAAACATTCTATATTTGGTGGCGATCGAATTTAAGTCGACAATTAATAACTGGAATACCTTATTTATATCGGAGTGGGTGTCAAAGAAGCATATTGCTTTGTGGATGATAAGGGTCCACCGTGGCCTATGAAGATTTGTGACACGGGGATATCACTACCGTATTACCAATTTTACATTTGCATTCTGTAAGGACAGACACGCCTATTTATTATATGAATATTAGAAAGAATAAAAACTTTAGTATCATTAGGCACATTCATTTTTTGGCTATGTCTCTACAAAAAAGCGGGTCAGAATAGACATTGGCACGTCAAAGTGATTTTCCTACACAAACTACAAAGGAAATAATATGATTCCGTCTAATGATTTTCAAATAAAAAACAGACAAGTGCGAGTCGGACTCGCTCGCCGAGGCTTCGTACAAATTTGTAGCTACATATTATAATATATCAGAAATCACGTCTCGCATAATGAAAAGATCTCAAAGAACGGAAACAGTGTTCGCTCGCAGCGTCCGCATTACTATAACTATATCTTGATCAATCTGACAAAGAGTTATTAAGATTTTTTTATGATTTAATGCCAAATGTATAGTTTTGATGATTTGATTGATTTTTCCCTGTCCCTGTATTATAAGACAATATACTTGCCACATTTCATATTTCTAGGGCAATGACAAGTTTCCCATAATTTTTATTTCCTTGAGTGAAGAACGTATATTTACGTTCTTTCGGCATAAACGGTGGTATCTTTTTTACGTTAACTTAAAAGTTTGATTTTTAACAGCTTCAAGAGACTGTTGACCTAAGTATGTAGTTTTAATTTCAACTTAATACCTACGCGCATTACCAAGATTAAAGGCCTTGACAAATAGACGGATAGACAAATTGACAAACGGACAGGGAATTGGAAAGTTGAAATATTGCTCACTAAATATTATGATATTTTGAAATATATAAGCTGTTCTAGCTCAAACCATGCTGGTTGTTCTAAAAACCAGTACGCAACCGACCAAGTGAACAGCTCTCAGAAAGGCGTGAAATGGCAGATGATCTTTTAAGAGATTACTTTGCGGCTCGGATTATTTTTGTCATAGTAGTTTTTACTGCAGTCGCCGTCCTAAATAATGACTACTGGGACGTTTCTTATGAAAACTAGAAGTTAATCTCGGAAATTGTGTAAGTGCTGTTGAACAAATTAACTAATTCCAAATTAATATCATTTTGATGTCGTTTGAACCCTAAAAAACACTAAAATTGTAAAAGATGTCATCTTTGTATTAAATTTAGGTACTAACATTTGAAACATGAGTCATTTTTTAACCTTTGCACATGGTTCCAAAGGTCTCCAAGTCGCCTGCCCAAAGTGAAGTTTATGACAAAACATTTCCGTTATTGTGGGGTCTCCGTTTAAGATTGGACGTATCCGGATGAGATGATGATCGTTCCATATTTAAGACTTGGGTGCTTTCAGTATGCTGCAAAATGACGAAAGACTATACAAAAAGTTACGACTCTTTCTCTAAGGCAGGGCGCAAACGTGGACACTTTTGTGTCTTGTTTCAAATACAAGCTACCCATGAATATTTGATTTCTGTAGAACCAGTATAACATCATCCACCCCCTGCGCATACGTAAACATTTTTTGTGTCCAATTGCTTCCATTTAACACATACTCATGACAATCAAAAAGTATTCGGTGTCGGTAACTGGAAACTAAAAGTCAGTTCAAGACACAAGTAACATTAAAAAATTTCCTTTCAATTGCACTGAGCTGCGTAAACAGAGGAATTGCATTCGGCGTCCGTCTCCTGTGTTACCACTGCACTCATAAGCCACGCACACTGAACGGGTCGCGCACAAGCAGGGGTGACGCAGGTGCACGAGCCGAAGAATTGTGGCCAGAAGGACCGACCGGTGACTGTATCCGATTGCCGCCACCGGACACAACAACTACGGTTACTAGTGACCAGTAGTAGCATCGGGCGACTGTGTCTAATCACCGCTACAGGACACATTGGCCACAAAAAGTGTCTACGTTTGCGCAGCGCCTAAGTAGATAGGAAAACAATAGATACGAATAAGGGAGAGGCTGTTGATTCGACATTGAAGGTATGTAGTTAACAGAACGTGAAGACATGGGGATCGTATTTAACTTTAGAAACACTTGGAAAAATTAAGCGGTATAACAAAGCCTTAGCAGCTGAGTTGGAAGAGCACTCGCCCGAATAGCGACAGGATCTGGATTAAAATCTCGTCTGACTCCCTAAATATTATTTATTCTAAAAAAAAATGTTATTACAGCCCATATAAAAATATATAATAAGTATGTATAAAAAATACGACGACCGTTTGGTGCAACGGTAGCGATCCTGCCTTTCGCACCGACGGTCCGGGTTCGAATCCCGGTAGGGGCAGATTTTTGTATGATGAATACGAGCATTTGTACCTGAGTCATGGATATTTATATATATTTATATGAATATTACATATCTATGTATTATATAAGTATGTTTATCCGTTACCCTAGCATCCATAACACAAGCCTTACAGTGCTTACTTTGGACTAGGCTAATTGGTGTGAATGTAAAGAAATATTTATTTATTTATTTATTTATGTATAAAAAATATATTTTATATATAAAATTTTATCTATATCATAATTCATCTATTTAAGATATTGAGCATGATTTCTTAGAACTCTCTTTTTATTCTAATTAAATATTAAAATAAAGTAACATTGCAAAAAAAAAACCTCTTTTATCATAATTGTTTTATTATTAAAACAATTATAAATAAAAAGCTAATTATAGAAATAACACAGTTGAAAAAGATCTTTTTGCCACCTTAGGTATTTAAAAGGAATTGTTTTATATTGTAACCGAAACACAATCACAACCGTGAATCCTCATTTTTCTATTATACTATGCGCCAAAAAGTCCTTTGTGGAATTAGAAAAAAAAAACCGCATTTGTCAAACATTTCAAATGTCACGGGGGACAGGAGCCGTGGTTTCCCGTGATTAATTGTTGGATGGACCAACCCTAACATTATTCCGTGAAATGAAACAGGAAGCAGAAATGGATACCGTCGCTTTGTTATAATGACTGGGTTTCGAAAAATACTGACGTAACAAATCACAGCACATCCAGTGGGCCCTGCAGATAATTTGTCAGTTCCTAAGAAATTTCTAACAAATCATCACTGATATTCCACCAGTCTGTGCTAATAATATGTCCAAAACGCAAATCTAGTCCTGACGTGTTAAAACTCGCTTTCAACACCAACAGAATTGTCTACAAAGTACGATTCTCTGCCATCTCTGAAAAATAGAATGGGATATTGAGAAAAGCATTGAAGATGCTTTTATTCCTTGTAAAATCATATAACATAAGGTGCTAAACAGTTCAATCTAATGGTATGTTGCTACATCTTGTGAAACGTAAATGAGTAAACGTAGATTTAAGGATTAAATAGTTTTCAAGTTTGCACACGTTAGTGTCGCGTTAAGATTATTAATTTAGAACTTATTTCCATTATAATTTTAACTCAAACGCTACATTAACATTTAAACATTTATAAGGTAACACTCAACGGCCATCAGTTCTCCTTGCTATGTGTCCTGCCCATTGCCATTTCAGCTTCGCAATTCTTTGAGCTATGTCGCTGGATGCGGGCAGCACAGGACGATCGTTGTGGAGATCCTTGGGGGAGACCTATGTCCAGCAGTGGGCGTCGTACGGCTGATATGATTGATTGATTGAAGCTAGCACCCAGGCCTCTGTAAGATATTTGCAGGAGAATTGAGATGCATAAACATAAGATACATTTTTTAGAAATGTCAACTCTCATCTCCCTTTTATGTGTATTCAGCTCAATGTTCGACATATAAAATTGAATATTCGTCGAGGAAATACATCATTTCATCGTAGATCGATGTGATGTTATCCAAAAAATAACGCAGCGCAAATGAACTTTCACATTTTTGGTCCTGAACAGTTAGAAATACACACAACGTAAAATATTTTTATAAGGAGAAATTTTATGATAGCCTAATATGATATTCTTATAATTTGATCAGAATTATATTCTGAGAAAATAAGAACAAATGGTATGACTAATACTTTTTAATATTTATACCTAAATAAATATATTGATTGATGGATTGAGTACAAAAAGTAGTTTTGTTATATATTGATTGAAGAAGTGCTACTAATGATGCTTTTTGCCGCTTCTAGGGCATCTTCACTTCTTCTGCGTGACGTCAATCTATGGAATGGTGGTACTATGGACCGATAATATTGGCTATTGTTATGTTCCTTCTTGTAGGAACCATATGTGAAAGAAGGATCGAAGCCTCCATTCGACGATTCAGTAAGTACGTTATACATTTACAAATAAACTTATACGCTGTAACTGGTGGTAATTACATAACCTAACCCATATTCCTGATCTAGAAGTTGATAGAACATTCAATGTGGAGTATGAAAAATCTGTAATTTATTACCCATCAGCTATTAATACGTATCAAAAGCAGTAGTTATAAGAGGATGGTGACTTAATAAATTTTGTACTATTTTATCGAAATGAATTAACACACATTTATAGATTTAACGTGAACTTGTCAACAGTCGACGCGCGCAGAACCCTGCTAGCATCGAGCCGAGCACATGAACCTGTTGATGTCACTTGCTCTACTACCAACCTTCCACGACCAACCAGCAAATCCGCTACAACACTAAAAAGCAGCTCTCAACGAACCCTTAAGGCTTGTAAAACCGACGCGTCTATTATATCCACCGAAAGGAAACCTGAAAGCCACATTCCAACTCAAGAAGGAAGACGACGCACTATCATCGTTTCTGGAAAAGCACATACATAAACAGAGAACCATCTTTCTAAACCATCTCCATAACAACTTGACTAAATGGATATCCTTCAAATTTTGACACAGTCCTTAACAGCGTTGTCATCCATTATCTACTCATATTTACGCTATTACTTACCGTTTCTACTAAAAAATCGTAATAGTTCACTAGCAACTAATGTGTGATTATTCGCTTTTGGAGCAGCTCAAGCAAATGGATATCCTTTATATGCTAACAGAATTTTTTGCGTTGCCATCCATCATTTCCACATTAAGCAAATACTCTCCATTTATGTTGGAAAATCGTCAAGTCCACGAGAGCTAATGTGTATTATTAACAGCTATTCTATAATTTTTAGTGATCTGTATTAACAAAATAAGGGGTGAAATTTTGTTTTACGGTGGTAATCGTGTCAACATTTTTTTTTGTTGCACACAATTTTAGTATTCGTCTTTCATAACATTCGTATTCATCATATTTTTTTATTTTTCATCAAAATATGAGCTATTTTTCACTTACGCGTACATTACACATTTGAATAAAACAAACTGGTTAACGGATTTTTATATTTTTATTTTATATTATTATTTAATTCTGACCTTTACAGGAGCCATGATGTCAGTTATCCTGTGATCACGTCAGAATTATATAAATATAAAATAAATTATGCGCAAAAAACCCCTAAAATAGTTTGTTTTATTCAAAACTAATTTAGTTCCAATGGTTTCAATACATCAAAACGGTGTCTGTAATGTTACTTGTGTATTTATTACTTACAATTTTTAACCAGTCTCATAAAATGAAGTGACATTTTACTGCCCGCTTTCTTTGAAGATTTTACTAGGAAACATTTTTTTCTTTTTACTTACGATCGAGGACAAGGTGGCTAACATACTAAACAGTGACAAAATCATAATTTTTTCATGTTTGTTAAGAGTACTGGTTATAACGAGTCCTCTTCTATATTATGGAGGAAGTGAAAGAGATTTCACTTATTTTTTAAAGCTGGAGTCTCATAAAAACTCTCGTCTTACTAGTTAGTTTACTTGAAAACAAACAAACTGTAATTACAGAATAAGAAATTACAACATAGTTTTATAACGTATATAAACGTATTTAGTTCTTACACTTCCGCGCACATTACACATTAGAATAAAACACTTTTTTTACGGATTTTATCAGTCATCCTGTGATCACGGCTCCTGTAAAGGAGTCGAAACGTCAGGAATAAATATAAAATAAAACATGCGCAAAAATCCGTAAAAAAAAAAGTGTTTTATTCTAATGTATATAAACGTATTTTTTCCGCTGCTCACTATAGTTATAAAAAAATCAACTGCTGGAAATAAGTTATTCCTTCTAGTTCCATTTAGAAAACTAGTGGGCACTGCAACTATTTTTTTTTTACTTTTTATACGACTTTATACCCTAGTTGGGTACTTTATCAAAATATTTTTTCTTTTATAATTTCTTTAGTTTTTTTCTAAGAGGGTCAAGTCAGTAAGTTAAGTAAACTTGCGCAGCCGTCACGATGACGCGACCGCGACGTGCGACAAGGACAGATTGTCCGCTGCCACGTTCCCCGGACTGGGGTAATTTCCCATGCGGTTACGCCTGACGACGCCCGTATGAACTTAGTTTATAAAACTTTGGAAAGTTTATGCACATAAATGTGTTGCACAGTAAGGTGGATGCCCCAAATGTCAAATTTTGGACAATATTTCATCTTTAAAAAATGTACTGCTTATTATGAGGTTAAAATCAGCTTTCTTTATCTTATTTGGGACCACGATCCTCATTTTAACTTAGCAAGTGTAATAAATTTATGCGTCTCTTTTAGGCTCTCTTTGTTATCTTCACGTTCACATATCGCGTTACATCTACAAATCATGTTTATTTTGTACTTTTCGCTGATCCTGCATTCCTAACTTATTCATTACTACGTATGATGCGCTATAAAACGGCAGCCTTAAAATCAAACTGTTATTACATACAAAAAAATAAAGAATTGCTCGTCACGATCAGTTAATTTTGTCTTTGATCTAAATACAAATTGACAAGTTCGTCAAAGGGAATCCGAGTTCTCTAATTAAAACTTAGTTTATTAGTACATATTTACACTTTAAACCACGTAAGTAGGACTTGAAACTTTAAACTCGTTTTGTGATAACTGCCCAAACGATATAACTAAAATTTGATTACTTTCAAACTGTAACTAAATAGAGAGAAACTAACACAGAGCGTAATTGAGAAAGATGGATTTGAGTGATGGTTATATATACATTTAGACTTAATAATTACTTCTCTTATCTCTTAAAATCTCCCATATAATGTAAGCATACACGAAAGTAACGATATTATGAAATTTCCACAACACATCTGTAACAGCCCATATCTGAAAACTTTTGCTCGACTGCGACGGATTTTGAAAATTGAGAAAGTTTTATAAAAGCTCGTCATCTGAAAATTACTATCTAGACCTCATCTGTGCTTAAGCCACAATAAACCATTTCTATGCTATACATTCGCGAAATTCTTGCTACCCGTGTAATATACCCAAATAAAGGACTTGTGAACAGAAATTATCTACGTCAGTTGATTGGAAGATCCTAGGAACTTCGTATTTTTATGCCGTTTGGTAACAAGCTTACATTCACTAAAATGTATAAAAATTAGAGGCCCAGTGTCAACGTTATGGTCTTAAGACCACGCAATACAGTCTAATTTTGTTAAACTCTTCGGACTTCATGAGGTAGAAGAACATAATATCTTTATCATAATACTGTTTTGATACTCTGTGATGCTATTACGTATAATGGAGAAACGGCGCCGGCGTAAATCTATTTCCGAAGATAAGGACGTATTATCCGCGTCCCCACTCCCCGGACTGGGGTAATTTCCCATGTGGCCGCGTCTTGAAACGCCCGTTTGTACTTTTTTAAATATTATCAACAAACATTTTTATACTTTAGTAAAAAAAAAACATATGCTTAACAATTCTAATGGCGAAACTTTAATTGACACTGGATAACGTATATACTCTGTGCTTTTAACACCTTCCACCTAGGACTATGTCCAGAGAAGTCTTAAAATTCTTCTTTTCCTATTAAGTTTAATAATTTAGCTGGCATTCTCAAAATACCTAAAGAGATCGAGATCGCACTAAACTTGAAATGTAAATGTTAAATTAAAAAGTAATGTAATTATTATGATAAGACAAAAAAGTCTGAGCAAGATAGAAAAGAATGTAATAAGTTATTATAAGAACAACATTTTATTTGAGCTAGAACTAAGATAAAAAATATGCCCTATACTATCCCTACTAAGTAGACTCAGTTCAATTCCCAGTTGTCATTACTGCATTAACGTTGTTTTCTGATTGATAACATATGATTGTTTCCAGTCTATTTCGAGCCGTAGATAGTTTATTAAATAACATCCTGATTTAAATAATACACAATACAAATAAGACCAGTTAAAATGATGCGGTGAAAATGCACCGGTGCACCCGATAACAGTTCAACGAGTTAGACTTTAGAACTCATTAATACTTATCTGATATGACTACATATTTTTTATCATTTAGAATCGAATATTTCGTCGGAGTTTACTCGACTATGTGAACAAAGCACCGCGGACGCATCCGGTCCTACCACCAAGGTTAAACGAATGAGTTTTGTTATTCAACCAATATAAGTTCACTTATCACCCTTTTCTTTTCCTCCAAGTACTTTGTCGTGGCTTGAACGTTTACATTGTGTGCTCCTAGACTATTTTTGTGAGGCTTTGTGAGAACACATGCTCACACAATTCATCGTAGAATGTTCAACAAAACATGATATGATATTTTTCTTACTTTAAGAGGATTTTAGCAATTCATTTGGAGTACCACTTACTTTATCTTATTTCAACGTGACTATTGAATTCTGCATGAAAATACCCCAATCGCTTTGTCAATCGCGAGGTCTTGTTTCTACAAAATGTATCCTAATACCAAGTAACTGAACCGACCAACTGAAAACTAATAAACACTGTCGGATATTAATCTGAAACTATTGATGTAAATGACATACTATATTAAACTTAACATAAGTAACACAGTATAATGCATTGAACGTTTTTGTTTTTGAACCCAACTTTAGTCGCGTAAATTCGGCTGCTCCACTGATAGACCGTGAATGCGCAAAAAAGCAAGAAATTCTATGTAATCATTTACACGGATAATTTCACTTTATAACGTAATATAACTGCACCAAGGAAAGACTAAATTTTCTTGTAACCGTTCACAATAATGAAATAAACTTATGGTTAAGTTTCGTAGTGATGATCAATGAATTGATCTCATGATGAGAAAAACATAACAGTAAAGGCAGACGCAACGATGCTGAAGAATCAACTATTAAGATTAGTATAAGCCTTGAACTCTAACATACGTCTTGGCTATAATCGCTGAAGAAATGGGCCATACTGACATTAGGTTACTTCCATACCACTACCAGTACAATGAAGTCGAAATAATGTAGACCCAAGTCAAAAGCCTGTCCACGTATTTTCAAATTCAAATCTATTAAACACATTCCTTTTTTACGTAAAACTGTGAAACTCATCATTTTTAACACATTTCTATATTTTTTACACTGTCAAACGTATATATTAATATTGTTTTATTTTAAATTGAATTTGAATAAAACATTTTTAAATGTTTTTATCTAAGCCTTAAAATTCCATTATTAACAGATGCAAATGTAGCATCTGTCTGTAACACTTGAAACCTGGTCGAAAATGGTCAATAGAACTAGAAAAATCATACAAGAAGATTGGAAGCGCGAAGTTCATTTACCACGTTTTTCTTATCTCACTTTTCTTATTTGTTTGTCTGTCCGGGCAAAATCTTGCAACTTAAATTTGAGGCACTTTCCGATAAGCTAGAAAGCTGAAACTTTCAGGATAGTTCAGAACCCGATGACAATGCACTCTAAAGCAACTTTCAACTTTCCAGATGCACTTTCAGGTCCACTTTCGGCAACTTTCACTTTTGTATGGGGCTTATCCGATTGTTGCGTAACACATGGTTACTTCGTTGAGTTAATAATTAAAAAGAATAAAATAATTATACTAGATTTTAAAAATCTAAAAATCCCACGTTTTTCAATGTCCTAAAAAGAATAAAATAACCCTGCGGGGCAAAGCGAGGGGCCACTCAAAACGTGGGGGCGCATCTTTACAATAATCGGCATCAATGCATGTCATTCATCTCTTTAAAATCTCCTCTTAGTAATATGCGCCCCCACGTTTTGAGTGGCCCCTCGCTTTGCCCCGCAGGGTTATTTTATTCTTTTTAGGACATTGAAAAACGTGGGATTTTTAGATTTTTTAAATCTAGTATAATTTATACAAGCAATCAAGAATTAATTGGATTCCCATGGATCAGCTTCAATGACGAAATGTCTGATTCTTTCATTGCCATAACTTCCTTTCTTAACCGATTTCAATATTTTTTGTGTGGAATCGAATCAACGGGTTTAGGACCAGGTGGTGACGGAGCCCGAATTTTGAAATTCGCAAAAAAATCTTTTTTAGGTATTACGTTCCGCTCCAATATATGGTGCTAGCGTAGCTTTATGCTTAGCGACTGCATCGCCTAGTAATCAATCTGTGAGTCTCCAGTGACTCGAATAATGATTATTCCGATGATAAATAAAAGCAATAACATAAACATTTGTCTATTGGAAACGTCAGGATTGAATATAAAAAAAAAAAACAAAATAAAACGCGCTATGAATCCGGTGAAAGTTATCAGATTTATTTAAATATCTTTGTTTCATTTAAATGTTTTTACATTCAATAAAATTTTCGCAATAATCATTTCACTTCACAATAAAACACATCTTATGTACATAAAAATGTCATGTCACGATGTATGTTCGGGATAAACTGTGAAACTACCTAACCGATTTTGATCAAACTTCGTAACTATCTGTTTTTTGATCTTACTTAAAAGAGGATAGGTTTCATTTTAATTTATAATACAGCAACGCGTGGCCGAGTCAGCTTGTTTTAATATAAATTAAAATACAAAATATACATACGAAAATTATGATCGATTACATCAATGTTGTCCCAGCACTAAGCATTATACTTAAATATATGTCACAGGTATCAAGCTATGTTTCTCAAGTAGAGTAGTTATCATACTCATATATCTTGCGAGTACATTTTATAGGCTAAAACTGTTTGTTTCATACTCTCAAACGTCAACACAGAGAACAAGCTTAAGTACTTATATTGACTGAATCTACAATCTATTGTATTCAGAAATTATACCTCTATATATCTGACAAAGAGACGAAGAAAATTTAATTAACAAACAAAACCGAACAATGCTGCGCATGCATTTAAAATATCACGTCAGATTCATTGATGGAATTTATAAATTCACGGGCAGACACATTGCTTGTGAATAATGCAAGCAGCGCCGGCTCTGTGTGCAATCTGACCATTGTTTTCTTTGGATATGAATTGTCAATACTGTTGTCTCCTCTTGATGATTTCAATTACTAGAGAGAACACATGGCCGCAGGTTCACTTCTGTGATGCTAACATTTTACGACAATAACCTATCCTAAATATGAGATAGGTGTAGTTCTATTTAGTTGCTAGGCAATATTTGTTATTTTTCGTAATTTCAGAGAAATATCTAAACAACCAAACAATAGAGCCAAGTCAAAAAATGCTATGAATTTACTAAAGCTGATCATTTTACTATTGGTACACACTCATATTGCGGTCAGTCAAGCCAACTGTAGAAAATGCGTTACATATTATGCTATAAAACGTGTTATCATTACTGTGATATTAAAATGAGTTAACTAGAGCTGAAAACTGTTGTACAAGTTGTATATTGCATATTGATAACAGAGTTAGCCCCAATGTATGTATAATAAATAAAAAGGGTGGAATAATTTGTTTATTAAACTTGAAAGTTATTTTGTAGGGGTACTTAAGTGTATATGAAATTGTCTTTATTAATCCATTATTATTATTATCCTCCCTGCATTCATAATATAACATAAAAAAATGTTTTTTTTACCTGGCTAACTGACGGGGTTTGTTCCATAATGTGGTTGGCTGAGTATTTATGTTCCATATACAAATATATACACCGTGAAAAAATTTACAAGTCTAATAAATAAATTTGAACTTATTTATTTATTATACATCATTGGGGCTGACTGATCAGCTCCATTCTTTCATTTAAGTCACTGACTGACAGCTATTCTACAGATCGCTTTAGTGACAGCTATATGTGTGTGTACACAACTATTATAACTAATAGTCAAATGATCAGCTTTAGTAGATTCACACCATCTTTTTGACCTGGCTCTTAATCTATGAGCCCTGTCGATTATTATTGAAAATAGTTATTTAAAACGGCTGTTACCTTTTTGCTGAATGAATACTTATTTGTTAAATAGATTAGAAAGAAGTCCAAAATCTCAATTTTTTTATTGTCGCTTTGTAACTTTGAGCAAAACTGGTTGGGAAATGGGGAAAATGAGAAAATTTGGAGTGATAATTGTCACACATTCAGAATGCTAATTGAAAGTATCACATGAGAGATAAAATAAATAATAACGCGGGAAAAAACATCTTTGAACTAATGAGGGTTAAGCAAAGAGGGTTGACTCATTTTATTTATATTTCGGGAGCATAACAAAGAGAATCAACCAAATAATGCCGTGTGGTGGTATGGCAGAGTAGAATACCAATGAAATAAATGGAATTAAATATAAATAAACTTTATTAAAACGCACTTAAAATTAGTTCTTTTGAGGCGTCAAACTTTTTTCCCACTTTTTTCTATTCAGATCTTTTGTTGCAATCTTCAAGCCACCTGCCAAAGATGGAGATTATGTTAATAATCCATCCACTCCAAGGGGAGTCTTCATCCACTGGAGTAGAGAAGATGTCTTTCAGCTAAGATAACGATGGTATAAAATGATAAAAATAAATCCTAAAAAACGAGGACAATCAATACATAAGTGTTAAAAGCAATTTGTATTCAAATATTGAAATCAATTAAATATCAAAATTAACTCAATAAAATAAAATGGCTTATGTAGTAACTCCTTCTATAGTTATTTTTGCGTAATATTTTTAATTTTTGCGATCCCTATTTTATCATTTATCAATTACAATAAAAATTACGAATCCATCATTTGGTTTTGGATGGTCTTGAATTAACGTAAACATTTCATAGAAAATGAATTAAGATTTTCTTAATTTTTTTTTTCTCAACAACTTTTCCTTCTTCTTTTTATGAAAGCATGCTTTACACTATTACGAATATTTTTAAACAAAAAATCGGCCAAATCGGTCCTGTGAGCAGTCACCAACGAACAGAATTAAGTGATTTGTATGGAAAAAAAAAATTCCCACTTTTCGTCAATTATTTTCAACTTCAATAATAGTTTTATTTCGAAATAGCCATGTATTATTTATAATTTTATCAATTCAATAAACATTGTCTTAACAACGGACACTGTAAAATTGCCTTAAAGTAATACAGTTGACCGGATCTTAGTTGATTTAGCTTTTCTCTGCTACTGTTAACACCACTACGCAATATACATTTACCCTAATTAAATAAACTATACCAAAAATTATGTTTTTTCAGCAGAATGAACGTAAACTTCAGATCACAAAAACACGATTCGATAAATCCCGTAAAAAGTCTTTAATATAAAACTCCATAGTTAAAAGACATATGCAGCCAGCCAGCGCCATAAAAATTATAATAAACTCCCTAAGTAATTCAAGCTGAAACAAACACAGACACTATAAGAAAACTAAAAGATTTATTAGTTTGAAAAAGTTTCTATACCTCGCTAGTTTTTTATGGTGTTTATCAAAGTTTACAACTTTGATAAACGTCACTTAAAAGTTTTCAGAATATTTTTTAATAAATACTTCGAAATTTTCTACCCTCTTGAAAACGCAAATTAATAACAATCTACTTTCTATTTATTCTCCGTCACCTTTTAATAAAAACCGTGTTTACGGTGCGTTTATTCCGTTTTTTTTTTTTAATTAATCCTGGCTTTTTAATAACCTTAGTCATCCTATGATCTCAGCTCCGGTAAATTGTCCAAACGTCAGGATTTATTAAAGAATAAAAAGAATAGTCGCGTCTTTAATCCGGCTAATGTTCATTGTAATTCGCGATAAGCGCGGGAATGTAAGAACTTAACTAAACTTTCTAGAAGTGTCGATTGTACAACAACTGCTTTGCTGCGTTATATTCAACAGGAGATGCTTTTCTGTCTTACCTTTCTAGAACCGTTGTTAAAAATTATATTTTACTTTAAGGTCCTGGTTTTGTAATTCAATATAACAGAACTAAGCAACTCATTTAATAGCTGACGTTTCGACTTCTTTACAAGAGCCGACATCATAAGATGGCTTATCAGTAGTCTTTTTTCATCAATTCGACGACCGTTTGGTGCAACGGTAGCGATCCTGCCTTTCGCACCGATGGTCCTGGGTTCAAATCCCGGTAGGGGCAGATGTTTATATGATGAATACGAGCATTTGTACCTGAGTCATGGGTGTTTATATATATTTCTATGAATATTACATATCTATGTATCATATATGTATGTCTATCCGTTACCCTAGTATCCATAACACAAGCCTTACTGTGCTTACTTTGGGCTAGGCTAATTGGTGTGAATGTAGGAAATATTTATTTATTTTTATTTAACAATAACAAGTCCATCGAACAAAATATATTAACACCTTCATACAAGAAACCTTAGCTAAAATAGCTTTAAATATTTTATTTCAAATTCACCAACTAAGGAATCGCTCTCTTACGAACGAACTAAGGAAAAACAAAAACTCCATTAAGTATTCCAAACAACTTTTTTATTGGCTACATGTTAAATATGTCTCTTGGAAGTGACTTACGTTTGCTTAGGACTGGCCAAATAACCCACTTAGACACAAACTTATCTATGCCGTAGTGGTATCTCTTTGAGTTTGTAATAAAGTTAAAAATTGATTGTTTCAGTTAATTGGTTGTGTGTGGAAAATCGTGAGCGCCTTTGATAGAATTAAAATACAGAAGTCCTTTGGTTCTGGCATTACGATTGTATTTGTTGACAGTGCCAAGCTTTTGTTGTCTATTTGGATTGCTATCGCACGACAGCTGTCTTTCAAGTAAATATTTTTTCTTTTAAAGGGCTCAATATTTTTGGACCAACCTTTTTGATAGATAAGTATGTGAGACTCAGAGTAAACAGGACTGGAGTAGCCATTAGTCAATATCTCGTACATATTTTTCTGCCATTTTTTGCGGGGGGTGAGGTTACTACTACATTCAATGCCAGCACACAGGAACAAAAACTCTTTGCGTGTTTACAAACGCACACATGCATAATACGACAAACATATTTAAAATACACGCACACGTGCTTAAAATAGTGTGTTAACGTTCTATTCAAACACACGAATGTCATTGTGTGAGAAGTGACATGACATAGCACGAGAATATCGATATCGATAAATCAGTTTCGTTCAATGAATGAATTTATTAACTTTGCGTTAGTATTCCTACAAATACAAATTGAAACTTGATAGTTTATTGCATTTAAAAGATATTTACAATAGGTGTTATTATATATATAGAATTCACTGTGGACCCTTTTGCGTATACCCATAATGGAAAGGAGGAACTCTGAAACATTATTTTTAACAAAGCGATAGTGAATATAGTTATATTTCTCAGATTTTTACTTTGACCGATTGATTATTTGTATTTTTTTGCGATTTGCTTACATCACTTTTTGCAGGTATTTCCTTTTCAACTTATTTTTTAACCTAAAATTAATACATTTAAATGTAATAAACTAAAACTGTTATAATATTACATGTTAATATCTATTTGAAGCATAACTAGTTATATAATAAACTAAGAGGATCATTCAAGAATAACGTTGGCACAGCATGGGCAACTAATCTTCTTCTATTGTTAGATAATTTTTGAAACTGAGACGGCTCAATATGTATGGAACATATAGTACTTGTTCTTGAAGATGCCCAAGATGCCCTATTACCTATTACAAGCATGAATCCATTTTTTTCGTATGCTGTATTCTTTAGGAAAACTGAATATGAAAAATTAGATGTTTCCGGGCATATCAAAGCTTAAAGTATAAATACCAACAATTAGTATACCGCCTAGGGGCAGAGTATATTTGCCTGAACTACACATACCGATCATTTCTAATTTTAATACTGCAATACTATCTTCCAATAGCTTTCATTTATGTACAAATGACTTTTGGTACCACATACCTTACTCCTAGTATCTTGAAGTATTGCAGTTGGACAAGCCGGTTTTTAAAAGGAGCTATAAATGCTACAATATTAATAAAAAACTTAACTTAAATGTTGACGATGACATTTAGCTATTACCATACTAAAATGTCATCAAAATCCGTCGCGTAGTTTTTGGGTGATGCGTGCTCAAACATACATACAGACAGACAAAATGTTCAAAAATTAGTGATTTCGCTTCCTCTACTCTCATTACTAGCCATTTGGTTTAAGGTGGACTTGACCTGTTTTATTCTATATCTTTACAGTTTTATTCTCGTATGTATAATATCGCAGGTAAATAGTATAATTCCGCACTTTACATACGGCGTCATCAGTTCAAAATCACATACCTTATTCTTATTTGAAATCATCATTAATACCTGGTAATAATTACTGAAACAAACTGTAATTTATCTAAGCTGTGTTTTATTATCGTTAAGAAAAAGAACTAAGAAAAGGGTATGTGTTTTTTAAACTGATGACGCCGAATGTAAACTGCGGAATTATACAATTTCCCTGCGACATACAGATTTAAATTAAAAATACATATTTCCAATTTAAGTATGATACTTGCATTCATTCATTCATTACTCACTCGTAAAATCACAATATCGATGAAGTTGACATCACTATTGTGCAAATTAATATTGTACAAATTAATAAGGGTTGCTGATTACAAAATAAAAACAATTTGTCCTGTGGCTCGAAAAAAAATTTTGGTTTCTCGGAAATGATCGGGTGTGCTGGTTAGACGATGGTACCCTTTTAACCGTGTCTTTTTTATGAAGTCAGGGACACTGGAAGTATATACAGCATTAGTACTCTTAATGTTTATGAGCGCCGCCCAGCATGAATAAAAGGACAAATAGTTTGATTATTATTTTAATTAATTATTTTATTTATTATTTTATATTTCCATGTTGTGTGGCAAAGAATAGGCTTCAAGCAGCCGCAAAAGTGTAGGTATGTACTTAATACTAAACTAAAAATAAACACGCAACGTACATTGTTAAAACGAAATTATAATTGGTAATTAATTAATACAAAATTACAGTTATTTATTACCAACAAACTTTTTCTAATTTTTGTCTTAATTAATTGAAATGCGATAATGGTCAACCCTAGGTAGTCTCGTGGGGAGTGCAGCCGTGACGTCATCAAACGAACTTTGAGCGCGAAATTTGAAATTGTAGTCTGCTAAAACATGAAATTATGAATTAAATAATAATCAAAACCTAAAAATTATGCTTACAAATGAAAGGTGACACCATCTTTTTGCATACTAGATATTTTCGAATTTTTTTTACAGTAGAAAACAGCACAGGCAGGCATTTTCGTGGGAGCTCTGCACGGTAAGACGTTCTGATTATTGTGGTTTTAAAATGGCGGCTCAACTAGTTTTATATAACGCACAGGATTCCGACGCTTGTGCATTTGGCAGAGGGGTAATGTTAGGCAAAGGCTACTCCAGTCCTGTTTACTCTGAGATGTGAGACCATATATGTTTAAATTTTATTCATTAAAAATTGTTACTGGAATACCAGAACCGTTTTTGTGATGAAAAAAAGCATTTGTTCCCAAGTTATCGTTTTGTAGATAGTCGTAATAATAGTATACAAATTCGGTGGTGTGGAGTTCACATCTTTTTTTTATTCTCCTAGTTTCTAAAAATGATGTATTAGTATTTTTTAACTTTCAAAACATAAGGAAATACAGAAATAACTGTTTATGTTTTTTTCCTTATTACCTTTTGCCAAGCGTGTCTAAATAACAACCAATAAAACACACTATTTCGTAACAAATCCTCCTTTAAGAAGCTTTGTTATGTAGTTACTAAGAATATACAAAATAATTTGAAAGAAGAACAAAAATTTACATGTAAGCATCTTATACCTACTAGTTACTTAAACAACCTACTCGATATTTACTGATACCTAATCAGACGTAAAATAATCATTATTAAATAACCAAAATTACTCGGTAAATCCTAAACCGAGTTGTATCTGAAACTGATAATTAAAGAGTTTTCAAAAACTTACATTCTTACCTTCTACATATATTTTATTACTTCAACTTATTTTCCGAATGTTACAAACTATGAAATGAGTTCACATGTGCTGCTCACTGGTGCCATCTATTAGAACAATGAAAAACTAAAGTTGCGAGAAATAAGACAGGCTCTACATCTAGTGCAGCTCGGCGGCGGCCGTGTGAACTGTATATTTTATAATGCTTAACAGATGGCCTATTTTTACATTTTATTTATTGAAAGCAAGCTGGCGGGCATCTTCGTTTACTTGTTCATTTAATCTATGGCTTAAATTATATACATACCCGGACTTTTTTCTAAATTCCCTTCAAATGTATTTTTGCTTGTTATAATCTTTATTGTATTACTAGCTGACCCGGCGAACTTCGTACCGCCTTAGCGTAGCTTTGAATTGAATGACGTTGACATTTGTCAGCGCGGTTATCGATGTGGTGTCACAGATTACCACAGATTTTTGTTTTAAATTGAATGACGTTGACATTCGTTACGTTATATTTTTCAATCTTTCTGAGAGATTTTCTTTATATTTTTTTCCGTAAGAACCTTGTACAGAGTATTAGAAAACTACAAAAAAAAAATCAGCCAAATCGGTCAAGCCGTTTTCATGTTATGTCGTGACAACGGAAAACGGGTTTCATTTTTATATATATATAGATTAATTTTTTGATGCGACGGATACTAGTGTGTAATTATCAAACATTAAGTGTCATAAGCATGCACTATGCACAAGGTATAAGGTTATTACAGTCATTGTCAAGAAAACCGCGGAAATTTCAGTACACCCTTACTGTATTTTAGGGAACAATGACCCCTGTAAAAGACCCCTCATTTTATTATTTATTCATCAGTTCATCACCCATCATTCTCAACCGCGGTTTAATTTGATCTTTCATAATATTTCATCGGCATCTAAATAAGAAAAGAAAATATTACTGTGTCTATTTTATAGGGATTTTATACCCCTTGCCTTATAGAAAACAAAAAGTATCCCCGACCACTGTTATTTCAACGACGTAAATTAATAACTGTCAAACCGATGTATCAATAGTAAGTCCTACCACTTTAAATTTATTTTTTATGTGCTTAGTATGTACACATATAGTAAAACCAATTATATTAATTGGCTCGAAGCTTACATTTGGCGGCAAATATAACAATGGTGGGTAATACCAATATTAAATGGGCGATAAATACCCGCATTTTCAGCGGAACCGATAAACAGCTCATTTTTATACGCCAGCGCCGCTAAAATCCCACATTAGCACAGTGATATCGGCAAACAATTAAAATTCACACTGCACGCATGAATTATGTGATATTTAAGCGACAAGCGTCAAGAGGTTGTGATAATTATGCATACAAATTAATGTTGTAAAAAATAAACAATAAATTTGTCCCCCTACTAATTTAAACAGTGCTTTGTTCAACATAATATCAGCCTATCGACACTTCATATAAAAAACACAATGTATGGAATTATGAGCGTACTTTGTACCAACATTGAAAATTGCTATCATCATACGTTACGTCATGTTGGTCAGCATGTGTCGAACGAATGACATTGACACTTTAATGTTGGTACCTCTGACTGTCATTCTAAAGTTGGTAGAAACTACGTGCATAATTCAGTTTAGTAGCTCATAGGGAAGTGCCGTCTCTTAAAACGTAGTGATTCCTTGCTCAGTGCATAGTATATTATGCTTTAAATAATAAATTTCATAATTATTTACTTATTCACTTGTCAGTTCGCTACCACGCGCCTCACCCCTCTCAACAGTCCCAATGCTGCGCGAATTGTGCCATTATCTCACTAAATAATGTAGTTAAACAAAAAATACTACCATAAAGCTAATTAATTAAAGAATCCACAACAGAATCTCTGTTAATCAAAAATCAATCGTAATTAAAAGGCCACGTGAAAATCTGAATATGGTAGCAATTGCTACCGTGGACTGACAAGTGGTTATAACACAACACCCATGTTCGTTATATACCAATAGGCTTCATACATTTGACTAGTCAATTTTGAATGATTCCCGAGTTTCTCGATATTTGCTTCAGAAGTTCTACAACGGACCTACAACAATCTAATGTTACTGTGTTATTTAACTTGTTAATTAACACTCCACGATGCCAAGGACGCACTTACATTGTTAAGCCTCTCGTGGCTTGAGTACTAGATCAAGCTCTGTAATCAGGAATAAAGACATTAACCGAGGGAATTAGTGCACTGCTATTACCGTTTCCATCCCATGTCTAAGGATTGACAACCCACGTATTGCAAAATATTGTTAATAGCTGTCTATGATACATGTATTGTACTAACAACTGAGATAAGATATAAAATACGCGTGTAAAAGACCACTACGCCTCCGAGCCTCCCTCCTGATGAGGAAATATTTCATTGTGAATGCAAAAAATAAAATAAAATACATAAAAACTGAGATTTTAAAATAAAACTGTTAAACAACTAAAATTATAGTGGTTCATAACTGTCACTTATTGTATAGGTGACACTCATATTTTTTAAGACCTTTCTCAGGTTAACCCGCTTCTTCCCATCCCTTCCCCTATACTCCAAACCACTGCACAGTCGGTATGATCCGAGAAATATGGCGGCCGCTCGAGCCGTTAACAATTTATCGGGTGCAGTAAATACTGCCCGTTCCGCTTACTCGATACTTCTATTGGGGATTGCGGTTTGATATATTATGTCATGCCACTTCTAATATATTTATTATCACTTTATTAGAAAAATACGTAATGTATGTGCCTTTTTTATGGAAAAGTATTCCGATAGAGGCACTTGGTTGTGAATGGTCACAACGTAACCTTGTCTATAGATCCTTATAGATCAAGGGTATCCATTATTTAGTTATTTAGTTATTTATTTATTTATTTAGAACAGATTTGTAATATTTCGCAATATTACAAAAACACCTAGTAATGAGTTTGAATGCTATTTATTAATTAAATGAGACATTACCTACTGACTTATTGAATGATAAAATACAAAAAAAAAAGAAGGATAGTACAACAAAGAATTAAAATAAAACGCAAAAAATGAAGTACAATGGACGGTGTTACCGTTCAAAGCGATTTCGACCAGACAACCTTATGTAGGGTCAAGGAGGTAACAGTGGCTCAGTCGACAACAGTGACTCATTAATGTTTCCAGGTTAGTCAAAGCATAAAGTAGGTTTGTCTCTTTTGCACACTATAGCACGTAACCCCCAACCGTGTTTGAACTAGTCGGCCGGCCGGTGCAGTGTCGTTGTGTTGTGTTACAGAGAGAAAACAAATTTCGCTTGGATGAAATTAGATTTTAAGGTAAGTTTCTCTGTTTTTTTTACGTAAAATAATGGCAATTGGTTATGACTATTATATTTGCTGGTTGATAAATATCGTATAATCTTCATTCATATAGTTTTATTATGAGAATTGGATTTTAGTTTTATTGTTACAAAACAAAGTTTACAAAATGGCGTAGTAGTGCACAGTGACTCAATTTTAAAAAGTACACAGTGGCTCGTGAGTCACTGTGTACATATGTACTAGTACCAGTAATTTAAATACTTATAATTGCTACATTAAAAGGCTTTTTTTATGTTTTTAGAATGCCGCGACCCCAAAAGGAGAGAAAAATAGGCAATGTCCCTGCCGGGAGGATAAGAGAGGGATTGCTATTAATTCGAAACGGAGAATCTATACGTAAGGCTTTGAAAAATGTTGGAGTCTCTTTTGCCACTTTGAAACGATACCATCATAAATTTAAAGATGCTCCTTCGCTGGAAGATTTGTCATCATCCCAACTAGAGCCCCATTATTCAGTCAATACGATTTTCACAGCCGAACAAGAGATTACACTAAAAAACTATATAAACCATTGTGCTCTTCTATTTTACGGATTAACAGTCAAAGAAAGCCGGAGACTGGCATACCAGTGTGGATTTTTTTTTTATTTGATTATTGTGTGATTATTAAAAGTTATAATAAGATTAATGTAAAGACTGCCCGTAAAATTATTTAGTCAATACTGAATAAAACTTACTTATAACATAATGGTTCATTTATCTACAATATAAAAAGGCTGATAATGGCAAAGATTATTGTTAATAAATGTTTATTAAATTTCCAATTTACATTATTTGACATATTAATACTTACTTAATTTTATAGGAAAAGTCACATTGTTAGCATTGTTTGTAAGACAAAGAGTTTGTAGACTGTTAGAATAATTTGTTTTTTCTTTAATAAATATATAAAACTTGAATTATTTTGACTATTTTTATTACTCCTTTTGATGAGTCACTGTGTAACTTTTGAGCCACTGTGGACCCCAGGGTTGGGTCACTGTGGACACCTGGGTATGCACAGTGGCTCAAAAATCTTTTTTTAGGTTTCTATTATTTATTTTATTTTAAACCTATTTTATGGAATTGCGTTGATGCAGTGTTAAACTATTATAGTTAATGAATAATATGTATAAGTTTCATATCAATCCAGTAAGGATTTATATTTCATTTAGCTTTTCGAAAAACACATGAGTCACTGTTGCCTCCTTAACCCAAGATGAAATCATGTACGTAGCAGGTTGTTTGGCGTAACTTACAAAAATAAATCTAAAGATATTTGCATCATTTTAATTCATAACACAACAAGGCCATATCAGCTAGTCTTTATATGTAATTCTTCTGTGAGTGTGTATGTCACTGAACTCCTCCTAAACGGCTGGACCGATTTGTATGAATTTTTTTGTGTGTGTTCAAGGGGATCTGAGAATGGTTTAGATTCACAAATCAGTCCGGCAGATGGCACTGCAGTCGGCACAGCAACGCGTGGCCGGTGCAGCTAGTATTATATAAAGATATAAAAAGTAAAATATGAATATCTAACATATTTACGGAACGTTTGACTAAAAACGTGTAATAACGAATCTAACCAACATTTTGAAGATCGGCAAGTATTTAGCTGGACTGATAAACACCGGTAGCGCATTCCAAATATAAACTGCCTGTACCGAGAAAGATTTATCGTAAAACTGCAAAGTATATGTGGGTGTCTTCAGCTAGTGAGTGCAGGTGGAGCGTAAATGTGAAGAGTTTCAAAGGTGTAGGAATTCAAAACGTTCCTTGAGCGCTTAGCTTAGCCTTAGATATAAACAATAAGTATTTATAAAATTATTTATTTATTTAGTACATTTTCACCTGTGTACGGTTGAAGCCAGATTACGACTAGAACAAATGGACTATCATTTTATATCATAATTATAGTTTAGGGTCTTGCGAAGTTTGTGAAATTACTTAGAAGTAAGATTTTTTTTCTTAATTTTTAGTTTAAAGTTAAAAGTTGAACTGAGATTTATTCTAATCTTTTTTTAAATTAAAATTTTATACCTGGCATTAATGGTAAGAAGCTGGATATTTTATGTGTTAAATTACAAGTCCAGAGTTAGTCATAATGACTATGTTACAAAGAAAATTATAAATCAACAGTTACAAAAATCACGGAACATACATAGGGTATTTCCGAGTAGCATCAGATGACAGGAATTAAAAAAAATAACTTCACGATTTCTATCAACCTGTATATAACTGACTGTGAAGGTTATTGTTTGATTTAAATACAAGATTCTTGAAATCTACTAAGCTATGTCATTTAAACATCAACGTATCGTCGAACCTAAGAACGTGGGGTGTATATCACTATCCCGATTGACGTGATTCATTGGACAGTAAGAATAGGAACACTGTTATAATGACAACCAGTTTGTTTAACCAGTGTGTGTTGCCAGTGATGACTTATGGCAGTGAAACGTGGTCGTTCACTATGGGTCTTGTAAGAAGGCTCAAGGTCGCCCAGCGGGCAATGGAGAGAGCTATGCTTGGTGTTTCCCTACGCGATCGAATCAGAAATGAGGAGATCCGTAGGAGAACAAAAACCGCCGACATAGCTCAAAGAATTGCGAAGCTGAAGTGGCAATGGGCAGGACACATAGCAAGGAGAACTGATGGCCGTTGGGGCAGAAAGGTTCTCGAATGGTGACCGCGTGCCGGACGACGCTCAGTGGGTAGGCCCGCTACGAGGGGGTGCAAGGTCGGATAGAACCTCCACGTGTGCCCAGCCCATTGTAGGTCCCACTTCATACGTGCGGTGGGAACGACAATGGGTTCGGGCCGGTGCATCCTGGGCGCCGTCGTATATAATTCCTTAGGGGATTGCATACGACGGCGGCTAATAATCCGACAACAGGGGGGGAGCTCGGCTGGCGTCCTGGGTATCCCGGGTAGCGGTAGCCGAGTATGGGGAGTTTTAGGCGACGCCAGTTCTGGTGTCGCCGAAGGAGCTCGTAACCCTGTACGTAGTGCAGGGCCGAGGGCCGCCACCTTCAGGTGGGGGCCGCGGGGAAGACAACCCCTCTAAAAAATCACCCATGGGGGGCCTTCGGGCCAACAAGGGGGAGCTCGGCTGGCGTCCTGGGTATCCCGGGTAGCGGTAGCCGGGCTAGGGGTGTTTTAGGCGATGCCAGTTCTGCCTGGTATCGTCGAAGGAGCTCGTAACCCTGTACGTAGTGCAGGGCCGAGGGCCGCTACCTTCGGGTGGGGGTCGCGGGGAAGACAACCCCTTTAAAAAATTACCCGTGGGGGCCTTCGGGCCCAGCTCGCGGCAGCGAGCAAGTCGGGGCGATGTCTGGTCCTAGGACCAGCTCCGGCCAACCCGCAACCTTGTACGTGGTGCAGGGAGTGGGGGCCGCCACTTTGGTGGGGGCTGCGTGGAGAGAACCACTATAAAAAATCCTCGAACGCCCGGCGTTTGAGTAACGCGGTGTCGGGCGCCCGTGCGCGGGTGGTTGGTGGAGGACATCAACCTACGAGCGACACCCTTGGGTACCTCCCGTCCCCCGAGGTGTAGTAGGGTTACCCAGGTATCACGGGATCTCCGCCTGGGTGGACCATCTAAATCTCCCGTACTCGTGGGTTAAGTATGAAGTCAGCAAAATATAAAATTAATAAGAAAGTGGAGGAAGAGAAGAGGGACGAGGCACTGGGTCCGCGTAAAAACAGTGCACAGGCAACGAAGATGGAGGTTTGCCACGCAGAAGTAGCTGCTGTTTCGCAGGCACAAGCCAGCGAGGAGAGCAGGAGGAGTAAACGTCAACGCATACACTTGGAGGACAAGGAGTTCCCACCCCTGCCACCACCGGCGGGGAGAGCCTTGACGTTGAAGTTTCCAGCAGAGGATCACCAGAAGGAGGGGAGGTGCCTAAAACCCCCAACAGCGGAGCCGACGGAGGAAAATGACGATGAGGACGACTGCTCCTCTGACGAATCGTCGGCCGCCGAAGTACGGCAGATCGGTGAACGACAAATGTCCGAAATACGCGAATACCGGGACGCGGGGAAGAAGCTGACCCGAGAGATCGGGGAGGTGCTGGAGGATGCCGACCTACCGGAATCTCTCAAGAAGAAACTCAAGGGGTTGGCGGCGGACCAATTCCTTAACCTGAGGAACTTCCGGGACTATGTTATCAGTCTCATGGAAGACGACCCGGAGTTCTTTGAACTTCAAAGGGAAAACGAGAGCCTCCGGCTTGAAATCCGGAAGCTCAAGAAGGATATGGCGGTTTTGAAGACGGAAGTTGCCAAAATTCGATCCGCTGGGCCAGCAAAGCCGGCGCTGCCTACTACAGAGGACCTGCGGCAACTTATCAGAGAGACGCTGGACGAGAGGCTGGGGGAATTGGCGGCGCGAGCAGCCGAGAACCCAGGACCTAAGGAGAGACAGCGACCGGAGAAACCGACGCGTAAAGAGGTGGCTCAACCCTTTTGCACCGAGAGGAGAGGAAGCGAGGCCCCCCCTGCCCCATCCCAGGCCCCATGCTGGGAGGAGGCAGGGAGTAGAAAGAAAAAGCGCGCTGCGAGGAAGCGAGCTGCGGAGGCAGAAAACAAAGCCGCAACCAAGAAGATGGAAGGCAGAAGCGGAAAGCCCAAGGCGAGAAGGGCGAAGCTCATTCCACCTCGGACGACTGCCGTTACAGTTACCATCAAGCCGGAAGCAGCAGAGTGCGGAGAAACCTATTCGCACATCATGAGGAGAGCCAGAGCTGCTATCTCTCTTAGTGATGTGGGAATTGAATCAGTTTCAATGAGGAGCTCAGCGACGGGCGCGCGTATCATCGCGGTACCAGACGTCAGCGGAGTCAAGGCGGACGCACTGGCAGACGTACTAAGAAGGACGCTGGAAGACTTGGCAGTCATAGGGAGGCCCGAGAAGACCGCGGACGTGCGGATTTCGGGCATAGATGACTCCGTCGATCAAGCTGAGGTGCTAGAGGCGGTAGCGGCCAAATCAGGCTGCTTGAGGAGCGCCATTAAAGCGCAGTCGATGAGGGCGGGCCCAAGTGGCATCGGGCATATCATGCTCCGCTTGCGGGTGGCGGCCGCTAAAGCGCTCATAGAAGACGGGACTAAGCTCCGCGTAGGATGGATTACCGCAGAGATCAGGGTCCTCGGACCCCGTCCGTTGCGGTGTTACAGGTGCATGGGGGTCGGGCACACGAAACCCAAGTGCCCGGCAGCGGAGGACAGGAGCGGCCAGTGTTTTAGGTGCGGAGTGCCAGGACACACTGCCGCTACCTGCAAGAGGGAGCCAGCGTGCTCGGTGTGCGCCGCCTTCGGGCGGCCGGCCGACCACGTCATGGGCAGTCGCAAGTGCGACCCACCGGTGGTGAAGGGGAGGCCCCCTCCACCACCGATGGACCCCATGGAGGTAGGGGCACCCAGCCCATCGGGTGCCTAACCCCCCCCGTAAAAACGCTCGTGGGGGAGAGAGCCTCTTCCACCCCTCCCTCGCGGGAGAGGCGTGAAGACGCCGGAAGCGCGGGCGCGAGCGGGGGTCGCACGCGGAGCGCTTGAGGAGGACCCTCGGTACCATCTTCCGAGGGCAGAGCCCCCTCTCGCCGCCCCCAGGTGGCATCGGAGCTTTTCTCCGAGGCCGCGTGGGGGGGGTCGAGAGGGGTGCTCGGCGGGACGGCGACCGCGGAAGCCCTCCGGGAACTATTGTTCCCGGGGGACTTCCGAGGACGCACGGCCCGATTGAGGTGGGGAGGGGAAGTGCCTGCACACCTCGGCCGCCATTAGGGTCGGTCGAGTGGTGCGGCAGTTCTTCTCCCCACCAAAAGGGGGCCAGCGGTTGTCGGAGCGGGAGACCGGCAGCTGCATTGCACTTGGCCCTCAGGCGTGCGGGGTGTTCAGGGCGTCACGGTTCACCCCGTTGCTCCGTCCCTCACGGAGCATAGGCGAGGTCCGCCCACGAGCGCGGACCCACACTGGTTCGGGTCGCGGGAAGAAGCCGTAAGGGGCCACGCGACCCCCACCACTGTGTTGCGGGACGCCGCAGGGTTTTAGTGGGTAGGCCTCCAAGCCTTTACCGGGCGCTAGGCCGGGTAGGGGCATGGAGGAGAGTCCCACATATCGTCTCGTGCTCTCCCGGCACGAGCGAATGCGTAACGCATTTACTGCGAAAACAAAAAAAAAAAAGGCCCGCTACGAGGTAGACCGACGATCTGGTCAAGATCGCGGGAAAACGCTGGATGCGGGCAGCACAGGACCGATCATTGTGGAGATCCTTGGGAGAGGCCTATGTCCAGCAGAGGGAGTCGTACGGCTGATATGATGATGATGATGATAATTATAATGAGTTTCAGTCCCATTATCTACATTAGTTTTGCGTGATGACTGCCAGATGAATAAATAATGCTAACTGCTAAATGCGTCGAATGTGGATCTTCTGATTACTGTTGATAGAACTACCCACTTAATCAGTTATCATCTGGTGCGTCAAACTCAATTGACAGTGTCGAATTTGACTTTCACAACTGTCAACATCAACTGACAGTATCTGTTTCCATTTTGACGTATTGAAAGTGTTGCCATTTGATAAAAATAACAGCCGACTAGTAGATTTGGAAGGTTTAACTGGTCTCATATTTGATATTATGGATTTGTGCAACGGATGTCATCTCAACATTAATAACAGTGAAAGGATAGCTTGCACTGTTTGTTCTAATGTTTATCACTTTGCTTGTGTGAATATAACTAGAGACAATTATACCAAGCTGTCGGTTAGAGCTAAAAGTTTATGGAAGTGCCCAGAAGTTTTGCGAAACAGAGGCGACAACACTAATACTCCAATCAAAGAAGATGCTGTTGTCCTCGATGATCATCATCAGCTTCAAGAGATGCTGGACAAGAAACTAGCTCAGTTGGAGACTTCTTTAATCACCAAAATGTTATCCATCTTTCGTTCCGAAATTGAAACACTTCAGAAAGATGTTAAACTTATCCCGGAATTAAAAGAAACCATTGAGTTTCTGTCAGGCAAATACGATGAAGTGAATCTGGAACTAAAGGAACTAAGGACTCTGACATCCGATCTTAGACGAGAGAACGCTAAGCTAACTGAAGGTATCAACGAGCTAGCGTCTAAAGTGAATACCATCGAACAACAGGCGCGTGAATGCAATCTGGAGATCCAGTGCCTGCCGGAGTTTCCTAAAGAAAATCTGTCCAATACGGTGCTGCACTTGAGCAAGGTTCTATCTTGTCCCCTGGATGAATGGGATATTTTGTCATGTACGAGAGTGGCTAAATCAAATCCAAATTCAACGAGACCGAAAGCCATCATAGTCAAGTTGTCTTCACCTCGAGCGCGTGATACCATCCTTGCTGCCAGTCTTACATATAATAAAGCGCACCCTAAAGACAAATTAAACAGCTCCCTCTTGGGTTTGGCTGGTGAAAAACAACAAGTGTTCCTGTGTGAACACCTCTCCCCTAGTAACCGTTCCTTACACGCCCAGGCCCGTATATTTAGGAAGGAGAAAAATTATAAGTATCTGTGGGTCCGGAATGGTCGCATTTTGATGAGGAAAGACGACGAGTCTCCGGTGATTTGGATTCGCCACGCTGGGATGCTTCAATCCCTTAGGTGTTAACCAGTATCGGGTTTGATTCTAGATTAATATAGTCTAATTAGTAGAATAATGTTTAATTGTAAACTAAATATTTACTATCAAAATGTTAGGAGTGTGCGTGGTAAATTAAAAGAACTTTATTTATCTAGTCTTAATAATATATATGATGTTATTGTTTTGACAGAGACTTGGTTGAATGACAGTGTATTTGATGCGGAAGTTCTCAATGATAGCTATCGTATTTACCGCAGAGATCGTGACTGCACGACTTCTACGAAAAAGGACGGAGGCGGTGTTCTTATTGCGGTCTCTAAGGTTTTATACTCATGTCGCCTGCCACATTTGGAAGGTTTGGCTGAGGATTTATGGGTCTCAGTCAGGGACTCGTCATCATCAACAGATGCGTTAGTTATATGTGCTTTGTATTTTCCTCCTCCTGTATCCATAGTGAATCTGAATGCTTTGCTCAATGGCATTTCTGAAGGGTTGTATTCACTAAATAATAGTGACAATATATTGGTTGTAGGAGATTTTAATCTCGCCAATGTTGAATGGACTCCTTCTCCGTCTCTATCCTCTTCAGCTATGGCTATGAAGTCAAGTAATTGTTCTGTCAATCAATTACTGTCTGACTTTATGTCTTTACATGACTTGTTACAATTTAATACAATTAAAAATAAAAATCTTAAGTTATTAGACTTGGTACTGTCAAGTGTCACTTCTGTTGATATCGAGGCGGTCGACGATCCTCTCTCAACTATTGATTCTCACCATCCAGCTATTAATATCAATATAGATTTCACGATTAAAAAGTTTTTTAAAAAGAAAGCTGTTTCTAAGTATAATTTTCATTTGGCTGATTACTCTGAAATTAATAATGGTTTGAGTTGTATTGACTGGGATAAGGAACTTAAAAATGTGGGCTTGGTTGATGATATGGTTTCTATTTTTTACTCGCTTCTTGGCGATATTATTGAAGAACACGTTCCTAAATTACCCCCTAAGACTACCAAGTATCCTGTGTGGTACTCAACGAATTTAATTAAACTTATTAAAGAAAAAGAGAAATTACGAATTAAGGTTAGGTTGTACAATAATCCTATTGACAAGTTCTATTTTAAGGAAGCTAGATCTAGATGTCATTTACTAGTTGATAAATGTTACCGTCGCTACTTGAATAAAATTGAAAATTCTATCAGCCTGAATAAGACCCTTTTGGTCTTTCATTAGAAATAAACGTAAAACTATCGAAACAATACCCAGTGAAATGCATCTGGATAGCTCCAAATTTAATAATCCTCAGTCTGTGTGTAATGCTTTTGCTGAATTCTTCTCTTCTGTCTATATAGCTGACCATTCTGTGCCTTCAAAACCGGTTACCAGTAGCTTAAATACCAATAACATCCTTGATAACATATTTATTTCAAACCATTCTATTGAGAAAGAGATGATGAAACTAGATCCTAGGAAGGGACCAGGGCCAGATGGTGTGCTAGCCTTATTTATTCGTAACTGTGCTTCGAATCTTTCACATCCCCTTGGTCTTATATTTAATCACTCCCTTTCTACCGGCAAATTTCCTTCAGTTTGGAAAAAAGCCAATGTCTTACCGATTCCTAAAGAGGGTGATTCAAGTGATATTCGAAACTATAGACCCATTTCATTACTATCAGGATTTTCAAAACTGTTTGAATCCCTTGTGTGTCCTTACTTTACAAACCAATTCAAATCTTTTATCGTTCCACAACAACATGGCTTTCGCCAAAAGATGTCTACAGTTACGAATCTTGCATGTTACGTTAATGACGTAAGCTGTGAGGTGGACCAAGGTCGGCAGGTGGACGCCATATATACCGATATAAGTAAAGCGTTTGATAAAGTTAATCACGCGTTACTGCTGAACAAGTTAAGTATGGCTGCAGTACACGGAACTCTATTGGACTGGTGTAGTTCGTATTTATCTAAGAGATATCAAAAGGTAGTGGCTTGCGGATACGAGTCGGGTTCCTTCCTGGTACCGTCAGGAGTTCCTCAAGGCTCCCATTTGGGACCAGTCTTCTTCTTAGTATTTATAAACGACCTAGTTAATGTTGTACATCACGCCAAGTGCTTATTATTCGCTGATGATTTGAAAATTTATAAAACTGTGAGTAATTTGAATGACTCCTCCTTACTTCAGAGGGATCTTGATCAAATAACTGTTTGGTCAAAAGTCAACAAGCTCCCTTTCAACTCCAAGAAATGTAAACATATAAAGTTCACTAAAAAGCTTGCTCCCATATGTTCTTCTTATTCAATAGACTCTCAAACACTTGAAGAGGTATCGTCCATTTGTGATTTGGGAATTGTTCTGGACAATAAGCTGAATTTCATACCACACTTTGATGGAATCATAGCGAAAAGTTTGAAATTGCTTGGTTTCATTTGGCGTAACTGCAAACAGTTCAAAGATTCTGCGTCTTTTAAATTTATTTACTCTGCGTTAATACGAAGTTCTTTAGAATACTGCTCGTCTATTTGGAATCCTAATTACAAATGCCACATTGACAGGATTGAAAGAATCCAAAAGAAATTTTTGTATTTTCTTTCGTATCATCAGGGAATGAAGCATACTCTTAATTCATATAACGACCGACTGAAGTATTTTAGGCTCTCCTCTCTTCGACTTCGTCGGTTGGTCGCCGATCAGGTTTTATTGTATAAAATTCTTAGAGGCTTCATAGACTGCCCTCAACTCCTAGGCGAAATTAAATTTAAGATACCAAAACCTAATTTCAGACTAGTTAACTATAAACCTTTTTACTTGAGGCCTTGTCGGACGAATTTGGGAAAGCAGAGCGTTATACACAGGTTGTGTGATGAATATAACAAACTTTGTAAGTCTTCGAGTGACAGCGACTTGTTCACCTTATCTTTAGTTAGCTTTAAAAAGTTTTTGATTTGTTCTGAGGATTGCGTGGTTTAGCTTCTTGATTATTATGTTTACCCTATTTTAAGTAGTTATTAAAATCCAAGTTGTGTTTGCCTGTAATTGTTTTTTGCACTGTGCTTTTTATGTAAAAAATGTATTGTGTATAGTTTTTAAGTGTAAAAAATGTTGGCAGACCAAATAAATAAAATAAATAAAATTAAATAAATAAACACTAGATTTAGTTATTGCAAATAGTGCACCAGGAAATGTTACCAATTGTGACGCGTCCTTAATCGAACTTCAATAGATGTTTGCAAGCAATTTCGTACCGTTATTAAACACCTGAAAATTGTTCAATGTTACAAATGGGGACAGTGCGATGCACAGACAACATTGTTCCCAATGCGTCTAGGCCTCAACTGCTACTTTACCCCGATAAACTATGCTGTTACTTTTGTGTTTGTTCCCACCGGGTCACTTTGATTAAAGTCACGCACGTACCCTGTTGCATGTTAGCAAGAATTTCTTCATCATCGACATCGCGATCTTATTATAATTTCATTTAAAGCAGTATTGTCCAATAAAAGGTTTTTTATTAAGATTATTGTTAAAATAAATTTGGT
This sequence comes from Calamotropha paludella, assembly GCA_927399485.1. Classification (NCBI taxonomy): domain Eukaryota; kingdom Metazoa; phylum Arthropoda; class Insecta; order Lepidoptera; family Crambidae; genus Calamotropha; species Calamotropha paludella. The sequence goes on from OV656820.1 coordinate 7,706,809, forward strand.
TTAATTATGACTCTTATCTTTCTAACGCACTATACGTTATACTAAGTACAAAAAGATCTTATCAACTTACGAATATTAAATATGAAATTAAAAAAGATAACCAAAAATACAATTGATGGGAAACGACTGATGTTCATGTTATAAAAAATCAATATGGTGGCTGATAAGCAATCCGTGTGTTTGGCAGAAAAAAGCGCTTGAGGGCGCTTACCAGCGCTGAAAAACAAACTATACACTTTTCGGCCAGAGGGCTTACCATCATCTTTTAGTGCGATTCAAGTTCGATTGTCAAAGTGAGACACCGCTATACGCGGTCTATAGTGACGTCTCTTTTTAACAGCTAAACTTGAATCGCTATAAGACGTGATGGTAGGGCCTCTGGACACGTTTGCTAGCTTCAGTTGTGCTGTGACAATCCGCCATTTGGCTTATTATTGCTTAGCGATCGCCATTTTGCTTACAAGCGCTCGCAAGCGCTATTTTTTGCCAAACACACGGAATGTTTCTGTAGTTTTACCCGTGTGTTTTTATTATTATTTTGTATTAATAGAAATGCGTTATGATGACATTTGGAACAAGATTTATTGACAAAAGATGAGTCAATTTGATAATCAGTTAAAGAAAGGGTATTAACCTTTTAATGGCTTCATTTAAGCCTAAATACAAATAACGACTCAATATTAAATTAACTTTTGTAAGGATCTTAAGTTTTTTACAGCCTTAAGGCTATTTAGTAATGACGAATCTTTTAAATGCCTATGTTATAAGGCAGTTCAAAAAAATCGAGAGTCTAGAATTTAAGGCTTAAAAGCCTGTGATCACTAGCAAGAACAGAACCCCCACAGATGAAATGAATGCAGATTGATTGGAGTCAATAACAGTAAACACTACCGGTTACAACCAACGTTACTCCTAAAGCAAAAGAGAACTCAAGACAAATAATTAGTGATCACCCATCCGGTGGTCGGCCTTGGCGAAAATTGCCTAACTTACACAATTGCATTCTGGACTGGAGTCGTAACTCTATCGAGGTTCGTTAAATCAATCGGGGAAAAAACATTATAAATTATCATGTTTCATATTGTGTAGAGCCTATTTAAGAAATAACGTACAGAAATTAGTACTTTTTACTTGATATTCTACTCCAAACAACATATTTAACATAATTGCTTTTCTTTATGCTGAAATCTTAAACTTGAACTACTTCGTACGCGTATAACAAGTCGAAAAAAGAAGGTTTATCACTTATCTTATTAAAAGTAAACATATAATTCACTAATCTGCAAAAAAAACGCGACTAAAGGCAAACTTAAAAAAAGTGAAATTAAGCAGCCACACGATCGTAGTGCGTTTGTAGGGTGACAACATCATTAGTTTAATAAAAACATATTTAAAAGAACAATGCAAATAAAAATAAAAACACCTATTAGCACAATGGATGATTTTATCGCGATAGCGACAAACAACCTTTGGAAAGTAATAAAAAGCGTGCATGTAACAGACGGGTTTGGCTTAACTACAATAAGAGAAAAGACATTTTCATCAAATTAAAACATAAAAAAGTTGAGATAGAATATTGAGTATATATAATTTAAAAGTATGATAAGTTAAAAATTATTTTATGTTTATTTTACAGACATAAACCTAGATATTGGTCTTTCTCGTGACATTATAAGCAGACTTACCTCTAGAGTGTACAGATTTTCAACATATTTTTTGCATATTTGCATGCGTTTTAACATCGCTACCTCAGAGTTTTTAGATTTACTGGTTTTAATATCAACTTTTGTCAATATTGAAAATAGGACAAGGGCTAATTTGATACGCAAACCAAGGGTATCTTGGATACATTTATGAAGACAGTTTGTTTTTTTCCAAACATTTAAAAGTCTCTTATTAATATTAGTCCACGAAACATCTAACCGTAACTTAGGTAGGTACTCTTAAAGCGAAAATGTATGTAAACATTAATAAAGATCTTAAATCATGAATGTCTATTCGCTAACGCAATGTTCTTTGCTTTAACGGGAAATCTTATCGAAATGACGGTCCAGTTTAACTTTATAACTGACAACTACGAAATGTAAATTTGTAATCACATTTTTTTTAGTATAGCTAAAAATTAACACTAATTTACTGAATTAAGGAACTGAAAGTACTTTATTGTTTAAAAAAATAGTTTAACACATATTTTTTATGAAGAACCTTCGTTTCAAATTTCAACCAGACTAAATTGTTTAAAACTAATAAATCAAGTGTGGGACGCTATAAAAAACTTTACCATTTTTTAAATATCCCCTAACTGATTGCTTATATGGTGCCACTACGCAACGCAAGAGATGAAGTTTTGCAATCGACTGGTGAAAGTCGGATACCGCAGCCTCCAGTCCAACCTTATTGTGTGCGAGTTAACGGTACCTGTCACACGGATAACATGGTAAGTAAAAAAATCACATATCACACTTTTTTTTTTAAAACACAATTTTTTTTAAGAGTTAGAATGTATTTTATATCATATGAAATATGTTATGCTGATACAACTATTTAAATTTATTAGCATTATAGTGAAACTTATTTGTGTCTTGATGTTTACATAACTTGTTATGTCAGAGGCGCGAAAAGGTATGACTACCGTGACTAAATTTCTTTGTTTCTTAGATCTTAATTATTAGAAAAGTTTAAAAGAAAAGATTAACTAAAATATGATTTTAAATTAAGTCAAATTTTATATTCGCAGTTTAAAAACTTCTTAATTTTTTTTTATTTTGTTAAGAACTTTACAAGCGATTTATTTAATAACAGTAAAAGTATTTTCAAGTATAACTTTATGATAAATATCTAAGTTAAAATAATCATAAACACAATTATAAATACATAAGAAAATCTTATTAGAAACAAAAAACTTGTAAGTAAATATTTACATCATACGTATAATGTGTTATTTTCATTTATATAAAAAATCGTATTAGTTTCTTAAACATCGTTCAATCAAAACATTTCTAATTTAATTGCCTTATTATATTAGAACAATCAAAGTTGAATAAAAATATCTGTCGTGAATGCCTGAATAAGTAAATATATATCAACTCGTACTCGAGCACAAAAACAGAAAAATTCTAGGCTTTATTCATTAATTATTTTTAACATTTGTTAATTTAATATTCGCATTATATAATGCGAAAATAAGATATTTGTTTCCTGTATCCATTTTAAAATACGCATATTTCGGTAGTAATTATTTATAAATAATAATTTTGCTTTAATTTTAAAAATAATGTTTTGCACTTTTACAAAATAAGAATTATCAAATCCTAAATAAACACCCATCAACCTGACTCATGCCGTAGCTTTCTATTCTCTGCCTGAGGTCTGCATTTATGGGTTTGCAGTCCCAAATTTCGTTTACTCCAAAACGGTCATTATGCCATCACACATCCAAAAAAATTTGCTCTTATTTCTCCTTAGTTATTATAGTTGTACCACTCAAAACCCATCGATTAAGATGCAGCTTTAATCTAAGCGGGCCGATGTATTACGGACGTGGACCCACTCGTAACACAAGGGGTTAACCAGGAGGGATGAAGAGGAAAATTAATAATGTATTAAGTGCATTGCTAATACTCTTTATTATATTTAATTTTAGCTGAAACAAATCACGAAGTTAATTGCAACCATAGACACTTGTGAATAGCATAGATTGCGGGAATCCGAAGACATCCTTCTTTATTACCTTTATTAAAATTAAAAATAATGTCTCTACTAAACCACTTAATGTTTTTTTAGGGTGCATCTCAAAGCGACAATGGGCAAGCGCCGGCTGGAAAGCTGGACTTGGTGTCAAGAATCAAAGCTCGAGTAGCAGCTACTGACCCGAAGAAAGCAAAGGAACTTGGTGGAGTTTTCCTTTTTAATATCATCAAGGGTACTTCAGTTTACAGTTGGAGTAAGTAACTTTTGAGGTTTCATACCTCAAGAAAAAGCGAGGTCACCGCTTTGCTCCTGAAGCAATTGTAATGGGCACCCTCCGAAAGCAAGAGAGGTCTAATAATGATTCGTATTGGAATCACTTCGTTGAACCGTTTTAATAAGTACGCTTGATGGTAGCGTATTAAAATTAATATAGTATTTAAATTAAATAAATTTAAGAACTAATCAATATCAAATCTTTAGGTTTAATTTGAGCTGCAAAACTATCAAATATCTAAGTCAACGGAATCACATAATACCATAAAAGTTGCTCATTCTGACAATAGTCAGATGATCGATTCCCTTTGACCTATAGAATTATGAAATTTTTACAACAACACAAGTATCGAAAATCGTTAACTTGATAGTGTTATTACAAATGAAAATATTTCTGTCTATGTTAAAAAAGAGCAGCTTTCAAAGTTTTTTGAGTATCTTGGAATAGCACTGAGTGCTATGTTCGGTGTTTATAAACAGTAATATTACCTCGTACTATGGTAGTGTTAACACGATACTCATTCTTCTTAAAGGTAAGGTTTTATGTAATTATTTAGGATTATCTTAAAACTTGAAACTAAAACTATCTGAATAATCAAGTTTTTTTAAATACTGACCAAGAATATCGATAGAGACACCAGTTTTTTTTACTGGACTGGTTCGAAATTTTGTATAGGCGAGGTTCTGTTGATATATCTTTCATGACTGATTATTATAGCCTCATATCTTATCAATATTCATTTGTCTGTATATATAGTCAAAATTTAAAAACCTATTGTGCTGCTAAAGAACACAATAACTTGCAATAGACAAACAATAAACAGTCACTTGACCTTTGATCTTTACACGTAGGGTATTATTATCGCTCTCCACTTTCATTACACCTACTACAGTAATTTAATCATACATATAGAATGGAAAAGAATAGTATATGTGTAGGTACCTATTGTTTGACCATCACATTAAACACGACAGAGATATTTTACAAAACAACAACGAAAGGAAATTTAATGAACTACAAATAACACTCATACACTATGTCCGTAAGGGTTTATAATAAATTAACTAAATTATTAATAAATGAAAAAACAAAAAAATATTTATCAAAATACTACTACACAAATATTATTATACTTTACAAGAATACTTCAGTAATTAAATAAATATATATACGAGTAACATAGTAAAAAATTATACAAATTCTTTAATACAAAAATATGAAATTTCTAATTATAAGACGTCCTTTCCTTTTCATATTATTATGCTCTACGTACAGGGTTCAAAGTATTCTTTTAAATTACGTATTTACCACCTTTGAAAAGATTGTGGAATGCAAAAAATTAAAATGAATTAAATAAATTTATCATCATCAGCCTTATTTATGCCACCAATGCTGTGGCACCTGGTGGGTGCCAAATTGCGGACCAAATCAGATTACTGGGTGCTCACAATTGCAGATGCAGTCGAGAATAATAAGTTGACATTTAAATAATTTTTAATCAGCCATACGATGATCGGTCTTTGTGAAAATCGCTTAACCTTTGTATTCTAAGGATAGAACAGCTGTTAGCGCTTCGACTAACCGCTGCTCCATTTTCATCGGGTTCCAATAATTATGTGCTATTTATTACTTTTGGCTAAATTACTTGTCAGATCTTTACAGTCATGAGATCTTTGACGACGTCGTCGAGTTCGCATACAGCTTTTCAACGGTGGTAACGCGGCTTCAAAGGTCGGGGTTCAATCCCCAGCCGGGTAAATGAAGAAAACGAACTTTTCTATATTGTCTATGTGGTCGAATATTTATTTACCTACCAAAATCTGATCTAAGTGTATGAGATTTTTTAATTAATACCTTACTATGTCATTAGTGTTAAAGTTTTGATTTCGGACCTTATTTCAGTGAACTTAGGTCTATTTACAAATGTAGGTAAACTCAAGTAGTAACGTTTACACATTTAAGAACTTACACTGAAGCGTCTGACTTTCGGGTCATTTATTTACTGTTAGTGTTTTCGTTACATGGCTGTGGACGAAACATTTATATTGGCATGTTACTTTAGTCCATTTTACTTTGTTTAGTTCGATCAAATAGGACAACTTGGAAGGAAAAAAACTAACAAAACAAACACAACAAAAGTTTTTACTTAGTGTGATGTGACTCAAGATGTTTTATTGCTCTATTTGGAAGTTGTCACGACATATGGGTTATTTCACTTATGATATACAAAGTTATAAACAGTTGTTATATTTTACGACTTGTAGTAACTGAAATAGAATATAATTTGTTGTTAACAGACAATAACTACCTAAATAAAAATCAAATTTCATGATTTTAAGAAGGGAGCGCGATAGCGATACTATACCTGCGTTCAATCTGAGATTACAGAGGTTAAGCAACCTTTTCAAAACCCTGTTATTGGACGGGTGATCAAAAATTGCTATTAGCACACACCAATCCCACGTTAGCACGTGAAATGGATATGTATTGTCCATCCTCCCTACAATCATTTCATTCGTAGGCGACGATTGATGATAATTTTAAAAAGGTTTACGTACCCATAAAAGTATGCTGCGCTGATATGGTCACGTTATGAAAAGACCAGACGATCACGTTATTAAAAAGTGCTATTCCTTTGCGACAAAAAAGAGGAGAAGAGAAAAATTTCAAACCACCTGTATGACGAATGTCCAAAAGGATATGAATGTATTGGGTTTCCACGAACAAGACGTTCAAGATAGAAATAAATAGACCCCGCGTATGGTATAAGGCGAGGCAGAAAAAGAAGAAGCACATAGAAAAGTGAACCTTTAAATAGAATAAGTAATAACTTAAAATGAGTGATCGTATCGGGTTTACTCATAAAGTATAACTGGGTAGGTAATTACTATACGTTAACATTAAGATTTTGTTATTTTTGAGGTCGACAATTGATTGAAAGCTTGACATTATCGTCGACACTGTATTATATCTCTAGTGAGAAGAGTCCATATTAAATAATATTTGCATGTAGACATATTGTATTGAACTTATCACCACCATAGTGAGCATGGGTAGCATCGCACCACCTCGCAGACGTAGTATAAAAAATACTAATGATGTAGTTCTCTAGAAATGCAATTTGCAAAATCAATAAATATCTCTTTGATAACTGGTTTAGTGTATAGGTCATCAGCCAGGCTATATTTTACTACACAGGTATTTTACCTGTATATACTTTTTGTTTGAATCATTTATAAATGTTAAATATAGCGATCAATATGAATTCCTTATTGTTACAGCGCTAGACCTAAACAACGTCACGGTATATGAAGGAGAACCCGAAGAGGACCCTGATACGACGTTCACGCTCAATGAACATTACTTTAAGCAGCTGGTACAAGGCAAAGAAGACGCTCGGACCATCATGCAGGCCGGCCGCTGTTCTGTCACCGGCGATATAATGAGAGCAATGAAACTTGAACCTTATATTAAACTAGAATAACGTTTACATTCCTAGAGAGTAATTAAGAAACATGTGATGATCTGCCAATGTTGGTTGATTAGCCAGTAACTATTTATTGACAATGCTGTTGATTTTGTTCAAATAGACATTGTCCTACGACTTAGTAAAGTGCAGCCAGCAGGCTAACTCCGGGTGTCGAAAAGCTTCTATTAGGATCTTAGTTTGTAGTAGAATAGATGTAAGTAAACTCTGATACAACTGATAAAATAGGTTAAGTGAACCGTGAGTTCACCCAATAAACAAAAAATCTTAAAATGTTAACAATTAAATAAGACTTCACCACACACTGGTTTAGCTTGCTAACCCTACGATGAATAACAAAATCGACATGAACAAAGTCACGGCAAAATAATTAAATGACTTATTTAGTAAGTTTTTTTTTATCGTTGGATACAGCTTATTAGTCAAGTAATTTTTTACCCCTAAAAGTACCACTCGTAACGTAAGGATAATAGTAACTGACGACATGTCTGAATTTATCAGTACAATACGATATATGATTAATGAGATTTGTCTGAGATTTCAAAATTCTACCCTTAATGTTACTTAATTGAGGCTTAATTATAATTAAGATCAAACAAATGTTTTTAAGCAATCAGAAATATGCTCAGGAATTTTCTAAATACCACGACGAATACAGTATGAAATTAACAATATACCATTTTAAAATGACACTGAGAATCGAAGTTCATTTTTGAGACATTATTAGAACAAAAGATTTTATGCAACGATTGCAAAGCAAAGTAAGCACTATAAAGGATATTTTAGCATTTAAGTAGCCAATTAAAAAGTAATTAAAATAATTTGTGATAGATTAATAAGGTTAATGTGAAACTAAAATATAGATTTTATAATTTTAGTATATCTAGAATATTTTATTATTTCACCTTCTTTGATGCATTTACTTTGACAGGTGAATAATAACTGAATCTAAATTAAAATCAATAATACGCAACTTCCTTTTTAGTTCTAATTTTGTATCAATAAAAGGGGTAATTACAAAAATCAAATGATGTCAACTGTAGATCACAAAATTAGGACACAAATTATTAAAGAATTGATGACGTGACTGCGGATACGTTTCAAATAAGCTTAAAGTAAGCACAATTATGTATACGAAAAATGTAGTGTTACCAATATTTAAAAAAAAAATCTTGTTAGTATTTAGGATCTTTTCAATATTATTATGTAGTTATGGTGATAGTGGATTTTTACCCATTAGGTCTTTGTGAATATACAAATACTGACAAATGAAACAAAGCAGTAAACAAAATATTCTTACTAAAACCTGAAATTGATTATATTTCACTCATAAATCAGCATTCGTCATTATTCATCATATAAATACAACAAAATAAGTGACTTAAGAATAGACTCTACGAGCTTGTACCCCTTAGCCGTCTTCTATAAAGAAAAATATACTACATTTAAGTTAATTAACGATAATGCTATAGGTTATTAGTAAAAAAACTTTATAAATAAAATAAAAGAACATTTTAAAACTGTGTCTCGAGAATACTTATACCTAATGTTAACACAGTGAACATAAAAGCTTTGCTATATAAGAAAACACACACACACATATACATCAACAACACAACTAATACATAATACAACAGCTTTGTAAGCAAGTGAGAGCAAATGGGAGCTGGTTTATGAGGAAAACACGTTCCGTTTAGGGTATAAGATTAATATAATATTAAATTAAAGCAAAACCAAACTTTTTTTTTTTTTTTATATATATATAATGGCACTAGTGTTGCTTTGAAAAACCAAACATTCGTACAAACTCTCTAAAACGCGACTGACAACCAACTTCAAAGCAAAAAAATTACAAACAATAAAATATTAAAAAATACAAGACATTCTAAAAAGGTTGCTATCAACAACAAGCTTTAATAAAGGATTTTCGAATATTTTAATATTTGAAGTATAAATAAGGGTTAAATCTAAATATCTATTAAATACCAAAAATAAAAAAAAATATTTTTAGTATTTATTTGTCCCAAAATTCATTGTGGATTGTTGGAAGCTCAGTTTCGCAAGCTCTACTGAAGACTTGGGGACAACCAAGACCGTATTTAGCGTGTTCTGCATGAAACAAAGTAGTGAAGTGCGATCGAATGCAAATAATTTTATGTTGGGTAAAGCAGAGTCCGATAGAGACCTTGCTAAAAATCTACCTAACTTTTATATTTAAGGAAAGTAAATTAACTATCTGATGTGGAAATGTAAAAAAGACCCCCATTTACTTAAGTTATCTAACTACTAACTACCAGCTCAACGGTCGGTTGGACCCTTTGTAAAATCAACTGCACATCAACGTTGACACAACTGTTAAATTCCTCGATTTTCAGTTTAATATCAATTGACAAAATTTTACAATACCCTTGTGGTAGGTCAATGTGTTGTTGTCGGTACGTACGTAAAGTCTGTTCATTCTTACTTGTCCTATTTGGTAAACAATCTTGGCATAAATTTTTAATGAAATCGCCCATTTAAAAATAAAATAAGAACAAAGTCAATAATCTATTACAATAAATCGTTATTATATATTGAAACCTATTGAATCTAGTTATCAGTTGATTTTTAATGCAGCATTTTTAATAAAAAGGAGTGCCACGATTGTTTACCAAATAGAACAAGTTAGGATGAACAGACTGTATATGGGCATATACATAGCTGGGTTTGTTTTTAAAATAATTCTCTTTATATAATGATAACAAGCATAACAAACAAAAATCACAATTATAAAACATTAGTTATTGTTAATGGTTACATTTTTAAGCGTTGTCACAATTAAGGGTTGACATTAGGTACATGCACAGATACCTATTATAATGCTAAAATATGATTTGGATAAAAATGTACCAATCAACATGATTTAAAATTATTTCATGAAAAAGTCATGTCAACAGTCAATGTTAACTGCAGCTTGTAGGAGATTTTATTACCAGCAGAAAAAAGATCAAGATTAATGCTGCAGGCTAATATATCTAACAAGCTGACATTAATGTTGATTCAGAAACATATATGCAAATAGGATTAATTTTACTATTTACCTACGTAAAGCGAGAGCCGAAAACCCGATCCCTTTATGTTCTGTTTAGCAAATCGAATGCCTTGAACTAATAATTTTAGCCATAATTACGAGCTAATTTGATCAATTAATTAACATAGGGGGAAACAAAATGCCGCACAAACATGATTTTTTACTGAAACGGTTATCGAATTTAAAACACTTCTTCTCTTAGGGCTACTCAATGAAGCAATTAGAAAAGGTACACTCTGAATGGGTATACAACTGCTTAAGACAATTTTGAAATAAATTAATATTGCAACTATAAAAATGCAATCATCGGTAACATGACAATATAAACATCAGACATTTTTCAATAATCAAGTTAGTAACTACTCTTTGCATATTATTAAGACTATTTTCGCAGAATATTTTTAACGTCTTGTAATTAAATAGACTAAAAAATTATGAAAAGAAATATTTTACCTTCTATTTTCATTCTTGTTGCGCTTTCCCTAATATAACGATATATTTATGTCATTAAACTAAAAACAAAACACACAATTTATTAAAAAAAATGTTAAGCGATAGTTATTATAGTTATATAGCAGAAAGTGATTATAAACACATACTTATTATTTACCATATTATTGTAAAATTTTAACGATGACCATTCAAACATAAGAAGGGAGTAAAAGGCGTAATTTCCACACCAGGTAAAATCCTTTCTTTTTATTAAGAGGGTGTGTTAATAAGGGTGAAAAAGCTCGCTAAAAAAGAAATTTGGATAATTAAACTCCTGAGACAGGATACACCGTTGTATGGAAATCTGTCATTTAAGTGCTCTTGGTAAAAAACAAAGTTGGGCATCAGTCATTTGAAAAATAGGAGCGAAAAAGGAGTTAAATCTTTTTATGAAAATTTTGCCATTTTTGAAGTAAGAACCGTAAAATTAATAAAGTATTAATTAATACTTTTCATAAAAAAATAACCTACATGTATTTCGTCCTTTTTGAAAATACTGCCTTTAAGTTGGTGAAATAAGGGAAGAAATTATTAACTCTGTAAATTTTAAAATGATAAGTATGAAATTCGATTTCGACTTCTGGTAAGAAATAAGTGGATACGTGCTTCAGCATTTTAGGACATTGTACCCTTAAAGAAATAAACATATGCGTATTTCTTCGATTCTCTGAATACTGCCCTTGGGTATCCACTTTATAATTAGGATAATATTTTTGTGAATTTTGTGTTTTAGAAGCAAAAAGCATTGACAAGCACAATGTAATGGGAGTACCTTTAGGTGGTAACTGTGCTAAGCTAACTAAAATTCTAGTATTCCCTGGGGAAGCAAGATAACTATTTTCTGTGATAGACTGAACACCACGCGGCTAAAAACTAGAATAATAACAAAATACCTATAATAAGTGTCTAGATTCGAGATAACCGTTTGTTCTGATCTAAGTTTAGTTGCTGTGTATTTAATAGAAACAGCACAAAATTTCATTGTTTGGAAGAAAATCGTTTATTCAATGCAAGTTTTCCCGTTTTTGTAAGCCATATTCAACATTTTTACCCAAGATCCGCGGTTATAAAGACTGATTTAGAGGTAAATTTGTATTTTAAAACTGAATGCACACATCGTTTGAAAGGCACTTCAAACCTTGAAAAGTACTAACCTATCTAGGTTTATATATCAGACATCAACTTAATTAAGTAACGGCATGAATCATGAGTATGTTTTTATTTCTTTACTTATTTATTTCAGGCAAGACAACACTATCGCATTTATCGATAAACCAAATACTAAAAATTAATTCGATCTTCCCTCCAATAGTGGAGGATCTTCCTTCCATAGGGAAGCTACGTGTTTCATAAATGACGACTGAAATGACAACAAAGTTTGTTGGACAGTATTTAAACTAAACTATTAAACTAAGCTAACTATTTAAATAAAATATTTAAGCTAAACCATCAAATGTAATACTAGGTATATCAAGTGTCAAAGAATTTATGAAGAAGAAAGCGTTATGTTTTTTTTACTGCGTACAAAAAAAATTGTAAAGGGCATCTTAAATTTACTACAGAGAGCACAAAATGGAATGGCTATGAATATTTTAGGTTATTATTTTTAGATACGGCCATCACGTTGATTTTAGTTAAAACTATTTTTGTGTAATTAGAATCGTAAACTATAAGCTTTGGGAGAAACGAAAATAATTAAAACTCGCTCAAATCGTTACTTCAAAGGCCCAAGTCGATTAATTTCAACGTTAACGTCATAGCATCGGTTTTATTGGCATAGGATAGGTACTTTTATCGATTATCGGACACATCGACAACATTACCAGCAGCAGAAAATGTCATGCTACGTCTTTAAAGATGACTATAACAATTTCAATATTGACCTCTTGACCTTTCTTTACTTATGAACCTTAGTATAAAAAAACTTAAAATATCAAGGGAATTTGAATAAAACATATTTTTTGCGCATATTTTATTATATATATATATATATATATATATATATATATATATATTTTATTTATTAAAAAAATAGGTTTAGGAAAGTTTTATTTGTCGTATGTGCACTTTATTAAGTGCTATTATAAACTGCAAAAACTAATTTTAAACTGAACTACAAAAAAAGTAAAAACCAAGTTATCTCCACTTACATTTATGCATCTTACTTACATACACTTTATGCAACTTTTTCGATGGATTCTATATGAGAAGAAACAAATTAATCATATAAGATATAGAATACGTGTGTAAAAAACAACTACGCCTCCGAGCTCTCAGGTGGGATTTTTATATCTTCTAGATCATTTTATATCTTATAGAAATATTGCATTGTGAATGCAAAAAATTAAATAAAAAACAAATTAATCATTTACTTATAATATATCCAACACTAATGTCTCACGAAGATAGTGGAAAGATTTTTAACGGGATACGACAGGAGATTACTTTCTATACTAAGCTTATCCTACTTACTTAAATCAGTCATCAAATTTCGGGACACGCCAATCAAGCGATCTCATACGATTTGATCAGTTGACAACTTTGAGATAATGTCGCGATATGATAACTAGACGAACTGGTTTGCAAACGGTACTAGGGGTCAATGTACCACGGTCGAGCACCTTAGACCCTGGCGCTCCCGCAAATAGAACATAATTAAAACAAAACAAAACACACAGGCATTGCAAGTTACCTCTGAACATATCTCTTTATCGTTTTGTGTGTCGTCCCCTACGTAGGAGACATGAGTACCAGGACAATCGGCAACAAAATTATTTTGAGTATTTATTTTTTATGGGTGGAAAATAAGAGTTCGCTGCATGGTTCCAAATGTCGCCGTTATTTAATAGTTTAATTTTATAGTAAGCTGCTATGAAATCATTTTACATTTATGCTACTGATGACATGGTTAGATACATTGGTATTGTAAGTAATGACGGTCACAGCACATTATTATATTAAATACAGCATTCGAAATTCAAAGTAGTTCGTACCTACATTTAGATAATTAAGCAACGTACCAAACGTTTCATTATAAAATGAATCATTTTATGCAGCCAAAATTAAAAAAAAAAACTTTTGACACAGACGTTTATAGCTAACTCCAGGGCTATAACTAACACATTGCCGACCCTGTGTCTAATAGCCTAAATAATAAAAACAATTTTAGGTGTCTAATACGTTTTTCTAGATTAATTTCCAACATACCCTGGCCTTTGATATAGCGTTTACAGTCTATATTGCGGTATATACTTTTAATTAGTACATATGCAGTAAAGGGATGCGTTTACCTACCGATTTTCTTTTTTTATTAAAATCTATTTATATTGTGCAAGATAGAACAAGATCTGCGTACGAAATATTCAAGCTTTGTAACATACACATTTCTTTAATATGGTTTGAAGTTTATTAATTCTGATTTATTGATTGAGCCTCCTTTCAGCCCTCCACATAATCAATTAATGTAATCGCATCGGAAATTTGAAGTTTTACTCTAATTAATACAGGTTTTTTTGTACTTTAGGTACGTCCTCCTTTAAGAGGTACGGAAATAATGTTTAAAGTTTTATTATTTATATAAAAAGTGCCAAGTGCAAAGTTCATTAAAATTCATAGATACATATCATACAGTATTGTATACTGCAGGCAATTACTTACCTAATTACACTACACCAAACTTTATAATTTACATAAAATTAGTTAATACGACATTCGAATTCGTTAATGTGCTCATTGTAGCAACTAGTATAATCGTAGAGTAAAATGTTTTTAACCTGTATTATCATTTTATTTCAACCACATCCGCTGTTAAAAAACGTGCTGAGGCAAAAAAATAAAAAAAATAAAACATGTTGCATAAACGCTATAGTATTTACCTAAATATGTGGATTATTCTTAGCTATGTAATTATTATGCATATAGCATAGCTGAAGTAAAAACGTGAATAGTATTATGACATATTTTTTAGTCAAATGGAAAATTTTCGGAAAAATAAAAAATAATTAGTGATGAAGATAAAACTAGGGCTAAGTTACATAAATAAAAGAATTATCTAAATTCCTGACAGAACTCAATCCCTTTTTACTGAAATTTCCAACATACCCTGACGTTTTTCCAAGATAACCATATTTTTTATACCTCATCTATTAATTATCTATTGAGGATTTCTTTTTAAATATCTGTCGCTACCATAGTTTTTTTCCATATCAAAATTATAAAATAAGGAAAAAAGTAAGTTATAGTAGGTTCTCGGTTATGTCACAAGGCATAGTGCGGATGTGAATAATTACTGGAGAACGGTCAAAACAAGTTCGCAACTAGGAGTTTAAGGACAACTGCATCGGCCCTTGGTCTACTACATAGATTAATTTGATGTACAATTACTACAACAATCAAGTTTAATATATTTTTCCAAATTTTTTAGCACGTATTGCACATAATTTTACAATATATTTAAGCTCTCATCGGCCTGTTTGTAGTTGTGCCTACAGAAAAATAATTATTTCCTTATAAAAATCCTGCCAATTTTTCCATAAACATTAAAGTTTGCCAGTTATAAATACAAAATAATAAAAAAAATAAACAACTATAAACTGTCAAATATTTTCAATGAATCGTATAGGTTGGTTTAAGCTTGAAGTTTGACATTTGGTGTAGGCTGATTTGCTGTAAATCTCCACCGTGAAGGCATCCATTCGACATTAACATAAATGAAAATACTCTGGCGAGATGGTGCAATAAATCATCTCAGACTGGATTATGGTTATGGTCCGATTCTTAACCATAACCAGCTAAAAAAACTAAAATATAAAACGGCAATGTACATGTACAACATCTAAAAAAGACACGCTTAAATAACTAAACCTGTAAATTTTACACACTAATTAAAAGACACTCAATTTATACATTCACTGGTTCTACCAAAAAAACTTTAACAAACACATGTCTAAAACTTTTCCTCTTGATGTTACCGGTAAGTCCACCTATAAACTAAGCCTTGTAGCCTTCTTATAGCTTATTTTCATCGGTATACTCTAATCGTCCACTACACAGGTAGCGCATTCGAGGCCTGACACATCAAGACGGACAGTGCTTGTGATAGTGATATTACATTTTAAAAGATGAAGGCGTTTTTCTTAATTATTGCAGCCACTGTTGCAGTCAGTCACGGTAAGCTATCTTCTTATTTTCTCATATAATACCTGAAATATTGGAATAGTGTCAACTAGTATTTTATTCAAACATTTTAGGTACGTTTTAACAAGTAACAACCTAAAAATGAAGTTTTTTAGTTAATTGAAACAAATTAGGTTAAAATTATCTAAGTTCTGAAGAGAATCAAAACGTAGAGCTTCTTTACCATGAGTAGACACAACTAAATGTTCTTTAAACTAATAAAGTTTCTTTTATTACAAATATAAGGAAATTTAAAAACCAATAAAATAACGTTGAACGTATTAGGTAACTTAAGAATTATTAAAAAATAATAAATATTTAGATTGTTAAATCTAGGTTTGATTTTATTCTTATTAATTATATTAAAGTCGTAGCGAAATGACAAGAACAGACTTAAGAATAAATTGATCACAACAACAAAAATACTTGATTTCATAATTTATCAACATTGGGACATTATATTGAAACAGTAAATTATTATAGTGATATTAATAATTAAGTATCTACATGTTCTCGTAGGTACAAGTACTTGTATGTCATCGAGGTAAAAATTAAATAAACCCACTCCTTTATCAATATTTTACGTTGTATAAAATTTTGAAATCAACTAATTTTTGAAAGGACCTTTTTTATGTATAAGATATGAAGCACGTGGATTATTACGTTGAGTGAATTGTATGACTATACTGAACTGAGAAGTGAATATAAAAATATAAAAAGCAATGATTTTTTTCCTGTTTTACATGATCTTACTTAATAATTTGATCAAATAACTTGTATTATTTAAAATAAATTTGCTATTTTAATTGCTGTCATACTTAAGCGATCTTCGTTTTAACAATTCTCTGAGATACAGGATGTTATACAAACTCGCCATTAAATAAAATTAATGACATTTTTTTTTTTAAATCTGCTAAAAGTAGTTTTTATTTAAAAGTTTGATAGGCGCGGAAGTGTAAGTGTAACTTGATATATTTAAAACAATTGAATAATGTGTTATTTATACCATCTTTAATTATTACTTGGCTTTATATCTACCGATATTTTTTAAATATGCTCTCATTCTCTGTTCAGGTGTAGAACTCACAAATTACGATTTAAGCAGAAATAGACTCGGCACCGGCCCTGCAAACGGTATAGTTGCATCACTTTTGGTTCATCTTTCAATTATGTGATCACAATTCAATAATATCTTGGTGATGGTCAACTAGATTATTCCTCATTACATCAACTTCATTCTGAAGATTGCACGAAACAAAAAATGCATGACCAGGAATACGAAAATAATCATAAAAGTTAATATATTTAAAGACATTTCTAATTATAATGCCATTTTTTATTGGAACATACCATAAAATTTCAATTATTTAAATTTTCATGTCACTTTTACATTGTCATCTGAGTTCAGTATCTATTTTTTTACTATTTTTTTCTCATTTACAAAACATTATTTTTCCAGTCTTCATAAAAGGCAACAAAAAACAGGACATATTGTAGAATCGAAGTAAATCCTCCCATTTCTGTATTTATTCACAATCAATAATTGAATCTCGATCCCTCATAGACAGAGTATCGTCATAGGAAGTGCTTAAACTAGACCGTTATAACAGATTCGGTAATTCCTAAGGAATTGCAAGTTGTGATATGAAATTATACCTGTTGTAACGTTCCCTGATTATAAAATAGTCACAAAATAGTACCTCTAAATTACTAGAGGACTGAGTGCAAATTTACAAATACTTATTTTCATAGCATTAAGGTCCATTATACAAATATTAACGCTAATACGATAGTAACGTTGCAGATTTATAAACTTTCTTTCATGCCTCATAGGCCTAAGTGTGTAATGCTAAATGTGCAAGTATGTAATGCACCCAAACTCGTTGATGGTTATATCGAGGCATTGTATCCGCCGTCGAAAATAGGCATGTCACCTCCTTTTCACATAGTACCTAGGTACCTCGGGCCCAGTCAACACATTAACGTATGCAGGAAACATTTAAGGTTTTTCTAATATAGCACTGCCACTTGCCACTCTACATATGTAATGTTGCGCGGGATGACGAATCACGTTCGCTTTTTACGTTCCTAACGTTACGTGACTCCCTGCGTGGGAGTGTTTTGTAGTGCTTGGCAGTATGAGAGAGACCCCTTCTTATAAAATATTAAAAAATAAACAAACCTTGCGTGAAAGAATACAATTGTACCAAGCAAAATAATTAATAATTTACGTTAGGTGAATATAAAAATTTGATGTTTGTGCTAAACTTCCTTTAAAAAATTACTATGTAATTTTTCTATTCCTGCCAGGCCTAAGTCACAAATTACTCTATATTTTTGTTTTTTGGGCACATTAACGGGCATGACTGTACGCTAATCTCTTCTAAAAATCATTACAATCATATTCATGTAAGTATTCAATTCTCGTTCGACCCACAAACACAATTTGCAACTTCAAAACTCTCCTTATTATAAAAACAGTCACACAAAAAGTTTGTCACAATAGTCATTTTCAACAAAATAGTTACCTCTTTAACAAAACAACGGAAATAAGAAGGCCAAGGTAATCGTCAACGTTCAAATTAAACTGTTTTAAAGTAGGCAATAATTAACAAAATGACTGCACGAACAATATTGCCCAAAAACAAGAAGTAAAACTAACACAGTAAAAACTATAGACGAAACAAAGATTTCACATGGATAAACTCATAATGATGTCTAATTATACTTCAGAATGATCGCCATGGTAGTTAATTTCGATATTTAACAATGATAAATGTTTTCAAACAGGTAGTTCATGTACATACCTACATGAGGTCGTGATGCGACATGAAAGTTAATTATAATTATTAATCAAGAATACCTAACAAATGCTATCAATAACCACTGCACATTATGTATGGAGATAATACAAAGAATTGAATTTCAATAATTAATTAGGTACTAGGAATATGTAGTACCTACATAGATCTGTTAGGTTTAGATCTATATCTAAACCATTTCTAGATTCTAAATCTATATTATTTCTCTTACCTATCTAAGAGAAATGATCAGACCCAGTTAATGCGGAAAAAAAATTATGTAATCGCCACTATATTATCTCTATATTTAACATAATTAACTTCGTCAATACAGATTGTTCACATAAATCATTAAACATGCAAATAATGCATGAATATCATGATTTGGGTCCAACGCATGTCACCAAAATCACCTAACCTTCACATCATTTCACCAAAAATCAACAGGTTTCGGAATAAGAGACTTCCTGGACTTTTTACTAGCGGGCTCCTACGGACAGCAATACCCGAACTACCCCACTGGGCCTGGGTATTACCCGGGAGGAGGAATCGGCGGGCAATACCAAGGAGGACAATATCCGGGTGGACACTATCCGAGTAACCCCGGTGTCGTAGGACCGCCCGGCGCTCATCCTGGATGCCCGTTGTGCGACTCGTCTGTGTACAGCTACTGTTCGCATAAACAAGCACACGACTCGTGTTGTTGTGACAATCCTTCATGTAAGTATTTTTCAGAATGATATAAGTATACCCGATTCCTTGCCACCTTCATTTTTCGATCCTTTCCACCCCGGCCCCATACAAAGTTTAATGACGCGCGTGTCGCGTCTTTGGCCTTCCTGAATGATGACGCACCTAGCGCGTCTTTGGCCCCCGGTCTCTAATGTGTTAATTTTTATATAAAATAAAAGATTTTTTTGTTTAAATTAAAGAAAACAATTAAATTTTATCAATTTTCTTATGACGCGTTTGTCGCGTCATTGGCCTTCCTGATGGTTTCTTCATGACGCGCTAGGTGCGTGATGGGCCAGGAATCGAATACTTAAGATACTTTTACTAGAAAAAAAAATGCTCCGCCTACCTTTGTGTCTTCCATCTTGCGAAAGCCTTGCCCAGCTATCCTAATCTCATAATCGGTACAACTTCAAAATGGCGGAACTCCCCCTGGTTTTTTAAATATCTTAAGTAAACTAATATGTACTGTAAAAACAATAAAATCTAATTTAGCCTATGTTGAGTGGCTCGCATACCGATTTTCATGGTAAAGCTCCGAGGTCCTGGATTCGATCTCGACCTGGTCAATGTAGAAAACAATCTTTTCTAATGTTGGCTCGGGTCTGGGTGTTGTGATACAGTCGTTGTTTCTGAATTCCATAATACAAGTGCTTTAGCTATCTAATTTAGGTTTAGAACAATGTACGTATTTGATGTTTTTTTAATGAGTTCGCTCATGATCTCAGTCAAGCTCTGGGGCAAGACACGATCTAGAATGGAGCAAGCTAACCCAGAAGGGTTAGCTCCTAAATGATTATAAGTTTTCGAATGTTTATTTATTTAATTTTTCCATCGGACGTGCGGACTACCCTTTCTTGGTTGTTATCCCTACCTGTCGCACCAAGCGCTTCTCAATATCTTTCAAAATACACACAGCAAAGGAGTGGAACTCCATCCCTGCCTCTGTATTTCCGAGTACCTTAACCTGTCCATTTTCAAAGCCAGAGTGAAGCTTCTGGGTTAGCTAGTTCCATGTTGGATTTTCTCTTGGCTTTATTGGGCATCAAAGAAAAAAATTTAGTAAAAAATTACATAGGAAAGAGAACTCAACGCACCTTAACGCCTTAGTAAATTTATAAAAGCTCTGACATAAGTTCAAGAAATAAAAACCGCTTTTTTATTTTTAAAATTAAGCTTAAAAATACACATTTTTATCAAAATTATCTCATACGTCTCGCTAAGCAACCAGGGTTAGGGTCGCCCAGCCCAACTAACACTGCTATCCACTAAATAACTAAAAATAAGATCCCTAGTATATAGCTGTGGAATAACGTTAGTATAAAAACTTCCTGCTCTTTCTTTCAGATCTACCGTTCACTTGCCGCAAATCCAGCTGCGGCTTTCTCTACGCCAATTCGTGCCAAGAGTACCAGCTGATCTCGAACTGCTGCTGTGTCGATCTATATAAAAACAATGCCATTCCAACACCGTTACCAGTAGTCGCATAAAAATTAATCAAAATTTGTAACTGGCTCAATTCACATCGGCGCGATTTTTCAAATATTTCAATGTTTCGATTTCAAATATTACCTTTTTATTGTAAAGTATAAGACTCGAAAAGAGCAATCTGGCGTACATAACAATAGCATATAAAATGGCAACAGCCTGTGGCTATCTCTGAAATCACAGCCGTTACTATTAATGGCATTTTTTGGAATAGGGCCAGCCCAATTCCTGTCGTTGGTGGTCGCGGGCAGTCTGTTGAAGGCATTATCGTCAAACAAGAAGCTGCCGACCTCTGCCATTTCGATGTGAATGAGCCTGAACAATTCAAGATTTATTGGAAAACTTTTCGAACAGAAACGCATTATTCACATTTAACTATTTTTTTTTTTTCAATATAAATAGAAGGCGTATGACAAGCCCGGTGCAGCTACGAGGATCTTCCGATAATGTTGAAATATTAATCTTACCATTAACGAAATATTCTCTGCTCTATGCGAATGCGATTATAGAAATGGAATAATTGAAGATTGACGCACCTCGTCCTTCATCATTATTACATACATACACTATCATATAATAGAGTATAAGAACTCTTTTATTAATAAAAATGACCGTAGTAAATCGCTCACCTTTTACTATGTTATTCCTTAATATTTACAATATAGCGTACAAATTCTCAAAATCAAATCAAAATTAGCGTCTGCCTGGACCTTCGAGGATGGTTCCCGAGGATGTGGTCATTTTATGAAACTAAATAAACAATCGATCAATAATTCAATTTGAAAGATCGATAAACCATAACTTTCTATAACATCCAAGTTGTAGTTTTGATAATATTAGATATATTTATGTCGTATTATTTTAGTGATTTAAGAGTCTGATATATGTCAAAGGACAATTATTGGAATAAGTGTTGTTAGGAAAAGTTTATGGATGTCATAGAGTTTAAGAGACTGACAATTCAATTGCCCCGCTAGGCAAGTGGCCAACTTCTTATTCTTTTGAACATTCACGTCTAATAAATCGCATGCAATTAATCCGTGTTTGGCAGAAAAAAAGCGCTTGAGAGCGCTTACCAGCGCTGAAAAACAAACTATACAGTTTTCGGCCAGGACACGTTTGCTAACTCCAGTTGCGCTGACACAATCCGCCATTTTGTTTATTATCGCTTAGCGATCGCCATTTTGCTTACAAGCGCTCTCAAGTTCTTTTTTCTGCCGAACACATTAATTAGTCTATACTTATCCATTTTGTCAAGTAGTAATAGTCGAATCAGAGTATAATGTTTTACGCCACATTTTGCGGCGTGATAAAATAGGAACGGCTTGTGAAGCATTCTTTTTCTTGACGTGATATGTCGACGTTGGCAACGAAAAGGATAAATATTTGTGATTAATATAAACTTGCGACATGTACTTTAACATTAAGTTAATGGAGTTTAATCTTTCGGCGTCCCAACAAATAAAGTTTGCCACTTGTCAATTCGTAATCATAAATGATTTATTTGAAATACTTGTAAAAAGCTATGTTTATCGTTTTATAAAGTGTAGGAAAAAATAAAACCATAAGTAAATCCGCTTGACTCATTTATGCACCTCGAATACTTAACATACTAATACCGTACACGCGTCTCTCACTACGAAGTAGAAAAACAGTGAAACTGCCACTAAATAACTAGTCATCATTGGCATTGGATCAAACTGATTGGCTATTACTTATTTTCATATTTTATTTTCTATTTACCAATACATTTTGCACTGGGAATCAGTATTACAAAGGTACAAATTATGTGTTTTAAAACATTACTTTTTTTTCAATGACAAACAAATGTATCTCAATTTCTAAAGCATATTTCAAGAAACTTTAAACATGAAGAAATCATGTATTAAACAGGTGATAAAAGTTAAAAAAATTAAAACTTAAATTCATACACAGAGATACGAGATAAAACACATAAGTATAGTTATACCAAAAAAATATGAGATTATTGAAAAATTATATTTTATAATAAACTTACCCAGTAATCTCGGAAGTACACTTAAATCGTATTTTATCATAGCACAAGGTTCAATTTATGAACTTTACGAAAACTAGCAAATCCCGTCTATTTTGAACATGGGAAAGTATGTTTAGGCGGTTTGATACAAACATGAAAACCTTATACGTACATGACAAAATGTTTTTATGAACTCACTTTTACTGATCAGTTATGTAGTAACTATTGAGGTGAAATTACGAGATAAGACATGCATTTCAGAATAATATCTACTGCAATTCATTTTAGTTGCATTTACACATTCTAATGTTTCTCTTTAGTTGAAGTACTCCAGAATATACAATTTACATTGAACAGCGCTCGTCACTCCGCATTTAAAATGTCCTTACATTAGCAAAGGCCAAATTCGCTTAACCAATACATATGCCACGTAGCGCATACAAAGCCAACTGGATCGTTAAATTATGAATACAAAATGTATAAACACAAATTTTCAAAGCAAAAGTGAGCTCAAAATTTAAACTTATCTAATAATAGTAACACAGCAATCACCATCTTGATACATTAGTTAACGTCTACAAATTCGTTTCTAGAAAACCAGCCTTTCGGTGGACAAAACTAATAATACTTATTACAAAGAAATCTCATTATACCTTTAATAAAATGTCATTACGAAGAAAAGTCTGTAAAACATGTTCAATACAACCCATAAAGTAATCCCTAGTAATAATTTTGATATTTTGTTATCAGCATTAAAAAATACGATGACCTTTCAGAAAAATAGTATTGCTAAATTCATTGAAAAGAGAAAGCCGACACCCTAGGCAATAAGTTCAATCTGGCCTTGGCCAGCCCAAGTGAATGAATTTAATTTCACTATTAGTTACCTTAGTAAAAAATTATGTGTTGCATTCCATAAAAAAAGTTTCATTACATGTGTAAATGTGAAGTATAAGAACACTCCAGTTTCTATAATCTATGTCTTTACTTATTTAATAATTAATATAATAATAATTCTTATATCCACATCAACCAGCTATGTATTCTTTCGAGTAATAACTAATTGGCCACAATGAATAAACTATGTATGAACAACGATATGTAAACCTACCACAAAATGTATTTTTTTATCTATATGTTGGACTTAAAGTCGAAAATCAAATGGACGAACTTGACAGTTTTGAGTGTACATAAACCGAGTTAGATTACCAAAAATAATCAATGGAATGTAACACACGTAGCAATAAACTACATGTGTTATTCAGAATACACAAAATAGGTTGAAGGGGCTTGATGTAGAAACTGGAAAAGAAATTTTATTTGCATAACACCATTTAAAGATAGAATGAGATTTCTTCAAAATTGAAATTTTCAAGTCACAATATGTGTTTTCAATGCACCACTAGACATTTTCATGAAGCAAGACCAGTAAAAACTATCAGTGAGGTTTTGCGTTAAAAAAGTATCAAGGGGTATATACGTAGGCTCTGCGGTGGCTGTAAATGCTCAGCGCATCCGGTAGTGGTTCTTCTCTTGTACTTGGCAGAGTTCGCCTTTAAACTCAATCTCCACTTCGAAGTCGAGATCGCGGTTATTGCGAGCGTTCTGCCGCATCGAAAAAGTGCCTGTAATCTCCTCTCCCTTTTTTACCTGTAGATAACAATTATTAAATTATTAATAGAGAGATCGGTCGTCAGGGATGGCTGTTATGCCAACAAGAATCTTAATCAAAAACTTGCAAAGTAAAATAACAAAAGCAACTTAAAAAATTACACATCTACATACTTCAATATTATTAAATAATAAGATTTGACTTCGAGAAAGTACATTTAATGTTAGGCTAAGTGCAGAAAATGCCCCGTCAAACTAACTAACTAAGTACATTTAATCACTATTTTAAAACTACTTATTTAACCTCTTTTACTGACACTCCATTTTTTGCAACAAAGCATTTGTTAGAACTTGTAAACACAAAAGTTTTGTTAAGAGTATTTAAATAAAAAATTGATTTACATAATTTTATAAGTATGTATTAATTTTGCTATATTTATTATATACAACATTATTTTTTCCTGATATTAATATCATTAACATCTTAAATATGCCATAGCTAGAAGTTGTACCTTTAATAATATTTATTTTACGCTATAAGTGCTTGCTACCCTTGGAGTATCAATTGTACACTGTCAACCATACCTGAAGAGATTTTATATACATCTACTAAGCATGCACTAAAGACACGACAGATTACCGAACCGCGATGTGTCCATACTGTAACTTCACATTAATTTTAGCACAATACTCACTGTCATATACTCATCGAAATAAAAGACGGTCTGCTTCCAATGAGTGTAGGGAGCTTCAGGCGCGGTGCTGAACCCTAGCCGCTTATGAGACTTCGTAAACTCCACGTTGAAGAACGTGACCAAGGCTTGGATGAAATCGTTGCGGCGCACCTGTCAATTAAAAATTAAATTAGAGACTATGTGAATGGGAAATAGTCAGTTTCTATTTGTTTGACTGGTAGATCAATCACAACGATATGTGAGAGCCGGAATTAAGTAAGATTAAAGGGAAGCCCAGCAAAGATCTGGAAGGTTTGTGTGATGGCATTAAAATTTTCCATTTTGCATTGCATCACAGATATACAATTAATGGAATACACCTGATAAATAAAAATTACTCCAAAAAAGGGAAGTAACTTAATGGAAATAAAATTAAATAATTTGCAGACGAGAGCTTGCAGTTTCATTTGTTTACTTTTGTAACATTGCCTATGACTTGAAATTTTTTTTATTTGCAAGATATAATAAATATTTTACAATGATTGCTAGTGTTTTTAAATAGATTTTTTTTTTCAATTTAAGTTACCTGTAGATGGAACTTAGACTCGAAGTTAAGATCCTCTTTCTTAACTGTATACAAATCTATCTCCTTCAACAGACACGAATTTGTGACCACCTGTGAAAATAAAAGTAACAATGATTTATTTATGCAAATAAAATAAATAATAAATTACTATTTTAATAGACAAAAACAAATGGCAGTTTACAATAATAAATGTACAAAACTATATGAAATTTAATAGCTGCCCAACTGTAAACAATTCATTCATTCAGATAATAAATTATTTGAACCATGTAACTACACCTTAATATATTCACAGCAAAGTAATAGAGAATTCTACCGCAATTGTGATAAATAACCCTAGTTAATAACCCTGTCATATGTTCTTGCAAATTATATAATTTACTTAGTAAAGAGCTGGATATATTCCACCAGAGCCAAGACATTTGTGAATATAATCAGAGATAATTTGGGAGTACTCGCACGAAAAAAACATTATATTTAAATATTGATATGTTAATTATTGATTTAATGTCATTATTTCTCAATTTTGGATTTAATAGCCAAATAAAGAGTAAAATTGTAATCGCATGTTGTGCGCAGTTATAATAGGGGTACAAATTAATGTTTTTATTTTTTGCTGTAATAGTTTCCATGTTTTAGTTTGTATCTTGTAACTGTGCCATAAATAAATAAATAAAAATCTAACCCAAACTGTTAATAGATTTCACATACTTGTTTTGCATCTACAACATCCACCAATGGCTCGGAGATAGCAACCTTCCTAATAGATGACATGTCAAAGCCATAAACATCATCCCACCAGTTGATTTTCTCATCCTTGTACTGACGGTCTTCAATTCCGCAAATAAACAATGTGCATCTGAAATAACAAACAAAAATCATAATGTACATATATGTATTAATATAAAAAATTAATAAGAAACCTAAAATGCAGCTCTGTTAAGAATGTAATTTTGACAGCTGCCATCCAAGCAAAATGCTGGCTAAGGCAAGGGTATAACAAGGTATTATATTGTGATTCCTTGACATAAGGGACATTCCCTTACAAGATATTAATAATTGGAATTGAATTTGCCCAATGGCCCTGCTGCAGGTGCAACAATAACCTATCAGAGAGGTAAGGACAATTTAAAGAAAATGGTTGTAAAATATAAGCAATAATTGAGGGACATGTTTGTTAGGGGTAAAAATACCAAAAAAAAAATGACTACAAAGTCAATGACAGAAATGTATTTCTTGCTTATTAATTATCTCTTATTCCCTATCCAGGACTTATTGTTTGCTAATAAGAAACAGCACCAAAACTGTAAACCATATTCTCAGCCATGAAACCATTGTCTTAAAACAAAAAACTCTTACCTGTCAGGGAAAAGCATGCCATCTGACTTAAGCCATTTATCTCGTGCATACAGAACTGTGTCCAACATGCTCTCATAGAAGAGGCAATATCCCATCCACTCAGAAATGATGATATCCACCTTCTCAACTGGTAACTCCACTTCTTCCACCTACAAGAAGATGATGAAGGTTATAAGATATTTGTTTTACTTTTGATATGTTTACAATAATAAAATGTGTTTAGAGTTAATAATGTTAAATTGTGGAGCTGAATCAATATTTCTTAATTCTTAGTCATATTACAACTTATAGTCCCCAGCATATAAGTTGGCAAAAATGCCATGGTAATTATGGTAGCTAAACACGCACAATGGCCCAATGAGGCTAAGTGGGGACATATCCCCATCAAACTAACTAACTGCTATTGCTTTACTTTATTATACAAAAATCTAGTTATGAACATAGCACTAACTTTTAGAAAGTGTTTTCTTTTTTTCTACTAATTAATGTTGAAACACAATATTTATTAATAAGGTAAAGATAATTAGTATTGTCATAGTTTTGTGATGGCATCAATTATGGTTGTTATTGTATAAAAAAATTAAGGATATTTTTTTTCTAACTTTTTTATTATATATTGCTTTTTATTCAAGAGTGCCATTTATTACTCATAATGTGATATAAAACATACATATAGTCCCTGGCATTTAATTTGAACCTGGTTTTGAAATCATGTGACATGCTCATAGCAAGTTTAGGTACATTATTTACTACTGCACATGTCACATGATTTCAAAACCAGGTTCAAATTAAATGCCAGGGACTATATGTATGTTTCATATCAAAAGAAAACAGTTTCTAAAAGTTAGTGCTATGTTCATAACTAGATGTTTGTATAATAAAGTAAAGCTACAGCAGTTAGTTAGTTTGATGGAGATATGTCCCCACTTGGGCTCATTGGGCCATTGTGCCTGTTAAGCTACCATAATTACCATGGCATTTTTGCCAGCTCTATATTGAACTTAAGAATCTCTTGACTTTATCAAATTTTTTATTAAAAAATTTCATGATTTGAATTAATAAAAATGAAAATATTATACTCACCTTTCCTTTTACAATCTCAATGACATCATCGAGCCGGTTGGCTTCGATGATCTTGCGTGCATAATCAACAATGTTGGAGCATTCCACTGCAATCACTTTCGCTGCACCAGCCTTAGCAGCAAACATTGAAAGGATGCCTGTTCCGCAACCTATATCTAAAACTGTCTGAAAAACAAATAATAATAATAAGTAAGAAAGAAATATCAAAGAAATATGTTTAGGTAGTAAAACTATAGGTTTAGTAAGAAATATAATATAACAAGTTACATACTCTCAAGCAAATCACTTGAATTTCATTGTATTAAAATATGTACAGATATTAAAGGATAGATAACGACATTTTGCGACAGTAATACCATATTCGCTTACCTTTCCTTTGAAAAGATGCTTGTTATGATACATAGCATTCCTATATGTGAGAGTCCGAACTTCATCTTTGAGCATTTCCTCGTGTATACCGAAATGCGCGTACGAATCAAAATAATAGTCTCGAGACGTCATCTCTTCAGCTGCGACATTTTTGTCTGGTCCTTTAATCATGAAAGAACCAAATTACAATAGAAACCGATATTTCAATTAAACACGTTTTCGGCGAATCTATTTGATACTGACCGTAAGGCCAAATACATGTAACTTACCGTTTTCAACTACTGGCGTAGATGTGGCCGACGTACCCTCTTGTGCGACATCCATACTTTCCATTGTTAACGATTAAATGAGCCAAAAATAGTGCAAAAATCAAATTAATGCTATATAACCTGTAACTTTGTAATAGGAATCGACCTGTCAAATATGGAATTACTTATGTTAAGCTTCAAACTAAGCAAATAAACTTACGTTATACTATTCTAATGTACTATTAGTGAGATTTAAGAAGTAAATATCACAATTTTATAAGTTTTGCGATAAACGCCTTGAAAATGCTTCAGGCGAGCTTTTTCGCAAAAATTTAAAGACCGAGCGACACCGACACTGCTATGTTGCTAGAATAGAAAAACGATCACTAATAAAAAAAGACAGCTCGCGACGCCAGAGGACGTGATATTCGTATTCGACGACAACGAGACATAAAAGAAATAAGAAAAAAATTGCACTACATTGCCTGCATAAAGATAGACATGAATTGGCTGACATTATATTTAACTTCCAGTAAAAAAATATTTCAATAGTAACCTTTTAATTTATTTGAATAACAATTTTGGCTACACTTTAATTTTTATTTAAAATTTTACTTTGGCTATATTAGTCTTGAAACCTTAAGTACGCTTTAAGAAAAGGAATCTGCTTCGTGTTTATATTTTTATAATTATTTTACATTCGTTGCGTTCATTTTTGGGTTACTTAAAATACCTCAAAGTGAGGAGAAATGACGATCTGCGTTAAGATTAATAGATGGAATTCCTCATATAATACAAAAAAAATATAGAGTCTAATAAACGTGTTAGCAAATCAGTGATAACGTAATTTAATTGTAATGAACTTCTTTAGTTTTACTTGTATAAAATACATGTTTTTGATATAGCTCAATTGATAGGTATGTACTTCCAAATTGTCTGGATTGAATGACAAGGGGCCTGCTCATCATCACCATACGGAGTTTGGGATACTCATGGCTTTTAAGCTGGATGGCTTGTACTAATATAATAATTCTCAACAAGATAGTGCGTTAGGATATAAGATTTATTAGGTATCAGTTTACCCAACTAAGAGGAATCGGATTGCTATTATAGGTAATTGATAAAATATAAAAAGGATTTTTTTAATAAATTTAGTGTACATAAAAATGTTTAAATATTATTGAATTAAATAAGTAAATATATTTCACTTATATACCATAAGTTTCTGCTTATTTATTGATAAAATAATCCCAATATTATAAGATTCCATACTCGTATAATACGTTCTATTTAAATATTACTTTATATTTATTTATTTAGGGATATTAAAACATTAAGATATACATATTCAGATAACTTGCACAGTATACTAATAACTGAAGTTCCAGATTGAAAGATCTTCTTTATATTTTAAGTCTATTTCAACTAAATACCACTATTAACCGTTAAAATTTGTTCTTTTGTAAGGTAAGGCAACACTGGGGAAAAGTTCTATGTTTAATCAGGAAATCGGACGCTCGAGCTACTCGCTTGTTAAAATTGTGGAATAACAATGGCATGGAATTTCGGGTAAGCAAACATTGAAAGTTACAAAAAAATGTAATATCTAGCTAGGATTAATTCCATTGACAGAATAAAGGTATGGCAGTATCCATAGACACGACTAACAAATTCAAACCTTTGCCTATGAATTAAATAACAACAGCTTGCATGGGTTACTTTTGTCACCGTTAACTTTTTTGCTTTTACGGCTTTTTTGGCGGGAGTTAGTAATTTGGTTTTCTTGTTTAGAATTTGTGTTGTGGTGGATATTAATGCGAAACAACAATTGTTTCGCATTTTTAACCACTAAGTCAAATAAAGTAGTGCAGGATTTTCTTTTCATGCTTTCTAGAGAAGTCTACATAGTAATATCTCCACACTTGTTTTTAAAGGGATTATGTCTTGACTCATTCATCATCCATTGATCATCTAGCATTCACAAATCAGCTCTAATCATCATAAAATTAGGAATGGAAATTACTGAAAGCTAGGCCGTATGGATTTTATGCTTTTTACCTTCTCTTGTCGAAATACTAAACAAAAAATATTTTTTTAGTCTGTGGTAACGCTATCATCACCACAGATTATGTCACATACGTTATGTATGTTGTGTTGTTGTAGTTAACAGATAGTCGATAAACTAGTGATTAAGGTGCATTTGTTTGTTTCAATACATATTAAACTTGTTGTAATTTAAACTAAAACTGTGTTCGGAAAATTATTTTGGGCTCATATTTCCATTAGTTGTCATTGATATTTGGGCTCATTTTTTTTTACGTAAAGAGCTCTTGATTAAGAACTTATTTACGTAATTTCGTCACTCGGAACTAAATAAAACTCGACTTATTCATTATTCAAAATTATTGATTTTGTAGGTTAACCACTGACTATTTACTAGTTTTGACAGCAATTTTAAGCATTGTTGCCAACATTTCAAAGCCAAAACATTTCCGTTACATTGGTAGCATTGTTAAATTGACATAAAGTTTTAAGGTTAGAATAGCGCTATTTAGTTTTAACAGCACCTAAACCATTAACTATAGGACCGATTCGGTTCTGGCTGATACTTATTATAATGATGATACTGATTATTATTATATACATTATATTATGTATACATACACAATACTACAATAATAATCAGTATTATATACATTAATATTGGTTTGGTTAGGTTAGGTTAGAACTGTGACCACAACGTGTATATAATACTGATTATTATTGTAGTATTGTGTATGTATACATAATATAATGTATATAATAATAATCAGTATCATCATTATAATAAGTATCAGCCAGAACCGAATCGGTCCTATAGTAATTGGTTTAGGTACGGTTAAAACTAAAAAGCGCTATTCTAACCGTAAAACTTTAACCATGAATATCTCCATAACCATGGGGCTCCGCAGGGTGGGATGGCACGGGGGGTAGCCCAACCCCCCCCCCCCCCCTCCCACCCCTCAAACCTCATATCGACGGTCCATATTGGAAATTTTAACCAGTAAAACTGCTACTTTTCAATGAAATTTTGGCAAATTTCAAAATTCATTTATAAATTATGTATCGGTTTCCGAGTTTCGGGCGTTGGTGGGGGGATAGGGAGGCACCCCCCCCTCCCCCCCTCCCCTTACCCCCCACAAAATCGATGACAACTAATGGAAATTTGAACCTTATTTTGTTACATTTATATAAACGAATAGTTGATAGAATACCTATTTAAACGACACACAATAGAGATGTTATCGAAAATAAACTTATATTAAGTTGTAGCCCAGTCTTATCACATCCAATTGATAAACCAGAACAATGGTTTTTATGAGCACAACGTTGTTATACGGCGCTTGTTCATACAATAGGTATACTTGTTATTTATTTATAATTACTTACATCTTTTTTAAGATGTCTCCATTTACAATAATAAATAATTTGTCCTCTTAAAAAACTTTACTTCTATACCTCTTGCAAGAAGTACAGTCAGCAGCATATTGACCTATTCAAATCTGTAGAATTTGAATGTTTGACACTTAGACGATTTGTCTTAGGTTGACGTGTTGTTGTACGTACTTTATTAATTTACACAATAAGTTCATCATCTAGAAAAAGCTAATAACTAAATAGGTCGCAACTCATGCTAGTCTTCCGTAACCTGAGTGTGGTGACTCTACTGTAGCTTACAAGAAGACATAAAAATAAAAAACCGTTGCGTGTACTTGTGCTTTATGTACTTTATGTACGCACGTAAAAAGTTATACTTCTTTATCGTTACTAAACAAAGATAACTAAAAATTTCCCCCCGTGTGCTCGTATTCTTTGTATGTGAAAAGAAAGATAAATTTATAAATTATATAGTGATCAGTAAGAAGCGTCAAAAGATTAACAGATTTCCTATATATCTGTATACAGAATCAAGTTATAGATAAAAAACCATTAAATAAAACTGTTAAACCAATAGTAATGTAAAAATAATATTAATTTATATTACAAACAAATAAAAAGAATACATACCGACAGTTAACCTCAAATCAATAAACGCACTTAAAAAAGTTTATAAAATAAAAACCACTTTTAAATAAAATTGTTATATTTTTATTATATAATATAAAATTGTTATTATAATTTTATATAAATTACTTTTAACAACCATATATAATTTAAAATCACACACACACACCCACACATTCAAAATTAGTGGCCAACTTCATCCTGCTGGTTTATTCTATGTCGCTTTTGCGGCCAACTTCACACTGTATCTTTTGTGTTGCAGTGATGCGCGCGCATCATAAAATTTCACTCTCAACATTTTTTCATAACGCGCCTTAAGAAGTATAACTTCAATATGGCCAAACTTGAACAAATTTTTGGCTTGATTTTCAAATGTATTTATACTGGATTTAACACTATTAGTATTGAGCAGAGTCACATTCTTATGCTTACTAAGATGTACGTATAAATTATTCCGGTCATTGCCGTTATACTGTGTGTAATAAGTGTTATTTAATGAATATGATACAATCATAAAATTTTAAAGAACAAACAATTAAATAAGGAGCTGGGATCAATATTAACATTAATTGATACAGCCATTGAATAAGGACTACGCAGTAATCATTATTGTACTTGATCTGTCGTATGTTTATGACAGAAAAACTGTAATTTCTGACCCGTCCGTTCCTGCACAAGTAACGACGCTCTTTCCGAGCAGATGGAGTATAAATATTATAGAACTGGCTTTACCTACCCATGATTTTTAAAAATAAATGATACTACATGTCAAAAGTAATAGAGGTAGTAAAGAGCTAATGAGACTCAATTTAACCTTTTAAAGAATTTAGATTTTACATGTATTTTACATTTGTACATTGTAGTCGTGAATCTAATGTTATACCAGAAATTGTGTCTTTTTAACCAATTCGACTACTTTATCATTCAACTTTATATGTATGTCAACCATCCTTACTTTCGGTAACGTAAATTGTATGCACTTTGTTTTCTTTGAATTTAGTAATTAATTGTTACTGCTAAACCAATGTAAAACTTTTGATAGCGTACTAATTACATCGTCAGAGCAATCATTGCTTCGAGAGACTTTAAAAACTAAGGAAGTGTCATCTACAAATAGCACTGTCACACATAGATTTTTAACATAGTAAGGAAGGTCATTAATATAGATAAAAAAAGTAAAGGCCCTAATATTGATCCTTGGGGCACGCTCATAGTTATGGGGGCTCCAACAGACTCACTCTTATTAATGACAACTTTATGAATTCTATTTGATAAAGACGACTGTAATAGGCTTTTTGACGTATTAGAGACACCATAATGTACCAACTGTTTTAATAGTGTGCGGTAATCAACGCAATCGAACCCCTATAAGGGAGGTTGCAAAAGATGCCAATTACGTGTTGCTTGCCCTTCCAAGCATCAAGTATGTGTTTAATAAGTACAACTCCAGCATCCGTAGTACTTTTTTTATTGGTTTTTTATTATCGCTAAAGTGAGCGAATAACTGCATATAGATATTTTTTTCGAAGGTCGAAAGTTAGCGGGGTCATTTTTTCTCCAGATTTGAAAAGGGGAACTAATTTACTATTTCTTTAAGTGTGGGAAAACCTCCTCGTCAACACTATTATTAAAAATACAACCTAAGTAACGCGCAATTATGTCAATTATTGATTTAATATTATTTGTTGTCATACCCCATAAATCTTCGGTTTTTTTTAATATGAATAGTTTTGAAAAGCTTTAATGATATTTTTACTATTAATATGTGTATAATTTAATTTTCCATTGCATCTATCTCCACTTGATTCTAGGAGGGCAGCAGCACTATTAGGACACGAAAACGTAGGGAACTTATAGTTTCTAGTGGTAATCTAGAAAAAAAATCCTCAAAAACACCAGTAACAGCTTTGGGGCCATTCATTTATTACGTAAGACGATTTAGGGAGGGTGGGGGTCAACCATGTCTTACTTTTTCTTACAAGGGGGTGGGAGGGAGTCTCGATAGTTCTTACGTAAGATCACAAAAATGCGCAAAGTTAAAATTATACTTTGAAAAAGCACGGGCAACCGCTCGAGTACCATTTCCATGGCAACGGACCGCACCGCGCCAACCGCACTACGCCTCCCGGGAACTCCCCGCTTGTGGACTAGTCGTCACTTCTTCGGTCCTTACCATTTTTACTGTCCATCAACACAAGATGCGCTCATAGAAAGAATTTGTTTAGTAGGTATGCTCTAAATATTTTTACAAGAAACTACTTTTACTTTGAAAAATAAACTAAAAATAAACCAAAAGTGTATTCATTTTTGCCTTTAGATTCTTACGTAATAAATATTAAATAGGGGGAGGGGGTCGGCCTATTCTTATTTTTTCTTACAATAGGGGGGGAGGGGGTCAAAAACTAGCGAAAATGGTCTTACGTAATAAATGAATGGCGCCTTTGTCAGAATTTACAATATTTTTGTTAATTTCTAGTGAAAAAGATTGTATTTGAGATTTGCTTTTGCCCGTTGCTTTATTTATTATATTCTATGGAGTCTTCATTTTGTTCTCTGATATCTTAATTTTGTTAGCTATGTACATAGATTCCGCAAGCGAACATACTTTTTTTAAATGTTTTAGAATACTTCTGAACATATTCAATAAAGCTAGTATCATTGGAGGTACATTTTAAAGCATAAAGTTCATATAATTTCTAGACTTTTCTTTTGTCACTACAGGGCCAGAGGAGTCCTCTATTGTCTCATAAATTAATTTAAAATATTAACTTTACATTGTAATAAGCAATTATTTTGAACTAATGCCAAAGTCGAACTATTAGTGTCAATATTATACTGCTCAATAGAAGTAGCAGTTTTACTAGCCAAGTTATTGGCTAATCGTTTAAAAAAATAAGATAGCAATACAGCTATTTGTCTCTTATAATAAGTAGGCAGATAGTATTTATCCTTTGTCATATGAAAATTCTTTACTAATTTATTAATGTCAATTATGTGAATTTGACTATTATAATGTAATGCCATAGTACTTAATGATATATTTAAATGATATCTATAATTAATTTCCACCTGTGGCAAACTGCTGCTATAGGGAAATGTAAACATTACAATCTTTTTAGATATTTAGGGTACACAGTATATTACAGTATTTAAGCAAATGTTCTTTTTAACTTTTATATATATTTTTGCTTTATTTCAATATTATCTTTGTTACATATGTCTATGGTCGATGTTAATGGTCTGTGGATATATACTTATAAGAATGGAAAAAAAGCATTGTCATAAGGAAGATGGACTCCCACAAGTATAGTACTAATATATAATTATCACAAAAGTCTACGTTGTTTCTTTTAATCCCGATTGAGCTGGAACAAGAGAATATAACAATCTTATAAGATATAGTATTATTCCATTTAGCGAAAACACAAATTTAATCATTTTAATTGGAAATAGGGATAATGTAAACCAAGAATATTTGATAAATTATTTTAGTAGAAAAATGCTAGAAAAAATCGACTCGACTCACAAGTGAATTCTCAGGTGGGAAACGAACCTGCAACCTTTGGAAGTCCGATCCAATGGTCTCCCAATTGAGCCTAGTCGATTTGTCTAGCATTTTTCTACTAAAATAATTTATTAAATATTCTTTGTTTACATTACCCCTATTTGCAATTAAAATAAAAATCCGGTTCTCACTAAATGGAATAATACATTAGGTTCAAATGGTAAACAAATATCAGTTAATGCTAATGAATGAGAGTAAGTGTAACTTATTCCTTTGTATATCAAAGATACGGGCGCCCAACTTCATAACGCTCGCAATGAGCTCAGCCCACTCTGATAAAGATTATCTATAACTGACAATACCGATAGTTCGATAAACTGTGTTATATTAAAAACGTGTCCAATCATTATTATCAGTAGGATAGCAACGAAAAAGGGCGGCGTGCGTTTACTGCATCTCTTTATCATAATAAATTGGTACTAACGATACGATCTTATCGTAAGTCCAAGTAATACTTCTGTGTTGATATAAACTTGACTGTAACACAGTATTGTAACAGCAGTGACCAAGATCGAACGCACACGGCTTGTTTGCATAAGTGAACGTTTCGATTCGAGCGCGTAACTTAAATGGAGTAAATAAAATAAAACAAGTATGGTGTGCAATTTACGTGATCGATATTGTATTTAAGTTTCCAATCTTCACATAATATAGTTCGAAATCCAAATTTACAAAAGTTGTTCCAGTTTCATATATATTAAAAAGGTAAATATTTAGTTTAATGGTTTTTATCCTGTTTAGTACCTACTGCCAGTCACAACAACTTACCCAAGGATAGCAAATTTCCTGTTACTTTAATCAATTTAAATATTTACTTTCAATTTAAGCATTGTTCACGTTCTGTCTACATTAGAGCCATAACCTACTTCTGATTATGGTACATAAAATTAAATATCTTATTTTTTCTTACTGAAATACCAAAAGATATGTCGATTTAATTCACCTCTAGTAGAAAATCTAATTATTATTTTTTTTAGTTTCGAAAGAAAGACTCCTTGCTCATGGTACGTTTTTTATTATTTTTTTTATATTTCACAAGTTTTAAGTGAAAAAACGATTTTAAGAGGTTAAAATACATTGTCACATTACTTCATAAACAATCTACATCAACTTACCGCATAAATTGATAATTCTTTTCCAATTGATATTGAACTTTATAATATTTCGGGGTGGGTTGATTATATAGTACAAACAAAATAATATACCTAATTATAAACTGAACAAAGTTACTGACCCAATAATCTTGAATTAATAGAGCGTAGTTAAAAACTATTAGAAATTGTATAAAAAATTTACTCGCGCAAAGGAGCGCAAACACAACACACGTAATTTTAGATTGTAGGTATTTTATTAGCTGTAATTTGCATATTTATTTGTAATTTAAGTAAAAAATAACACGTAAACATATCACAAAATGCTTACATTTTTCAATTTATTATAACATAAACATAAATGTTTAATTGACAATATTTTATTTTACTTAAATCCGGTTTTTTAATGAGTCATTTAAAATATAGCAAAAACAAATGACACATATGTTTTTGTTGTTAATAGTATTTGTATTCTAAATACTTACATATTTGGGCTGAATGTTTTTTTGGTTTTGTCTCTATCAGAAAAGTTAAATAAAAGTAAAAGCGTTTCTGCCTAGATATTTTTTAATAAAAAAGGAATGATGGAATATAATAAAATTCAATTTTAACTATCAAACGAACCATTAAATCAAAACAGGAGCGTCAGATATATTAAATGTTTTTAATTTGAATTTAAAGTCTATTCAACAGATTTTCGTTTATGTAGGCTAGTGTGTTAAATGAACCTGTACAAATAGCACCTATACAAATAGGAGAATCGACTAAGCACAATTCGGATAAAAAAATTAGATAGGCAACCTTATCTGAAACGTAGTTTTTCTTCCCGCAAACTATTGAATGAACGTAGTATGATAAATTGGATGAAGTATAGCCACCTACGTTAAAAAAAAAACATTAAGAACCAGTGGCGTAAATGGGGGGGGGGGGGGGGGGGGGGGGCAGAGGGTGCAAATGCCCCAGGCGGCAACGTCTATGGTAAAAAGATAAGGCACGTGGTACCCACCGGAAGAAAGTTCCAAGGGGCGGCAAAATTGGTAAACTACCCCGGGCGGCAATTGATCTATTTACGCCACTGTTAAGAACTATACTAAAATTTTATTTTATTTTCTATTTTATTTGATAAATTGTCTCAAAATTAATCTTAATAATTTACTCAAAATAATTAACCCATTCCACACTTTACTTATCTTTAAAAAGTATATCACTTTAATGAGCGGTAATATAAAGTTATCTCTTAATACCGATCTTACTTTATCGCTGTCCTTGAATCTTACTCGTCTAGGTACAACATTTGAGTATTTGAAGTGAAAGCTGTTTGTTCATAATTTTTGAGTATGTATATAACTGTCCCAAATACAAAGTAATATAAGTAATTGACGACAATAGAGAACCGTTTGATCCCGTTGTTAGTGACCCTACGGTATCGGATTGGAATCCCGGGGCCATATGATGATTTGATAAGGCTTAACATGTGACATGGGTCGTGTTTTCTTCCTATTTATATCTATTACCTTACCTTGACCACCTGATATTTAGTATCTACAGTATAATTCTGCTTAATCAAAAGTTATTAATTATAATGATGTAAATTGTCCTGAATTATGTTGATAAAAGTATTCGTCTAAAAACACCAGATGCAACATAATAATAATTTGATATGAGTAAAAAATAAATATTTATAAAATACAAAAACTTAGCAAATTTTGCTCCATTTATTACTATACCGTGATAATGAGACAATTACACTCAATTACTAAAAAAATGGAAAACATTCTAAGCCCAGAGATAAAACTAAAAGATAATACATTAATTACTTAGTAATTAAATATTGTCTCGCTGTGTGACAATTAAAAAAAATGTTACAATTGAAACTCAGCGACGCGACACCAGGAAACATTCCTATTGTTCGTCCAATAAAGATACATTTAAAAAATAATACTAGGCGATGCAGTCGCCAAGCCTAAAGCTACGCTAGCACCATATATTGGAGCGGAGCGTAATACCTAAAAAATATTTTTTTTGTTTCGATGGGAATTTTTGCGTATTTCAAAATTCGGTCCGTCCGTCATCCGTCACAATCTGGTCCTTAACCTGTTGATTCGATTCCACACAAAAAATATTAAAATCGGTTAAGAACTCGGGAAGTTATGGCGTAAAACTTTTACTGGAGGGAGACTCTGTACCAGGGTCGTCTGCTTAGGTACCTCCGTCTTACCTATTTCTGCCGCAAAGCAGCAGTGCTTGCATTGCTGTGTTCCGGTTTGAAGGGTAAGATATGGCAGTGAAATTACTGGGTACAGTGACTTTACATCTTATGTCACAAGTTCACTGTGGTTCTTGTGGGGGTTGCAGTTTTGCTGCGAATCTCATAAGAGCCTCATGTATTATAGGTGACTGTTACCACTTACCATCAGGTGGGCAGTTTGCTTCTTTGCCAACTTTCTGCAATAAAAAAAAAAAGAAAAAAAGACATTGCGCCATTGAAGCTGATCCATGAGAGCTTCGCTCGCTCCGCTCCAATTATATACTTGCTTGCAAAATATGCGTGGATTATTTTTTTTTAATAAATTTCAGATGTTTCATTATGATAATATTTTATATGTATTTAAACGTTGATTCCACGAAACCAAAAAGAAGTCATATAAAAGTATTTTTAAATACCAATTAATATTAGATAAGTAGATGGGTTTTGTTCGTTATGTTTAGTTTTTTTAACAAATCACAAAAACACTATTGCTGTAGTTGTGTGCTTAAAAAAATGTAAGATGCAAAAATCGACAGACATTTTTTTTAGTAAATCTTGTTATTAGGATATAAAATCTCGCCGTGTCGCAAAATTCAGCAAATCTTTAATAATCACTATATCTGATACATTTTTATTTTTATTGGACAATATTTATTATTCATTTGTTTATTTAAATATTTATGTCGTCGTAATGTTGATCGTACTCAAATATAGGTTCAATTAAATCTGTCTACTATAGGTCCCTACTAAACGTGAGTTCAGTTTAATTTATAAATGGAAAGTCAAATGTTTATTTCTAATCACTCACCAACTAGATAAATTTTATCATCCCCGACCATTTGCGTGACACGGTACTATCAAAGTGTGAGCTACGTATGTACATTAATATAATTATGTATTATGTAGGGAATACACTTTCAGGAAACAAATTAATTTCTCGTTAACTTTTAATTACGTTTAACTTTTAATTTAATTGACGACCGTTTGGTGCAACGGTAGCGATCCTACCTTTCGTGCCGACGTTCCTGGGTTCGAATCCCGGAAGGGACAGATGTTTGTATGATGAATACGAGCATTTGTAGCCGAGTCATGGATATTTACATATATTTCTATGAATATTACATATCTATGTATCGTATAAGTAAGTCTATCCGTTACCCTAGTATCCATAACACAAGCCTTTACGGTGCTTACTTGGGGCTAGGCTAATTGGTGTGATTGTGGGAAATATTATTATTATTATTATTATTATTATTATTATGCCCATATCTAATATACCTGAGCCTATAAATATGCCTTTGCAGAACCTTCTTTAATTACTTATTTAAAATATTTATTGTGTATTTTTTAAATTATAATTTAAAAAATAAAATATTTATGTAATTTGAAAACCTAACTGTAAAGTACTTAAGTAATTATTAATAAATATTTATTTGCTGTGGCCTTACAGGTTCATATTTGCTTCTGTTTTGTATTTATTTTTATAGCGTTTCCATTTACAACTAAAGGAATTGCATTCATGCATTATTAATACGATCTAAAATATTCGTTTATTATGCACATCCATTTCAAAGAATCCAGCGACTGC
Source organism: Calamotropha paludella (assembly GCA_927399485.1). Taxonomy (NCBI): domain Eukaryota; kingdom Metazoa; phylum Arthropoda; class Insecta; order Lepidoptera; family Crambidae; genus Calamotropha; species Calamotropha paludella. The sequence continues at coordinate 7,748,480 of OV656820.1, forward strand.
ATGCTGAGTAATATAAAGTTTCGAGTGAATTTATTTATATCAGAGTCAATATTATTTCTGAGATCGGACTGTGCACCTTCTTTGGCCATGATATTCAAGAACAAACAACAAATAAAACATTTTTAGTTAAAAATAAAACATTGCGTAGGTATCTACAAGACTGGTCTTTGTTATTTGCATCGGGCAAAATTCTGTTAATGTTTTTGACCTTTTCATTAAATATTTGTAAAATTTGTGTTTATGTCTTTTGTGTACTAAAATGTAATTAAAACTTACGATTTTAAAGACTTAGATTGGAATACTAACGCTACACATTGTAATTGGAGTAAATCTTTAACTCATCTCTAACTTAGTAGTTTTTTTTATGTGTTGCCATAGGTCGCAGACAACCGACCGACAGTGATAAGCTTACGTTCGAAATACGAAATCGCATTATAATAGTGAAAATGTTTTCAAAGTGATGTTAATAAACATAACAAGTAAACACGGTAATAGCACGTGCAAGTCCAGTATCGCAGTATTGGTAAAGTTAGATAACGAGATGTGATAGTCCGCGCGGCCCGCCATCGCCAGCCGCTGTATCATAGCTAAACATCAATGAATGACACATTTGTAATCTCAGTAGCCTTATCTTACAACTAGTAGGTATCTATATTACATTCATTTCTTAAAGTAGAAACAGGAAACAAATAAAATCAACTTAAAATTCCATAGACGTTGTTTAACTAGTGTGCACTATGGATATGAACTTGTTTTAGAAATACCTAAATATTAGAATAAAACACTTTGTTTACGGATTTTGCGCATATTTTATTTTATATTTAATCGTGACGTTTCGACTCCTTTACAGGAGCCGTGATCACAGGACGTAAGGATTAAATATAAAATAAAATATGCGCAAAATCCGTAAAAAAAGTGTTTTATTCTAATGTGTAATGTGCGCGGAAGTGTAAGAACTATATATAACACCTAAATATTTAAAAATTACTAAGTTAATTCGTTTAAAAATTACATTCCCTTGAAATATAGTGAGAATAATATTAGTTGGAACTAGTATAGTGGGTAACGCTAAATTGAAGTAACTCGTGAGTATCTATCGTGACTCCACATTTATCTCTTTGCTAAATGTAGCTTCATTTTCAATATTAATTCATAACAGCATCTGAAAAAGCCGAGTTACGCAGTTTAAAAGAAATAGGTACAGTCAATAACACATCAAACTAGACAAAAATGTCAAGTGTACTCATTAGATTTAAAACTTTAGGTCCGTTATCGTTTCGTTCATTATCATCCGTGAATTTTCGACAGTTTGTGACAGATTGATGTGTTGTAAATAAATGATAGTTAAAGAACTAGTTATTGCACATTTATCTGCTTGTTATTCATTTTCAATATTAATACATAACGGCGTCTGAAGAAACTAAGATAATTAAAATGTGATTAATGAAATAGGTTCACCATTTCTATTGTACTGTCGACAACAAATTAACCCTGAACATAAATATAAACTTAACTCATTCGAGCTAGAGTAAACCAATTAAGAATCAAACTATACACTCTATAAAAGGTCTATATTAAAACGTCATAACGTAGCTCTACTCGTAAAAGCACAGTTAGAAATGTAAAATGTAAGCTTAATGTGCTGTCACTTGTACAATTTAGACATAGAAAACAAAGATACTTGACCTAAATGCATAATTTTGAGTAAATAATTATGAAACTCGGCTTAATACCTGAATGCCTCTGTCTCGAGTGCCAGTTTTAAAATGTCATTGTTCCTTAATTGGCATAAATGGTCGGCTCATCCTGTGATTCGGCTATAAGTCTCGTAACGTAATAACAACGTTATGTATGACCTTGGCTGTCCTTAATCTACAACATTCACACGAGGACGTTGGAATCAATTAGAGTTCATTCACCGTTAACTCGATTACGTTGCACTGACGACAACTCATAAAGGTAATGGAATTTATAAAATGAGCTACTCGAGCCCGTTCCATTGTTGAAAGTGCTATGCGTGTCGTAAAGTGCAGGTAGATATCGAGCAATACAAAGGTATTAGCGTCCAAACACGTCATAGATCTCGGTTAAGCGAAGTGAAGGCGATGGTGAATTCGTGTAGGTGCATCTTGAGGCTTTACTTTATTTGCGAGATCGTTATTATGTCCTAAATACAATTAATCTTTTGAGTGTAGGTATTCAATAACAACTGGTAAAAAAACATTTTTTTAGAAATGTATGGCCGTAAATTATACACGGTCCTAACTTACTCGACACGAGCATGAGTCAATTTAACAGATTATCCTTGCACACGCGCACACACACATGCGCATGCTCAAACACAAACAAAACTTGTTGCAGCAGGTGATACGGTAATGAATTAAGAATTCATGAAATACAAAAGTAAATCAAAAATATTATTTGTATAACAGAACCTATTTCATTGTATCAGCCCATATAATTTAATTTCATTTATTTACATTAAAAACAGTAAAGAAGTAAAAAGTTTTTATTAAAATGTACCTATTTCAAACGTCTCTATGTGGTCATGACTCTAAATAAAATCACATAAGCTAAATTACACATAATTATTGTTTTATAATGACTTATATAACTCATTGTACTACCTATTTCTCTATGTTTTTATTTCAGTAAGTTAATATTTATTTTGACAAAACCTGCTATTCTAAATAATAACGTGTGCATGCTCTCGTCTTTAGATGACGCCCAAAACGCTAGCTTTTATATTATAATATTACAAGTAAAATGGTTAAACGTTATAATTGTTTCAGATTAAAGCACAATGGCAAGTATAAAAGTTTCGGAAATAGATAAACATGATGAAGACAAAGAAGTTGAAGCTATTCACGGAAGTACAGTAAAATTAAAACGAGAGTTGGGATTATTTTCTGCAGTCAATTTGATCTTAGGTGTGATGATTGGTTCGGGAGTTTTTGTATCACCTGCATCGGCTTTAGAGTATTCTGGTTCTGTTGGCTTATGTCTGATAGTTTGGACTGTTTCGGGTATTATATCACTATTAGGTGAGTGTAGGTAAGACCTGAATACTGACTTAAATATCAGGTTTAATTTCATATTATAAATGTTTAATGGCATGTTATTTTATGTTTTAGGAGCTTTAGCATTCGCTGAGTTAGGTACTGTTGTCGGAAAATCTGGGGCCGAATATGCATATTTCCAAGAAGCATTTGGGAAATCTCATAAATATTGGGGACCCTTACCTTCTTTTATTTGTGCCTGGATATACGTCGTGATTTTGAGGCCTGCTGAAGTTGCAATTATTGTCATGACATTTGCTGAATATGCAATACAACCATTTACTTCAAACCTGGAGAGTGACTATAAAGGCACCGCTATTAAGCTAACATCTATCTCAGCTCTATGTAAGTAACAATTGACGCAAACCTAAATAGACCTTCCCATTAATTTATAAGTTAGTAACATGGTTTCTATTCCTATTCGGAACGAGCTCATCCTGTGAACTTACAAACTCAAAACGTCAGGATTATTTTTTGCGTTATCAGTATTCGTTAAATGCGTTAAATTTTAATGAGTGGGCGCGAAAACGTAAAAGCTAAGTATATCTTTTGTGCATTATAGTTAAACCTTATCAAAAAACGTTAAAAAAACCCTATGCCTACATTTTCTTAAACTGTTCTATTCCTTTCGCACTTTAAGTGACTTTTACCGGACTAGACATAATCAATAGGCATATAGGTGTCCAATGGTAAGGTCAAACAGATTGGGTAATTCTCAAAATAGATGAAACGCCTGCCCGCTGTGTCGTAATTTTGTTAACTCGTCAATATCAGCTGCTAGATTGCTTCCCTGATTAAGCTACATGAACCTAAAACGTAGTGATTACATTTGTTCTTTTCCAAATTACAGTCGACTACGCATATGCGTCAGGCTTAACACCCTGAACCATAGAGTAACTTATATATAGCCCTGAACACAACATTATTTTTATTTTTATATCAAAATGTTGACGGGCTGTCAACTGTACTTGAAGTAGGTAGTAGATATTCAATATGGGCTTTAGATTTAGATTGATTTGAGTAAGAGCAAAAATTTATTTATTCCATAAAATTGTCATGTTTTTTTTTATTATAGCTCGCACGGTTTGTGCATTTGCCACTACTAAATTGTCATCTTTAAAAGCGCTATTGATAGATTATCTGTTTTTTTCTTTATTTGTGGCTTGCACGATTTGTACATTTAGCCAGTGTAAAGTAAGTATAATTGCCAGTTCTTGAGTAATTTCTTTTCCTAATTTGATTATGATGCATGAACAGTAAAATATAGTTTTCCCTAGGTTTCAGTAAATGTGTGGGGTTTTACTGAAACCTCCCCGTGGACTTATCGAGAGAAAAGGAAAAGACAACTTCCACTGCTTTGATACACTTGTAAACACTCTTGGATATTCACAAACACTTAGTGGTTAATAATCCACCATTATTAAGCACTAATATCCACAACTACACAAATTTTAACAAGAGAAACAAACGTGACGCTTCCCGCTCCCGGCGCAAAGTCCCTGTCATAAATTCTTTTTCTTTATTTGTGGCTTGCACGATTTGTGCATTTAGCCAGTGTCAAGTAAGTGTAATTGCCAGTTCTTGAGTAATTTCTTTTCTTAATTTGATGATGATGAAAGAACAGTAATTTATATTTCCCCTCCCCCTAGGTTTCAGTATATGTGGGGGGTTTTACTAAAACCTCTCCGTGGACTTCTTGAAAGAGCCGGAAAAGACAACTTGCGCTGCTTTATTACATTTGCCAACACTTTTGTATGTTTACATACAGTGGTTAACAATCCACCATTATTGTGCACTTATATCCACAACAACACAAATTTTAACAAGAAAAACAAAACCACAAACGTGACGTTCCCCGATCCCGCCAAAAAGTCCCTGTCGTAAGTAATACTTATTCTATACTATTACTTAATCATATCTCTACTCCGTAAGTGTCTGTGGCTGTTTTTGTTAGGTTTTTCCATATAAAACGGCAAGGGGTATAAAACCCATACAGTCTTAGAAATATACAAGGAAGTTTCTGTGAAAACCCTCAACTTTACTGAAACGGATTATTTCATTATTCATTCATCATCTTTTATTCACAAATCAACTCTGAAATCATGCATAATGCTTTTATTAAGAGAAAAATAGTTAAAGCTAGGCTGAATCGACTATTTACCCTTTGCCTCCCCATATGGGAAAACTTATTTACTAAACTTACCAAAAAAATGGCAAAGTCAATAACTGTCAAAATTAAATTGAATCCGTTGGTTTGATTGAGTAGTTTCAACGTTTTTTGTCTCAATTTATAACTTGTTTAATTTATAAATAACAAACTGATATTAATAATTCTAACATTAAAAATCACATGGTCTCGAAAGAGGTAAGCTATCTATTTATCTATCGAAAGAAGTATTCTACATACATAATTTTTATTTTTGAAATATATTTGCTCAAAATATTTCATGTTTCGTTATTTGTAGGCTTCCTGGATAAATAGAAATGTCTTATGAACGTAATGCAGAAACGCAAAATGCTTTGAAAGCAGAGTTAAAAGCTTTACAATCACGCTGCATTGATACCTACAATATCATTGAGAATTCACCTATTGACACAAATAATATAACGCCTGACAACGTAACGGAAAAGTCCTTTAGTTATATCAAGGGTCTCAAGACTGATATCGAGAATTCCAACACTGCCATAAGGACTGATGATAACTTACTGTCATGTCAGTTTTTAAATTACCTTAAACTAAGAACTTCCGAATTAGAAGACTTAATTGCATACAAAAAAGGCTGCAGACGCGATATAGACAATGAAATAAACAGGTGAGAGTAAAGTATTTAAGATATAATATTTTTATCAAGGTTTCAAAAGCAAAATCATTGCTGTAATCATCAGAACAGTAGAATATTTCTAAAATCTGGTATATGTGTCAATAAAAAGTCAAGAACAAATTAATTTTAAAAATGTTGTTTATTTTCTTTTCAATTACATATATTGAATTTGCAGACTTAACATTCTTATCAAAACATCAAAAGAAGCAAAATCTAGACCTAAAGTACAAAGACAAGATGTTAAACCAGAACACCTTCAGAAAGCCAAGGAAAAATTTCAAATGGTGAAAAATGAGTTACATGGCCTGATACAATCTTTATTTCCGAGAAACTCTGAAAATATTATCAAAGTATTGGGAGTTAGTGCTTTTTCTATTTTTATTTTATTTTACAAACTTGAAGTTTCTAAATATTATAACTACTACACACATCAATTTATTGGCTAGCAAACTAAAATAATGAGAGTGCTCACATATTAATTTCTCAATCTTAATTGGTTATATTTAGGAGTTTGTGATAATAATTCTGTATAATAATCTAATATTAATATATTTTTACATTTGATTTGCTGCAGTATCAGTCATCAAATGTCATTAAAACTATATGAAAAACTTTGCTAGCTGACTTATAGCTTGTGCATGAGCAAAATTTACAAGCTTAGTACAATATTTAGCATTTACTTTTTAACATGCTGAAGCAAGCAAAGTGGGATGCAAGCATTACTTCTGATCATAAGTCAGAAGACATCTCAAGATAGTATATTTTTGTCATCTATCTGATGACAGACTCTTTCAAAAGTTGCTAAACCCTTGCATCTCAATATATTTAAGAAAATATTATGTATGTTGGGAAATACTATGACACTTTTATAAAAAAAGTTATTATCATACAATCAATACTAGAAACCAATAAAAACTTGCTGTTTCAAGTCACAGGTTCTATAAAAGACAAGAATGCATAGAGTTAATAGCCTTGTTTCAATGTTTGTTTTTATAATGACAGTATTGTATAAAATCCATTCATTGTAATAGTTATTTTTTCTTAAGTCTTGAAAGAAAGAAAAGTTCTTGAAATGTGTTATAACTATGTAATGTAACACAATAAAAGGGAGAAAAAGCAGCCCTTACCGACATAGGACTTACTAAGCGATGATGTTCAATAACAGATTGTAAATGCTCATATTTAATAAAATTCTTTTTAATTTGCAATCGATCATTTAATTGGCATTGATTGTAAGACATGTGTAGTGCTCTTATGGAGTTATTGTCTCGAACTTTCTTTTAAACCAACAATGCATTTACAACAAAAGAAAAATAAAATATAAAAAAAATTGAGCAATGTCAAAATACGCTAACTACTGCTTCATCGAGGACCTTACGCCATGCTAATTATTGTATTGTTATGATATTAGACATGTCTTTAGAGGTTTTGTTACAATAAAAATTGATTTTTAGATACTTTTTTTTTTATTTCAGCAACTTATGATGGAAACATTGAGTGAGACTTCTAGTGGATACATCGCGATAACTACTGAAAATTATAAAGAAATAGAATTGTTGAAAGATATTAACCTGGTTAAAGAGAATCCATATAACAAAATGGAAGTCAAATTAGCTTACTAAGATAAAATACCTTTATATTGAGTTGTCTGAATGAATTTTGATTTGAATAAAGTAATGGAAAATACTTATTTGTTTCATTATTTAAAAACCGTTAAAACAAATGCTCCCATTTGCTTATTACAATAAATTTATAAGTTAATATATGAAGGTCAATTTTAATGTGCAATCCTTATTGTTGCAGTTGTAATGACTTATATTAACATAACTAGCGTGAAGCTTTTGGTGAGGGTTCAAAATGTATTTGGAATGTGTAAAGTATTTGCATGCCTCGTCGTCATTGGAGGAGGAATTTATGAAATTATCAAAGGTATGTATGTATATTATTAATAAGCTTAAACATAAAATGAACTTTTTTGCTTGTTATGTTTTCTTATAGTCCAGGTAAGAGATGTTTTTCCAAAAGGTGTTTCAAACTGACAAGCTTGTATGCACTTGAGTTATTTAGGTTATATCAATGACCAGGTATAAACTATGCCTAAGTATTGGAAAATGATCTACAGCGCTTTCCTTCCTTTTTACATTTAAATAGTTTTGTCAAAAATGAAAATTAATACTCAAATGTTTATTCTGTTAAGCGAGAAAAACAATCATACAGCTTTTATATGATATCCTCTATACCTATGCTGTACCTACGCATAAAGTGAGTAATACATTATACACGCGTTTCTTGTTAGGTGGTGGTGTTGAATGTACCGCCCTTTGTCAACACATACATAATTATATATACAGTGGAAATTTCTCTACCTGGCTTCCATGCGTTCCAGGACCCTGTTTGAATGGGCTGTAGTCTCTGTTAAGTTGTTATTTCATTTAATAGGCGAGAGTAAAATTAGAAATTTAATAAAAATTTCGCTGTTAATGGCATAATTCATATCGCAATGTAAAAGCTGCTGTTACAGTGATATGACCCGCCTCGATTGTTAACATAATGTTAGTCACTACTCCAGCAATAAAAATTTTCGTATTGGATCAAATACCCTTTGTTGCTACAGTGTTTAATCACACGAAAGAGAACCAGAAACTTGAGTTAAAACAGATCTTATTGCACAGGTAACACGGAACACCTGGATAAAGGATTTGAAGGTAGCACAACAAGTATCGGGGGAATATCCCTGGCTTTATATTCAGGTCTGTGGGCTTATGATGGCTGGAACAGCGTTACAGTCGTCACAGAAGAAATCATCAATCCTGGAGTGTAAGTTTTTACTTCGGAACACATGGGGAACAAACATAAAAACATTGATTGAAACAAAAAATAATTTACAGTAGTTTATTGTTAGGTTAGGTTTTTTATTTCGAATCTCAAAATACAGTAAAATGTTCAAATCGGCCACTCTAATGACTGCTGTAATCAATTATGAAGTAGATATGTTCGTTAATTTCGCCAAGGTGAGTCTTGACCTAGCTCTTATTGGCATCTGCTTCAAATTGGTAGAATACATTATAAATGAGCTATCATCATTCGAGTTCAGAAGGGTTCGGACCCCACTCAAAGTGAACTCTACTGTTTTATAATTTTAAACATATATTCTACAGCTCAATACAAAAATATTAAAATAATGTACCATTCGATTAGGTACTTTTTTGTATTTGAGCCGTGATCACAGAATGACTCAGGTAACATTCAGGAAATTTGTTTTTATTTATTTTTGTGACAAAAACGCCATTATTTATGCTCGTACATAGACAATCTGATATGGATAATCTAAGGGGCTAGACGCTATCTTGCTGCAGCACACAAGTACATATTTAAATCCAATAAGCGTTTGTGTTCATTTTTTTTAAAGTTCTTTTTTATTTTGTGAGATGTAAATAGGTGCTGCATCAAAAAAAACAAATTCAAAATTATTATTCTTAATTCTGTAAGATGAAACAGCATTCCAACTCGTCTACAGAGACTATCATTATAAATTATAATGTGATTTATTTTTAAATTATTTCGCAGGAATGTCCCACTGAGCATATCAATTGCCGTGCCTCTTATCACGGCGTTATATGTTTTTATGAACGTCGCCTATATGTCAGTTCTGAGCTACGCTGAGATGACGTCAGTGCCGGCAGTGGCTGTGGCGTTTGGAACTAAAGTTCTTGGTCCCGCGAGCTTCATTATACCACTAGGTGTTGCAATAGCAACATTTGGGTGCGCGATGAGCGTGCAGTTCGGTGTTACCAGGTAACAATAACAATCTAACACCCGTTTTTAACAATCTATCCATGGTAACAGATGGGCTACTATAATTTTGTTGGTTAAATATTTCTAGTAAATTATGGGAAATGGCAAAGGCAAATTACCTAACAACCGAACCGAAATAGGCCTATCTCTTACTGGTATAGGTTGTTGATAGTGGTTATTAACCATTTATACAGTGTCTGGTCATGGACTAGCGATATTCTAGTCTGTAAAAAAACTATTCTAATGCACAAATACACTACATAGTTAAGTCCAAACTACTTATCAGCTATGTGGCAGCCATTTTGTTTTTTTTCTTGAAATATTCTCTACTTGGACACAAAAAAAATCATATCTCCCAAAGTGTAGGTGTTAATGGTATAAAAATAGCGCAAAACTTTAGTCTATTGTATAAAAATTTGAAACAGGGAGTTGTTACGTTCATAAATTGAGAAAATAATTGAATTTCATGTAAAATATTTTTAAAAAATATGAAAATAAACTAATTATTGTAAATTACTGCAAAAGTAACCCCGATAACTCATTTATTTTTCCACTAGATTGATGGGATTTGATCTAAGCTACAATACAACATTAAATTTACAGCTGTATGTCGACTACTTTAAAAGTTATTGTTGTTTGAACATAGCCTATGCGCAAGCACAAAAGGCTTTGGTCAGAACCCTAACCGAAAATTATTAAAACACAACATTCTTATTATCTTTTATTTATTCAATGCTTTAACATTACACTAACAGTTTAATCAAAATCAATAAAAGTCTCACAATAATTGTTCAAAATGGCCACCTCCAGTTTGTAGGCAAGCTAAAGCTCTCTGTAGCACCTGGCGTGATGAGCGCCTCATCATGTCGGCTCTTATTTCTTCGCCGACTGACATTATTTTTGCGACGAGTTCTTCTCTGTTGTTGGGAACATTAGCGTACACCTTTTGCTTCATGTGACCCCACAAAAAATAATCTAAAGGGGTCAAATCGGGTGAGCGAGGTGGCCAAGCTACCACACCGTTGCGACCGATCCATGGGGAATGATCGGTATTTCAATATTCTCTCACTGCTCGAGAATAGTGGGCGGGTGCACCATCAAGCTGGACCATCAAATGTTGCCGGTATGACAGAGGTAGCTCCATGAGACTATCTGCAAATTGTGTGTGCAGGAACTCCAGGAATCTAGCCCCATTTAATGTTGGAGGCAATTCCAAGGGCCCTATCAAACGATCGTTGATTATGCCTGCCCACACATTAACTGAAAATTCATGTTGAAATGAACTTTGGCGCACCGCGTTTGGGTTCTCGGAGCACCAGAGATGATCATTTCGGTGATTTGTAATGCCAGCTCTCGTGAATTTAGCCTCATCAAGTCACAGTATCATTGCAGAAAACGACGGTTGTGGCTTGCACTTCGATTAAGCCACGAACAGAATACAGATCTAGCTGCATAATCTACTTCGATTAGGTCTTGGACCCGTCGAAAATGAAAGGGATGTAATCCTTCTCGTTTTAAAATTTTCCATACACTGTACCTAGATCGCTGCAGTTGCACAGCAATGCACCTGACACTTAGTCTGGGGTCATTGGCTATTAGCCTTCTTCTTCTTACTTACATAACATAAAATGCCCTATTGACCTACTTAAATGTAAGCTATTTTGAAGATTTGTCCAGACATCCTGAGCTGCATAAAATAATCTTGTTGTGTCTACTTACAAACAGAACCATTGACAAATTATCGTTATCAGGCATCCACCTATCTATTTACTTATCTTGCTACGATGGGTAAATTGAAGTATAAGTGAACAAAACTTAGTACAGACAGAATAGTAGACTTACCTATAGTCCATTTTTTTTAGCATTAGAAATTATGTAAACAAAGAAGCAGTGGTGGCTAACCTTGTGCTGGAGTCCACTTTGACCGGCTTCAGGCTCGTCCATTGTTGAACAGATTAAATAACAAATAACAACAAAAACTTTTAACAAAAAACTTCAACAAAATAATAGAAACTTAACAATAAACCAAAGAAAATAGTAAAAACAGATAAATGCAGATGTTGACATTTGCCGCTATTGTTGCAAATGGTGGCCATGTTAAGCGACCATTTTAAAAATCACCTAATATGGTACGTATTACAACATCGGTTTGACTTTTTAATTTTGTCGTATCAAACTGACCAACGTTTTGTTCCACAAGTTTGCAATTTCTGCTTCTTAAGGTATTTTTAGTGTAAACTTTTCACGATGTTACGTTTTGCTTGTTACATTATATGTGTACAATAAAGTACCCAAATTTTGTTCTTTCTAATGCTAAAAAAAACGGACTATAATCTTTATATGTATTCACTGACACGTAAGCTTTTTAATTCGATAGGATTACTATTATTGTTAGTTGTTTGGTTGGTCATAATCTCTTCTAGTTCATATTTTGTGATTTTTACATAGTTCATATTATATTGGGTACACAAACACCTAAATTCCAAATAAATTTTCACATTAAAAAGATAAAATAAGAAAAGAAATCTAAATAAGTTTTACTTAATCGTATTTACGTATCTGATTTTGGAGTGGCAAAATTAAAATCTCATAATTTCTACTTGTTTTTGACACATGCATGACGAGTAATAATTGCTCAACATTATTCTTGAAGAAAGCGTTTTAGGAAACTACACAATAAAAAAGACAGTAAATAGCAGTGTGTCGATTTAATTTCTAATTCATTTTAAATCCTCATCTAAAGTATAAATAGGATAGCTCATTTATAAAGAACGTTTCAAATCCGATTGGTGATTTAAGTTGTCGACACGAACTTACTGTTCGATCCCATTTTGTAAATAGGGTACATTGTAAACAGTGTTTCACCTTTCCACAGGGTCTGCTATACTGCTGCAAGAGGTGGTCACATGTTGGAGGCATTTTCATACGTAAACTACAAGCGTTTAACACCTGCGCCAGCTGTTGCGTTTCATGTAAGTAAAATTGATTTTTAAACTGTGATGCTATAATTTGACATTTTAGTATTTGTTATGCTTGCTTGCTATATGTCTGTGCACTTAAATAGATAAAATTAAATGTTACTTATTTGCATTATCTCAATCAGTATAATGGTGTGACAGCAGTTAGCATCTTAGATCTTATTTACTTGTAAAAGAGTTAAAATTGGTTTGTAATGTGATGTTGGAATTTATCGAGGCAGTGACACAGGACAGCGTCAGGGCAAATTAATTTAAATAGAATTTCTTGTCTTTAATCAAAACACTGATCAATTTTATTATTTTCAGGCAATCCTTACTACGATATTCATACTCGTCGGAAACATCAAAACTCTTATAGAATTTGTTAGTTGGTTTCTCTGGTTCTTTTACGGACTCGCGATGGTAGCCTTGCTTATTCTTAGAAAGACTCAAGCGAATAAACCAAGACCATACAGAGTACCAACCATAGTACCTTGCTTCGTGCTCCTAGTTGGGATATTTTTGTCAATTCTGCCGATTGTACATGACCCATCACTGAAGTACCTAATGGCTATTGGCTTCATTGCGATAGGAGTCGTTGTGTATACCGTATTTGTATATTATAAGAAAACTCCGACTGCTATATTAAGTAAGTTATATTTCATTGTTTAAATTATTTTCAGAACAGATATGGTGGCCATATTTGCTAAATCAATTTATTGGAGAACTTACGTAGATGAGACGCTTTTGAATAACAGTAATAAATCTTTTACCGTTTGCACACCCTAGGGCAGTTTTATCAACAGGCTTATCAAAGACTATGCGGGACGTATCGATTCAGTTTTAGCTTACACGTTTTGAAACTTCAAAAAAATACGCGTCTTAACAGGACGGCAACAAATCAAATTAATTCCTGGACCTGCTCTCTTTATCTTGTTGATCAATGCATCGGACCTATGACAACGAAATATGACTGTAGTAGCTATTAGCGTATTTTTTAGTTCACAATACACTGACGGCGGGCGGCTCGCTGTTTTTCCAAAAGACAAAAAGCGCTTAGATATAGTTTACCTAAAGCTGGTTAGGTCAACGTCGCCTCACGATGCATCACCATGTGACGCGTCGACGGAGACGCCCTGACTCACCACCTGTCAACCTAGGCGGTAGAAGTTAAAAAAAAACTTAAATTTTAAGTCAGACCCTGCGCATGACAGGGTCAGTGATTATTGCTTATTCCTGGAATAGTAAACCGTGAATAGTAAAGTTGAATAATGAGTTCAGAAAAGAAACCTCCTTTCATATAAAAAAAAGGTTACTTGTTTCTTCTTAATTTTTTTTTTGTTTTTTCTTCAAGTGCTTATTTGTTTTTTTTTCAGAAAAATTTTCATTCCTGACTCAAGTGCTGTTTGAAAGTGTCCCGCCAAATAATCGTCAAGACTGAGTCCGCAAGGAACTAGGCAATAAGTTTACACTTTCTAGGGACTAAAGTACTCTGTGATCATTAAGTTTAATATCTGATCGCCTATGTTTGTAAATATATCACGATAGAATAGGAATACACGAATAAACTTTTATATTTAACAATATGTTGTACGTATTTATTTATTTCACTGATGCAATAAAATATTTTATAAACGTGGGTCAATAAGGCTGTCTGATAAGATTTTCAAGTATAATAAAGATGTATGTCTTAAGGACTTAAGCCACAAATATAAAGCTCATAATAGAATGTTAAAAATACAGTTAAGTTGTTTGTTAACGTGTTAAAAATCGTTTCTCAAAATTTTGTATGGGTGCAAATGTGTTAAAACGTTTAGATACATTTTAGATACATTCTCCAACAGAAAAGAATTAAGACATTCGCAACATTCCTTAACTTTATTTCGTAAAAATACTAGCAAATATAAAATTTGCTAGTATTGAGCGCCTATCTACATAGTTTTGTAAGAAAAATTAGAGATTTTTTTTATCCAATTTCTGTGTCTGCCTTTTTTTATAAATGCGCATGCAGCCGTAATTATAACACCTGTGTCGATACACTCGTGTAATGTTTTTAAGAAATTACGGAAGCATACAATATTTTAGAAATTGTTCTACAACTCGGTTACAATATCTGTGGACCTCGCTGGAATGTCGAGCCAGCCGTTAATTTATCATATAAAAACATAAAATGTATCACATAAAAGAATAAAAGAGAAAAAGTATAATATATTCTATTTATAGTTCATAATTATTATTGTTTACAATACTATCCCCATGATGCTTGTTTTGTGCACCGTACCTAAGCGCTGACGTGACGTCATCAGGTCCACAGATATTGTAACCGGGTGTATAAAGTGTTCGAAATAGTGTCCAACAGTTGTGTGGGAACCCCGTAAAATGGTTGTAAGCATTCTTATGTGATGTAACTAGTCTCGACACTAAACAATTTTAACAACTAAACTAACAACAAACAAGACAGCAAAAAATGCTAATCCATAGGTAACCTGATAAAAACTCCCTAACTAAGATCAACCCCGCTGCAACTATCGCCACCACGAAAATCCTAGATAAAAGCCACTTTTATATTGAAGTAAATTTTTTATCTACGGCGACGTAAATAAATAAGAGACGAATGTTTTAATATCATTGTCTTTGTAACTGGGTACCTATACGGATTGATGTTATTGGCGCTTCCATATCTTTACATTTACGTTCCAGACATGAGCCGCCGACTAACCACATACACGGCGGTGGTTGTAAATATCGTTCTTTGGTAGAGGTATCTACCGCACAAACGAGAGTTATCGGTGGTCGCTTGGCTGCCACAATTTGCAATTCTCATTCTGCTATACAATTTCATAAATACCCACTGACTAGACCAGACATACTCCGCACAATACGAACTGCAACTGCATTAGGTCTCCTGTTAGTATCATGTGTCTTTTAATCCTATCAGGCTACTAGTCATTCACTGTCTATCTATGATATTAGTGCTCCATAGTATTAGCATATTTGTGTGTAATGATAGTGTATTATCATCAATTAGTGTTTGTAAACATGCAGATTGTTGATAAGTGAAATATACAGCGGCAGGTGTCTATACTCGCTTTCTCAATAAGATGAGTGAATTCCCACAACTTTACTGAACCCTAATTAAAGTGGTAATTCATTACTCATTTACTATCCATAGATAATTTTTGATATCATTTATAAATCATTCATCAACATCTAATAAAAAAAAAATACTGATGACCAGACTTTATGGGCCCTTTGCGTTTCCTTTTGAAAAACGTAACAAAAAAACGTATGGTCTGTTCTACTTCGAAGAATGTCGAGGCGACTTTTTGGCGGGAGCGGGAAGCGTCCCGTTGATGATTTTGTTTCTCTTGTTAAAATTTGTGTTGTTGAGGATATTAGTGCGTAATAATGGTGGATTATTAACCACTAAGTGTTTGTGAACATACAAAAGTGTTGCCAAGTGTAACAAAGCAGCGGAAGTTGTCTTTTCCTGCTCTCTCAAGAAGTTCACGGGAAGATTTCAACAAAACCCCACACATTTACTGAAACCTAGGGGAGATAATATATTTTATTGTTCAGTCATCATCATGAAATTAGAAAAAAAATTACCCAAGAACTGGTAATTATACTAACTTAACCGGAGCTATGAAGTCCAGCCCTGTTAATGCTTTGCAAGTAGAATGTGTAGACTCCCCATTGAAATTACGCAGACAGTTTTTATGTGACAAATTTTTATTCCGAGCTCTCCAATTTTCTAACCATCCTCTCTATCACAAACTACAAAAATTGTCAGAAAAAGTTGAATGTTCTTCCTATTGGTCCCATAAATCTCCACCGTGCTTAGTTATTAGTTTCCAGAAATTTATTTCATTACAAGCTTCTCGTCTACTACTCATCGCTCACAGTTTCTACCTATATTTTCCATCAGCTACGAAGCACGTGTCAATGTTCCTAAAATAAATTTTAATTTTGAAATCTTGAAGAACAACCAAAACGCTAACACTGATATAAAATTTGTAATGGATAAAGATTGGGCAGATTGGCACTATATCTACTGTGATGCGGTTAAACACGCACTCTCTGGCACAGTTGGAGTAGCTGTTTATCATCAGTAATATAACATTCACCAAAAAATAAAACCACCCCCTGAAACAACGGTATTTTCTGGAGAATGCTTTGGTATATTAAAATCTCTAGAATATATTCTACTTGCAAAACTTAAAAAATCCATCATCTTCACAGACTCGAAAAGTTTTTCAGCTTTGCATAAATTTCCTTTTAAATCTTACTTAACCTGTGTGTTCGAGGAGCGAGGGTTGTTGGTGATAAAACGTTAAATGAGAACTAGGTAAAGTTAATGTAAAAAAAGTATAATGTTCTGTCACAACGTAACAACTGTTATAAAAAATGTTAACGAGTAAGTATACGCGACCCGTACTAGTCCGCGGAAATATACATATGTACTAAATTTAAAACTATGTCATTCGATGCAAGCGCATCGAACTGACGTCACATGCTGTGTTTGGGACATACATATGTCTCAAACATCTTGCCAAGGGGAGCAATGACAAAGATTACTAATTCTAACTTAAAAATGTTATATACAACGTAAGAAAGATTCATTGATAAATAAAAATGTATAACGTAACTTAATTCAAATTAAAAGTGTTCTTAAAAAAATACATGTCAAATGACAACATAAATAATAATAATTATTAAATAACTAAGTATATCATAATAATTGAAATTATAAAGTTTAATTGATAGAGTCATTAGATTACTAAATTATATTTTATTCACTTAATGTTTGTTTTCTCACAATGAAAGGGGTTGTGGCCCTTTCTATATAACGTGGCACACTTTCACTTTGAACACTGTACACTACTCTATCACTATGTTCACTTATATTCACTGACACATCACTCGGTGGAACGACAGAGCGCGCCGCGGGCCGCGGGCCAGCAGCGTCCAGGGCCGGCGCACGCGACGGCACTCGTAGATCGAAGCCGCCACCACTGCCACCGCCACTATGCCGTATATTAGCGTGTAGTGGTGCAGATCATAAACAGAAATACTCGTAGTCTCCGATAAGGGTTTCTGTTGTTTCAGTATTTTTATCTGTTGTTCTAAATCTACGAACATGTGGTTCGAATCATTAGTATGATTTTCTGTTACTGCTTCGATTGTTAAGTTTATAATATGGTTTATGGGTGTATATAGTAAAGTTCTCTGTTTTTATTTCGCAATTATTGTTTACGTTCACTATATTGGCTCCGCTCAGCTGATGGATTGTAACGCGATCTCACAGAGAGAACGAACTTGACACTCGCCACAACAAAAATATAAATATTGATTTAATTTGTGTAAAGAAGTCATTTATTTTGGCAAGGAGTAATTTTAGCTGAGCATTGATATTCTTTGTTATCTGCTCTTAAACACAGATCGTTGTCGGTTTTCATTTTGTAAATTTTAATTGGCATAAGTAAGTCAAGGCGTCTCGAGGCAAACAGTGCTCCCACTCTGTTCTAGTTACCGGTAAGTAAGAGTCCTTTATGTAAGTTAATGGCAACGTATTCTTCAATTGGAGTTATTTTTAACATTTTATTTCCAGTTTGATAGGGTACGGGAATAATGTTGTACAAATAGTAACTGTCTCTAGGTACTTATCAAGGGCATTTTCACTTCGAAAATAAGGTATTGTTTTGTCACTCTCGCCTTTATAGTAAGCAAATGATAAAGGTTTGCCATATCGGTTTGAATGTTATATATTGGTAGAGTCAGGTCCTTTGACAAGTAACCCGAAATAATGTTAAGTTCATGCTGCAAACTTCTAGGGTCCAATATATGAATATTCATTGTTCCTTTATATATGTTTGTGATAGACTCTAACAGTGCATCTTGGACATTTTTCAGGTGAGTCAGGATATTATTCGCGGCCATGGCTAACATCGTAAAGTCCGATTTTTCTTCGTCAGCTGTAACTTGACGTACTAATGTATTTGCCGCATTATCCAGTATAGATAAATGTTTCACCATCATATTATTTTGTTTTTGTATGTACTACTTGGTTTGTTTTAATAGATTAAATTCTGTTTCCAATACTGAGGTCTGGTTTTTCTAAAGGATTGCGAGGTGTTTTTCATTTTCGCGTACGAGTTGAATGTCTCGTTCATATTTTTGTGCAAACTGCTCATTGAGTAATCCGAATAGACTATTCGCCATATACCCGACACCGTTGATAAGACCTCTCCGCCGCCGCCACCGGTGAGCGGCACGAGCTTTTAAATGGTCATTCAGCAAAACTTTATTTCAGCAAAAGTTGTTTTATTGACTCGCACATGCTATGTAAATATTTATAGTATCGAGTGTAGGTCATGGTACTATCCCAGTAAGGATTTAAATCATAATATGCGATTATCTTCCACTCGTCGCGAATCAGTTGCATTTCGGCTATTTTATCAAAATAAATCTTTTGATTTTCATTTAATTTTGTTGTATTGAAGGCTTGTACGGGCGAAATAAATATGGAAAATAAACATAACATGATGGCTGTGGTAACGAAGCTACGTGGACTTGCTTGGTTTGCGTTATTGTTTTGTTTTATATATTCCCGAGTATCGGCTGTTTGTTCGGCTTGTTTTTCTAATGGTAATACAGATAATTTTAGTACTGGTCTCTTGATAACGCCTTTTTTAGTTTTTAACGACACAACTCGTACAAGGCCGTCGCTTCCCGGGTGCACTTCTAGCACTCTTCCCATGGCCCATTTTCCAGGGGGGAGATTATTTTCGTGAATTACGACTATATCTCCCTCTTTAATGTTATCATGTTCCTTCTGCCACTTGTTGCGAGATGTGAGTTGACTTAAATATTCTGTTTTCCATCTTTTCCAAATATCTAGCTTAATTTTTTGAGTTAAGTGCCAACGAGTACGAGCATCTTCTTTTGTTTCAATGATAGTGAGACCCGATCGCCCCGTCAAAAAGTGCGCCGGATTCAAAAAATCTAAGTCTTCTATGTTTTCAGTAAGAGCACATAATGGGCGCGAATTAAGACACGCCTCTACTTGAGATAAGATGGTGGCATACTCTTCGAAAGTAAGTTTTTGTTCACCTATTACACGCCTTAGGTGATGTTTTAAGCTTCTTACAGCACGCTCCCAAAGCCCTCCTGCGCTCGGCCACGAGGGGGCATTAAAATGCCACTCGATGTTCATTTCCGTGATCTCGCGTAAGAAACTATCCTTAAATTCGTTTTGTAAATGCTGGTACTCCTCTTGAATGGCTCTGTTGGCACCAACAAAATTAGTGCCATTATCGCTATACAGATGACGAGGGAGGCCGCGTCTTGCAGCCATTCTCCGTAGGGCGGCTATGAATGACGAACTCGACAAATCACTGACTAACTCGAGATGTATGGCCTTAGTGACCATACAGACGAAGATAGCTATGTAACCCATTAATGTTTAGCGCTTCTCCCTTTGTTGGCTTTGATGTCGACAAATCCTGTATAATCTACCCCGGTGTGATGGAAAGGGTGCGCTGGGTCACACCGGGCACTTGGTAAGTTTCCCATTAATTGTTTTTGCGTTCTTCCTTCTTGTTTCCGACACGTGATGCACTGTCTTAACTCTTTCTTTACAGAGTTGTTCCCACCGAGGATCCAATATTCTTGCCTCAAAGTGGCAAGCGTAAGACGTGGCCCACCGTGAAATGTTAGTTCATGAGCTTGAGTTATCAAAAGTGTAGCGAGACGAGTATTGTTAGGGATTATTTTCGGATGTTTCATTTCCATGTTCAAGTTAGCGTGAGCTAATCTTCCTCCCACACGTAAGATTCCGTCTTGATCAAGAAATGGATTTAAATTTAATAATTTCGATTTAGAAGTTAAATAATTTTGATCACGTAATTTTACTATTTCTGATTCATATGATTTAAATTGTACAAACTTAATAATTGTTAATTTTGCATTCCGTAACTCGTGTAAGGTGATATAGCTCGGTAATTGTTTACGTTTCGGTGTCAATGCCCGGAGTATCCATGCTAAAATACGTAATATTTATAAAAGTTATTATATTTTGTTAATAATATTTCTATGACGTGTTGATCTATATTTTTAGTTAGAACTATGTTTGATTGACCCAATTTTTTCTCCTGATCTGTTACAAATGTTGTTCGTGACGACGATGGTTCGAATGTAAGCAGAAATTCGGGACCATTCCACCACAAATTTTGTTTTTGTAGTTGTGACGCATATAAACCTCTACTGGCGGGATCAGCTGGGTTTTGATTTGTGCTTACGTAGCGCCATTGTTTTGCAGGCATTATTTGTTTTACTCTATTCGCTACAAAGGGTTTCCATTTACTAGCCTCCCCTTGCATCCAGCCCAATACAACTTTCGAATCCGTCCAACCATGTACATTTAATTCATACTGGTTTAATGTTTGTTTTATATTTAAAATAAGTTTAGAAAGTAAGCGTGCTCCACTTAACTCTAACTTTGGAAGCGTAAACTTCTTTTTCAAGGGCACTACTTTAGTTTTAGAAGCTACAATTGTAATTTTGTTATGCGATTTTATTCGCGCGTAAACAACGCATGCATAAGCTTCAATGGATGCGTCACAAAACCCATGAAGCTCTATGACGTCATTCTTGTTATTACTTAACCATCTAGGTATTTTAAATGTTTTTATCAAGTGTAATTCATTTTGTATTTTCACCCATTCCTTATAAATGTCGCTTGAAACTTCTTCATCCCACTTTGTGTCCGATTTCCATACTTTTTGAAATAAAATTTTCATTTTTGTAACTAGGGGTGCCAACCAGCCTAGTGGGTAAAATTTATTTGAGATTTGTGATAAGAGGATTCTTTTTGTGATTTTCTGATGCGTTGTTATTTCGTATTTAAATGTAAATGTGTCTGTTTCGGGACTCCAGCATAACCCAAGTGATTCCGGAGTGTTTTCACTTTTAAAATTAAAATCGATGTTGTTTTTATGTTCGTCGGTAATATTTTCCAATAGTTGAGGGTTATTGGAAGTCCATTTTCTCAATGAAAATCCACCAGAAAGGAGCAGCGAGTTAAGGTCTTGAATCAGCATCTTTCCTTCGGTAATTTCATGAACCCCATGCACCACATCGTCCATGTAAAAACATTGATCTACGACTTTCGAAGCCTCAGGGTAACTGTCACATTCGTCAGTCGCTAGCTTTCTTAGGGTCATCATGGCCAGAAATGGAGCGGCCTTGGTGCCATACGTCACCGTAGTCAGTTCTAATGTTTGTATAGGTGTTTGTTGCGACGCCCTCCAAACTATCCTTTGTAATGGGGTGTCAGCTCGGTTTACAAGTATTTGCCGATACATTTTTTCGATGTCCGCAGTGAAAACGTATTTAAATTGGCGCCATCTTATTAACAAGGACTGCAGATCCTGCTGTAAGTTAGGTCCTGCATACATCAAATCATTGAGCGAATATCCTGTTGATGTTTTACTGGATGCGTTAAAAACCACCCTGTATTTAGTTGTTGTAGATTCGGCGCGCTCTATGCCATGATGCGGTAAGTAACACTCAGGTGTCGCATTCCCGTTCATTGGTTTCATATGACGCAATTGTTCGTATTCGCTCATAAATGTTTTATAGGCTTGTGCTTATTTTGGTTGTTTTTCAAACTTATTTTCTTGGTTACGAAATTGAGCTAAAGCTTTTGTTTTGGATAAGCCAATTTTATGTTGGAAGACGGGTTTCATCGGGAGTCGAACCTCGTACCTTCCGTTTTCGTGACGTAATGTAGTGTCTTAAAAATATTGTACGCATTGAATTTCTTCAGATGAAAAGTCTTGCTCCTCTGGTATGTCTTCCACCTCCCAAAACCGTTGAATGTCCTCGATGTTAGATAATATGACGTTACACTGAAAAGTTTGCGCGTTGCCACATAACAACCATCCAAGTTGTGTCTGTTGGGCTGTTGGTTGTGTGACGTCATCACTCTTTATTATTCCGCTTAAAATTATATTAGAATAGATCTCAGCTCCTAAAAGCAGATCTACTGGCCGACTGACATAAAATTCTGGATCAGACAAATTAATGTTTTGAATAACTTGCCAGGATGGTTTCGAGAATGTTTTATTTGGAAGACTTTTTACTAAATTATTCATAATGATAACTTCAGAATTAAATGTATAATCGTTATATAGCGAGGCACATGTTATATTTATCTTTCCCTTGCAATTATTTTCCTGTTGACCTACGCCATAAATTACTCCTTTACATTTTTCCCTTTTGATTCCCAATAACTGTGCGGCATGCTCGGTTATAATCGAAATTTGAGAACCTTGATCAACTAAAGCTCGTAGTATGTAATACGTTCCATTTGCTCCTAGAACTTTAAGTTGAGCTGTAGCTAATAATACACTCAGAGGCACAATTAACCGCCCACTTATATTTTTCAGTGTAATTTCAAAAAATAATTTTAGAATGTTTTTTTTTTCTTAACAATCTAATAAATTGGATAATTTAAAATGAAATAAGTGAAAAAATTCAGTTGCTGTTGCTTTAATTTTTTTAATTTTGAAAAAGTTTGAAATTACCGTTTAACAAACAAAATTAAAGGATTATAGTAATATAAGTTATTTACGGGATTGCTACCATGTACCTTGTTTTTGAGTTTCCGATATTTCGGCACTGTTGCAAGTGCCATGATCACGGAGCGACTGAAGTAATTGCGGGTAGGCTGTTATTGGCAGAAATATCGGTCTACCCTCCGACGAAGTCTTTTATTGCGTTCGTTACCCATACCACTGTTCACATTTTCACTGTTCACTTGGAATTGTTCTCGACACACAACACTTACAGTATCGGATCGCGACACGACACTTTTTTGATTTTTTCGGTTCTTACACATACGAACCACAGGATTCCAGATATTCGACAATTTAAACCCGTCCTCACGATTGAAATTTTCATGTTTAGTTATTTCAATCGCTTCCCTGACCAATCTTGGTATGTAGTGGCGTTCTGTCGAAATAATCTGTGGTTTATGAAACTCAATCCAGTGGTTAGGACCAGAATCAATCAAATGTTCCGCGATGGCCGATTTCTGCTTATCGTTGTTCTTGATTGCTTTTATGTATTCCCTTATTCGGCATGCTACTGTTCGTTTTGTTTGGCCAATGTACGAA
This sequence comes from Calamotropha paludella, assembly GCA_927399485.1. Lineage (NCBI taxonomy): Eukaryota > Metazoa > Arthropoda > Insecta > Lepidoptera > Crambidae > Calamotropha > Calamotropha paludella. The sequence goes on from OV656820.1 coordinate 7,772,293, forward strand.
CTGCCACAGCTGCAATCGATCTTATAGACACCAGGTTTCTCCAAGGGGAAGTTGTCTTTAGGAGACCGTAGGTATTGTGAAACCTTACGTACAGGAGTGAAGACAGTATTTAGCGAGTACTTATTCAGTATGTTTGAGATCTTGTCAGTCACTCCTTTGACATATGGCAAATAAACGGGTTGCCTGTCTACTTTGTGTCTCTGGTGTCTTAATTTGTGTCTGGATGGAAAGTGTCCCTTGTATCCATTACTCTGTAAGACATGCAGACTCTGCATGTACGACGACGTACATGCTCCAACTGTTCGTGAAGATGTTCCTCATCACACAGGTCATATGCACGGTTCTTCAGTGAAGTCACTACAGAGTTGAGATGTTTAGGGTGGTGATGCGAGGTCGCGTTGAGATAGCGGTCAGTGTGTGTAGGTTTACGGTAAACGGAATGACTAAACGAACCGTCATTCCTCACCCGAATCTTCACATCCAGAAAGGCCAGGATTCTGTTTTCTTCCATCTCATAGGTGAAGTTAATTTTATGATGGATACCATTTAAATTTGCCAGGTGAGACTCAACATTATCTTTGTTACCCCTTAATACACAGAAAACGTCATCGACATACCTCTTCCATAGTTTTATTTCTGTGGGTGCGGTGATGAAGGCTTTTTCTTCAAAATGCTCCATCCATACATTGGCAACCACAGAAGCCACGGGACTGCCCATTGCGACTCCATCTATTTGGAGGTAGTACTGGCCCTGATATATAAAGAAATTCGTCGACAAACAATGATGCAACAGCTTGGCATATACCATCGAGATGTCATTTTCTTGTAACTTCACCTTCACCACTTCAAGACAATCTAACACAGGTACATTTGTGAACAGCGATTCCACGTCAAAACTGACCATCAACTGATTTTCATCTACCTTGTTTTGGTGCAGGATTTCTATGAAATGGCGGGAGTCCTTTACAAACGACGACGTTCGTCCTACTATAGGCTGCAATACTTTTGCCACATGCTTGGCCAGTTCATATGTAGGTGAGTCTATCTGACTCACGATCGGGCGTAGGGGCACATTCGGCTTATGGATTTTCGGCAGACCATATAGTTTTGGAGGCTGGGTGTTCCTAGGACGTACTAAATATTTGACAATGTCATCGTCTAAAGCGTAGGCGCATTCTTTTATGAGTGAGCGAGTGTTACGATCTGTCCTCGCCGTTGGGTTGTAATCCACCTTCTTGTATATGTGTTCATCAGTGAGTAGACTAAGGATTTTGTTTTCGTACTCACTGGTATTCATTATGACAGTCGCATTCCCTTTATCAGCTTTTAGTACCAATATATTCTTGTTCTTGCGAAGATCTTTCAAGGCAACTGATTCGGAAGAAGTAATGTTCGGTCCTGGTGGTCTCGCATGGCGTAACACTACAGCAACATCTTGCCTGAGTGTATCCGAATCTACTGCTGGTATCTTGTTACGTATGACACCCTCTTCAAACGACCCAATCACTTCCTCATAGGGAATACGTCTGGGAGTAACGGCGAAATTCATCCCTCTTTCAAGAACAGACTGTGCAGCGTTGGACAACTCAATATTCGACATATTTATTACCGTTCGGGTTGGTAGTGAGTTCTCGTGGTAGGGGACATCTGGCTTTTGTCTTTGTAATAACAATTCAAACTTACGATCTTGTTTTTTGGCGCTTAGTTCCCTGGTACGTTGAGCTTGTAAGTATGTAACACGATCGCAAATATCAAAGTCACTTGTCGAAAGAGTTTCACTGCACTTCAGATGGCTTTCGTATAGTTCACACTGACTTTTGTCCAGTTGGTACCTACAGTTACGAATCGATTTTCGCAATAATTTTACACTCGCGTTTCGCAGAATACTCGCGGAACCATGAATGTCTGGTCGTGGTTTTATCCTAACACACATAGGGATAATGTCCGAATCACGACACTTCACGAGGAAAGACAGAGATTCCTTCAAACATAACTTATATTACTATAATGTTAGTGACCATGAAAGTTTAAAACAATATAAAATTAAAGGAGATGACAAACAAGGTAAAACTTTATGTTTACATTAAAAACCTAACTTTTAATAATGAGTATTGCTTCCTCTGGCTCTTATGACCTCTTCCAATTGATTTGGAAGACCATCCATAATATCTTGAATATCTGACTGCGGTATATTCTCCCACTCCTCCATCAAGGCAATCTTCAACTCATTAATGGTGGTAGGAGCAGGAATCCGACTTCGTACCCGCCTTTTGAGATTGTCCCAAATGTGTTCGATGGGGTTTAGGTCTGGGCTCCGAGCTGGCCATGGTAGCCGTGGTATACCCACAGCATCAAGGTACTCCGTAACCGCTCTAGCGACGTGAGCACGGGCGTTGTCGTGCATTAAAAGAAAATCTTCTCCAATAAATGGGGCAAAAGGGATAACATGCGGTTCTAAGACCTCTTCCACATACCGCTGAGCATTTACACTGCCTCTTTCGAACAAAACCAACTCTGTACGAGCCTCATAAGAAATTCCACCCCATACCATTACTTAGCCACCTTGGTAGCCCACTGTTTCGACTACAGTACACTGTGCAAACCGCTCACCCGGCCGTCGATACACTCGCTGGCGACCATAAGGACCTCTTAAAGCTACTCTCGACTCATCAGAGAAGAGAACGTTCTTCCATTGTTCCATTGTCCAATTTCGGTATTGCTGAGCAAATCGAAGTCTAGCTCTTCGGTGCTCTGTGGTCAACGCGGGTACTCGAGCCGGCCGAAAACCAGTCAAATTACGCTATGCAAGCTTTCTTCTTATTGTTCTAACGCTAACACTTACATTTCGTACCTCAAATAGGCGATTACGAGCCTCCGGAGCAGTAGTGAAGCGTTTCTTAAAACATTGGATACAATGAAGCGGTCATCTCTCTCAGAAATGCGCCTTGTTCGACCTTGTCCGGGTCTTCTGTTGTAAGATCCAGTTTCTCGGTATCGTCGGATGGCATCTCGTATCGTGGTTCGAGGAAATCGCAGCATACGTCCTATACGACGCTGGCTATACCCAGCATCGGAAAGCGCCACCGCTCTAGCTGCATCAACTGCACCCAATGGCATTTTACTGAGTAAGAAGCAAATGACAAACTCTGCCACAACTTAAGAACAAAGAAATTTGTTTAAAAACTTCACAAGCAACACTTTATGTACGTGCAAAAGAATCAGTTCGAAAATAAATATTCGACTGAACTCAATAAAAGTGACCCAGACTTAAGGGTATCTTTAAAAAAAGGGTAATAACTCTCTCATTTTGTCATAAACTACCCACTTAACAAATTGTCATTCAACGTCATAAGCTTTTCGTTATTGTTAACAAATTTATGCCACTTTAGCCGGGTGGGCGGTTAATTGTGCCTCTGAGTGTATTTCCGAGCAGTCGTCCCGAGCTAAATGTGACGTCATACTCATTGTGTTTTCTGAAGTTTTCGCAGGAATGGGAGCCGACAATAGCGGCTTTCTGTGGGTGCTTTTGTCCAGGGCTTCATGCATGATGGTATTATGCTGACCTGGGCATTTGCGACATGTTTTAGTTGAAGTACACGATTTTCCATTATGCGAAAATAAGCAATTAATGCATATTCCGAGTTTATTCACCGTGCTCTATTTTTTGTCATTCGGCATTTGTAAAAACATTTTGCAATTATAGATACCGTGATCATTTTTGCATAGTGGGCATTTATAAGTTGACACGGAATGTTCTTGCGCAATTATTATTTCCTTTCTGCGTAAAATTAAAAGTAGGTTTCTTGATGCTGTATGTTTTTTGATTAGCAAAATTTTCTGTTTTTCGGTGAAAAGATGTTTCTAAAGTAGTAAATTTACTTTCTAGAAAGTCGAGCAATTCTTGTAATATTGGCAGCTCGCGTGTATTCTTTACTGAATCTATGTATTTAGAATAAGTTTCAGAGTCTAACTTTTGACACAAAATATGAACAAGAATAGGATCCCACGTTGACACGTCTATCCCTAGATTTCTTAAGGAATTTAATGTTTCCTTTGTTGTTTGAGCGTTAGATAAATTGGGATTGTTATGTATAACTTCTAAAAATAAATCCTTGAAAATAAACCCAGTCGTTGTAATTACCGCTAAATACCGGAATATCTAAGAGGGGTGTTGATTTTTCTCTGTGTTTTTCGGACCACTTCTTCTTGTTTATCTCCTTCTGCAACGTTTGAAATTGGTGTTCATACTTAGCATATTGCGACTCGTATGATAAATCCTTTCCATTTAGCTCAAGATCTATCTCCCAATGCAGATTATCAATAGCAGACCATCGATTTTCTAAGCGTTTGAGTGAGTTTTCGTTCCAGGTGTTTCTACCGACTTTTCTTCCGCCCCAGCCGCACTAGAGCTCGATAAAAGACGTTGATACCCCTCGTTAATTAATGTTTTAAAGACATTATAGTCTTCTTTCACCCTTTCATATATTTTTTCTACAAAATATGGTTCATTTTGACTCAACTCCATCAAAAGTTGATCATGATTAAATTGAAATTCATTCCATAGTTCTTCTAACTTATTCCAGCACCTTTTGAAATATTCTACATTATTTTTTCTTTCAGCCCCATCTTTACGAAAGTTTCTTAAGTTTTTAGATATTTCTTCAGCCAGCAAATGTTGAGACTCCACGGATACCATGATTGATGCGGTAAGAAGTTAAAAAAAATAGTTAAAAAGACCTTAATTGTTTTCTCCGGTTACCGTGTTTTGCGTGTGTTGCGTGTCCTTTACCAAAACACGCAAGTCAATGTTGTGTTTCGGTGTTTATTGTTCACTTACAACCCTTCACTCACAAATTCACTTCAATAGTTCACTAGTTTAAACACCTCACGCTCCGATACGAAACGATACGACGCGCGTGAAGTCCAAGGTTCGAAGGACCAATGTTCGAGGAGCGAGGGTTGTTGGTGATAAAATGTTAAATGAGAACTAGGTAAAGTTAATGTAAAAAAAGTATAATGTTCTGTCACAACGTAACAACTGTTATAAAAAATGTTAACGAGTAAGTATATGCGACCCGTACTAGTCCGCGGAAATATACATACTAAATTTAAAACTATGTCATTCGATGCAAGCGCATCGAACTGACGTCACATGCTGTGTTTGGGAAATACATATGTCTCAAACACTGTGTTTATATTACTGTCGACAGCTACTTCAAAATTGTAAACTCAAAGGTTATGATGTTCTTTTTGTGTGGATACCTGGCCATCACAAAATCCCTGGGAATGAAATAGCTGATAAATTTGCGAGAGATGCGGTAAATAGTGCTGATATAGGTATCACCTTACAAAAATGTTCTGTCTGACCTTCTTTCCACCCCTAAAGACCATTTACTGAGGTCTTGGAAAAGTATTTGGAATAGCTCTAGCTGCCATAAAGGCCGTTATTATAAAAATATTCAGCAACGAATTCCTCTAAATATGTGATTCTCTAAAATAAGTCTGTGTAAGCTTGCAACTTCCTGTATTATAAGAATGCGATTGGGGCTTGTTTGTACCTTGCTGGACTCGGTATCATTGACAAGAGTTTGTGTGCGTGTGGCGTTGGTGAGGAGGACTTAAATCACATTTTCTTTGGATGCCTCCTACGTGACTGTTCCTCATTCATAAATTCTCTGATAAGCCCCCGGGTTCCCCTGCCCACATCAATCCCTACATTATTAAGTACTATAAATTCTGATTTGTATAACTTGATATCAAAATTTTTATATAATAATAATATTAAAATGTAAACAGTTTTAAAATATAATAATATTTTTATTTATATCCAATCACTATATATTAACTCTTAGGCATTATCATATATTATTACATATTACATATCCTTTCCAAATTTCGAAACTTCCAATTGATTCCTAAATAAAACTGGTTTCCCTACCTTTCCACACTAGTAGTGGCAAATGCACAAACCGTGCGAGCCAAAATAAAAAAATCTCTAGAATGAAAGCAAACGTCAAATACATCAACAATATGGCGTCCATCCCTAACATGGCGGGAGGAGCCTCAGAATAATAAGGGTGGAGCCAACGATTGCAGCGCCAAAACGGGACATTTAGGAACTAAGCTGTCATATCCCTGATACATTTACAATAACCTGTGAAACCAATCGACATTATATATTAGTCAGTGGTTATAGCCGATTCTTGGATTGTGTTGTAGAAGAATATTGTATTTTCCTTATATATTAGGTGATTATTAGTTTGGATTTATTGGAAAAAGCACCATGGCTTATCATTACGTTGTTACTGCTCAGAAACCTACAGCCGTTACAGCATGTGTTACAGGTAAACAATACAACTTGAGTAATGCTGTACCTAGTGCATTGAGGTTAAGCTATCATAATATAGCACAATGATTTATTTCTGTATTTTATTGACATTAATGCTAATTAAGTATTCTCTTTCTATTTCTTAGAAGCTAACTTTCAAGAAAATAATCTTGAATAGCTAAAATAACTATGTTGATGCACTTTATGTATGTTTGACTATGTATAAAGTTAAAGTAATATCTAGACCAGTAATATTTCTTTTCTGTACCACCATTTGAAACTGGAATTTGAAATTGTTTATTAATAAATAAAAAGTAATTGAATTTTAAATCTCGGTTCATACTCTCATGTTACATCAACTGTACACATCCAATCTGCAGCTTTTAAGTCCATTGTACAAAGTAGGATATCATTGAAATATTTGAGAGATTCTGTGCTAGGTTGTAGTGCTAGTTGTAAAGCACTACAAAACAAAATATTTACAAAGAAATTCTATCAGACAGTATTGTTTCCAGTACCCTCTTTAGTTGTGTTAGAAGCAATGTGTGTTCTAATGATAAATGATACTCTCTCCAAGGTAGTTTACTGGTTTAATAATAATCTAAAACTTAACCGAAATAAAACTAAATGTGTTAAGTTCTCTTAATCAAATGTGAGACAAGTGATTATGCCAATAAATGTACATGATGTAGTAGAATCTACAAAATTTTTGGGTATCACATGAAACTCTACAGTGGGATCTCCATTTTAATGTCCTGTCAAATTTATTCAATTCTCCTGCCATTGATTCTCCTAAATAAACTATAATAATATATCTGGAAATTATATTGCTTTTCTCTAGGAAATTTTACTTCTCCTACTGATTTGAACCTGCTGGTTGCTAAGGTTACTCGATTGGAAATGTACCTAGTGACACCTGAGGGTCTGCGCCCTATGAAGGAAGTTGGCCTGTATGGAAGAGTTGCTAAAATGAAGATGTTTAGACCTCCAGTGAGTCTTGCTAACTTTTAGCTAATTTGATGAGAGCATATTAAGTAATTAAAATTGAAAAATTTGACCAGATGTTGACTCATATTAAAAATCCCCATCTACAAATACACTGTCTTAACCTAGCAAAAACAATATCTAATAATTATCAGCATAAAAATTTCTTCATTAAGAGATTGGTGGAATCATGAAATGAGCTACCAGAGTTCAAGAACAGACTAGATATGCACAGTAAACTTAATGACATCATATTTTGTATGAATTGGCCATTGGATACAGAATTATCAGTTGTCAAATACTGACTAAATAATAATGATATTGCTTTCAGGATGAAAACAAGGATTTGGTATTTATTTTAACAGCCAGATATAATGCCATGATTTTGGAGTGGAAGACTGGTTCAAATGGTCAATTGGAAGTGATCACCAGAGCCCATGGTGATGTTTCCAGTAAAGTTGGTAAACCTTCTGAAAATGGTATGCTGGCTGTCATTGACCCTCAAGCCAGGGTGATTGGTTTAAGGCTTTATGACGGATTGTTTAAAATTATACCGTTGGATAAGGATTCCACAGAGTTAAAAGCAGCATCTTTAAGGTATTATGAATGTGTTGGATGGTGGTTTTTACTACTTATTTAACTCTTGATAATAAAATAATTCACAAAATATATATTTCTATCTCTTAATTATACAATTCTTGCTGTGACTTAATTTTAATCATAAAACTTAGAATTGCAGTCATTGCTTCTATAGAAAATCTATTCAATAGTAGTTTTTGACGTGACAACGTCTTATAAATTGGTTTGCCGGGTGACACTTCAAGAAACTGCGTTACGCTCCGCTCACGTTATGCGCTCACAATGAGAGCGAGTGAGAGGCACGCGTCCCTTCCACTCGGGCATGGTTAGCCCGCCTAAGAGCGAGAGAGACAGACATAAAAAGTGGAAGGGACGCGTGCCTATAAATTAATGTTTTAAATATAATTCTTTGTATAAATAAATGTTTTAAATTGTTACTATTATTTCATCCTTCTTCCTACTATACGAATGAATATTCACATTTAAATTATTTTACCACTCAAAGTCGTTGTCACGTAAAACTTTCGCCCGTATACCGACTTTACAGGCAACCAATTTTTTAAGTATGTATTCAAATCTTGTTTTAGAGTTTTTTAAGTAGAATCTGACTTTCTGGTTGAAGCTACCTGCTTAAGAATATTTTTTAGGTTTCTTTCTTTACATGTTGCAGGCTAGAAGAATTAAATGTATATGATGTAGAATTTATGCATGGCTGTGCAAATCCAACACTTATATTAATACATCAGGATCTTAATGGACGTCACATAAAGGTATTTTAAATTTCTAATTATTTTTCCAATTTAGAAAATAACAATTACAGTTCGATGCAAAATCAATGGCAACTTGGATGTTAACTGCAAACCCAGCTGTAAACATGCCCATGCATGAGGGAATGTGTGTGTTTATGCAGTATATAGCTTTAACTCATACCCTACGAGTCTACGACGCCACGTCTGGTGGCTTCTTCTGTGAGTTGCCATGCCACCACACTTCCACATATCAAAATATTTTGATATATGTTTTGTCTCAAACAATTGTCCGAGCCACCATTAAGTTTGCATTGGACTATATATAATTATATTCTGTTACTGTATTATAAGAAGTGAATAATTTTATTATCATCATAAAGTTTAATTTTGTTATTGTTTAATTTTTAGACTCATGAAATCAGTTTAAGGGATAAAGAATTTTGTAAAATCCCTTGGAAACAAGATAATGTGGAGACAGAAGCATCAATACTGATACCTGTACCTAGCCCTCTTGGTAAATATAATATAATTTATAGACTTTCTTCCACCCACCAAATACTTCTTTAACTTCTTACTTCTTTCTTGAACATTAAATATTTTAAGAACTGTGCTGTTTAAGGTGGTGCCATAGTGATTGGTCAAGAATCAATTGTATACCATGATGGACAAAATTATGTAGCTGTTGCTCCACCACAAATAAAGGTACTTTATAGGTGACTTTACAGTATGTTTCCTATCGACTATTTAACCGTAGATGTTGAGTACATATGATATAAATGCTAGAACTCGTTATTTTGTCTTAAAAACTTTTAGTAAAAAGTCTTTTTAGGGAAGCTTAACACACATTTATGTTATTATAATAATTGTTTAATTTAAAACCTATTGGATTAGTCAGTAACATTTTTTTTCTTCACTACTGAATTGTAAAAATAACAATATTGAACACCAATAAATACATATTGTTACTCTACGCACACATGCAGTCTATTTTTTCAATATATCAAAAATAAAAGTTGTTTCTCATAGTCTTTGCGGCTTAGCATTATTGCGGGCTGATGTATTTATTTATTTACCAACATCTTGTACATTTTTACATGAGCAATTAAAGAAAAAAAAATACAATCAATAAATGCAAAGACACTTATAGGTAAATACAGCATGCCATCCACCTTCAAACATTAAAACTTAAACTTATCTATTATATATCTATTGACGTAAAAAAATATTATAAAGATGCTTTTTAAAATTTATTTTAGAATGCCAATTTATATCTATATCATCATCATTGATGCTTTTATAAAGCCTACCTAACCTTGGGACTGGTGAATTTGCTCCAAATATAGTTCTGTATGTATTGATAGTTTTAGGACAACATTTTGTATTTCATAAGGGCCAATCCAAGGGCCAGAAAAAGAGACAAAAATGCATCTACCATCGAAACATTTTAAACAAAAATCATCATCAAACATTAAGCTGTATAGGTACTGTGTGTTTGATGTTTTGCCTACCTTATGGTGATGATATAGAAATCATTTATTTCTGAGAGTGTAGGTACTCAAGAAAAATAAATTAACAGGTGAAAAATACCACACGTTCTACTATACCATTGCCAATGTACATATATGAAAAATCATGTCAATCAGTGAAAGCGAAATGAACTTTTTATTTTCGTATTTATAATATTAATTAGGATAGCTTAATGCTGTATCGGCCGTACGTACTTTGCTACAACAAAAATTAAGAGCGACAATAAACACTGAGGGTATGTGTTTATAAAATTATAATTGGATGTTTTTCCTAGGATTGTAATAATACATAATATGAAATGTTAAATAATTAATGATTATAATTATTATTGGTATTTGTGTACAGCTGACTCCAATAAATTGCTATTGCCGAGTAGACACGCGCGGGCTGCGTTACTTGCTGGGCGATATCGCTGGGCGTCTATTTATGCTCCTTCTGGAGTTGCACGAGAAGATGGACGGCACGCAGACTGTAAAGGACCTTAAGGTGGAGCTACTAGGTCTGTTATGTTTAACTTAGATATGTATTTAAAATTTGATGTTATATACCATATTTGACGTGTTGCCAATGCGGCCGGCGGATTGGATTCGATTCTGATAAATTTTACAATAGTAAGTTCTATTCTCTTGCCATGAGAATATATAGTGGTTACCCGCGACTTCGTTCGCGTTTATATTGCGCTTATATAATATTTTTAAATTATGTTTCGTTGCCCAGGCTTCATGAAATCTTCATAACAATTAACATCAAAGTCGATTCAACTGTTTCGTCGTAAAAACTTAACAGGCCGACAGAACGATAGAGTTACTTTCTCATTTTAAAATTAGTATGGATATGTAACTACATAAATACTATCGAGGCCTCTGGCGCCTTATCAGTCCTAAGTCGAAAGTCGCTAGCACACTTCACGATGCCTATCGCTTCAGGCCACGCCCCACTCCATTCATTCAACAATGGCCATGCGCAAACAAGCAAGTGAGAGCAGATTGACAGTTGACAGTACTGACATCAATGACGATTTTAAAATTAGTTGTTTATGATTGGCCGTAGTATAAATCGTAATAAAATACGAAGCCAATTAGGGGTCGTGTGGGCGTGTTCGATGCGATCAGTTCAAACGAATATTTCTATAAAGTGGTAAGGCGCGACAGACCTCGATAGTACATAGGATACATGATATATTTATACGGGCGTCAAGACCGTGAGAAAGCCCTCTCAGTCGGTCAGGGAGTAACTTGTAAAGCGCACTGTATTATACACGCGTCTTCCTAATAAAAAAAATTATTAACTTTGCAGTTGATTTTTATCCGGTTCAAACAATATTAGTTACTCCGCTAAAGATATAAATAAAAACAACAATTTGGGTAGAATGTAATATTCTCTTTGTTTGCAGGCGACATACCAATCCCAGAATGCATGACTTATCTGGATAACGGCGTTGTGTTCATCGGGTCGCGGCTTGGGGATTCGGCCCTAGTTCGACTTTCCGCGACCCGTGACGAGGCTAATCAATACGTCCAACCTATGGAGAGTTTTACGAGCCTCGCGCCGATAGTCGATATGTGTGTCGTCGACTTGGAGAGACAGGGGCAAAATCAGCTGATCACATGCTCAGGTACAATAATGACATTAGAAAGCCGGGAACACATTAATAGCACTATAGCTGTCCGCTTAAATAAGGGGGAGATATGTGCTGAAAGTGACTTTTGTTCAGATATAAATCTGGGGTATATTTTTAATAAATTGTCCACAGCACATCAACTTCTACAAATATGTCAAATTTCTTTATACGATTTACTGCTTAAAGTCCATTGCAAAGACTTCAATATCAATTGAAAAAATTGACAGTCTGTGATAAGCCGATGTGCTGTTGTCTGTACAAAGTTTGTAAGCACTGTTTCGGGCAAATATTTACTATAGAATGTCCATTGAACTAATAATTTTATATTCAAAATTACTGTATTTAATAGATAATCGCCACCATATATTTTTTCATACTTAAAACCAAAAAAAAAAAATCATCTTTTACACACGTCATTTTTTGTAATTTTGCCGCGTTTTTGTAGCAAATTTAAAGATTGCTTTATGAATGAACGAGCCATAACTGAAAGAACAAACAGCTTTATGTATAGTGAACAGAACGAAAGTACCACTTAAAATTACTGCTTTCGTCTAATCGAAATTTAAAAAAAAAGTCAACTGTGGAAGGACTTGTTTCAACTAAAGTTGTTCATATACATTTCATATTACCAAGATGTGCATTAACAAAACATGCAATTTATATAGAAAACTACTCACTTTTACTTAAATTTCTTTGTTCATCATAAAAATCAATGACACCATCCTAGCAACTGAAAATCTTCTTAAAGCGCAACAACTAAACAAATGAAACGTCATCAACAACTCAGTATTAGCTTATAAACAATTTTTAATAGTAGCTATGTATATGATGTTTATATATGCAACTTTACTATTTATGTATATATGATACATGTATGTCATGTATGTCATGTAAGGTCATGATAGTCCAAGCGCACTGATCAAATTACGACACTCCTGGGCCGGTAGTCTCGACATGAATCGCAAACTTTGCGAACGTTAAATATTAACGAAAAAATTCGCTTGCGGTAGCGATCGCAATGACAATTGGAAGTCTCTACTGCCGAGTTAACGTCAAATATCGATATCTTTTTCGTCGTTAACTTAGCGACAAAGCGTATTCATAGGCACAACTCATTTGAAGACAATGATGCTCTTAAAAAAAACCCTCAAATGTAAGGAAAATAAATAGCGACGATTTATTTTACGATTAATAATTTTATGTAAGATGCGCCAAAAAAATGGATTGTAGCTATTCATTAAATAAACAAAACTTTTTAGTAATTTTAAAAGTATGATAAAGCCTTAAGAAATGTTGTTATACCAATAATATCATATAATGCTCGGGGATATTCAAAATTATATTATTGCAACACTATTATTGTATGTCAAAAGTTTGAACACAAATCTGACACAAGTTCGCTCGCTGAGACGGTTTAATTTTTTTTTACTATTTGTGAGGTCTTTTGTTAATATACGAAATGGTGAGGGATTCCGAATCCTATTTAAACTGTCAAGAGGCTTCGAGTTGTTCCCAGCAACCGCCAAATTCGGCCAAGTAAGTAAACCTAACCTACACACATATTTTTAAAACTTATTGTCAAAAGTTTTTATTTGTAGAACGAAGTTAATTTATTTAAATAACGCATTTAATTTTTTAGCAAACGCAAGCGGTCGACTCGCGCCACGAGCAGTCAAATTGACGCCTTTCTATCCAAGCTAGAAGAAAATTCTTGCATGGCTACAAGGCGTTTCTCTGGTTTGCAAGGCCGACAGAGCTACGACGCGGCGTGGAAGGATTTGGGGGAGAAACATTAAACATTTCTTTGGTTATTCTGTATAACCGTAAGAATTCTGAGTCTTCCAATAGCAGCGGATTCTGAAGACTTCGTCTATTTGTCGCGACTTGCCGTCGCACCATTTGAAGGCGATGTTCAAGCCCCATTAAGTCCAACGCTAAAAAAGCTTCCGCCATTGCGTTTATAATAATTTTAGTTCGAAATTCGTAACAAACTTTCAAACAAAATACTCTGTTAGCGATCGCAAACATCGGTTAGCGGGCTGTCAAAATTCATCGATAAGAAGTTAACGAATTTCGGTAATTTGACAGATGCCGTCGGTTGGCTAGCGATAAAAATCGATAACTGTCACTGTCGAGACTTGCTAAAATCGTTAATATACGATTATCGGTAGTTAGCGACCGAATCCGATAGTTAGCGATCGCAAACTATGTCGAGACTACCCTCCCTGGTCGAGTGGCTTGTCTCTAATAATACCCCGACCGGATCAATGTAGATAATGAACTAATTAGTATTTGGTAGTGTCTAGGTATTGTGGTACCGTCGTTGTTACTGAATTCCATAACAAAAGAGTTTAAGCTACTAGATTTGGGTTCAAAACAACGTGTGTGATGTTGCCTAATATATAATCTAAGGTCTCAGAGGTGTCTGTCCGCTCTTTTCCACTGTATCAATAACGTTACCGTGGCAACGCGTTAACCGCAAGTAGTTCGTCTACCGGACGCTAGATGACGCTAACGGAAAAATATTTAATAATAGAAAAAATTTAAAGAATTTTGTCCACCCGTGCGAAGCCGGGACGGGCTGCTAGTCTATAATCTAAGATCACAATTTTGTTGTTTGTCTGTCCGCTCTTTTTACATTGTATACGCGTTACCATAGCAACGCGTTAACCGCAAGTAGTTCGTCTACCGGACGCTAGATAGTGCTAACGGAAAAAATATTTAATAATAGAAACAACTAAAATAATTTTGTCCACCCCTGCGAAACCGGGACGGGCCGCTAGTGTAAATAAAAAATACAATTATAATCATTACGGCAGCTGTCTTAGAAAAATTTAATGCCCATTTTCTTTGTTGAAGGCGCTTTTAAAATGGGTTCGCTACGTATCATACGCAACGGGATCGGAATACAAGAACAAGCGTCTATAGACCTGCCGGGTATCAAGGGGATGTGGGCGCTTACACTCGCTGAGAACTCAACGCACCACGACACTTTAGTGCTCGCCTTCGTGGGGCAGACCAGGTACACTCCTTTACTAGTGTTTTATTAAGTAATTTCTAGATTTCTGTGTCACTGTTTAATATATAATCTATGTATTTTATATGTAAATACATAAAATAAAGATCAAAATTCGTCATTATCATCTCAGTCAAAAGACGTCCACTGCTGAAAGCCACTCCCAAAAATAATTCGTAAAACTGCTGTCAATTTTGTGGTCCATAGGAGGAGTATGGTGATCATGTTACATGGGGAGTCGGTACTATTCTACTCTCCAATAATCACCACACTGCCTATATTGTTTTCATATTTTTATTTATTTAGAATGAATCATTAAAATAGTAACTAATTATAATTAATATTTAAAAAAAACTATCAATAGTATGCTTCATATAGGAAGAGATAGTGCCAGAAAAATATCACTTAACATAACACTGTGCTACTCTGATATGATAAAACAGCCTTATCTAACATATTGTACTTTTGTGTCATTAATGTATGGAGAATATTACATACTAAACTGTATTAATAATTGAGATCTGATGATGAATATTTGACAGGGTCTTAGCACTTAACGGGGAAGAAGTTGAAGAAACTGAAATCAAAGGATTTGTGTCAGATAGACAAACTTTCTTCACGGGCAATGTTTGTTACGATCAATTAATCCAGGTGAGTACAAATCATTGATAAACAAATTATAACACTTGAAAGATCATAAGTGATATTATACTGAATCAAATGATAAGTGGCGTGAGGAAATTTATTGCATAAGCTTAATTGTTGTGTCATGTCTTCGTTGATTCTTATGTTTGAGCTGCTTAGTTGACCACAAACTCGACACACCATTAATTGAAGCTTAATAGTTGTAGTTAGTTGGAGGGTGTTGAAGAAAACCCAATATCTGAGATTTCACTTTATTATGAAATGTTTAGAGTAGAATAGTTGCTAAGACACTAATTTAAATATAAGTTAAAATACATTATTATGAAATTAGATGACCTAAGTATTGTTTATTAAGTGAGCGCATTGAACTCAATGCTGACGCCGCAGTATGTGCGGTGTAAACTGTACACCTTATCTGCGTTGACCCCAAAGATGTTTTAAGAGCTTGTAATAAGAAGATATAAAATTGTTTGAATCCCATTGTTTTTCTATGTTTACTAATTGGGTTATTTTAAGTGCGGTTACCATAGATAATATCTTTTTGAATAGACAATAGAATATTTAATTTGACAGTGAGTAAACTGAGTAATAATGTTTTAGTATTTTTGATTTTTCATGACCTCTTTTATTGAGGTGTATCTGAAACCACAGTGCGGTGTATTGTTAATTATTTACAATACAACTCGGATTATGGCAGATTATTAGATAAATTAAGCATATGTGAAATAATCACAAAAACTATTTTGAACTAAACTAAAAAACATTTTGATAGCGACAGTTTGGTGCAACGGTAGCGATCCTACCTTTCGCGCCGACGGTCCTGAGTTCGAATCCCGGAAGGGGCAGATGTTTGTATGATGAGTACGAGCATTTGTAACTGAGTCATGGATATTTACATATATTTCTATTAATATATTACATATCTATGTATCGTATAAGTATGTCTATCCGTTACATTAGTATCCATAACACAAGCCTTTAAGGTGCTTACTTTGGACTAGGCTAATTGGTGTGATTATGGCAAATATTATTATTGTGGGAAAAAATATTATTGTCTAACATCGAAACTTAACGCAGGTAACAGACGAAGGCATTCGACTTATAACTCGCGGTCAAAGCGGGTGGGAGTTGGCAGAGCAATGGAGCGCTGGTGGGTCCCGGGGTGTGTCTGTGGTGGCTTGCGGGGAAACGCGCGTCGTGTGCGCTGCAGGGCCGAGGATCTACCTGGTGGCCATACACCGCGGAAAGCTGGAGCCTCTCGCGTGAGTTCACTGGTGAAATAATAATAAATTTTTATATTTGGTTCTTACACTTCCGCACACATTTGAATAAATACTTTTTTACAGATTTTGCGCTTTGCGCTTGCTATTACATTAGTCGTTCACAGAATGACTAAGGTAATGGTTGTCATATATTTTCTACTACCTTCATAATATTTTAATCGGTACGTTCCCAATTGTTATTTTTTTATATAAATCAAATTGTTTTATTTTTTGAATTTTATTTAGTTCATAAATGCTCACTACGATTACATTGTTACTTGCAATAGTTACGATTCAAGATGGTATAATTTGAAAACTGTGGTGGACTGATACCCGAACTAGGTAGAACCTGGGCCTCAGGTTATAAGTCCTCTACCCTGTGCAATGATCAGAAAGGAGTTTCCAATCATAATTCACTCTTTGTAAACCCATAAGATAACGAATAAAGATTATTATTATTGGATGGGACATCAAACAGGCCCAGTGCGCTTAAACGCTGACGATTGCAGTTGCAGCCAAGACTAGTGGCTGAACGTGTCTACCAAAGCATGGAAGAGCTTACGATGATAAATTGTTGGTCACCCATTCGATAACCAAAAAAGATCCCGGCTGGATCTAGAGTCGTTAGCACTCGCTTTTCTCCACTGGACTGCATTTTGAACTCTTTGACATACGAGAGTACTCCTTTCGGGTATTGTACCTTGACAATATGTTACAAGCAAGCGAGCGGCTAGTAGGCAATGATGGTACTTATACCTATAACTAAACGCCAATGCGTGTGGGGGTTATTCATTAATAATAACTAGTGTTCCTGCGATTAGGCCATTAAATTACTGACAAAAATGTAGTATAAAAGTTTACAAACCTGTCAAATTTCTACATTCAATTTTCAACCCAAAGTCAAACTTATAGAATTCAATAACAATTGAATAAATTTGACAATTTGTGGTAGTTTGTTGTCAAGTTGTCATTGTACGTACTATCGAAGCCTCTGGCGCCTTATCAGTCCTAAGTCGAAAGTCGCTTGCACACTGCACGATGCCTATCGCTTCAGGCCACGCCCCGCTCCATTCATTCAACAATGGCGCGCGTGCGCAAACGAGCAGAAAAAGCAGATTGACAGTTGACAGTACTGACATCAAGGGCGATTTTATATATGATTGGCTGTAGTATAAATCGTAGTAAAATACGAAGCCAATTAGGGTCGTGTGGGCGTGTCCGATGCGATCAGTTCAAACGAATATTTCTACAAAGTGGTAAGGCACGAGAGACCTTGATAGTACGCTGTGCCCTATCTGCCTGCAGGTCTTTGTTTATATGGAAGATTAGTAAAAATACGTTATTTTTATCATATATGTGATTTATATTTGCTTTAACATTATGCTTAGCGTGATCAACAACGCAAGTGCAATCACGAGTTGCGCCACTGTTTGGTGTGGCATTTGTAACTTGTACTAGAATTTCCATGTCTTTAGAACGGTGATTTAATCTGTATGCGTAGTGAAGTGTGCATGGAGGAAGAAGTGGCGTGTCTCGACTTGGGCCCTGGAGGCGAAAGCGCGTTGTTGGGCGTGGGTCTGTGGACCGACATCTCCGTGCGCGTTCTGAGGCTGCCCGATCTACGACCATTACACACAGAAAAACTATCGGGAGGTATGACTTTTCTCAAATACTCTTTATATCTACCATGAATACCATACAACATGTTGTACAAACTTTCAAATATTTGTGCACACATGGAATCGTAGCTTCATCGAATCGCCTGCTCCTGTTAGATATGAAGCAATATATGTGTAATTAATATATCACCATATAATAATTGAAATCTTATATAGGGGTATTATATGTATAAGGTATATAAGTTGTTCTTAAGACCCCTCCTCCAATTTAATTGCTCAAACAAAATTAAACTAATAGGATTATTTCATTTCAGAAATAATACCGCGCTCACTATTGATTTGCGTTCTTGAAGGCGTTTGCTATTTACTATGTGCGCTTGGTGACGGATCCATGTTTTACTTCACGGTGGACCAAGAAACTGGCGTGCTTAGCAATAAGAAGAAATTTACACTTGGTACACAACCCACAGTACTAAGAACATTCAGGTATGTCTTTAAAAAAATCTTGAAATAAACTTGTTTTTGCTCTCGTACCCGCGTTTACCTTTTGGGACTATGGGCGGCTTGACTTAACTTTATGGAAACCCAAAGAGAAGATCTTCCACCGGGCTAGGTGATATGTGCCGCTACTCTGACCGTAGCCTAGATAACTAATTTAGGTTATAATTTTTATATATTTTATTCATTTTTCAATGCTATCTTATAAGATAAATTATTATAATAGAAAAATACTAGATAGAAACGACTCAGCTCACAAGTTAATTCTCAAGCGGGTTCGATTCCCTTCATCGATTACCCAAACATTAAAAACGTTTCTTTCGAATACGAGAGGAAGTTCCTCTCATTTGATGAAACAACCCTGGCCTACAGCGTAAAATTATTCACTTGTGAGCTGAGTCGATTTTTTCTAGTATCTTTCTATTATAATAATTTAATTCAGGTTAACCCATTAATGTATATATTGATGAATAAGTTGATATGCTTTGGTAAATGGTACTGTGCAATGTAGGTTCCCATACTTATTTCCTTTAGATACCGTATCATCTGTGATACAAAATGGCAATCCTGTTGCTGTTTTGTATCGAGCGACGGTTAATAGGTGTCCCCGCAGGCCTTAGTCTTTCTCTGTTACGATCTGTAAAGGTAAATATGTAGTAAGTATCTTAAAAATTAAAGTTTTTAAGAAAATATTAAAAGTTTATTTAGTTGAATGTATTCAATGCTTGATTTTGTTAATCAAAGGAACAATGTATATAACTCTTGTATGTAATTGTTTTTTTTATTAATTTATTAAATTACCGCATTTTCCAGATCTCTTTCAACGACAAATATTTTTGCGTGTTCGGACCGCCCTACAGTGATATTCTCGTCTAACCACAAACTAGTGTTTTCTAATGTCAATCTCAAAGAAGTAACACACATGTGCTCTCTCAATGCTGTCGCATACCCAGACAGGTAAGTGGCAAATGTGAATGAATATTAAACTAAGTCAGGGTTTAAATTTAATATCACCATTAGGATAGCAATATTGAATGTTGAAGGAGACAGCTGCTTCCATACAAAATTAGACCTAGGATGTAAATGATTCCTGTAAACTTGGCTGATTAAGGTATTCAGAGAACAGAAATTAATGATTATAAAAAAGTGAGTTTGGTAACAACTTACGCTGAAGCCACATATTTTTCTAAAGTATTAATTACATATCGATTGCTTTTTATGCACTTAACTAAACAGTCGTAGAAAATAACAAATGAACACAGTACGCAAATCGTACGAAACGAAGCTAGCCAAAAGTAATATTTTTTCAAGCTGTCTAAATATGCTTTTTTTTTCATTTCAAAGTATAATCTAAATAAGTACAGAATCTTAGCATAATTAAGGTATAATCGAGTAATCGATTCGTATTAGATATTTGATAGTAAAAATGCAATTTATTGATTACTTCTTTTAATATTTTGTCTACATTAGAATAGAATTAAATGGTTGATGAAATTAAAATTCCAAGATAGCAATGTAATCGGATTATATACCTCACAACATCTGAGACAAATTGTATCTAGTAATATTTTCTTTAATTCTTTTGTATTATGCTAATTTTTCGATTCCCTTTAAATCAAGAAACTGTCGACCAAAGAATTTTGGTTCCCTAAATTATTCAAACAAATCAAAACTTATAACTCATTGTTACTAAAAGGCACTCAGAAAATGTTCTTATTGCTTCTTTGAACCCTTACTTCTATTGCTTCTATTTACTGTGTCATTCCTGTGAAATATATGGAAACAAAACTAGATGATATTATGTATACAAAACTTATGAAAACTGGTACTAGACATACTGAAGGCTAAGTGACTATGGAAAATGTATTCAATCAAATAGCGCAAAATTGTAAATCTGTTCTATTATTATTGGAAATATATTTAAGATTTGTCCTACTTGTGTAGAACACATATAAAACATATGTGAGAGTTAATTTTATTGTGTCATTACAGATAAGATAAGATAAGATAATTTATTTGCAAGCAAACACTGTAGAAAAGCTATTACAAAAGATTATATATGATCAAGTGTTGCACCAGGCACTGGCACGCAAATATTACATGATTGGTTTTAATAATAATTATGAAAATCACATTATTAAATTACATTATTAAATTACATTATTAAATTACATTATTAAATTACATTATTAAATTACATTATTAAATTACATTATTAAATTACATTATTAAATTACATTATTATATTACATCATTAAATTGCTGAATAAAAGATGTCAAATAATTATATAATCGCACATTACTATCATCATCAGGGACCTTATTTTAAATTATTAACAGTAATATAGCATTTTAATATCAGACAAATAGAGGTCTAATGCACTAATAAACAATTGAAATCGCAATTCATTACAATTTGTCAGTTAGTTACAAGCATGTTTAGATGTGTGACTTTCTTTCAGCTTAGCGCTAGCTACAGATAGTACAGTAACCATCGGCACTATAGACGAGATTCAAAAACTACATATTCGCACAGTACCGTTAGGCGAGACTCCGCGACGCATCGCATATCAGGAAGCTACTCAAGTAAGCAATAAATAAACTGAATATTTTATTAATAAATAATGAAAAAATATATGCAAAAATAACGTTTCACGTACTGTACTCACACTGCATTACTTTGTTATATTTGAGTTTTATCAAAGAACTTTAAATATAAACTAAATACAAGATTTTTTAAGGCTTTGTATTGAATAAACCAAAATGCCCTTCGAAATAGGTTGTTATCAAAAAATATGTTATCCATTACGTATATTTGTTTTAAACTTTCATGGTCACTAACATTATAGTAATATAAGTTATATACGGGATTGTTACCATGTAACTTGTTTTTAGCGAGTTTCCGATATTTTGGAACTGTTGCAAGCGCCATGATCACGGAGCTTGCGACAGTGCCGAAATATCGGAAACTCGCTAAAAACTAGGTACATGGTAACAATCCCGTATATAACTTATATTACTACAATCCATTACGTAGTCGCTGAGTGTCGTGTCAGTAAACTTAAAACAGTTCAGAGTCGATTAGTCTAATTCTATTGCCCATAGATTAAACATCTAAATAATACAGCGCACATTGGTGGTGCAAAATGACATTTTAAGTTATGAATAGCAATATTAGCGAAAAAAATCTGTTATGTGATAACTATTAGGTGTCAATAAGAGATTTTATATGATTACACACATAAATATTTTTAAATGCATGAAGAGATGTATCATGTACAAAAAATCAAGTAAGTGCCCTGCTGCTATTCAACTGCAGCTTGACCGCTAATTGCAGTCAACTTAAATAGTACTACCAAACTGTCAAGTGATATCTATATCTCAGTAATTCATCGTTTATGATAATATAGCCAAACTGCCATATAATTATTTTAAAACCTAGCTCAGTTACAACCCAGCAAATTGTAACCACGGCTTTTATTGCACTTAATGAATTTGTTAATCAATAGCATTTACTGTAATGTATTAAATTAAACCCTTCTGATATGATAACATTATTTCTTATTTATATTTTGATATTTATTATTTTATATTATTAAAATATGTAATTCAATGTTAATCTAATGTAAATTCTTAAAACCATTTGCATGCCCACCTGGGAATTCACTTGTGACCCGAATCGATTTTTTCTAGTATTTTTCTATTAATTTATCTTATAAGATCGCATTGAAAATGCATAAAATATATCTTATATACTTCAACATCATTGATGTACCTATTTATTTACAAATAAATATATTTATATATGTCGAACTAGTTTATATTCGCGAACGTTCCAGACGCACTACACCGCCACGGCAACCCCAAAAACATCTCTTAAGGCGTTGTTGTACAGAACTCGCAAATCACTGTATGTCTGCTGGTTATAACTTACCCGAAGGCTGCATTTGCAGAATGTTTGGCAATAGGCCTTGAACAGCGTTATCTTAACTGGCCTAGGCCTAGATTTGACAGATAACAGTTTGTTAACAAGCAAGTGACGTCATGGCATCAAGTAACATGGACGAAAGTGTTTTAGCGGGTTTCTTTTGCTCATTTTAACTTTGATGGTGATTTATATAGAATAGATTTTATAACCAACTATTTGTGATATTGTTACGAACACACAAAGCGCAAAGAAACGAGCGCGGAACTACATAGAAGTATAGTCTCGAAAACCGGGTACATGCGTGAACTTTCCAGACACGGCCGATCACGTTCGCGCGAGTCGGGTACGTTCCAGAAAGGAACTTACTGGAATGGTCTGGGGCTCGTCTCGGCCCATATAAATAGCCGCAGAGAGGCGAGCCAGTCAGTTCAGTTTGAACTATCTTCGAGGCGACTTCGAGGTGAAACTAGTGATCAAGAGTGATACCAGCGAAACCTACGACTTGGCTACGACCTAGGACATAGTTAGTGCTTAGAGACCTAGTGCTTCGTGAATAAAGTCTTCAAAAGAGTCAGCAGGTCTTTCTCTCCAAATCTATCGAACCCTAGCACGTAACAGTATTTTAGTAAAACCTGTCCATTACCCTATTAGCGTGGATGTAAGAAATAATATATATTATTATAATATCTGGGCCAACGTTAATGTTTTCTGCCGTAGACATTTGGCGTGGTCACAATGCGGGTGGACAAGCTGGAGTGGACGGCTAGCGCCGGTCCGTCGGCGGTAGCGGTGCGCGCGTCCGCTTCTAGCGCTGCCGCTAGCACTAGCGGGGCACCCCCGCAACCGCCCAAGCACGCGCCCAACGCGTTAGACCTGGAGTTGCACAACTTACTTATATTGGACAACCACACGTTCGAAGGTATACACTATAACCTTATTTTATAACGGCCGGTTGGTACAGTCACGAGCAAAAAGATGTATAGACAAATAGATATAAATAACTGATGTAATGTAATATGGTTCTCGTTGTAAACATCTTATTACGCGTGACTGTACATCGGTAGATCTTGCCGATCCTCCCACGATGCTTAGTTAGAATCCTGGTATGAGATTTTTTTTTTTTATAATAAGAATAATAGTTTGACGTTCCCAAGTCACGGTTGTATCTATTCTTATGTAGTAACTATAGTATAAGCTGCGCTTAGTTTGGACCTGAATCATTTGTGTTATCTGGATTATTATTTTGGTATTTTATATTATTGCAATAAATCAATCAATTGAAATAATAATATTTCTGACCTTCACACTAATTAGCTTAGCCCAAAGTAAGCGCTGTAAGACTTGTGTTATGACACATTGTATCATTAAACTTGTCAATAATTAGGCTTTCCATGTCGTAATTCCCTATCAGTTAGCACAGTTCTACCAGGGAGGTTACACGTTAACAGACGTGAAATATACACTCGCTGAGAAAATACTTATGAAAATTTAAATATTTTGCTAATCTATAATCTAAGATCACAGTGGTTTGTGTGTTTGTCTGTCCACCCTTTTTCCCGCTCTTTTTCAATTGTATACGCGTTACCATAGTGCCTAAGAATAACATTCTATAAGGCTAAGAACGGTTAGCTATATGTGTAGTCGTAGAACAGAAACGTTAGCGCGATTCATTTCGGTACAGCGACATCTATAACTGAGACACAACAACGCGTGGCCGGGTCAGCTAGTTTCAATAAATCCTTCAGACTGCCATCAGTCAAGACTGGCGGACTGACTGATCGTGTAATCTCCCTCTAAGGTGTTATAGGAAACAAATCGGTTGACGATACATCAACAGCCATCAACAGCCAAATAAACGCTTATGCTAGAGCACAAACCTTACCTGTGGAGAACACTGTGGAGCATGGACTTATTATTTTTGTTGTTATTACAGTACTACATGCACACCAATTAATGGCTAACGAGTTTGCGATGTCTCTAGTATCATGTAAACTGAGCGACGACCCGAATCACTATTACGCCGTCGGCACTGCCTTAGTTAACCCCGAAGAATCAGAACCGAAACAAGTAAGTTATTTTCAAGCTTTAAAAATTATGTGGCCGTAATAATTTTTATTCGAACTCAAGTAATGAAAGTTAAAGCGTTTTTTGATATAATGTACATAACAGGCTCTTTGACTTGTTTCCGAAAATCATACATACAGTTGCTTTTATAAAGCCCACAAAAATTGGATAATATTCATTACTTTATTTGTTTTAATGCACTATTTAAATTACTCGCCAAAATAAATTATATGGCGCACACTTTCCGCTTCATACATGCTTTAAATACATCACACGATAGTAAATAAACATCAAAAGTCATTGACTTCGCTTACATTATTTACTTACATGTAAAGTCATCTATCATTTTAATTGAAGGACGGCCACCTCCCCTAAAATATGGGAGGGTTATACTATAATCTCTACACTTGGCATCATTAGTGCCTTTAACAACACCTTTAAGGGGGAATAGCTAGTGCTTATTCCACTCTGCCCGGACACCATGCGGCGCCACGGCATCATGACATAATATTCATACTCATTCAAAAAGTAATTTAGGATACCACTCTCCACTGAATAGATCACAATTTCAGCATAGTGCAATATCAAAAAACAACTATGATCTTTATGTTTTCCGATTATCGTTACCACGTTTTAAGAAAATGCTCACGAATCTATAATCTAAGAACACAAATTTGTTGTTTGTGTGTTTGTCTGCCCGCTCTTTTTCCATTGTATACGCGTTACCATAGCAACGCGTTA
The DNA here is from genome assembly GCA_927399485.1 of Calamotropha paludella. Lineage (NCBI taxonomy): Eukaryota > Metazoa > Arthropoda > Insecta > Lepidoptera > Crambidae > Calamotropha > Calamotropha paludella. The sequence continues at coordinate 7,797,854 of OV656820.1, forward strand.
CCGGGTCAGCTAGTTTATAATCTAAGAACACAAATTTGTTGTTTGTGTGTTTGTCTGTCCGCTCTTTTTCTATTGTATACGCGTTACCATAGCAACGCGTAACCGTGTCAGCTATTATACTGAAATAAACATATTCTTCGCATATTTAATGTACTCCTTAATGTCTCGCTGGGAGTTCTTAGTCCTAATTCGTAAATTTCATATCAGTTTTTTTTATTTGTTTGGATTTGCTTAAATTTGAAAAAAAAAATGTAAATAACCAAATTATTACAATTAAAAAATTTATTAGCTGATGTTTACTAACATAGATTAAGATGGCTTATGTTTTTTAGACTTTTATTTTTATGTTTTCCGTGGCACCCTTTAAAGGTAACATTTAGTTCAAGCAGTTCATATCATTAAGTTTCTCACATGTATAGTGTATGACCTTGTTGGTTGTTCTAATAAATACTTCAAATAACCTATTGCAACTGATTTATTGTATCTTTACAGGGTAGATTATTATTATTCCACTGGACCGAAGGCAAATTAATACAGGTAGCAGAAAAAGAAATCAAAGGGGCGTGTTATGGACTTGTAGAATTTAATGGAAAATTACTCGCATCTATCAATAGTACGGTGAGTAAACCTTTGGAATAACAAATCGTGTAAAATATGAATGTATATATTATAGGTGATTATGTGGTTAGTGATTTAGAAACCAATTATTCGGTTTGCAAAATAATTTAACAAAATTCAGTAGTTGATCTAAAACAATCATAAAACGTGGATTGATTAAGATAAGTAATAAAAAATGCAACTCTGAAAATGTGCTCCCTCTATGTTCAGTTAAATGTCGAAAAATGAACTTCAAAATTACTGCAAAACATTAGTTAACAAAAAGTTTTCTTCTCATCTCCAAAAATGTGTTTAACTTCTTTTTTCATTTTGTGACAGGTACGATTATTCGAATGGACTTCAGATAAGGAATTGCGACTAGAATGTAGCCACTTCAACAATATTGTAGCTTTATATTTGAAAGTGAAGGGTGATTTCATTTTAGTTGGAGATATTATGAGGTCAATGTCTCTACTACAATATAAACAGGTAAGAATTTTGAACTCAGTAGTGAATTTGTTACTGCTTGGTTGATATTTCAAATTTATATATATTTTTTTGTATAGATGGAAGGTAGTTTTGAAGAAATTGCACGAGACCACAGTCCCAACTGGATGACTTCTGTCGAGATTCTAGACGATGACACATTCCTCGGTGCAGAGAACAACTTTAATCTTTTCATTTGTCAAAAAGATGGGTATGTTCAATTTTACCTAATTTATCTAGCGAAATTATAGAACAAAACGTTCAGGTTTCGGCCAAAAAAGAATAAAGCACCACTTTTTTTGTATTATATTTATAAAATTACTTTGATTTATCAAAACTTTTTTAATTTTTCAAGTAAAAATTGACAGTCTTACCAAAATTTTTGTCACTGTAATGGTAGGGAGGTGGGTATTTTGTGGGTAAAATTACACTATTGAAAAGATTTGCAAAGAACAATTATGACGGTTTCCTAAAAAATGTAACTTTAGAAGTACCAGAAATCGGGGAACATACATGGAGTACTCGAAAATACCCGTGTACCCAGATCTCAGGAATAAAAAAAATGGACATCCCTTTCGGATCTTCTTGTATATAGATGGTGTGTATGTTAGGACCTCAATGACGTAGTTGTTAGCGCTTGCGGCCTGCGATAGCGCAGGTTTAGCACCATTCGCCAGGGCTGGTTATAGGATGGATGTCCAATACCTCGAGCTCCTCTTGCCTCGGAAAGTTCGTTAAGCCTTTGGTTTCGGCTGCATCTGCAGTCGCTAGGCCCTACCAATCCGCACTATTAGGCATTACTAAAGGCGCATTCAATTTAAATGTTTCACTTCGGACCGCTGCGGTACCGAATCGGTGCGTTTGATGTGTATATTTATTTCGCAGTGCTGCAACGACAGACGAGGACAGACAGCAATTGGACAACATGGGCCGCTTCCACGTGGGCGACATGGTGAACGTGATGAGGCACGGCTCACTCGTGTCCCAGCACGCCGACACCGCAGCACCCGTCTCCAACCCAGTGCTGGTGGCCACAGTCACCGGCGCCATCTGTACGTATTTTTTTATTTACTTACTTTTATTACGTAAAAAAAAAACAATTTTAATTCTCAGGCGGGAATCGAACCCGCAACCTTTGGAAGTCCGGTCCAATGCTCTCCCAATTCGATGACCTGTCCCGAGTCGATTTTTTTCTAGTATTTTTCTATTATAATAATTTATCTCATAAGATAGTATTGAAAATATGCATAAAACATATTAAAAATATAAAAATAAAACAATTACAAAAACAATGACCACAGTAATTGTGAACTGTGTCACAATTTGAGCCGCAGCCATTTGAGCCCACCTCTAGGACAGACATTTCAGACATTTAAAAAACACGGGACATTACCTATTATATAAAATAATTTACATTGGATAATTCCTTTTAGCGACGCCTTGCGTAACAGGTTATTGCCCTTGCTTAATATACTTGAGACCTTGTTAACTGAACAAGGCGAATTGACCGCTAATTGACATAATACTGTGATAAGTTGTATGAATTTACTACATGCGTTTATTAACCGATTCGTTGCTACATACAATTACAGAAACGAAGGTTACGAGCTTGATTTACGTGAAAAATGAAGATAGTTTTATTCTGGGTTGATTTCCCTAAAACTTGACTTGAAGGAGCTATCATCGATTAAGAAATGACACGGTTTCAGTGGCTAACGCCACACGCAAAAAAAAACATCAACAACGAATCGGTTAATAAATACTTTGCAGTGGAGGCGAAGCTTTAATACCTACATCATCAATCTGCGCCCGCTCTATAATCGCGTCTCTTTAAACAGGCCCATACCATTTTACCCATAACATTATTTGTCTCCCGCAGGTTTAGTAGTCCAATTACCGCAAGACCTCTACGAACTATTACATCTCTTAGAAGAAAGATTAACCCACACCATAAAATCAGTGGGCAAAATCCCGCACTCTTTTTGGAGGTCATTGAATTCCGACATTACATTAGAAGCAGCAGAAGGTTTCATCGACGGCGACCTAATTGAAAGCTTCCTCGATCTCACTAGGGATATACAAAAAGAAACAATCCAAGGGATACAAGTGAGTTACGTTTTGAATATTTGTGGTTGATTAAGAGCCAGTCCACACGGCGCGTTGCGTTGCGTTGCGTCGTCGCAACGCAAATATTTTGACGTATAGCCGGCCACACAGGCGACGCGCTATCGCAGCGTTACTACGACGCAATCGGAACGTACCGTCGTCGCGGCAAAGCACAGTTGCAAATAAAACTTAATACAAAAATACGTAAAAAACGAAATGAGCTTGCGTATCTACCTATCAACTACCTACCTATCTACCCTATCAACGCACAAACAACTGAGCGCTGCCGTTCCGGCGTCGCAACGCAATGAGTACACCCCCGCCCGCTACGTCCCGCGGACTGCAGATCTCGTGTGTGCGTTGCGTCGACGCAGCGAACCGTGTGTACACTATGATTATTATTATGTAAAACAACGCAGCGACAGCGCTACGTCGACGCAACACTGACGGAACGCGCCGTGTGAACCGGCAGAGTAGAATAAGAACATCCCTTGACATTATTTCGCAAAATGCGACTTAAGCGGTTTTCCGAATTATAAACTCAACCTGCCAAGCGTGGAGATTTTGGCAGATCTTTTCCCCTTTTGTCGGTGGACGCTTCCGTCCAAGAATGTACAATTTTCGGACGAGATGAAAGTGCATGAATATTTCTTTCGATATTGGCTTGTTAGAGAAAACTCATATTAATTTGGGCATGCACCCCAAATAAATTTTAGTATCAATATTCAAGAAGTTAAACTTACGAAGTAAAGCTCCTGCCAAATACCAGTTCTTAAGTAGATAATAACTTACATTTTTTTAATCGAGAAACATTAAGTTTTCAATAGACGTGAATGCAGCGTGAACTATGTATATCTACCTATATATTAATAACTTTATTGTTTGCACTTTAGATAGAATATAACATGCCTTTCTTTTTTCAAGAAGCAAAGAATATGTGGCAAAACTTAATCCAAATTGAATCTTTTTTTTTATAAATTTTCAGATTGACGAGGGAAGTGGAATGAAGCGTGATGCAACAGTAGACGACCTCATAAAGATTGTAGAAGATCTTACTAGGATACATTAATCAGGGCAGTGATTGTTTAGGTGCAGAGTGAAAAATACTTATTAAACACTATGTATTTTACTACTATTTTATTCCATTGCATGTACCCTAATGATGGTTTAAGTTTTTTATTTCGACAAAAACAGTTCTTTGGTCACCCTTTGACATTAAGATTTCTTTTTTTCATATGTTGGTCAACATGTTAATGAATATGAGCAAGGTATAGTATGTTTGTAACAATAGTTTCATAGTCGACACAATGTTTGAAGTGGTTCAGCGACTCGCATTTAAAAAAATACGGCACTTCAACGACAGTTAGTTTGACGGGGCTATATCCGCACTTAGCCTCGTGATTGGGTTATTGTGCGGGTTGGGTTCTCCTCCTAATCCATCCAACCCAATTCATCCCAGAATGCTAGCAGCCTTTTCAGGCTACTGCTAGCTTCAGGGAGAGCTGCTGGAGATTGGAATAGTTGTGCCCATTGCTCTGCCACCCTTGTACATTCCATCAGTACATTCTGTGGTGTTTCCTCTGTCTTCATGCAGCCTCTGCATAGAGGGCTGTCAGTCACACCTATGACACATAGGTGCTTGTTTAGAGAGCAATGACCAGTTATTGTAACAATTACTTTGCGAATCATGTCCCTGTTCAATCTGATGAGGTTGTGGCGAACTTTTTAGAGGCCTCCGGAACTGCATTCGTTGTTTGCCTACAACCTTCATTGTTTTTCCATTCTTTGAGGTGGAGCTCTTCTGTTTAAAGTCGTAGCCGTGTTTTGATTTGGGTTGGGGTATGGGCAGTAATGGTTCATGAACTGTTGTATTTGAACCCCTCTTGGCTCATTCCGAAGACAAGGACCCTATCAATAATAGTTTATAAGAAATCACCGCACACTCAAAGGTTAACACACTAACACTTAATTAACAGAATCTGTTTTATATAATAATTTAGCTTAAACTATTTCAAAAAACCTTCAAAAATCCAACCCATGTAACAAAATTTTAATTTGAAAAGGTTGAAAACCTTGCAAACAAAATTTCTCCAACAGAACTAGATTAGAGGCCTAAAAACTACGGGTTTAGTGTTTAAAAAGGCTGAAGTTGTTTTGATTACTAATTGTAAGTAGAGTTTTAGGGATTTCAATTAAAAACTTGAATTAAAAACAAATGTATATTTTTTCAATCACAGACAGGCATTAATAATCACAGTTCTATTCATCTCAAAACCATTCCAAGTTGCAAATCAACAAAAACTGATAAACCCAATCAATGTATGAAGTAATAAATAGTAATAGTTGTATAGATACAACATATTTATAAGTAAAATAACATTTATTTACCACACATCCAAGCAAATAATTTGTACCTTATCAGGATGTCGTGTTATGAGGCACTCTACACACTGAGCAATAAAATTAAACAATTCATGTAATAGAACTATCTTTAGCAATGGAACGTATGCATAATTATCACATTGAATAATAGGAAGAAAATTATATCCACAGAATGTAATGAATCATCATATATTCAGAACACTTTCAGTTTTTTTACACTCTCCGCAGTTCCGTTCAAAACTCCTGTAGCAAATTTCGTTTATTTAATACATATTACTAAATAGTCACTGGAAAATTTAATCACAGCTAAAGATGACAAATTTTTTTATATAAATGAATAGCGTGTTTATCTACGCAATAGTCAATAAAATACACAAGTACAATTATAACATACTGGGAAAAGCTTCTAGTGAAAATAATGACATTAAGATTATAAGATTACTATAATAGCAAAATTCTATTTTAAATGTGAAAAGATTTCTAATACGTAATGCAGATGCTTTAATTTATTTTTCATAAGGAAATGTAACCCTACTTTCTGTACTTGTCAGCTTTATGGTGCAGGAACCACATAAGCGCAAACAAGCAGCTCGGTGGACTTGCCAAGGGACCTTCTGAGCTCAACATCTTCTCTATTTGAGGAATTGTCATCTCAACAACTTCTATTATTTCATCATCTACACCACCACCTGAAAGTCAATCGAGAGTTTGTTAATATTGACTATAAATATATGGGAACAAATTTTTTGAGCTGTTGTTTAAATATTCGAGATGTTATTATGATCAGTTGGAAAACATATTGAGCAGTTATTTTATTTAATGGCGATTGATTAATTATTGCGACAGTAAAACATGTACAGTAATAAAAATCAATTAGTCGGTTATTTTATCATACAATGTCAATTTAAAAATAATTGAGCAGTCCAATAACTGAATGAGCGGTAAAAATGATGGAATGAGCGGTTCGATAAACAGTTCGGCAGATCATAGCGAGCGGTGACTCCCGAACTCAAATTCATTGAAAAGAGAGGGCGGAGCGGGTGGCGGAGGCGACCAATCACAGGGTTGGTTAGGTTAGGTTAGGTTATAGAATTGCTTCCAATTTATTACTGCCCACACGCAACCTCTCGTTCAATAATTTTTACCGCCCATTTCTGATCCATTTTATTATTTTTTATTTCTCATTTTTGTTTACTTTACTGCTTAGTTTTAACTGCTGAACTAGTTATTAAATGTGGCATTTATAATTTTAACTTACCAAAACTGCTATTTACAACTGCCGCTTTAAATCAGTGCCTAAATATATTATTATATTTATGTCAACCCTACATTGCACTGAATATTATGAACATCACATTACTTAAAAGAGGTTAATAAAATACTACACATTAAAAAGGCATTACCTTGTTCAGTTTTCATGTCATCAGTAACTTCACAGTAGTAAAGAGTTTGTAGAGAGCCTTGTACACCTACCCCTGACCTGAAAATCAAAAGATTTTTCACACATAGCATAATCCCAAAATAAAACTTAATGTTGTATTTGAAAGAACCAGAAGCGTCACTTGGTGGAATTCTATATCGATTTATCAATAGGTAGTTATAATAAGACCAAGTTGTAAAAATCTACCAAGTGCAGCCTCCATGTATCCATATCAATGATGTAATTAAAAAGCAGTAATATTAATGTTTACATATACATTTGGTCTACTGAAATATTACTTAATCTAAGGTTATTTTTACAAATGAGGATAATAATTAGAGATGAGACTGATAGGGTGACCAAACTTGCACTGATTGGTTAGGTACCATATGGAACTAGTGGTAACAAAACGCCAATTTTGAAGTGGAGTTTAACAGTGTTTATTTTAGGGGCAGATACTGTATTTGATGTAAAACCATTTCTACCCTTTCATAAGGATTAACAATTTCACTATTTATTTGAAGAAATAGATTGACACTATTACTCTAAAAATAATAGTATTTGTTCTTCTGGCAGCACCACACTCTCGGATTTAGAAATGGATTTTTTAATAAGATTGACATCAATTAAACAGTCTGTACAAAATGGTCATTGTGCTTAACCGATTTGTTGCTACATACAATTACCAGAAATGAACGCTACGAGCTTTATTTACGTGAAAAATGAAGATAGTTTTATTCTGGGTAGATATGAGAGTTGATATGAGACTTTGTCTCCCCGTACATACATGTCGGACAATAATAATGTCTTATCCACATTTTTGGGGTGGTGGACACTCCATACGCAGCATGATGTTTGTTGGACATGTTGACCACAATTTTTAAATTAACTTTACTAAACACATTTCAAACAATGAAACTTGTATGTACGAGGAGTCATAGTGACGTCATATCGACATTTTTGGAGTGGTGGACGGGGTGTCCTACTCAACATGATTTTTGTTGGACAAGTTGACCACAATTTTGAAATTAATTTTATTAAAAAAAAATCCAAAAATCAAACTTGTATATATGGAGTCACAGTGATGTCATATCAACAATTCCAGGAATCGATCATTCGAAAATGCAGCAGCGCCGAAACTTTTCGCATTAGAAAAGTTTGTGGGAGTCATCGCAAAAAAGACACTCACAAAGTTTTACATTTATGTATGTGGCAAAACAATTTAAGGTCCTTGTACGAGGGACTAAATGGTTCTGTTTAATAAAAAGTATTTTATCTTTATCATCATGCAGAATATCTTCAATTTAAAGTCATATTTCTGTTACTGGGTGCTAGTTAGATAGGCATATTTTGTAATATTTTTCTCATATTTCTGTTACTGGGTGCTAGTTAGATAGGCATATTCTGTAATATTTTTCAAGTGATAAATACCAAGAATTGATTACATACATAAAATTACACATTTTTCCTGGAGAAGGGGATACCTTGTCTCGACAGCTAATAATGTAGGTAACATTTTCATCTATTTTTATGTATTCATTAAAATACTTGATTTCTGGCTGCTGTGGCATAGCTCCACAATGAGCTGTTTTTCGTATAAATATAATATTCTATCAGTACAAGAAATTTTAAATTGCAAAAGAAGCTGGACAGCTAACTATCTCATACACTGAAATGGTGAAATGTAACTTTTTCAGATTGCATGATGCTCACATCTTCATGTACCAAATTAATAACCTATTACAGAAAGGTACCTACCATCTACTTTATCTTTGATCTTTTATGCCAATTGCTGACTCTCGATAGAAATACAATTATTTGATAACAATCCTATTATACTAATCATCATGATATTAATAATACTGCTAAAATTACTCTATATATGAAGTTTCATTTTATAGAAATTACATACCAATGTTTTGTATACACCTTTGCTGATAAAGTTTGGAAGCGTATTTCAGGTTCAAATTGCCTGTAGTAAATATTAAAATGATGTATGGGCAATGTTAGCAAAATAGTTTTATATGTTAGTGTATACCTGTACGACATAACTTTATGCAAGTTCTCAATCTCTACATTATAGCCACACTCCTCCAGTACTTCTTCTTTTGCTATTTCAATAGTTGGTTTGTCTTTATCTATGATACCAGCACACATCTCTAAGGCGATTCCCAAAGAAGCTGGGTATTTTTTAGTGTCTATAAATTCTTCCTCACGGTCGTCAGGATGGATGGAGTTGTAATATATTGCTGAAATCGGTGTAGAGCAGAAATTTTAATTCCATACCAACAAAGTTTCAAAGTATGCTAATTTGTTATGAACAAAGTTTACCAGGGCGGAATTGCTTTACAAATATCATAACCCTTCGAGTAACATTGAAAACAATTATCGCCACACTGTCATGTACTTCTAGTAAGTCCCAGGTTTTCTGTTTGTGATTCTGTGTGTAGTTGAGTCTGAAAGGTTTTACGTACGGCGAATCAGGAAGAGGACTCACATAGACATCTTCTAGATCTTCCATTATTCTGTAATAGTTTAATCATTTAGTTTCGAATTTAAATCAAGGAATAGAAATTGATTTAAAATATTAACTATAAGATTAAAGGTTACTGCTTTGTATTACAGATAGGTCTCTGTGGTAAACCTCTAAACGATGCTTTGCTCTAAATGTATGAACAATTTCGATATATACAAGAACACTATGATGTACGATTATATTGAAATCTTTGTACGATTTGTAGTGATTTTTTTTATTTTCTTGCTTTTCACTTTTTTAATGCAGGTTATACACTTACTGACTTCAAATGAATATCGATTCTCTATCGATAGTGTAGTACCGCAGATACTACCGATAGTATTGGGCCATCGGAATAGGTAGTATTATAGTCGCTAATATTTTCGGAACGTAGCGTTTACTAACACCGCATCAATGATGCTGGGCTCCAAATTTCCCCCTTAATATAAGGGAGCAATAAGAAGTCGCTTTCCACTAGGAGTACTTCTGCTTTATGGTGTCGCTGCGACATTTCCAGATTTGCGTTGTTCGCAACTTCACCTTCAATAATAAAGGGAAGTAATCCTGTGGCATTAAGGAAAAAAGGAGATGAACCAACAAAACAATAAAGATATTATTGTAGCAGTGGGCGCAGTGGAAGTTAAAGAAAAATAAAAAGAACTTTCATAGTATATTATTATACTTTTTTTTCTATAGTAACTGTTTTCAGTTTAACATAAATTCATATATATATATAAACTAAACCATAAAAAGTATTGCATTGGTTAGGTTAACCTGAGCATAATGATCAAATAATATAAAGCTACAGAACCTCTTAGACGAAACACAGGTCATAGAACAGGAAAATGTTGGGAGGATTATGAAAAGCTAAATAAATTATAATCAAAAGCCTAGGTACCTATTAAAGATACCAAAACACTATAACTGTTATTGTTAGTGTCAACAACTTAGTGATGGGCGATCGTACCAATAAAAGTTATCGAATGATTCGAATATTGATTAATTAAACATTCGAATGTCGATTTATTCATTGTATCAATAAATTACTCGAATAACAATCGACATTCGAATGACAATCGACAATAAATTACAACGGATCTTTATTTCTTCTCTGCCTTCAAAATTCTAAAAAATTGGCTGTTTGGTAAATTCTTTGCCTTGCCGATAATAAAAGAACAGGCTTCAAAAACATAATCTGATCAATGTATTCTTTGGTGTTGACTGTTGATACAACAAGTCATTTCGTTGTGCTGAATGCGGTTGCGCCTTCGTGATCTTATTGTATTTTCTCGTTTGTTTAGTATTATTCTTTCAGGCTGCGAAAAGCTGCTGCCTTTTTGTGGTCTATGGGGGACGTATAACCAATTGCCTCCAGTCATTAGTCGCCTTTTACATGTTTAAATTTTTTATTGATGCCATGCTACTAGGGATACCAGATAGAAACTTATCAAATCCGGGACAATTCTAGGACAACGGTGTCGGGTCGTGGCCATAGCATGGGGTACCATTTCATACAAAAGATTTTTAATTCTAAAAAACCGCAATAGATGTCACTACCATTAACATTTGTAAATTATAACATTTCACATGTTTAGAAATAAGACGAATTAAGTAAAAATATTGAGATTAAAATAAAGACTAGCATATTTTATATATACAACTTCACATCAACCTTAATTCGACTCCTAAATTTGAAGATAAGAAACAACGTAAATAATCAATTGAGAATACGAAAGTATAGGCTACATGTGACTACTTTTCAGCTATGAGGCTTACGAAGTGTTTTGCAATTGTAACGCTAGATGGCGGGTTTTATGGAAACAAAATAATTTACACCTTAAGGTTTTTGCATAAATCGATTATTTATACCCTAATAAAGGCAAGAGTTCAATTACCAAATCACTTTTTTCAGTAAAAAACTATATGAAGTAGTAAAGTTTTTAAAATTTGCGCATATAAAAAAATAACAATTTAATTTCTTCAAACGACTTCCATCTCTCTTCTTTCCAAATAAGGTTCCATATCTGTCCATGAGATATTTGCCACTTGATAATGAATTATTGGAGGCATAATGTCGCAATTTTATTTTATTCATAAGTGTCCTACTTTCTGAGTAATGCGTATTTTTTTAATTTTTTTTTTCTCCAATAATCGGCAAAAGTGGAACCTGGATTTAGTATAGAAAGGTTCTATAAACAAAATCCCACTTTTGCGGTTTTAAGAAGTTATGATAGAATTTACATAAAGGTCAACTTTCATGATCTGGGGTTGTCACAAAGATCAACTATGTGTTAAATGAAAATGTTTCATTTTGTTTGTTAATTGATACCGTCAATGAATTGAATAAATTAACAACACTTATAGACGAATACAATATACCTACCTAATGTAGATGTGGTAATGTAGGAATACTTTATGTATGTTCGACCACATCTTTAATTTTGTACCTTACACGCCAAATGGTCGAAAAAATAAAACTATGTTGATTGAAATAATTTAACACATATACACACATCCTATACTTTAAACGAGCAATTCTTGCATGTACCTATATAAATATGTTGGTATGTAATTGGTTTCTTGGAAACGGGTCTAACGATTGTGATGAAATTTTAGATTTAGAAATTCATTCACATTTAAAATCGATCTAGGTAAATCTCATCACCTGCCGGCACCTTTTTAGTGCACCACGTCTACTTTAACTTGACGCCAGAATTTATTTCAGGACTCAGTCGCCTTGTAATGAGGGATAGGCTGGGTATCCTATCCTCTCCTATTAAGATCTGCCCTTATTTGTTTACATGTCACTTAACTGTCTATCTATTATCATATTAAGAGCTTCTTTAGGCGTATAAGGTTGTGGCTTTGCCGCTTTAGAAGTAGGGTTATTGTGCCTTTCTACATCGCTCGAAAAAATACTAGTGGCGAAGGCTTTAATAATTTTACCAGTGGCTGAGATGGGCCCGGTGAGGTATAGTCTTTGGCTATGGCTCTCAGTAGGTTGGCTAAGCCCCTGCTGAGGCAATACGGTGCCATGGGTCTGTGACCCCGCGAAAAAGTAACTTCTCATACAAAACAATCTAATCAGTTGATCGCATCTTTAAAAAAAATTGCATTCGATCAGAAAATAAAAGCATAGTACAAAGTCGTGGGCATAAATCGGTTAACAGGTATGTACCTATTTTTGTAACAAAAACCTTAGAAGCAAGCAGGCATGAACTTGTGTCTAATTGGGTCTCCGAAACACACAAAACAAACAATTAACAGTTAACACCCAGACCCGAAAACGAAAATCGATGTTCTCGTTCAAAAATAATACACATATTAATATTTTAAACATTTTCGTCGAGATCAAGTTCGGTGACAACCCTAGCATAAAAATTTAAAAATGAATATCTTCTAATCGCCGCAATAGTGGGACGTGGCTCATTTATGTATATTTCTATTTAAGTTGTAGGTTCCACTTTTTCGTTTTTAGGGAGAGAAAATAATAAATACGAAATAAAAAAAATGCTGCTCCCAAACCAATGGATTTTTAAGCTAAAGAAACGCGTTTATATGCGTGTGATTATGTCCGATTCACTCATCACTACATGTATAAAACAAAGTCGCTTTCTCTGTCCCTATATCCCTTTGTATGCTTAAATCTTTAAAACAACGCAACGGATTTTGATGCGGTTTTTTTTAATATATAGAGTAATTCAAGAGGAAGGTTTATATGTATAATACATGCATAATATAGTAGACCATTGCATCCGTGCGAAGCCGGGGCGGGTCGCTAGTATTTATTAAAATATATATTCTTTTATCTACTCTCCCATCGTAAAATTCAAAATATTTAACTCAAAACGAGTTTATATTGACGAACTTTACAAATAGTATATCGTAATGAAATTAAAAAAAATTAATACAACACTATTTGTCTAACTGTCTTACTAATAACCTTTTACACGCTTTGTATACGGGTGACTTAACAAAAGCTTTACTAATAAGCATACTTTGACAGTTTGGCATTATACAGCTGTTATAATCAGTGCGTAAAACTCTATGATAATTTAAGTCGCCGCTATTCACTCACTTGACCTTGTTTAACGGATGAGTAAGCAATAATCTAACCTAAAAGTAATAATTTTCTTTTATATTGTCGGTAATTACAAATTTTAATAAATTGAATTGAATAACATTTTGTCTCATGGATTATGTTCGATATTTTGAACTTTTTGATGAATTCGATCAAATTGATGCACGAGCTTCAACTCCAATAAAAAAGACTTATAAAAATCGTTATGATCCTTTCACCTTGGAAGAGGAAGAGTTTCGTATAAAATATAGATTTACTAAAACGTATGCCAGGAAAATTGTTGAACTAATCAGGGGAGATATTGACAAGAAGGCAAATGGTGGTGGTTTATGTTCGGAACTTCAAGTCTGCACGGCTCTCAGGACATGGGGTAGGCAAGAAGTACAAGATGATGCTGCAGACATACATGGTCTTAGTCAGCAGAGCATTACAAATGTATGTCGGCGGGTTGCTGTTGCCTTACCAAGAAAGGCGTTAGTTTTTTCTTCATTATTTGCCATTGCTAATTACTTACTATTAACACTATTAAATAATTAAAGATTATTAAGATAAAAATCCGAAATAAAGCCGATGAGCCGAAAACAGAAGTTAATAGCTGTTGACGTATGATTGACATTTCTCGTGTTCGTTTAAATAGTCGATTGAGAACCGGTATTTAAAAAAATATTATTTTATTCATAATTAATTCAATACGGCTTCAAAATACGAAAGAGATAACCTACTTTAGTTTTCTACACATTTTTGGTTATTTATTTACATTTTTTGAGTTATAAATTTTTGGATTAAATTTTGTTTAAGAACGTTAGTAACAGTGTTGCTAGTGAGGTCTGATTGATTTGATAAATCAATTGTATAACTATACAACGCTTAGTTAATGGTTATTAGTAGAAGTTGTGTATAACGCCTGTATAGTTCTTATACACTGTATAGCAATGAAGCTGTTATACACTTGTTATAACATTTTTTATTAGTAAGACAGTTACAAAATAATGTTATAATAATTTTTTTTTCATTACGTTTTGATTACAGACCAATGATATAATACTGCGCCAATTCGTATAGCACTGTTTCATTTTTTTCATTTTTTATCTGTGGCTGAGCACGCTTTGGCGCATGCGCGGTGATATCGGAAATTTTGGCGCCATAATACGTTTTCTTGCAATTGTTTGTTGTGTTTCGCTGGATAATTATTATTGTTTATTAAAATATCTGATACTGAAAGTGAAGAAAATTTAACGCAGCCCGACATTTTAGAGACTGCGGCAGCAGTCACTCTTAATCTACTAACAGTAAAGTCATTGTAATATACAAAATGTTAACACTTACAATAACCAATAAATAAACTGTATCAATCTCTATCTTTTATTTGATATATTCAATGTATGAGATTAGATAAAGTATTGTATGAAACTGCACATAACTAGGTTTTACACCCCTCATTATGTACCAATTTCATAAACTACTATCCTATTCACTTTCTATTCATTTTATAAAAAATATTTTAGATTTCATAGGTGAAAGGTCACGATAAGTTCATGATTTTTTTTTCTCAAAAAGTATTGGAGTTAGACTTCTGGGAATTGAACTCATGCTTTTTTAGGGTATAAATAATATATTTATGTAAAAACCTCAATTTGTATTGTGTAAATTTTTTTGGTTCCATAAAACACTGTGCTATGTTAGACCAATCGGAAGTACAATAGTAGGCCCAATCATGAAATCCTGAAACCCTTTAAGATGGTCGACATTTTATCGACGAATAAAATAACTCTCAGTCACTGAAAAGTAGGTACGTACATGTGATAGTGACAAATGTTTTGTCCGTCAATAAAATGCAACCATACCTATTACGGCCACGGGTGTTTTCAGTAACAACTGCACCAGTTACTATTTAAAATACCTAAATCTCGATAGGTGTGCCTCTAATATTTTATTTCCCTCAATTTCTCCAGGATCACGTCACCTGGCCCTGACCTGATAACAAAGGAATAAACTAGAGTTTTTTTTAGTTTCATTTGAAACAAAAAAACAATTTTCCACATAGGTATAATACGCGACACGTTCTTAAACCTGAGCCAAACATGAGTAAAAAATACATAGTTAGAATAGCTAAGTAAGTGGTTTCCTAAAATCGTTCGCAATGTTCCGTCAATACAGTAAAAGTTCCCCATTCACGGTTTCCTTATCCGAGAGAGAAAAAATTGCAACACAGTTCCTGTATTCGCGGCTAAAAATTTCATTATTCGAGGATAAAAACAGTAAATAGAAAGAGATTCAGTCTTTTATTAAAGTAGCGGCATTATTTCAGTTCTGGTATATGCCCAGGCGGCTTTCATGAAAGATTTGACCAAGTGGACTAATGTCAATTAAAACAAACCTTACCGACACAATACAAAAGCAAGTTAAAAAAAGAATATTACCCCTCGTGGTAATAGAGTAGTTTTACGTTCGTAGTACATCGACGAGGATCCGATAGGTCCGCTTGGTAAGGAATACCTACATTAAATTTAAAAAGTCTGAGTGAAGGTTTATACGCAAATTAACTTTGTGATCATGAAAGCTGATCGATCTATGGAAAGGAGCCTTACTCTTAAAAGGTAAATTTATAATGCTACAGCTCAAATTGATTTTATTTTTATAAATATTCGTTTTATTTTGTAACTTGTAACGCATCCCCTATGATTCCATACTAATTACCATTCCATATTCACAGTTTCTATATCCGCGGCATATTTTTGGAACGTTAAACCCCGCGACCGTGAATAAAGATATTTTAATGTAGGTACTGTTACTGACATACGAAACTTCGATTGATTACGCATCCACCAACGTCTGTGAGTAGGCTATAACGAAGCGCCATCTAACAACAACAAGCGATAACCTTATTCTTAGTGTCTCACTAGATGGCAATACGTATCGTGTTATTTGTGTTCTCACTAGTGTCATCTATCGTAAAATAGAAGGAAAGCAATATAGCCAGTTGAATAACCAGTTTTAGGGTGTAACCATTTTCTTGTACTAAGTGGTGTCTCTGTATATTATCTACTTTGTGGCCATAGTAAATAATATCTTGCTTTTTTTATTTTCAAAGATTTATATTAGTATTTGAAAAGATAAATGCCATTTATGTTCAAATACATGCTTTTAATAGATAGGTATGTACGTACTTAGTAGGTAATTTTAAGATGAAGCTTAGACTTAAAACTTTGGTGTAAATTAACCCATTAAATTTGAATAAAATTGAGCACTTAGCTAATCAATAAATTTCAATACTGGTAAACAATGAAAACTATATTAAAAATAAAATCGTATAAACTGAAAATAAATAAAATATTTTTTTCTTATTAAGTTTTGATTACAAAACTAATTCAGTTCGGAATCCGGGACAATAAAGTCTAATTACTGGACACGGGACAAGACGCAAAATTCCGGGAAAATCCCGGATTTCCCGGCCATCTGGCAAGCCTACATGCTACTCTGTCGAACACCACACTTGGTTTCAATTGATAGTGAAGTTCGTTTTATGTTTTATACTTGATAAAACAAACAATTTATATTTAGAAAACGGCTAACAAGTATATTTGTACCTACTTATGCAAACGAGAACCAATCCACACTTATTGGATTGGTTCTCGTTTGCAGAAAAAGCCATATTTGTAAAAAAATTGTATTCAGAAAAATTTATTGTAATTTTCAATAAAGTTTAGACACAATATCAAACTAGATGATTTATTCTATGTGATAAATATCAAATGGATGAAAAATTAATAATGTTTTTGATAATAAATGAAGAAAAACTCTGGTTCTTTTTTGCGAAACTGTCAATGTGTGGTTTGGTTCTTTGTTAATTTATCAATATACTAAAAAATTATAGGTAAAAACAATATATAAAACTCATATTTCTTTTTAACATATCTATTCATTGTTGAAAAATAAAAGAAAATTTATCCTTAGGATTAAATGAAATTTGTTTGCGCCACCCCTCTCTAGAGGGGTGGTCGCCTCAGATGACGGCTTATGACCTTCTCCGGGTGCAAGCCAATCCCAGGTGGTGTTTAGTCAGTACGAGTCTGACGTAACTATCGGGCCGGCCCGAAGTATCCATAGAGGATTCACCACCTCCCTCCCCCGTGTCCGGAGGGTGGATTTTGCATAAAAAAAAAAATAAAAAAAAATGTAATTACTAAATACTACTAAAATGCTTAATTGAATAGCAAAATTCAAATAAAGATAATCAATAATAACCTGATTTAAATCCGATTCTACGTCGAAATCAGGTGGCCCAGAAAAACCTTCAAGATCATCTTCTATTCTACACCTTCATTAAAAAAAACTATTTAAAATATTTTTTAGGATTGTAGGGTGACTATGGCGCATGGTTCTTGTTAGTTTATCGAACAACTGCCGTTATGTTGATTCATAACTTTGTCATAGAAATGTTTTATTCTGTCAAAATGGTCAGAACATTTTGATTTTTACAGGGTCGATAAGGCTCATTTTTAAAATCTTCTGTGTCCTATCTCGATTTTGGCATTTGCGTGGATTGGTTCCCGTTTGCATAAGTAGGTCCATTTAATGTTTTCTAAAGTATTTTGTAAAAATAAATATATATAACTTATATAAGCGATATAAAGTAGATTCATGATAGCACACAGTAGCTCACCTAATTGAATTTTGTTGCTATCAATATAAGCTGCTGATGTTTTTATTTGTAATTATGAACAAATTAATGGATATAAACTTAAAAAATAAATAAGTACATATTTATTCTTTAAGTTTATATCCATTAATTTGTTCATAATTTCAAACAAAAACATCTAATGAACTAGGATTCAGCATATTAGCAGTGTAGGCACTGCGCGTTGCATGACACGCACTTGTAAGGTTTTAAGTTTACTTTCTAAAAGTTTATTTTTTAATATCTGATGTTTTCTGATTTGTAAACGTTGTTTTAAATTGGGATTGAGTCACCAAACTGGCCTGAAAGAGCTGGCTCATTATAAGCCCCTGAACTGAAAGTACCTCCAAGAATAAAACCGGATGTATTCGTCAGGTAGATAGGTTACGGAATGTATCATAGGTTCCTCCACAAAGCAAGGAATCACGATTCCTTCGTATTTCTAACCCATACCCAAAGGTAACGCAACGAATTTATAAAAATTGAAACACATTGATTATAAGAATTTATAAGTAAAGAATTTTCATTTATTATTTGAAACTAAAATTTAAAGAAATAAGTATTTGTTGGGTAGTTGAGTGCCATCATCAGTGAACTGCTTCAGGTTGCTGTGTAAGTAGAAGACCAAACCTTTTCTTGATAGTTATTCTTTGCCTTGAATATTTGTCTTCTGGTGAAAACCGTGCTGAAAAATATTTTCTTATTATTTTTGCAATATCAACGTACTTATTTACATTTTCATAAAGTTAGTTTAGCCTTTTGGTGTCTATTTCCATTCCTAATACACTTTTAATCTCTTGAAAAATATTTTCTTAATAAAAATTCCGGGAAAATCCCGGATTTCCCGGCCATCTGGCAAGCCTACATGCTACTCTGTCGAACACCACACTTGGTTTCAATTGATAGTGAAGTTCGTTTTATGTTTTATACTTGATAAAACAAACAATTTATATTTAGAAAACGGCTAACAAGTATATTTGTACCTACTTATGCAAACGAGAACCAATCCACACTTATTGGATTGGTTCTCGTTTGCAGAAAAAGCCATATTTGTAAAAAAATTGTATTCAGAAAAATTTATTGTAATTTTCAATAAAGTTTAGACACAATATCAAACTAGATGATTTATTCTATGTGATAAATATCAAATGGATGAAAAATTAATAATGTTTTTGATAATAAATGAAGAAAAACTCTGGTTCTTTTTTGCGAAACTGTCAATGTGTGGTTTGGTTCTTTGTTAATTTATCAATATACTAAAAAATTATAGGTAAAAACAATATATAAAACTCATATTTCTTTTTAACATATCTATTCATTGTTGAAAAATAAAAGAAAATTTATCCTTAGGATTAAATGAAATTTGTTTGCGCCACCCCTCTCTAGAGGGGTGGTCGCCTCAGATGACGGCTTATGACCTTCTCCGGGTGCAAGCCAATCCCAGGTGGTGTTTAGTCAGTACGAGTCTGACGTAACTATCGGGCCGGCCCGAAGTATCCATAGAGGATTCACCACCTCCCTCCCCCGTGTCCGGAGGGTGGATTTTGCATAAAAAAAAAATAAAAAAAAATGTAATTACTAAATACTACTAAAATGCTTAATTGAATAGCAAAATTCAAATAAAGATAATCAATAATAACCTGATTTAAATCCGATTCTACGTCGAAATCAGGTGGCCCAGAAAAACCTTCAAGATCATCTTCTATTCTACACCTTCATTAAAAAAACTATTTAAAATATTTTTTAGGATTGTAGGGTGACTATGGCGCATGGTTCTTGTTAGTTTATCGAACAACTGCCGTTATGTTGATTCATAACTTTGTCATAGAAATGTTTTATTCTGTCAAAATGGTCAGAACATTTTGATTTTTACAGGGTCGATAAGGCTCATTTTTAAAATCTTCTGTGTCCTATCTCGATTTTGGCATTTGCGTGGATTGGTTCCCGTTTGCATAAGTAGGTCCATTTAATGTTTTCTAAAGTATTTTGTAAAAATAAATATATATAACTTATATAAGCGATATAAAGTAGATTCATGATAGCACACAGTAGCTCACCTAATTGAATTTTGTTGCTATCAATATAAGCTGCTGATGTTTTTATTTGTAATTATGAACAAATTAATGGATATAAACTTAAAAAATAAATAAGTACATATTTATTCTTTAAGTTTATATCCATTAATTTGTTCATAATTTCAAACAAAAACATCTAATGAACTAGGATTCAGCATATTAGCAGTGTAGGCACTGCGCGTTGCATGACACGCACTTGTAAGGTTTTAAGTTTACTTTCTAAAAGTTTATTTTTTAATATCTGATGTTTTCTGATTTGTAAACGTTGTTTTAAATTGGGATTGAGTCACCAAACTGGCCTGAAAGAGCTGGCTCATTATAAGCCCCTGAACTGAAAGTACCTCCAAGAATAAAACCGGATGTATTCGTCAGGTAGATAGGTTACGGAATGTATCATAGGTTCCTCCACAAAGCAAGGAATCACGATTCCTTCGTATTTCTAACCCATACCCAAAGGTAACGCAACGAATTTATAAAAATTGAAACACATTGATTATAAGAATTTATAAGTAAAGAATTTTCATTTATTATTTGAAACTAAAATTTAAAGAAATAAGAATTTGTTGGGTAGTTGAGTGCCATCATCAGTGAACTGCTTCAGGTTGCTGTGTAAGTAGAAGACCAAACCTTTTCTTGATAGTTATTCTTTGCCTTGAATATTTGTCTTCTGGTGAAAACCGTGCTGAAAAATATTTTCTTATTATTTTTGCAATATCAACGTACTTATTTACATTTTCATAAAGTTAGTTTAGCCTTTTGGTGTCTATTTCCATTCCTAATACACTTTTAATCTCTTGTATATGAAATGGCTATTATAGTGTTAAATAAAGAAAACATAGTTAGAAAAATACTCCTAAGCATTTAAGTTTGTAAGATGCACACAAACATTAATAATAAGTCAGTGTTTTCGTAAAATTTTGAGGAAGCCTAGAAATAATAAAAACTGTAGTCTGCCTCTTAATGAAACATTTTCTTTGACTTGCATTCTTGCACAATAAATATGCACTCCTCAACAGAACCTAGCGTTATGTAGCAATTCTCATTCGTGAGTGCGTCAAAATGAGTTGTCATCTTTATTTTTATTGCTATTCATTAGTATGAGGATTTTTCGCATTATAACATTTAGTAATAATGCATTCCGAATGTGTAGTAGCACACAAAATAATGTTTAATGACCAATTATAAATACTGACGAATAAATATAATAAATTTTTAGACTGTTGATGTTTATTTTATTTGTTAACTAGTTAATTCATTCAATTATTTGATCATTACATAACCCAAATAATTATATTAAATAATTACTTTAAAATTTAACAAAACTTATGAGTGCCATCCCTAATGCTATAATAGAACATAGGTTATCTCAACACAGTTTCCATACTGCTCTAGTTATATATTTACTGTGGTTACTGAAAGAGGGAGTTATCCTCCCGTTATGGTATCAAAATATGTTCAGTATTTCATCAGTCTTATCCATCATTTGGTATTGATTGACACTAGACTGATTGTGTAACACACAATGATGCTGACTGACAAAATACTGATGCAAATTCATATGTTTTGGTGACTTTAAAAAATCCATGTCTGCTGTCAGTCAAAGTTTTAATAGACTGATGAAATAATGAACATGTAATATAAATGTGAATAAAAAAAATATTTCATTATTTTTAATGAGTTAAGAAAGTTTTTTCCAGCAGTCACTAAATATGATCAGCATTAATCTTTAAAATGTCACTGCATTTTTATTTATTACATAAAGTTGAATAGCAGAACAATGTGGTAAATATATTTAGCGCTAATAATATTTAGTTACGGTTGATGAAAGTCTGAAGCTATACCTACTGTTTCAAATTTGTTCTGCCTGCTTTTGAGCTTACTTTACAATTCCAAAGCTACAGGTATTACTGTCATAAAAAGAAGCAATCATGCTAACAAAAAGTCTGGGTCTCACTATAAATTAACATCCTTTTTTATTGTTTATTTTAAAGTATCATCCAAGCATCATTTAGTAAACTAAATATTGGTACACAAACTGTATTTACAGTGTTT
The DNA here is from genome assembly GCA_927399485.1 of Calamotropha paludella. Lineage (NCBI taxonomy): Eukaryota > Metazoa > Arthropoda > Insecta > Lepidoptera > Crambidae > Calamotropha > Calamotropha paludella. The sequence goes on from OV656820.1 coordinate 7,820,246, forward strand.
TTGAAATTAGCCTTATGGCCTTCCTAGTTTAAGATTTTCAGGGTTTCAGATTATTCCGTGTTGACAATGTCTTTTGTTGCTTTTTCTTAAAAAAAAGTTTTTTCTGTGATTTGATAGTAAAAATAGTCTTTTCATTTAAAAAAATTTACAACAATATTAGTTGTGCTAGTAATCTAGTTTTCCTTATGTTTTGGAAAGTGATTAAGGGCTATTAACAAAATAACCCATTCCTTTTCAAATTTTTGTTAATATGGAAGTCTAACCTGATCTCAAATAGTTAAAGCAGGAAGTCTGAAAATTGGCAATTTCGACACCACAATTAACACGCGAGATCCCGAATTTCAATTAGCCATTTATTTTGTCCCACCAGTGGTGCGGCTTGGTGAGGCAATTCGTAATCAATATTACTAATTACATAGTAGATAATCCTAGTAAAGCAAATAGGTAAGTTCTAATAACTAAGCCTAACCTATTGCATTCACGTTTGCCTCTCTACGCATATAATAAAGGAAAAAAATTACCTGGATGAGCTGATAACGTTGGTTTACCATAAGGATCAATGGTCTGAAAAGAAAGCAATTTATTAAACACTGTTTTCGTTTTCATATAGGTTATGGAATGTGCGAAATAACAAAAATATCATACGGCTAGAGTATACTGTCTATCACCGTTTTCGTTTAAATAATATCTTAAATACATTGTTACACAATTTGTTAACTTCAACTTGGCGAATCGTATAAATTAACAACCGAAAAGAATATTATAAATTTGATTGTATACAAGTTAAACTGTAATGCACTGAGCAAGGAATCACTACGTTCTCGTCTCGATAGAGAGAGAGTAACAAAGCCAAGCAAAGCAAGCTAGTGATGGTCGACTCGAGTAAAAAACTCGAGTTAACTCGAGTTGGGCTTAACTCGAATCAACTCGAGTTGAATTCTATCTGACTCGAGTTTGAAAACCGAATGAAACCGACATGGAGTGCAGTTTGCCGATCATTTGACACTACATTCATTCATTACAAACAAGTGTCATATTTATGTAGATTTGAGGTTAACCTTAAAGTGCCGGTTATTGTTGTAGTTTTTCGTGTTTTAAATTCTGTTTTTGAAAAATGCCGGGTCCTAAAAGGCAATATTTGGTTTGGGATGTATTTAAATCGCCAGTGAGTGGACGTGTTACGAATAATCAGTGTTCAGATTCTTTCAAGCTAAAAATACATAAATAAATGATCCGATTTCAAAAAATAATTTCCTTTTTAGAGTTATACTAATTAAAGTATATAACTCTTTCAATACATTATAAACAAGTAGGTAATATAAAAAATGAAAAAATTTAAACAGACAAAAATATAATTTGTCTGTTCTAGTTTCTTTTTTACTATTAATGCGAAGGTGAGGGAATAAATTGGTAAAAATTAAAAAACAAACTAACTCTTCCATCTAGTTAACTCGAGTTCAACCCGAGTTACGTGAATTTTAACTCGGGCTAAATCGAGTTTTGTTTTTTCCGAGTTGGCACATCACTAAAGCAAGCAATCAATTCACAGAGTACATTTCTATATAGGGATATTAGGGATGTTCTTTGTTGATAGATAAGGTTACTAAAATCTAGGGAATGGGATTATTGCATTGTTCATTAACCATCTAATGATTACATATAATTCGTTAATCAGCTCTCATAATTTAATTATTAAAAGCAATTACTGAAGACTGGGCTGTACTGACTTTTTGGCAGGAGCGGGAAGCGTCTCCTTGGTGGTTGTTTTTCTTGTTAAAATTAGTACGTAATAATGGTGGTTGATTATTAATCACTAAGTGCTTGTGAATATGCAAGAGTGTTGGCAAGTGCATCAAAGCAGCGGAAGTTGTATTTTCCTGCTCTCTCAAGAAGTCCACGGGGAGGTTTCAGTAAAACCTCCACACCTTTACTCAAACCTAGGGAAAGGGAAATTTCAAAGTTCATTCATTAATTATCGGCTCTCGTTATCATTCATCATTATCTAATAAAGAAAAAAACTGAAGACCAGGCTATATGGGCTTTATACCCTTTGCTTGCCCTAATAGGAAAACAAAGAAACAACAAAAGTAACTGGTCAGTCAGCTGTGATTAGGGATGGCGATTCTTTCCGAAAAAGATCGATTTTTAAATCGATCTGAATCGTAAGCTGATGAATCGATTCACAAAAAAATCAAGGCCAAAAAGATCGATTTCCGAAATATCGATTATTTTCCAAGTTGACATTCATAATTTAAATATAAATCGATTTTTTGAATAACAAGAAACATACCATAATAAATAATCTCTTACCAGTAAATTAAGTTTTTTTTAGTTCGAATTCGGGAAATTCGATAAATACAATTATTTATATCAGATATGAAAGAAGATATTTATTTTCAAAATGTATTTAGTTTAAATAAAAATGAATTAAAGTTTAAATTCCCAATGCTTTAAATCTAAACTTTTTAAAAATAACAGTTTGTCCAGTCTTTTCGGATCCAAGCGGTCCGCTCATCACTTCCAATGTTGCCGGCAATTGAAAAAAGGCGCTCACAAGGAACAGATGATCCCACGATACTTATATACAACATGGCTATTGAGTGAATGTGAGCCACACAGCAATCCAACGAGTTTTTAAATAATTAACCCTTTAACCGGCAAAACCGCAATATTACGGGTACATTCAACTAATTGTAAATAATTTTATGGTTTTTACCAAAATAAAAAAATCGAATGCCGATTTTCAAGTGTGAAATATCGATTCACCGGATCGATTCAGTACTGCATAGCGATTTAAAAAATCGATATTTTCGACCTGAAAAATCGATTCTTCGATTAATCGATCTCAGATCGCCATCCCTAGCTGTGATGTAGATTGGAATAACACATTGACAGCCGGAGTTCATAATAAATCAAATGTAAATAATTTCAATTATCCGCCGTATTGCAATATATTTTATGAAGCGTGTAGTGTGTAGTATTCCGAATTTAATGTCTAAAATGACTAACTTACCACCCCGTAAGTTTTCATCTTCCAGTCGAGGCAGTTCTAAACAAGATACAACTCCTATTCAAATCCTTTTGCAGATGGGATTTCCTCGGCATCGTGCGTAAGTTTAGCTATTATATGAATAAGAAAATAAAATGAAAAACAAAAAAAAATGTTTTCTACAAATTTTCAAAATAATATTCCTTTCAGTTTAAAGGCATTGGCTGCCACAGGGAATCGCAGTGTACAACTCGCGTCTGACTGGCTTTTGACACATGTAAATGACACCCACTTAGATTTGAATGAGCCACGAGAGTATATCTTCTATGCCAGTCCAACTGGATTATTATTGACTCAACTTCTTGAGTTTTGGGAGAAATCGAAAAAGGTGTCAGGCTGGAACGGAGCCCACAATTTTCCACCCCATATAACATTGGTTTCTTTCTTTAAAGTTAGTGAAATACTTTCATATTATTTTAGAGTATATATATAATAGAGTAAGTATTACTACAGAGTTTTTATTTAAAAACTCTGTAGTATACTCTTTAATGATTTGAATAATTATTCTTGGGGTTAATGAACTTAATGTATTATAGGCGCCAGATGAAACATCTCTCCAGTTAGCTAAAGCTGTAAAGCATGTGATTGAAAATGTGGGAGAGCCTCCAAACTGTCCTCTTAAGGTGGAGCCATACATGTCACATAACTTCATGGGCCTATTTGTATCTGATGAACATGCTGATTACCTGAAAAGAATTGCTGTCCAATATGTGAAACAAGTGTCCTCTGCATGTATGTATATGTTTTTATTTGGATGTTATATGTTTTTAGATACCTAAACTGAAGTAAGGTATGCCACAAATTCAATTATATTATCACATTCGATGGAAAAAAACCAATTGAAGTTTGCTGTAAAATATTAATAATGATTGAATGACTATACTTTCTTGTACACACAGAATAAAAAGCATAAGTAAATTTTATTTGTTGTATATAAGGTGTCCCAGAAGCCAACGTCGAGTCGAAAGCGGGTGATAGACTAACTCATATAAATTATCAGAAACATAAAGAAAAATCTAAATCATATTTTTAAAAAAATCTAGAATTTAAAAAATCAATAAAATTTACACCCTATGATGGTTGTTTTACTCTTGTTATCTTATAAGATCGCATTGAAAAATGGTATGGTAGGCACAGGATGGACATCTCCATACTGTGATAGTAGGAATTCATAGTATTTCATATATAACATAGTACTATTAAAGTATTAGGCAGTGTTACCAGTCTCATTGGTAAAGCTGTGTAAAATTAAAAGAATTCAATGTGCTTTAAGCACACTGTAGTACTGTGCAGCCTCACATCAATAGGTATGAGATAGTATGGTAAACTGACGACAACTTTTGTGGTTTAGAACACCTTTGTACTAATGTAATATTCCTCTTATGTAACACTACCAATGATTGCTCAGTGCTAGTAGACAGTACACTGACAAGTGGTTGTGGTTGTTAATTTTTTTCAAATTCCATGTAACATATTGAAAGCACATGCGATATTTCCATTTTTTGGATTACGCATGTGCTATATTATTAAATAAGTGACGGTATGTAGATTAAAAAATCATTATTTGCCCAAACATATACAAAATATTATTTCTTTAATTGTATTTTTAAACTCCTATCAGAGTTGTAAGTTGCTTTTATAGTTAGTATTTGTATAATATATGATATATAAGTATTAATGAATATATAATAGGGGTTAAAGTATGAAATTGCCGTTTTATTGCAATAGGTTCTTTGAATTGACATAGAATCTTCATGGTTTGAGGTTTTCGAATGAAACTTTTTTTAAATGGTTTCTATGATGTTCTTTTTTTAAAAAATGTAAAACATTTGAATATCGACTTTCAATTGTTTTTGTTATTCAATTTAGACAAGAAAGATGGATACTGCGAAAATTCGAGTTATTTTTGAATACGAGTTCCGACGCGGAACTAACGCGGCAGAAACAGCCCGCAATATCAATGCTGCGTTTGGAGAGGGGTCTACTAATGAACGCACCGTGCGATTTTGGTTTAAACGCTTTCGTGATGGAAATTTCGACTTAAAGAACGAGCCACGAGGAAGACCGCCCACACAGGTAAATAACGATGAATTAAGAGAGATAGTGGAAGCCGATCCTAGTCAAAGTACCCAGGAATTAGCGGCATGGTTTAACGTTACCTTACCCACAATATTGACTCACTTGCGTCAAATCAATAAAATAAAAAAATACGAAAAATGGGTGCCTCATGATTTGACTGATCTGCAGAAAGAAACGCGTGTTGAAACTTGTGTTGCCTTGTTGAACCGGTACAGAAATGAAGGAATATTGGATCGAATTGTAACATGTGATGAAAAGTGGATTCTTTATGATAACCGGAAAAGAAAAATGCAATGGCTGACCCCAGGTCAAATGCCACAACAGTGTCCTAAAGCAAAACTTACCAATAAAAAGGTAATGGTAACTGTTTGGTGGTCTCAGCATGGTGTTATTCACTATAGTTTTCTCCGATCTGGTCAAGCAATAACGGCAGATGTCTATTGTGCCGAACTCCGAACCATGTTGACAAAACTAGCAGTAAAACAGCCCCGACTCATGAATCGATCTTCACCATTATTGCTCCACGACAACGCGAGACCTCACACAGCACGAGAAACCATTTTGACCCTTCAGGAACTGCAGTTAGAAACCATTCGTCATCCTCCGTATTCACCAGACCTTGCTCCAACGGACTACCATTTTTTTCGTGATTTGGACAATTATCTACGTGACAAGAAGTTTTCTTCCCAGGAGGCAGTACAAAATGCTTTCACACAGTTTGTGCAGTCTAGATCGTCGGAATTCTATCGCAAAGGCATTAATGACCTTCCCATTAGATGGCAGCAATGTATAGATAATAATGGCAACTATTTTGATTAAATAAATTTGTTAAAAATTTAAAAAATAAACAATATAGATTTTCAGTACAAATCGGCAATTTCATACTTTAACCCCTAATATTTTATACAGTGGGTGTGGCTGTGGATACATATGAACATTTGGATGCTCTTGGAACATGCTTTCCCTGGTGTACTATGCCTCAAGAAAAACCCTATAAATGTAAGAGTAGAGAGGCACCACTATTTTGTAATCTCATATTGCTTTGATGTAAATACTATCTATTGCTCTTTTATTTAATTTATTGTTTGTTTATCAGCACGTTGTAGGCTTGAATGGTGGTAAGAGATGAGAATGCACATCCCATCTATTGAGGTAACTGCTTTTACGTACATACGTTATATTATTACATTTGTAAAAAATATCACAATAAGCAATCGGTTTCTTTAATTTGATTTATTAAATATCAGACATTTTATTTTCATTTGTATTTAAATATGTAAATGACCAAGTGATGATTCTGTTCCTTTTTTTGGAACCGTCTGTGCCGTCAAAAGTCTCGCGACTGCTCACTGATATGATTAAACAGTTGGATTGGAAGGGATTTTAAGTCCATTCTAAATATTGGTGACAGAATTTTTGTAATTGGATGAGTATTTTTTTGGATGTAAATTTTTAAATTCATTATATCTTTTGAATAGAATAAATAGATAAATAAATATTTTTTACATTCACACCAATTAGCCTAGCCCAAAGTAAGCACTGTAAGTCTTGTGTTATGGATGCTAGGGTAACGGATAAACATACATATGTAATACATAGATATGTAATATTCATATAAATATATATAAATATCCATGACTCAGGTACAAATGCTCGTATTCATCATACAAACATCTGCCCCTACCGGGATTCGAACCCGGACCGTCGCCGTCTGTGCGAAAGGCAGAATCGCTACCGTTGCACCAAACGGTCGTCAATTATTCAAGAATTTTCACTTTGAATAACTTAATAAGAAATCTATAAAAACAACTTCAAATACCAAGTGATTATTAACATAAAAAAGTAATTAAAGTGACGATAATGAATTAGACATTTGTGGTATCGCGATTTTTTTTGTAGATATTATTGTTCTCTAAAACAGTAGTAGGTACTAGGTACATTATTTTGCTCTATCAAAAATAGTTTTAGCAACTGATTTCCTGAGTTTTTTTTTACCTTAAGTTACATTTTTTGGTATTTACATAGGGATCCCTAGTAAAAAAAATGTCTATGCTCACCCTGAAAATCCATTCTGAATATTGGTGTAAGATTTTTTGAAATCAGATGAGTAGTTTGGGATTTATCCCCTATATCCATACATTATCTCTTCATTACTTAAGTGCTTTACATATTTAAAGACTATTAATCACAGAAAGTCGCTCTAAGTGTAGACTATTAACAGTAATGTTGTCACTATAAAATATCTTTCAAAAGGAGGTTTCAGTTCAAATTAGGTTAGCTACGATTTTTTTTAAAAAAACAGTAATGAAAAAATTTTAAGGAAAATTAAAAGACGAAAAGAATTAATGTAAATTAAAATTACATCCGAGCATAATAACTGGTATTGTTTTAAAACAGTTTGCTACACGATTTTATAAGTTAGGGGTAAAGTTAAACATTTCTTCTTGATTTTAATAAGTGGCCAAGTTCAAATTTATGCACCCAGTAATAACGATCATATGTTATGTATTTCATTCATTTTCTATAAGACCATAAGGTGGCTACTACTACTACTAGATATTTTCATTATCAATATATTTTTTCTCTGTTTTGCCAAGTATATGTAGTAATAGGTACCAAATAAAATGCCAACGACACACATTATTCATTTATTATGTAATAATCGCATTTAACGTGCTTAAACCAAAAATATAATATTAGTGAAGAAGTTTTTATTGAGCTTATATCTATCCAATGGTAACTTATTCTTTATTGCTATCTCCACGAATTGTACATAACAATATTATAAAAAGAATATTAACGTATAATCAGTTGACCACATTAAAAAGTAAAATTGACATTATAAACTTTTTGTACAAGCAGCAGTAAGCCTGGAGCCCCACGTGAAGTCTCTGCACATAACTCTCGCTTATCACTTCGATGTGGCTGTTTACGACGCGTTGAAAGCGCTTGTTGACGAAATGCAGCCCTTCGAGCAGGCTGGTTGGGAACTGCGTCTATATTCAAGGGACCCTCGCTTTGCTAACCACCAGGTAATGTTCTTACAACTATTTAGTAGGGCAGATAAATTCGTACTTTTTAATAAGCTATGCCTGCAAACATGTGATTGTATTTAACATGTGATTGTGATTGTATTAAAGAGATTAGCGTGACAGACCTACATATTTTTATATTGTCTCCACGGTACAGAATCGGTAAATGGGTCGTTCTACTTTTCTACCGACAATAATCTGTCCTTCGTCTTATTATGGCATCTCGTTGGAGTATTGATATTAACGGTTGTTTAATGCGGTTCGAATAAACGTCCATATTTTTCTTATCTATTTATATTATGTAATTTTCATTTTCCCCAACCAACGTATTTTTTCGTTTGTTTTCCGTAGTATGCCATGACAGAGTGGTAAACCGAAATGTGGTCTCTACAGAAAAAGGCTACTCTGTCACATTTATTTTAAAAACCAACATTAAAAAAGAATTAATATTTGCCGCAAAGGGAACTTTAATTAGTCCTAATGACAACACAGATGCAATTTCTTTCAAATTCCACACAGAAACCACAATTATGGATAGTTCAAAAAGCAAAAAAACAGTAAAAAGTCGTTTCACTGTCGGTAAAAAAGAAGAACGACCCAAATACTTCTGCTGCGATAAACAATATTGAAGTGCCAGATTGATATTAATATTTAAACATTGTTTATTCGCTATTAGCACCAAATAAATTTGTAATCTCGATCACACGTTAGAATCGCTGATTGTGTTGCGCTAGCAGGAAAGCAGCCTCTAGTAGGAATTGGGTTAAGTGAAACGAACGAATTATAAAAGCGCCATATAAAAAAATTGTGAGTTTGTCGTTTTGAGATAAAACAATGCCTCCTGGAGTAATGGTGCTCAAGCAGGAAGAGTCAGAACGAATGATCGGAGAGGAAAACAAGTACAATGGCTGGTAGCTTATATTAATGAGTAAATGTGTGCTTAATACAAAATTTGTGCCACTTATGGTATTGAAGACATTTAATATGCTGCTGGGGTAACGATTTTCAGAATCACAGATCTTACAAACTGCTGAATGTGTGATTATAAATAAAACATATATAAGTAGCTCATGATTTTTGCACATTTGCAAGAACAATAAGATTTCCTAAAATATGTGACTTGTTAAGTAATCGAGCATTTTTCGAAAACGGAAAATAAAATCTTTTCCTAAAATTATCAAACAAAAACTGTATTGGGTTCCTTTAAATATTTTTAACATTAATTTCTTTGAAAAGAAAAATATATGCGTTTTTAAGTAATACCACACAAGTCGTAACTGACGATCACATAACTTTGACGGCAAATATAACAAAACTTCTAGAAATTCATTTAATCCAAGAAAAAAGAAATTAAAGCGCCTACAGAAGTAAAAATGTCATCTTCTGTAACAAATCAGCGACAAAATTTTGTCTGAACTCTCGTTTTCATAACTTTGTTGGCACATGTCGTTAAATTGTGCTTCATATTTATTGGAATATTATCAAGTGGTCATAAATACCTTATTCGCAAGACACATTTATTTAATAAGGTTTATTAAAAAATATAGGTTATTGGTTACATAGAAGGATGTTTTTGTACTTTAATTTTAAACAGCATTGTAAACTGATTATGTCTTAGATGTTCAAATTGAAAACGAACATCCCCTAAATGGCAGAATTATGTTGTCAGCCGTTTTGTTGCCAGGTGTACAAAGTAACTCAAGGCTACGAACCAAAGGCAAGCGACGAACTTGAACTAGTGCTCGGCGATTATATCTACATAAAAGAGGAAGAAATCAACAGTACGCCTGACGGCTGGCTACATGGCACGTCGTGGTTGACAGGTAACGCACAGTTGCATTACTTCGCGGTCAGTGTACGTTGTCCCTACTCTATTACCGCGTGATACTATTCGAATATGACGCGCGCTATAAAGTGTTTGCGATTACTGAACTCGAAGTTTGGAGGTTGGTATTAAAACTCCTTTTTTACTTCTTAAAACCATTTCTTTATGTAAGTAAGTTGTTCGTATATTGACAATTCATTTGAGTAGATATATTGAATACACTTTGTTATCAGTATTGTGATACTGGAATGTGTGATATAATAATTGTTATTTATAGTATAATACAGTGCTTTCTTGTGTCGGGCTGTGTCGCTATACTAGATCGACTTACTAATGAATTACGTATCTTTAGAAATAAATCTGTTGCGAAACTAGCATGGATTGGACAGTGATTGCTCTTATGGTAGGTATTAACCATATGCGAGTACTAAGCATCTTAATAAAAATAGAATAGTAAGAAATGGCGCCTTTAGAATAGTAAGAAATTTTATCGTGCTATGAATTTGACTGAAAAATATCTGACGGAAATTTCAGAAGCTATCAACGAATTGTTTCACAACCATCAACAATTGTAGGATTTTACTGCTTTCATAAATAATGTTACCACATACATAATGTCAATTTTTCCTAGGCATTGGGTTAAATAAAAATATAATTAGATAAATACGTATTTATGTTAAAATAAGGCATGCAACATTTAAAACCAAATTGATTCATATAAAAAACTAGCTGTCTATTGCTTTTATTTAATAAATTTTTGTTTATCAGCACGTTACAACGTGCTGCAAGCCTACAGGCTTGAATGATGGTAAGAAATGAACATGCACATCCCATCTATTGATGTAACTGCTTTTTTATATGTTTTTATTATTATTCAATTTGATTACATTTGTAAAAAATATCATAATAAGCAATCGGCTTTTTTGATTTAATTTATTAAAAATCAGACATTTTATTTTCAATTGTATTTGAATATGTAAATGACCAAGTTATGATTCTGTTACTTTTTGTGGAACCGTCTGTGCTGCGACTTCGTCTGCGTGGAATAGTGACTTTCGGCAGCAGTATTAATTTTTTAGGCTAATTATTTTGCAAATAAAATACATACATATATTAAAATAGCTTTTACGACGTCATTGGAAAACAACAATTGTATTAGCTTATTCTGTTCACAAAACGCCGAGATTCATTACTATCGTACAAAATTCAGAATTTAGAGTTCATCTGGCTCACCAAGGGATGGTAGTGATACTTTGCTACCAAAACAACACATACCCCGAGTTTCCTCTTTCCATTTGAGTGCTTCACAATGTGTACACTTTTTATCCATCCGCCCTATAAGAAAAAATGGATGATTAATATAATCACTCAAAATGTCATAATCAAAACTTGTCCTTTGTGACTGCCGTGCAGCACATTTAAACGCATTTAACAGCATTTAAAACGCGTCTTCTTTGCGATTCTTCATGAGACTCTGCAGCATTCAATGACGCATAACGCTCAGCATCTGAAAGTCGACGTAGCCGAGTTTGCTCTAATGTTTCAGCAGCCCTTTGCGGTACGTGACGTTCGGCATCTAATAGTTGCCGTGCTTGACTTTGCTCTAAGGTCTCAGCAGCTCTCTGAGCTGCGTGGCGCTGACACGGCATCTAAAATCCGACGCGCTTTGTTTTGCCCTTCAATCTCAGCAGCTTTTTGAGATGCGAGGCTCTCGGCATTTAAAGCCAAACGGGTTTTGGTCTGCTCTTCAGACTCTTGGATTCTAGCAATTTTCGCAGCGCCAGATCTGGCAGAACTAGATTAGATAAGATTTGTGAATTCCTGGCATATTTATTAGAATAAAAACAACGTATAAAAAAAAAATCTTCTACCTAATGTACACGAATGAATACGTTAACTTGATTTGAAAAGTATTTTTATTAAAACAATTTAACAAGACGCCTATTTACATTTTGTTTTATTTTTGACCTAAAAAAAACTTCCTATTACGCAAATAACTTTATTTACATTAAAAAAATTAAAATGTCTTTGGATTGCGAAAAAAAATTGTTTTAAGGAGATAACGCAAATATTATGAAAAAACTCAAACCAACTACAAAATTAACGAAACAATGGTATTTTAAATTCTAATTCTTAACAAAATTAAAGAACAAATATTTAATAACCTAACCAAATTTTATTTTCACTTCACGAAAAACATTAATTAAAACGAAAAAACGTGTTAACAACTTGGCATACACGGAAAAGCAACGCGCTTTTTTGCGTTGGCGCGTTTTTAGAGAACTGTCTATTGCTCATTCGCGTGCGTCGTCTATTTCGACTTCACTATCTTTTGCGGAATATTGGTGAGGCGCCAAGTAATGCAATCATACTCTCGTGGATCTAGAGCTTTAACACTTCCTGAAACTGGGACCTAAGCCACCTGGACGACCTGCAAGAACGTCAGAAAACATTGAGTTAGTCGCAAATTCTGTGCAATGTCAACCTCAATTGAGCATTAGAAAATGTCGGGCTCAATTGGGACTGTCAAGCGCGACGCTACATCGCATTTTGCGTCCTGAATTGCATCTCAAGGCATACAACATTCAGATCGTGCATTTACTAAATGAATCTGAGTATGTTTTAAGACTAAATTTTGCCAATACAATGCTGGAGAGATTTGTTAATTACGAGAACATCTTCTTTAGTGACGAGGCACATTTTCACTTAAACGGATATGTGAATCGACAAAATTATCGTTTCTGAGGAGTCGAAGCTAGCCGTGCGTCACCAACGTCACTCACATAACTTCTATTTTTCTTCTTCAGAAGGTTTAGAAACTTACATTTGAGATTGGAGGCATGCCGACAGCGCAACGGACGTCATATCAATGACGTTATTTAAAAAAATCGTTTCCCTCTGTATGGATTTATAAATATTAACAATTTAAAAGCAAACGTTTTCTTTATTTCTTTGTACCTTGAAATAGTTGGATACTTATGAGACACCCTGTATATCTTAGTATTAGTAAAGATGTATAAATAATTGTTATAATTTGGGTTTCGGTATATTGTTTGTTTTGTAAACCAATAATAATGCGTAATACGTGATAGTCCACCGTCTTTATGTCTGCATCTGCTTTCTGAGGTTTCACTATTTCTTTACTGCATCATTCTGAACTGGTTGTGTCAGTGCTTTTTCTTTTCCCTCTTGTCTTTTGCAGTGTATTCTTCAGAGCAGAGTCTCCTTGACATCGCATGTGCATTTCCCTGTGATCTGCCCTTACGATGTTTCGCAATAAAGTCGTAATCCTGTAGTTGTTCTATCCAGTGGGAAACTTGTCATGCCATGTAAGAACGGCGTGGTCAGTTATTAAATGAAACCTTTGCCCCAGCGAGTATTCGTTAAAATGTTTTAACAAAAGTCAGTAGTTCTCGTCTATGTTATAATTTCTATTTGGCTTCGTATTTCTATTTTACTTGCTGAAGTACACTTTCTCACAATTGCCCCTTTTCTTAGATAAAACTTCACCAATACTATTAGCATTTGCATGTGTCTACTACAAATTCAATTTTTTTTATTTTTTTCAGATTGGGATCACCCAATTAGTCCCGGGGCAAAGACAGATACCACGATGGAACGAGCGAACGTTTTCGTAAAATTCATTTACAGCGGCTACTTTTTCGTTAGATTCGAAACACTATATATATTCGAAATTCGAAACACTATATATATTATAATTAGGTCAGAGCTCTCCGTCGTAACATTATAATGCCCGATAATTGCACATGACGTCCCCACATGACTGGAAGTAGCAGCTTACAAATGTATGTATGTTTTGATACAATGGTGCTGCCAGTGATGAATACGCTGTTACTCTGTATTGGCAAATAAAGAAGTAAACAAATGCGTAATATTAAGGATTTTACCTGCAATTAAAGTCCCATGTATATTGTTATATCATGTTGTGCATAACTTTTATTCCAAAATCGTTGTAATAAAATTATTGTATTATGTCTTTAAGTATTATGTCCAATTTAAACCCAACCGTAACAGTTATGTATTCAAAAAAAAATATTTTACCGTCACTTCTGTTAAAAAAATAACTTTATTTGCAATGTGGAGAAAATACAAAAAATACATTGCGTTATGTTGATACTCAAACAGACCTTGTAAACTGTTTAAGTAAAAAAATTACTTATCCTTCTAAAAGATTTAGACTGTTTCTGTTAATACTTTGTCAGTCATTGGAGGCACCGTTCACGTACGATCATTATAAACAAAATTTGATATTGGATTCAAATAGAAAAATTCTAACACAGTTAGCCCGAAAACCTTTCAACTTAACAATAAATATAAACTGGAATTTAGTTTTCATTGACGTCAATTAAAGATCAAAGATATGAGTGTTCCATGTAACAAACGATGAAACAATTAAACTTAATTAAATAGTTCAACTACGTTGGAACTCTGTAGTCGTTAGCTTCACTCTGCTAAGACTGTCAAGTCAACTGTAGGTACTTGTATAAAAATAACTGTATCTAATTTTTCATTTACTATTTTCTCTAGACTATTGCCTTCATATCTGATACCGATATTGATTGCCTTTTCAACTTACCGTTACTAGACCTACGGTCTCAAATACGGTTTCGAATCCCAGAAGGCGCAGATGTTTGTGTGAGCATTTCGACGGCGAAGTGCCAATAACTCCTAACTGCTAAATTCAAAATAATACACAAGCTGAATAAAACGTTTAATTTCTTGACAAGCTAAAATTGGTTGAAAAATTTGTTTATTTATTTTTTTACTTGATACGCTTGCGACTGAAAATACTCTTAGGAAATTTCATAAAAACTTTCAAATAACGAATTTTAATTCGAAATACCAAGAAAGTTAATTTCTCGACGAATTTCAGTTAGGCGGTATTGGCACTTCGCCGTCGATTTGTACCTGAGTCCTATGTATTTACCTCTATTTATTTCTTTTCTTTATTGATATATGTATGTCTATCCGTTATCCTAGTATTTATAACACAAGCCTTATAATGCTTACTCTGGGCTAGGCTAATTGGTGTGTATGGAAGTAAGGACAAACGGCAAAAACCGACGGTTTAATTGTATTTAATAAGGATATACGTATAAAAATTGGGTGGGTAATTGTGAGACAAATCGGAGCATAGTTCATCCAATTTATGTACCCGAAAAATGTTTAAACAAAATATCCAATTTGAATAATTAAAAGAGGAACTAACATGAAGTCATGACTTGAGAAAATGACATTCGTATCATGATACGAATGTTATTTTCTTTATTTTACCAGTGTTTTGATTGAATGCTCTATACAAAGAGCGGTTATTGTGACTTAAATATTTAATTTCATGGACTTTTTTGTGGATAATGATGAGTAGGTCCTATAAACTAGTCCATTATTTTATGTATCAGCAATGGTTTTTGCAGCGCAGACTAAATTACGATGTTTATAGGCCAATTTGTATACATTTTACATTTCCAATAAATCACTCTGTTCTTCGGTGAGAACCGTATAAAAATACATTCAGTAGTGTTTGGCTTTATGACATTCACACAAAAAGACAGACAAAGGGGAACTTTGTTTTATAATATTTAGTGATCTGTTTAAGTATGAACATACTGATAAAAAGAGATTAAACATCTACTGAATTGTCTGTGATGTGATTTCAAAATAAGATCGCTCATCCTTATTGTTGCAGTAAAATATCGCCCAAATACATTTAACGCCAGAGATTCCATTAATTTGTCCGACTCTTATCGATACGATAAAGATTAAGAAACAACGAGGATACTACTACTGTATAAACTCATAAAAATCGGAAAATATACATCGACTTATCCATAGAACAGAGTTCGATGTGATCATGACGCAAAAACTAGTTTTTTAGCTAAATGAAATTAGGTCTTTATTTCATGTCATGTTTTCTTCATCAATCGGAACATGAACCTGAAAGATGGCAATAATAACCGCACCGGGCTAGCCACTCGACTGACTTGGTCACAGATGTTACACTGATGGCTCGTAGTCAATATTTATGTTTTACGTTCTCATAGTTGAATGCCGTGTAAAATATAATTAATTACTGTGTTAAAATAAACTTGACTTCAACAGTTATTCCAAAACTTAATGCAAATTATCGTAAAGGGTTTACGTAATTCATCAACAGTCGTTGTTATGCTTTGGACGCTTAAACTAAAATGTTATCTTAAAGCCGTCAGCTCTATGCCAAGCTAACTTCCCCTTTGTTATGTGTTTTTTGGCTAACTTCACAATACACGTTTGCAATTTATTTTTTTTATTTCCTGCCGAACAAAGCTGGTGTTTTTTCAGGAGTCTCCGGCTACCTGCCTGCAGTTTACACGCGGCGTACGGCGGAGTCAGACGCTTGGACGCTCCACCGCGCTATGTCGCTCGCAAACAATAACAGTAAGTAAAACAATTAACATCCTTGTAGCGTTGCAGTAATGTGAAAGTTTCATTTCAATCTATTGACTTGATTTTAGAACTTTTTATTACATTTTTGTTATTTAAGCATTAACTATTAAATTTTTTCTTGACTTTTTAGAAAGACTTTATTTGAAAGGGAACAAGTACCCACTATAAGTTGAAAAATGGATTTTTATAACATGTATGAAATATTCTCTCTTATTTAGTCATATTATCTATCTATGATATGATAATTTCTATTTTCTTTTGTCTTAATTGTAAGCATGACAATTCACGAGATTACTTTTAGTGCTAATTTTAATTATCTATACTGTATTAACTTGTAGGTATTTTTTTACTTGTACGTACAACGAAATCATTGTACTGTGATATTTATTAACCATTACATTTTGTCCTTTCAGACATCGTAATAAATATGAGCTTCGCATATAAATGATTCATAGAAGGGTTATTATCTCTAGAATGTCTGACCTTTGAATAGCATTCCGATATAACAAGTAACGCCTAGTTATTGCTTTGAATAGTTTGATACAATACGGTGTTCGTTAACTCTACAAAACTTAGATTATTTTACTTTAACTAAAGAGGTGGCACTTATATGAGAAAAGTTTGAGAACTTCTGTCCAGCGGGATAATCTTGTTTGACAAGAAACGCAGATGTTAAAAAGATGCTTCCTCGACAGTTCATTTGGCCTTAGTTCTATTTGTTGGATTAAGATTATCGGTACTGTATTTAAAATGATTGTTAACTTCTTCGTATTGTTTTTTCTTTTGGCAGGTGGTGATTGTAAATCGGAGTCAGATTCGAATACAGATGGGGAAGTGAGTTATCCGCACGAAAACGCTTCCATGTTGGGTAAAGAGAAATCTGAAGAATCTTACAAAGAATGGGACAACTACTGGAACACAGTGAAGTTACACAGAACAGAGGGCATACTAAACGTCACACATGGTATGATATAAGAACAATTAAAAAGTTATTGACTTGCTATTTTTTAAATAATTACTTATTTTTTAATTTATTCTCCTAAACGAAAAGCTAAAACCAATGCGTTTCTTAATATTTTTCTAGAACTTTAAGAAAGTAATTTATTTACCCAGATCGTACTTAGGTAGCAAAATTCATTGATATCCAAAAAAGGAAATGGTCATTTCTAAACGCGGCAAATATAAATTCATTCATTTGCATATATGAAATTGTTACTGAAAATACGATTAAAGTTCAACTCGGTAGAGTATAATTTTCATTAAGAAAATTTTAAATTTTATAATAGGTTTATTTGCAGTTGTCTTAACGTAGTTTTAATATTCACAGGTACGAGTATTGATTGGAAACCGACATCTACAAATGGTGAAGTTAAGGTGAGTTAGTTGATAATAACTATGGTAACTTTTTTAAATGTTTAAACTATTATCACTGCCAAGGCCGCTTAATAGATCGGCAACCTCCATAAAATGTAAAAATGTTGACACTGATTTCCGTATCTATCACGATTTTTAAGTTGGCAGCGTTTTATTTTTTGCTACTTAATAAATCATTATGTTAAGACGGGCTTGAAAATATTAAGTTTTTTTACTCAGAATCCGGGCTTCGATGCGGAGATGAACAAAAAACCTGTTTTAAATGTTACCCTTAGCTACCTGTGAAAGATAATAGATTAACGTTCGCCTTTTCCTTATTGGTGTAATAAACAGAAGCCAGGATTGTTTGCTGTGTTAACATAGATGTTTAATTCAAGTTTTCTAATTGATGTAAAAAACATGAGATTTACTATAAAGCGTGGAATATGCAGATGAGATGACTGTTTTATCTTATTGCGTAAGTAGCAATCGTTAATTACCGTGATAATTTTGTTTGTTAGACTTAAGCAACTGGTAAGTTTGTATTTTGAAAAAGCAAGAGAGCTGCAGATACCTATAAAATTAAAAAGCTTTTATTATATGAATGCAATTGTGATGCTGATCATAAAATTGATTATCACGATTGAAGAAATCCAGAAATCGGTGAGAAAATTTAAAAAAGCCCTAGATACCTTGTTCATGCCTTGTTATTAGATAAGAAACAAAGGACACAAGAATTAATTCTAAAAATCCGTTTTCCATATTGGTGACAGTTTGATGTGGAATTTGAAGCAGCTGTAATCAACAGAATTACATCCATATTAAAAAATGCAAATTTAATGGGATTTTACTTTGACTATGCTCCTAGCAAAAATGGCAATGATTCAATTCTATAAAAAAGGCGATACACTAAAAATCACAATAATTTATGTAAAGGTATCTAGAAAAATGTGGATCATGGCGCTACATTATTGAGGATTGCTCCTCAAACGAGGTCGCTTATATAACAAATTAAACAATTACTGTGTTGAGAAATGATTCCAAAATCTAATCATAATCACGTAAGGAAGATGATATTTTTTAAATGAACAACGTCGCACTATTATATTTGTTATTGTTTGTTTATTGAGCGAAGCTCTCTTTTAGGCAACTCACAAATTTCGCTTGTCTCCCTCCTGCTACTTAACGGTTCAACCGATTCGAACGAATTTTGGCATGAACATACACGATTTTAACCTGACGGACATAGGCTATGTAAAAAGAATATAGACTTTACCATGGAGTAATAATCACCGAAAGAAAAATTCAAAAGCTAATCACAGTCAGATCGCTGATACTACATTGATGAAATTTGGCGCCAAATTTCATCAATGTAGTATCAGGTTAGGTAAGGTAGTGCTTCGCTCAGTATTTGCAAACAGTAGCATGCATTGCAGACCTTGTTTTTTTATGATACACAAATAAAACTTTTTCGCCAACCGTACATCGACTCATTTTTTATATGGGACGTACAGAACTGTTTAAACAGTCGGGGGCGAGCGAGTTCGTTTATGGCATGAAGATCGAAACTTACGGGGTGTTAAATTTTGATTTTATCATTAATTAGTTGGCAATTATTTAGTAACCAACTTGTGGTTTTCCTAGCAAAGCCACTCGGGGTCCCTAGTTCAATCTCCTCCCGGGTTAATGTAGAAAACCAACTATTCTACTCGTATATTGACTCTGGTTTGGATATTCTGGTACCTACGTCGTTTTTTAATTCCATAACACTAGTACTTTGGCTACTAGGGTTCAGAATAGTGTATGTATGCGATGTTGTCTAACATATATTATAATTATCAACTAAACAGAGCTTCTACTATAATTATTTTGTATTCATAGTGCAATCTAAATCCATTTGGGTCTATTATTAACATAAATAATTATGGAAACAATCATGACTTATTACCAAATATTTGCACGCCAGAATTGCACGAACCGGCCGTTCGGTTATTCCGTATATTCTTTTATGGTGAACTGAGAATAAATGATCTTTGATAATTAGATTTTTCACAAGCAGAGTGTGGACTCTACTATTAATGTGAGTATCGGAATGAAACCATTTATTTTAAGGTACAATAAAAATACACTTCAGTCGGCCTAGTCAAAAGCCAGCCTATGTCATGAAATTAATGTCATGAAAACTGCCCACATGTGCAATAAAATTATTATACAGTGTTGTGTATAATATAAATTATTGCCTTAAAGAGCAATGTCACTGCTTGTAATTTTGGTAAATAAATTGGTGGTAAATATAATTAAATGTATTCAGTGTTTTTCATATATTAGATTCGATTCACATCAGTGATTTTGCTTAAACGGGATTAGTATAAAACTTAATGGTTAGATGATAATAGCGTAGTACTTGCGGTAACATGTCATTTAAAATATATGTTTTAATAAACTTTCGAAAGTCTTTTTCGTAACCTCATTAATTTCGAAGGTTGTGGTATACATTCTTACAAACAGGCAATCAATGCTTTTTTTGTGTTTTGTTTCTAGTTTTTGCACATCAGATATTTTTTTAACACGGTTTATATACTCTTATTACATAGGTACAAGATATTCCTTGTTACTTTGTTTCCAAAGGTACCTTAAAATAGACGGTAAACAAAATTTTAAAAGGACGGTATTGAACTTGAAATAAAAACCTAATAACTTTTTTCTACATAACTGTTTAAACATGGTTAAACAGCGATAATCAATTGAACTTATCAATATAAGTTGTACGATTACGAATATTACCATAGCACTGTGGGACATCCATAGGTCATAAATCTTAAAAACCTGCTTTCTAGTTTTACATTTTATTCCTTGTCGTTACATTGGATAGTTGCGGTACCTTCTGAAACTATAAATAGGTCAGTAATTAGAGTGCGCCTTCATTATCTATTGTGCATTCAAAGAGAGCGCATCGCCAATCGTAAATACTGTTATCAGTGAGTCATTAAAAAGCGTGACGTCATTTGTTGTCATTGCGGGACCTGTGAGTGCTGTGTGTGTTTTTTCTGAAATGGATATCCAAGAACAGGGTATGTAATAATTAATATTTTTATTTTAATTGTATCTTAGTATATATTTTCTTTAGTATGTCATTGCTACGAGGCGACTTTTCTTGGAGTATTATATTTTAATATTCAAAGTTTGAATAAACTTTTAAATATGTTCCCACTCGCTCCGACTATGGAGGTATATTGCACCATAATCTTTAGACTTTCTTATCTTAGGAAAATTAAAACTTGGCTGCCCTTATCTGCCCTTTTGGCGATGACAAGGGTGCTACGGTTGCCAGATTATCTCGTAGCATTTGCTACGAAATTAGTTTATTTAGTCTTAGTGCTTTGTGTAGGTTTTGTGACTGAATTTTAACCGTTTTTTTTTTGTTTTAGGTAATTTATATATATGCTCGTTTTCAAGAATGCATATTCTTGAAATATGGCTAACTGTCAATACCGATAATGACTCGGAAAAGTGTCGTCAAGTCCTACAAAGTTTGTTGACTACTCTGAACGATGCTGAGAACATTGATATTCATTATTTAGAGAAAATTGTTAATAATTTATGTAAAGCTATTGCTCGATTCTGGAAAAAATGTAATAGGGATAAAACCAAGCTTTTATATAAGAATTCCGATTGGTTTAATGTTATTGAAAAAATTCAATGTACTCCGTCTGAAACGTCGCCGTGTCATTCACGTGGTCGTCCTCGAAAACCTTTTACGCAATGTAGTAAAAGGACTAAACGTCGGAGAGTAGCTGATTTGTCAAAGTCTCATGATTCTACTGTGAGTGCATTGCTTGATGTTTCAGACTGTTCATTCGATTCGTGTATATCTAGAGTTAGCACTGATGATGTCTTGTCACTTGTGACTGATGCTCAGTTGACAAAACATCAGTATTTATTAATTAAAAACTTTGTTAATAGTAAGATTTCTCCTAATGTATTACCATGTTACCAACAAATTACTAAAGCGAAACAGAGATGTTACCCTTCTAATATAACTGTTTCCGAGTCTTCAGCTGAAGTTGAATTACAAAGTCTTTTTGATCACACAGCTTCTCGAATCCTTGAATCTCAAAAAGAGGTCTTAGATCAGATTCCTGATGATTGTTTGTCTAATATCTCTTTACTTGGGAAATGGGGATTCGATGGCAGCACTGGACATAGTGAATACAAACAATTTTTTTCAGATTCAACTTTAGAAGATAGTAGTTTGTTTGTAACATCTTATGTACCCCTTCAAATTATTGTAAAATTAGCTGAAGATAATTGTAAAATTTTATGGAAAAATCCTCGACCCTCTTCCACTAGGTACTGCCGTCCTATTCGATTTCAATTTTTGAAAGAAAGCACAGCAGTGTCTTTGCAAGAGGAAGCTTATTTTAAGGATAAAATTGAAAGTTTGCAACCTACTTTTATTCAGATCGACAATCGTGAATTGGTCGTTTCTCATAAGTTGCAGCTTTCAATGGTAGATGGTAAAATTTGTAGTGCTTTA
Source organism: Calamotropha paludella (assembly GCA_927399485.1). Lineage (NCBI taxonomy): Eukaryota > Metazoa > Arthropoda > Insecta > Lepidoptera > Crambidae > Calamotropha > Calamotropha paludella. The sequence continues at coordinate 7,842,565 of OV656820.1, forward strand.
AGTGAAACATCTACAAGTAGATGTTATATATGTAATGCTACCCCTAAAGAGATGAATAAAATAGAGGAATGTTTACAAAAACCTGTAATAGAGAGTAGATACCAATTTGGATTATCACCACTACATTCTTGGATACGTTTCTTCGAATATTTTATTCATCTTTCATATAGATTAGACATAAAAAAATGGCAAGTTAGGCTAGATAGTGATAAACAATTGTTATCAAATAAAAAACAATATGTACAGTCCCAGTTTAGGGAACGATTAGGTTTAATAGTTGACAAGCCGCGTAGTGGTGGAAGCGGGACGTCTAACGACGGAAACACGGCCAGGAAGTTTTTTTTGGAATCAGCTGTATCTGCTGAAATTACAGGTTTGAATAAGGATCTCATAGATCGTTGTTGTGTAATATTACAAACGTTATCTTCTGGACATAAAATTAATGAATGCAAGTTTAAAGCCTATGCATTACAAACAGCATACAGCCTGGTCGAGGAATATCCGTGGTATAGTCTTCCTGCTTCTGTCCACAAGGTGCTCGTATATGGATCAGATATTATAAGTTATGCATTGTTATCTATAGGAGAACTTTCCGAAGAAGCTGCTGAAGCGACAAATAAGTATATCAAAATTTATAGACGAAGTCACACTCGAAAAATGTCACGTGAAGTTACCAATCAAGATTTAATACAACGACTATTATTACATTCAGATCCTTATATTACAAGTCTTCGGAAACTTCCCCCTAAAAAGAAAAATACTCTGTCACAAAGTGTAATAGAATTGTTACATGTTTAATATTGTTAGAATAAGAATAATTTATTTGTATTTTGTTAGTTGTTTTGTTTTTTTTTGTATTTAATTAATTTTAATTTATTTATTTCTATTATTTTATTATAATTAAATAATGTTATCAATGTTTTGACTCTTATTTTATTTAAAATATATGTTTTACATTCCAATTTTTAAGTGTTTGTTCATGATAAATTGAGGGAAAAGTATGTTATTGTTTATATTTGTTTTTTACTGAAGTAAACGTTTTTTATTCCGTAAATACATGTACTTCTTTCATTTTAATGTTCCTAAAACACTTTTACAACTATAAGTCACTAAAATAATACAATGTATTGATAGTAACAGGACTTTAACTATTTATGACCGCCCTTGTATGGAGCGTGTCCCTCCGTGCATAGCGGCTTATCGTTGGGCTTATCTAGGAAACTTAATTAATGGATTTTCATACGGTTTTTACCAAAAGAAAAGGATAATTCTAGTCGCACGATAAAAGTATAGTGATTTATACTTCACCGTATATGATTGTCTTTATATTTATTTATTGCTATTTTACAATGTACAAAAGGTCTTAAAAGTCTAACAAGAGTAAGTTCAGTTTGTTAAGGGTCTAACAAATTTGAAGAGAGAAAATATTTTATGCTTCAATTAACTTATTGGTTTTTGTATTTTATAAATTATTTATTTCAGAATTATGTATTACTAGCTTTTACCCGCGGCTTCGCCCGCATTTTTATTTTTTTTTTCAATTAAAAAATACCCTATATTACTTCTAATACCTCCAAGAATATATGTACGAAGTTTCATGATGATCGGTTTGGTAGTTTTTGCGTGAAAGCATAACAAACAAACTTACATTCACATTTAAGTATTAGTAGGGATTATAATATTAATATAATATTACTATTGTATTAATAACTAAGAAGATACTTTGTAGACTAGTGCGTTTCGGCTTTCATTATGGAGTTACTTAAACTTTCGTATCGCATAGTCATCGGAAGTGACAAAAAAAAGTTATCTTGTGTGATTCGGGGGCATATGAAATCGTTAGGTCTGGCTTTCCTTCTGCATTTGCAGTCGTTTATATTCACCAAGCCAAACTTTGCCAGTTCGTAGGGTAGGGCGACCCTTCTGCTTTGGATCGATCTTAAGGACCCACGATCTGAGTCGTATGGCACTGAATCGGTCTCATTCGATTTCGGTGGAGAAATGATCAAACAAATAAGGCACAGTATAAAAAGTAGGTTATTTTATACTTCTGTTGGTGTTAACAAAAATAAAGTTGACAATTCGAACTTCAGATACGGTGCAACGACCGTACATTCAGCGCCGTCAGCATTTTTTAAATATTTGATATAATTAAGTAATAAGTTCACATTCAGTCATCATATCGTGTACTCATTCATATCATATTTAGCAATTTAATTAGATATTTTAACGTATTTAATATTTCCATTGTCAATTTATAAAGTGCTTATCATTCTTTCTCTTATCATTTCTATCATGTCCGGTATTCGTTTACAAAGCTCACCATTTCAGGACACGAAATTATAATGACTTTTTTACGACGTTCTGATTATACGATTCGAGCTATGGGAATAATGACATCCTGATGAATTGATTTAAAAATCAGTAGATCGTATTGCCGTGAATCGATATTTTGGAAGATAGATTAATGTCGGGTCAGTCCTTCAGTAGTGGGGATTAAAAATGATTATCAATAACTAGGAAATTGTTATTTTGCTTTAGTTTCGTCATGCAAATAATAAAACTTAATACTATAACACTTCTTAAATAGTTATAAATAGCAATATTTTGCAGGAGACAGAAAAGAAGCAACGTTGGGTGTTTGCGATGCGGCATGGCGAACGCGTGGATTTGACGTACGGCCATTGGATACAGCACTGCTTCGATAACGACACCTACGTCCGCAAGGACCTTAACATGCCGCTTTCATTAGCCGAAAGGTAAAATTAACTTATCCATTCCGATGCTAACTACAACAATATTATGTACTTGAGAATATTATACTTTGTCGAATGTAGGATGATACTTTTGACAGGTGCCACTTCCTTATTCCTACGTACTAAGGTTGCGTTTGTTTCCTTATGTTTGGCTTGACATTGCAATAGCAACTTTATACCCTCTATATAGGTGTCAACTGTCAAAAGTATCATCCTACACTGGACAAAGTATAGCCGTGCTCACAAGACATCCAACGTTTTCAATACTTGTAAAATTTTCACCATTTCATCTCTATTAAGCATCACTTAACTTAAAGTGGTTCCCCGTGTAAAATGTGTAGGATATACAAACTGTCTTTCATCATGCCGATGCCAGGGTTTATTCATAACGTTATGTGATTGCTATCTGTTAAGATAACAAAATAAGATATACGAAAAATAAATCTGCAAAGAAAAAAAACTGGCGAGCTAGCTAAGAGTCTTTATAACTGTAATCGCTCGTAATTTAAGTAGAGATTAAATTTGATCGATTCGAATGTTGTCATATCTTACCAGGAGATAAATTAAATATTGAAAAATATATCGCCTGGAATGAAAATCAATACGATTTCGGCATGCGTAAAATGAGTTTCTTTTCAATTAGTATATAAACCGACCGTTAAATGGGACCTATTTTTTCGCCGCTTTTTGTCACCTATTTTGTGACCGACTCAACGTAGTCTCCGTTATCTTGTGGAAATTCGGTCGTGCACTTTCCTCTGCAGTTACCAATAAAGTTTCTAAAGTATGCATTAAGTCTGTCACAAAATCTGTGATAAGAGTTGGTGTAGACATCAGTCCAGTTACCTGTCGCGTCTGGGAACGCTATGAAAAACTTACTTATAAGTTATAAATAACATACGTCACTACAAAAACAAATTATCTAATATAAATTTATCCATGTTTATAAAGAAAGTGACTTTAATATCGACCTTTTGTTTTCTTACATATATATAATGCTATCTCTCTCTCTATATCTCATATGCTAAGATGGCTACAATCCATATTTTGTTAAATTATGCTTGAAAGTTCTTTGTTTCAGTATCTTATCAGCGTAAACAATATAACTGTAGGTATACCCACTTGTCAACCTTAATTTTATTGCGTAATGATTTTTATTATAAATTTTATCCTACTACTATTAGTTCTACACAACAAATGTTTTAAAATGTTACAAAACAAAAATTTAAAAAACCTAATAATAATTTCTGTAATAATTCATTGTATGTGGAAAATACTAATTATCTTTCTACATCACCAAAATTAGTGAGAGCAACGACCTATAGTTTTATTACATATCAAGTAACGATTACAAAACTTATGTAAACATAGACGCGGATGATATTTTAATGTACTAATACAACTCCAATTTTGAAGTTCCTATCTTCATCAAATTCTCATATTTATGACTTCAAAGAACAAAGACTTTATAACAATTATTCTGTCTGTGTACTTATTAAACATGCACTCGACCACCACAACATACAATTTTAATCACAGAGTCGGTGGCAAAGAATCATATGCGAAAGACTCGCCGCTAACGCGCGTGGGCCGCTTCCAGGCCTATTTGGTGGGCGAGGGGCTTCGGCTAGCGGGCGTATCGGTACGCCACGTATACGCTTCCGCCGCGCTGCGCTGCGTTGAGACAGCGCACGAGATGCTGCAAGGTCAGTCAACATCGGCGTAAACGCTCATTGGCCAGTTATTAGACGGGCGACGGGTAATGGTTAGTGATTTTGGTGCACCGCGTTTACCTTTTTGCTGTGCTGTATATCATTAAAGTTGTGTACGCGATATTCAAGATCAGTGAAAACAGTAAGACCGCATTGAATCAGTTGCTTTTGTGGTGCTATAGGCACCAGCGTAAAGCTTAAGTAGACAGAAGAAACGTTTTCAGGCGTAGTTGGTAACAAAGTTCGACCAAAAACTGGGAATAAGTCTTGCCCCGACGAAAAAATACGAGTCGACGCATGCGCCCCGCATCGCGTGCACCTGGAAAGACCAAGGAATTTGCAACTGAACTGGATGTTGTGCGTATCTGTTAGTTAGTTTTTAATATATTTTCTGTTAGACTTGAGATTTGCCTACTTGTGTCATGAATTTGTGGACCGAATCAGTCATTTATTTATGTAAACAGTAAACCCGAATAAAATGGCCCTAGTATATTATATGGGGTTAAATACTTTGAATCGTATTTTTTTTTCCAACATTCAGGCCTACAAGCAGATCCATCGGTGAAGATCCGCGTGGAGCCGGCCCTCTTTGAGTACAAAGGATGGCACATGACCAAAGGTCTGGCGCAGTTCATGTCGCCTGCTGAGCTGCAGAAGGCTGGCTACAACGTCGACCTTGAGTAAGACTTGCATAAAACATGGTACAAAGGATGTTATTATTAGAGTTTAGCACTTACAAGTTTTATCGATTTGACGATATGCAAATATTTTGTCGTCAGCGTGTTTAAAAAAGTTAATTATTTTATGTACATCTTAATTCACAACACTTACAAAAAGAATAAGGGCAATAGATTAATTAAGTAGGTATATGAAAACATCTCGAGTTGAATGGGCCCAGTACGAGATTGCGATATAATTTAATCGACCAGAATTTATACACTGAACGAAAGCTTAACCCACGTACACTCCCTGTCATTACAAAAAAAAAAATTATGAGGCTATACAAAATGTGAATTTTTAAATGGACAATTATTGAAATTCGATAATTTTGATAAATCACTATATAATGTTTTTTCCAATAAACAAACACATAAATAATCTAGGATAAATACAAACTTTGTTGCTCCGAGCATTACATTGCGTACCATACATATATAATAATGTTTTTTAAAAGATAATATCAATAGTGTTTGATAATCTTCTTTGGTTGTATATTTTTCTTTATTTATTTATTTGGACAACCAACAAGGACATACACCTTAACAGCTTAGAATTTGGACAACCAACAAGGACATACACTTTATATACGTACTATCGAGGTCTCTCGTGCCTTACCACTTTGTAGAAATATGCGTTTGAACTGATCGCATCGGACACGCCCACACGACCCACACCTATCCCTAATTGGCTTCGTATTTTACTACGATTTATACTACGGCCAATCATAAACAACTAGTTTTAAAATCGCCCTTGATGTCAGTACTGTCAACTGTCAAGCTCAACCAAATATGCTTTCAATAGAGCTTAAACTTCTAAATGCTCTCACTTGCTTGTTTGCGCACGCGCGCCATTGTTGAATGAATGGAGCGGGACATGGCCTGAAGCGATAGGCATCATGCAGTGTGCAAGCGACTTTCGACTTAGGACTGATAAGGCGCCAGAGGCTTCGATAGTACGTACACTATACGTCTTTATTAAGGGTCTTTTTACACACAGTATGCTACTATAATAGACAGGTTGCACTGTTTACCACGTATGTTGTTACAAAACGAAACAGTATGTAATAAATAATCAGAATGTACTTATATAAGACCTAATTAAATTGTCATGGTTACAGTTACGAACCGTACATGGAAATGGACACGAATGCGACAGAAACAGTTGAAGAATTCTATGCAAGAAATGAGAAAGTTATACAGGCGGCCGTGAGAGAAACAGAAGCTGACGGTAAGTGAGGCAAATTTTAGACTCATAAAAAGAAATAGTAGGTTACACAAATTTTAAATTGGAAAAGTACCTCCTCTGGTGATATAACACTTCCATTTGCTGTGTTTTGTCTGCCGGCTGAATATTGATGCTAGAGCTTTAATTGGTAGTGAAATATGAAGTTGTAGTAAGCAAAGCGGCCGGGATATGTGGTATCACAGATCACGGAGAACGTTGTCATAACTGACAATTAAAAAGGACGTATGTTTCACTATGGCTCTCTTCAGAATAATGCTACTGCTACGTTTTGATTCATGACTATAACGCACATACATGGACCCATTTTACCACGTTTTTCTTATCTCACTTTTCTTATTTGTTTGTCTGTCCGGGCAAAATCTTGCAACTTAAATTTGAGGCACTTTCCGATAAGCTAGAAAGCTGAAACTTTCAGGATAGTTCAGAACCCGATGACAATGCACTCTAAAGCAACTTTCAACTTTCCAGATGCACTTTCAGGTCCACTTTCGGCAACTTTCACTTTTGTATGGGGCTTATCCGATTGTTGCGTAACACATGGTTACTTCGTTGAGTTAATAATTAAAAAGAATAAAATAATTATACTAGATTTAAAAAATCTAAAAATCCCACGTTTTTCAATGTCCTAAAAAGAATAAAATAACCCTGCGGGGCAAAGCGAGGGGCCACTCAAAACGTGGGGGCGCATCTTTACAATAATCGGCATCAATGCATGTCATTCATCTCTTTAAAATCTCCTCTTAGTAATATGCGCCCCCACGTTTTGAGTGGCCCCTCGCTTTGCCCCGCAGGGTTATTTTATTCTTTTTAGGACATTGAAAAACGTGGATTTTTAGATTTTTTAAATCTAGTATATTTTTTGCAAACAAGAACCAACCCACAGCAGGTTGGTTTCGAGAAAACGAGACTTTTCTAAACAGAAAGTGCAAAATGCATACATAGCATATTAATGAATGAATACTTGTTAACCTCATGTGGAATACTGTAGCCTATCTAGGAATATCAGATTTATAAATGTTATAAATAATAAGTGTTTAGGTACCATGTTGTATAGTTCTCAAACTGTGGGTTGGTTCTTGTTTGCATAATGGGTCCACATATGAGTTTACGTGTACGTCATAGATGACGACTAACGACCCTAACATCTAAAACACCGTGAATAAGGTTGTTATGCCAAAGTTCTGTCAATAGTTTTAATTACCAGATATTAAAATTCGTACAATACGACAGCTGAGTTTATTACTGTACCGGTATTTTTGTGAATTCTACAAGTTTAGCAACTGCTAGAAGTAATCCTTATTTACTAATTTTTATCAAATCGCTTTGAAGTAACGTTGAGCTGTTAATGATTCATAACGCGAGTTACAAAAAAGCCTTAAAGGATTAAACAATATACTATAATCGCAATCGATTAATGCAATCTAGGTGCGTATAAAAATATCTTGCGTGTATTTCAGTTTCAGTGGTAAATTCAAAATCAATGACAAGAACTCCTTAGCGAATAATTCTCCTAACATTTTTGTTGTTTTCAGGGGAAAACCTGATGTTTGTAGGGCACGCATCCACACTTGACATGACGACGTTCGCCATTAAGCGTCTGGACCAGCCAGTAGAAGAACAGAAGCCGTACCAGCTAAGTAAGAACTTGCTGCGGGTGCCGTATTGTGCGCTGGCAGCACTGAAGCCAGGCCCCTGGCGGCTCGTCTCACCCCCCTGCCCCCCTTCCATTAACTCCAGCTCTGGACGATTCGATTGGACCATACTCGAAGACACTGATCCCACACGTTAAACATTCCCTACGTAATGTCGAAGTCTGTTAAGGAATGGTTTTATAGGGTAGGTATTAATTGTTGCCAGTTGTCTTCTCTCAATAGGTGTATGATATTTAACAGAAGTTACTCTAAGAAACATTTGTTGTGATTACTTATGAAAAGGGGTCATATTTTTGAACATTGTTTTCCCTATTTGACCACTATAAAAGAGTTGTTTACTACCTTCCTAAGGTAATAGTAACTTTATTTTTTCTTATTAGATATTTTATTATTAATAAAATATGCATAAAGTCTATTTTATAATAATATAGGCTTTAACTAATAACAGCGGGTCATATAAGATAAAATTATGATACGAACGCTTATTAGGCAATGAATTAGTACCTGAATATTTTTATGGAGCCGATTTTATAATATATGAAATATTTAATATGAAATGGCAAATAAGTACTTACTATTTTGAATGTGCCCATATTGAAAATAATATAAATTATTAACTGTGATGTTGTTCATGAAAGCGAGATATGATAGCAAACTCCACAGTTAACGAGACTATATTGCATTATGAACAAAACTTTACGAACATGCATCAAATGGCAAGGCGAGTAAGCCGATTTCACAGTATATACGAAAACGTTAATTAATTAAAATGGAAAATAAATACTTACTATTTTGTATGTGTTGGTAGTAAATTATAGACTGTGATGATGTTTGTGAAAGCGGAATATAATATAGGCTTCCATAATTAAAGATTAGGCTTCAGACTTTTTAATGTAAGACACTGTAATGTGTGTCAAAGTGGCGAGTAACGTTTCCTACGCTCTAGAGCACACTTGCAACGACCGATGATAAAGTAATACATTGATTTTTTTACTACACCTGCCTCGGAAAGTATGTTGCTACTTGTGAGAGAACGAGTTAATAAGTAGGTTCTTGATAAGTAGGTACACAAATAAGCGGGAAGTGAACTTGTATAAAAATCAATTACGCAGGCGGTTAAGTTTTGTGAACTGAGGCCCTAACATCACGTCTTATATCGATTCAAGTTTAGCTGTTAAAAAGAGACGCCACTATAGACCGCGTATAGCGGTGTCTCACTTTGACAATCGAACTTGAATCGTGCTAAAAGATGATGGTAGGCCCTCAGTTTTTTTTTACTGTATAAAAATAAACTATACCATGATCAAAAAATTCTTATTTCCAAGTGGAAAGCTTATTTCTTTCTGGATAGATTATATTCCTGTTCAATTTTAGGAAGTGAGAATTGCGCGATAGTTAGATTTTTAAAAACGCATGTCGTCGTAACTGCGGTACATACGATTAAATAAATAACAAAGATGAAACCTAGAAGTGATCGTGTCGGTTTTATAATAAAGTTGATAAGATTAAGTAGAAAAAATGTCCCTTGAAAAGTAATAGTAAAGTCTGGATGTGAATAAGTAGGATTTTTCCTTGCGGGTGTAGTGTAAAATATTATGTATCATTCGTGAGAAAGTGTGATTTCCGACCTCGCGTGCTTTCAAATAGCACCTTCGTTTGTAATCGGTCAGTTTCTCCCCTCTGTAACAATGTACTATTAATCATCTTGGTCAAGCCTAGTGAGAGTGGGTTGAAAATTTCTTTCAATGAAGTCTCACTAACCGCATATTACTAGAATATTGTTACAATTATCTATTGCCGCTGTTTTTATAGTTCTCTGATGCCTTAATAGACTGATTAAGTTGCTAAGTAAAATATCCTGATCTTTGTGATGTTATTTTATTAAAATAAATAATTAACACTTTACCGATTTTTATTTTTATACACAAACTGAATAACAAATAATTTAAGTAATTACTTCTTTTTAATATGCATTAGTTATATATCATAGAATTGTTAATTAAAGAGTTTTATTTAGTTTGCTTTGTCTTTTGTGTCAAATCTAGTCAGTCATTTAATTTCTACCCCTTCTTGTTGACCGATCTCATTTTTAGTATACAGCTTTAATTCTGTAAATTGTTAATCCAAAATAGCCGACGCAACAAAATAACGAATTATAAATTTACTTTTCAATCCAGATATCCAAAAAAAGGGCTTGACAAGTAGAACACTGCACACTTAAAAAGATCTTAATAGATAAAACTTAGAACTTTAAGAATATTCTTATTGTAAAGAAACAATAATGCCAGGTGATACCCTAAGAGTTCCATAATAATTAAATAGGTACCAGTAGCCAGGCATTATATTTATTAGGAAGTAATATTTTCAGGTGAAATAAAAAAAATATGTATAAAATCAACTGTTTATGATATGTGTCCTTTTAATAACTATACTGTAAAATTACAATTTACAATGTGACTAGAAAATTAAAAAGGAAATGAGTTAGTACATATCAGTAATCTTGGTGATGCTGTCAGTCAGATTTAAAAGAACAAACTGAACGGCAATCATTTTAAAATACTGACCTTTTATTTTTGTAATTTGGTATTACAAAACAGAAATATCATATTTAAAATTATTCAATGAGGCGATCATGAAAAAGGCACATTGGTTTTTGTGAGCGTTTCGCATTGGCACTTAATCTTATTTTTAAAACAAATTTAAATAAATCATTCTTTACAAAGAGATCAAATCTATAAAATAGCACAACAAACATACAAAAAGGTTTGATTTCACTTGGTATCTGTATTAGAATAATTCATTCTTTCTGAAAGAACTTCTTCAACAATTTTTTGGATTATTAGCCTGTCTTCTGCTTTAATATCTTCCGGTTTCGTTTTGTCATCATATATTTTTCTGTCTATCAACCTAGATATCACTTCTTCTACGATGGCGTCGATGTTTTCATTGGTGTGATTTTGTAAATCATCTTTAAAAATAACCGTTTCAAGCACTTCTGAAGACTTCTGCTGGCTGGATGTTTCATTAAGTTCCTGTACCATCGGTTTGTCCAGCTGTTCCACCACATCATTTATTTCAGGAATATCACCTCGGCCATCAGTTTCTTCCTCTTCAGTTTCATTTTTAATCTCAACCGTTTTAGAAAGTTCATCAGCTATATGTTTATGACGTTTCATGATCTCTTTCAATTTCTCTTTCGCTGAGGCAATTACTTCCTTACGAGTCTCAGTTTTAATTTTTGCTATCGCTTTTCTTTTTCTTTCTTGTCGCAAAGTTTTAAATTCGTCAAATGCTTTTTTGGCTTTCGCATTCATTGGCATTTCCTCGATTTCATTATCGTCATTTTCATCTTGGTCTACATAAGTGTTGTATTCAACTTTCAAAAATCCATCTTGATTGGATGAGTGCTCAATAACAAGATTTTTTTCCTCCTCACTTACCATAGGCGGCTCATCAGGTTCTTCAGTTGAGATTTCTTGATTTAGAACATTTACTATAGGTTCTTCATGAGAAACTTGATTTGATTCACTGCTATCCACTATTATAGAGTTATCGATAGATTTTCCGCGCGGATCTTCCCTGAAGTCTTTCCTTTCCAAAATAAAAATTGCTGGTTTAGTTTTTATTCGAACAGGGGGCATAAGTTTATAATTTACAGCCACCTGTGAAAATGTTTCAATGCCATCTAAAATAACATGTGTTTGTGAGAAGGCTTTGACATTAGATGAATATTTGCTTTTTGCCTCTAAAAGTAGATGTGTGTATTCTTGCAACTGGTCAGGCTGCAATGATTCGGGTTTGCTATAAATCCAATTGTCGTTTATTTGTGTGAATCTTGTTACTCCTGTCTGGGCCGCTAGGTTGCTAATGTGAACGTGTACAAATGGTTCACCTTTCAATAATTTATGGAATCTACAAAAAAAAAACAAAATTTTATTTGATAGAAGTGTAGATATATAATCGCCTCCGACGGGTTTAATAATAATTATTTATTTCGTAGTCGTTTTTATACTTATTTATGTATTCTGTACATTATATAGTTAGCATAAGCTCAGCTCAGCTCAGCTTGTTGTGAGTTGTCTAGAATTTATTTATTTATAAATAAGTTCTTACCTAGACATTGCAACTCCACCAGGATAATTTGTCATAGCAACCATTAAAAATGATAAAGACATAACAATATTTCCAACAATAATGATAACCATTCCCCAAAATAATAGTTCATATATAGGCGCCTTGGTTCTTCGTATAAACCTAAAAAGCACGAAACAGCATTATTTTTTGCTCAGCTAGTGTATGGATATGAACCAACATTGCGCGTCCTTCAAGAGCGTCTACGGAATGCAAAATGTCAGGTATGTATAATTTTTTTTTCCTAACATGTCTCCTGAATAATAAATAAGTAGACCATCAGGAAAGTCACGCTATCAGCGGTGCAGCTTCACTTTTACTTACACATATGAGCACGCTGAGGCAGAAGCGATGTTTAGCAACGGGAACACGTATATAATGAATCGTAACTCCTTATGTGGTAGAAAAGAATACAGAAAAATATACGTGAACGCAGGCGCTATCATAGGGACAAGGCGTCTGTCCAAGTATACTCCTACAGGGATCAGGAGCAGGCTGGGACCAAGTCCGCGTGGCAGAGCTGAGTAGAAATACCAAAGAAATGGCGATGTCTGTGTATGGATTAATTAAGGAATATATAGAAAAATATTTAACTTTGTGTACAGTGCAAAAGCTAACTAGTTTATATTGTAGATATTTTTAAATAAATTTGATTATTGTTCATTAGTATTGTCTAGCGTCAGAATCGTAGATAGATAGAAAAACTCTTAACATGTCAATGGTAGAAGGCATTCTTAAGTCTGAAAAGGATACACCCCAATCGGAACTTTTGTTCAACACAGTATTGTACCAAAAAACTTCAGCTTCGGGCCACAATAACCTACGCCAGAATATTGAATCCACAACCACAGTCAAAGATACCAACCCAATACCAGCCGGTATGATTATTTTAAACAATCTGAAAAATATTAACAAAGTAATGATATGCATTAGCTAAGTTTTATTTTATTGTAATAACAAATAAAACAATAATATACTGTTGTTGATTAAACAAGCAAGCTAAAAATGACAATATCATAATAATTTTATTTTTTATTTAAGTATTTCTTTAGCTTTCACAGAGAGATAAAAGAATTTTAGGCACAGAAATAATAATAGAATATTTAGAAAGTTGTCAAGGCACATTTATGTAAGAAGGAATGAGAGCTTAATCACTGTGCTTTGTTTTTTTGTGTATGAAGATACATTCTCCAGCTGACATCAGTTAGAGTTGGTTTTAGTTTGCTTTGCTATATCCTAGTTATTATTCTAGATATTATTATGAATTATACCTCAAAATGCTAAGTTGGATTGCATGTTAGGCTGCAATTTGAAGTGAAATCATGCTTGTAACTAGTTCTATAATATTCTGTGCTAATTTGTTTTCTGCTGAAATAAAAATATTGTGATGGAGTTATCCCTACTAATATTATAAATGTGAATGTAAGTTTGTTTGTTATGCTTTCACGCAAAAACTACTAAACCGATCATGAAACTTCGTACATATATTCTTGTAGGTAATAAAAGTAACTTGGATACTTTTTATTGGAAAAAAAAAAATTTGCGGCCGAAGCCGCGGGTTAAAGTTAGTATTATATAAAATATTAGTATAAAAAATTTAACCCTTAAATCGACGTCGTGCAGTGTACTTCCCGTTGAATGAAAAAAAATCTCCGTCGAAAACTAGACCATATAACTAGAGTTCTGGGTGCTGTAACTGTAACAGGAAATTGAAATGGGTAGATTTTTTAATATATTTTTTCTAGGGTCCCCTACAAGCTCAGAACCAAAATTAGTAACAATTTTACAAATTAAAAAAAAACTAATCCGTCGAATTATTGAAAGTGCAGAAATCTTTCAATTAAATAATTACTTACTTATATTCAATTGATATTATATGTGCTTAAAGGCAAAGTCGCCTTTAACTGAATCTATGTTATTTTAACATTTCTGGCATAAGAACAGTTTTAGGCATAATTCCTTTGAATTTATGTGTCTCAGAGATTTTAAATCATGTTTTCTGTGTGATGCAATTATTATAAATTATTTAATGTTTCAAACTAAACTAGCTTCTACAGACATTTAAAAAAAAACTACTTGTCTCGGGATTTACCAGACAGAAATTTTCCCTAGTTAAAATTACTTTAGATATGAAAACCCAGCAGTGAAATAAAATAACATTACTATACTACAACAAGCTTCTCCAGATAGCTCATATATTTATCTATTTAAAAAAATATAATATCAACAACAGATATGAAAATAACTGTAATAAATAGATATTTGTTCTAAGAATAATAACAAAGATATAGGTCTGCAAACTTATGGCACAGATTTCCGGCTTATACATTAGTTTTAATTAGTATTTTTTTAGTTCCTATAGTGTTTCAGTGCGGTAGTTTAATTATTTATCTGCTGCTATTGTGCCTTAAATATCTAAGCATAGCTTGGAACTCTTAGCTCACTAATCAACTTTAGTACAGAACAATCTATCAGCTGGAGAGATTTCTCCACAAATAATAAGAAATTAAGTTACTGCTGCTAAATTATGATTCTTAATCTGATGTGGAATTTATATAATAAAAAATTCTTTTACCCTCTGTTACTACAATATCTCTATCTCTATAAGGTCTACAGATATCTACATTTTTATTTGACCATCATAGATTGTAATCTTTCAACATTTAAAGAGATTATCAATCATAAGATATACTTTTTATTAATGTAAAGATATTATTTATTACTTACGTTAGAAAGTTGATTTTCTTGAAATAGATATCCATAATAAGAAATAATCCAAACAGCATAATAAGTTCAGATCTAAATATAACTATGGCTGCACCAGCTGATATAAGGAATTGTTTGAGTTTCCCAGTAAACCATCCTTCTAATGCTAATAGAACTTTAAACATAAAGCAAAATAAATAATGACTTTGGTAACAAAAACTTAAAGTATGGGCAACAGCAACCCGAGTTATCACAATCTATCAAATATTTTCAATTGATGTTGAATTTAATACCTTGGATTTTAAGCTGAAAATTCAATGAAGTAATTTGACAGCCTGTATAGGTTGATGTCTTGTTAAATAATTACCTATTTTAATGAAATATTAATAGACATGATTTCCAGCTGATGTAGATGTCAAATTAATAGAATCTTTTCAGACATTAAGTTCCATTACAACGTGCCTTCTGACCAAAACTTATGTGTGATTAGCAGTAAATTAAAGTTCTAAAAAGTACATGTTGAATGTAAGAAGGAAATGGCTCACCCAAAGGCATTACCATGATGTTAGGCAGTGGCCGACTCATATAGAACATAAAATGGTACTGAGTGACAGTGATTACACTGAACCACCAAGAAAAGGTATTCCCAAACTGCTTCTGTAAGGCATTTCTCAGTCGACTCCATGATACAATCACTGTGAGTGCTAAAGTAAGGCGCACTGAAATTAAATATCCCATTAAAAGAAATGCATCATTTCAGTAGCAAAATTTAGAGTAATTTTATCATGAATAAGAATTTATCAAGTTTGTTACACAGCAAACACACAATTTAGAGTTTAGATTTTGAGATATTTTCTTCAATGAATAAAACTTTTTATATCTTTAACTCAATCAATCAATGTTTGTTCTATATTGCCTTATAAAAAAAATTAATATTTTGGAAAAATACAAACAGAGTTTCACAAAACTTTCAGAACTATTGTAATAGGGATTTTTGGTGTAAAGTTTGTGAACTCATTGTAGAAAATTTTAAATTGATAGTTTAGAAGGAATAAATAGTCATTACTAATATTTGATATGGAAAGTTTGTTTAGATCTCAATATTAAACATATTTCAAACAAATTTATAAAAAGGATTATCAATGAAAAAAAGCTGTTAAAGTAATCATTTAACCAATTTTTAACTGACCAACATATTGCGTCCAAAATTTGTTGATACCGATAATATTTAGTATCCCAACAATAGGTGCTGATAACGCCGAAATAATCAATGGTCCAACAAATGTTCGTGGCACCACGCCTGGGAACTCATTGTGGTCGTACTGTAAGAAAATAGAGCAAAGCATGTTACTTACAGAAAGCATTAAGCGATTCCAAATTTAGATTTCCGTATTACCAGTGAGAGGTTATGTCTGAAATACAAAATATCGTGAAAAGCTTGTACATTAAAACTTTCCTCCACTTTCGTAAACGGGCATAGTAAAACATATAAACTAGCAACAATATACAGTAGTTGAACCATCTTCCTCAAGCAAAATATTTTTATTTTGAAAAATAGCGAATCAACCCATTGCTCTCAGCTGAATTTTTTTGTAATATTTATTTCAGTGTTGCCCGATAATCAAAGATACAGAGACAGATCAAAAAGTTACATTTTAACGAAAAAAGTATGTTTTCTCCATAAAACAAGAAAGTTGTATGAAGAAATCGACTCCAACATTGTAATACCTCACTTTATTAGGGGAGACTGGGTACACTTGATCCCTCTGGGACACATGGTACACGACTTTTATAATCCTACCATACGTGATAGATTAGTTTTAACTGGCAGCCCGGCTTGTTTATGGTGCGGTATGACTTTTATGAATAAAATAATAATGCAAAACTGAAAGTTTATGTCATGATGGACGGTACATGTTTTTCGTGCAGAGGAACCTAATTTTGGTAAGTTTTCTTATGTTTATAAAATAATTAAATATTATCTTAAAGAGTTCCAGTGTTAATTATTCAAAACTGCAATGTAAGCAAAAATATTGTGCTAATAACTCAAATACATAGGATAATAAACTTAGGAAATAGGTTATCGTTTTCATTTATTCGGTTACTGGGTACACATGGTGCGAAGCATCGTGGGAGACTTGATCCCCTCGGATCAAGTCTCCCACAGAAGAATGTTGTCATTATTATTTACTCTTTTTTATTTATTTGTGTTAATTGGTCCTACAGTATTTTTTATTAATTGTATTTTTTAATAACACATATTATCAAATTGCAGTATTTACTATGATAATTATATTAAATTGTTTTTTTTGGAACTGTTATTTTTTACTTTTCATGCATTACGACTTTATATATTTTAATGAATATGGCGGGAAGGTAAAATATGATGGAATCTCGGGATGCAGCCAATTTAATAAATTAATAGACTAAATTATTTTCAGGACTAAAAATGCCACGAATTTATAAGATGAAGCAAGGTGCTAAAAACAGAGAAAAAATTTACATTCATAATATAAAAATGCTGTCTATGATGTTATTTATGCTGGAAAGTCAATAAGAGGCATTGCAAAAACTTATAATTTATCCCCAATGATTTTGAAAGGATATGCCAGAAAAAAAGGATGCTGTCGCTGCTGGGAGCGCCTCTCGTGAATAAGAGCCTAACTGTAGACAATATCAAATCTATAATCTAAGAACACAAATTTGTTGTTTGTGTTTGTCTGTCTGCTTTTTTCCCCGCTGTTTTTCCATTGTATATGCGTTACCATAGCAACGCGTTACCTGGTCAGCTAGTATTATCTAAAGAAGAAGAAACAAGTTTAGCAGAATATGTTATAAAAGCATGTAAAATACATTACAGTCGTACACCAAAACCAGCTCGAGAACTAACATATGAGTTCGCTTTAAAAAACAATAAAAATATTCAAATTAACTGGGAAGAGAATAAAATTGCTAGCTATGAATGGTTGCATGTCTTTATGAATTGCATAGTAATCTATCCTTGCGAGTTCCGGAAGCAACAAGCATGTCCTCTGCAACAAGTTTTGATAGACACAATACAATAATTTCGTTTAATTAAAATTTTTGATTTTTTTACGTGATATATATAATCTGAGATATTGTTAGTTTTCAAAAGAATTTATATGATGAAAAGATTTAAGAGACTTTGTTTTTTATTTTTAAGTTGTTTTTTGTACTGATTTTTGACCTACCATTGATAATAATTTAGTATTGTTGGGAAGATGACATGTTTGAAGTTATTTGAGCCAAATTATTGTGATTATTGAAAGACTAAGATCCTAATAGATTTTTTTAAGTAAAGAATTACATTTATATAAATATAATTTGTCATTTAATTTTTTTATAAAACAAGTTTAAAAGTAAGCTCGAGTACACTTGCTCAGTTAGAAAGTATCAAGTGTCCCTGAAATATGGAAGACTTGATCACACGAAAAGTATCAAATGTCCCCCAATATGGGAGACTTGATTCCCCCCGGATCAAGTCTCCTTTTAGGCGGGATCAAATCTCCCATATACGAGGACACTTGGTGCATATCCCTAATTTTTGTTTATGTCTTTTGTTATATACAAATATTGACTTACGCTGTTTTACTTCTTAGGAAACGTGGACAGTTTATGTCTTAACATTTTGTTTCTAACACATCCGCAATCTAGGCTATAAAACTGATTTTACAGAGCTAAATAAAAAGGGGGAATCAAGTGTACCCAGTTTCCCCTATACAAAAAACAAAAAGTCTTCTTTTGCAATTGTTAAACTTAAAAAGAATCCTAACAATTATTATTAAATATTGATCGAATAATTAAGGCGCCATTCATTTATTACGTAAGACTATTTTCGCTACTTTTTAGCCCCCTCCGGGGAGGATATTATAAGAAAAAATAAGAATAGGTGGACCCCCTCCCCCCCTATTTAATATTTATTACGTAAGAATCTAAAGGCAAAAATGAATACACGTTTGATTTGTTTAAATGTTTATTTTTCAAAGTAACAATTTTTAGAATTTTTTATTAGTAGTTACAAAAGTATTAATAATTTTTATTTTTTGGTAGAATAAACTTCGGTTTTATTTATTCATCCTTTACCTACATAAGATTTTCAGTCCAAGGGCTCAAAATCCACTCGGAAAGTGGATCTGACACTGGAACATCTCTAATAATAGGTATTGTTTCTATTTGGTTATTCAGGATTTTGGCGTCGTAGACGTTCACCCATTCCACATCAGCCCCGATGCGGCACAAAAGTTCTTTGTCTCGCCATGAATAGATGGCTAAAGCTTTTACTTTTTCAATATTTGAAATACGACCATTAAGTTCTTTGTGAAGTTGTGCTGCCTTTTTCGACGCAAATTATTTAGAGCATACTAAATGAATTCTTTCTATGAGCGCATCTCGTATTGATGAACAGTAAAAATGGTAAGGAGAACAAGTGACTAGTCCACAAGCGGGGAGTTCCCAGGGGGCGTAGTGCGGGTGGCGCAGGTCCGTTGCCATGGAAATGGAACTCCCTCGGTTGCCCGCGCTTTTTCAAAGTATAATTTTTACTTTGAGCATTTTTGTGATCTTACGTAAGAACTATCGAGACTCCCTCCCACCCCCTTGTAAGAAAAAATAAGACATGGTTGACCCCCCCCCCTCCCCCCCCCCTAAATCGTCTTACGTAATAAATAAATGGCCCCTAACTGGTGAAACTGAAAAAGATAGACACCATAAATATTGTGTAAAGGACATCACCCATTTTGGGCTATTTTTTTTTTAGCCGGCCAACAAAAAATAACTAAATTTTATCATAGGCATAATTATAATGAACGTTTTGTATTATGACAGTAAAGCTCGAAACCTATTGGTTAAGATGATAATCAGTCTCAAAGTATTTATTTTATTACCTACGGTTTGCGGGGTGAGCTCGTGATTTCCAGGTAAACAGTTATTGTTAATGGTGTGCGAGCGAGAGGACGTTGCAAGTACATTTACCTGCCGAGTTACAAGTGTTAACAAGAGGCAAAATACACCCACTTAATCCTTTTCGTAGGTACTTTCGTTCGTTAGTTCTCCATGCAGGCGTTTATGTACAGGTTTTTTATTAATTATAATGCATATTATTTTCATTTCATATATTTTTATTCAATATTTACAACTCTCCTGGCCTTACAATAATATCTTCTAAACCTTCGGCGGGAATGTGTATCGTTGGCTCGTGCCTGGCAAACCCCATGTACCACACAATGCACATGACGTGTGAGCAGCAGCCAATGGTTCTTCGGCCAATGTTACATGTACAGTAATAGTGTTTTATAGCCTGTCGCCCTTCGAGAGCCCTATCTATGCCAATATAAACGTTATACGAACGTGAACGGACATGTCGGGACTGGATTCTACCGCGCAATACGTAAAGGTCTGTTCCTTCTAGCTCTCGTATGTGTTCTGTGGGTAATTGGTCGCCAAGTTCAACGATGAACATACCATTTGGCTGCAAATGCTCCGCATAGTAACTCCTAGCTTGCTTTATTTGGTATACACCAAGTGCAAAAAGGATAAGATCTTCTTGTGTCAATGTGGGGAATTGAACCTCAAGCGCATCAACGTTAATTGAACGAAACGGAGCACGTCTTCGGTTATAATTGTATCTGTTCACCAGATCCGCCAATGTATTCGGTACATTAACCCTTTCCCGTATTATTTCTAAATACATTGGAGCCCTTACATTGTCCACAATCAACACATGATAGGCATTTAATAAAGCTGCACTGATTTTAAAATATTCCATCATATGATGCAAGGCGCGATTGCTGTGTACAATTCTTAACAAGAGAAAATCTCTTTTGAATCGTCCATTGATTATTTCTACTACCCAGCGGCATATAGTCACAAGTCTGGATTTATTCGCTTGTTCCGTCGTAAGTTGCGTTTCGTTTGCATTTTTCGTTTCTGGCATATGTACTGTATATCCATGTGATTGTAAAGGATAGGCCGCGTCTCTAAAGCCACGATCTAAGATAAATACGTCACCCGGTCTGAAAAACCAATGAAATATGCTCTCCTCATTTTCAATAATTGCATTCATTATTGTTGCATCGGAAGTTGAAGCGGCGTGCGGGCCCGTTACGTCAATTATATGACCGTCACAGCAAACAAACAAGAACGGCTTGGTCAGATTTCGATATTTGTGAAGACTATATGTTTGTCGTTGAAAAAAATAGTTCGAGCTCTTTTGGTTGTATATATATGTACCATCGACTATTATTATAGCATTTCTTTGTGGCAAAGGGCTTTCTGGATTGCCAAATAGAGTTTCAGGTACTAATAAATTCCTTTGAGCCACTTGTTCCCTGTTTATGTGGTCAAACCCAACATGCAAGGGAACAAAATCACGCAACAATGCATCACGACCTAGAGCTAACATTCGTTGAAAACGGGATTCGCTCGTTCTAAACACTAAAGCAAGTCTGGCATTAGAGTCTCCTGTTCTTAGTTTTACAGCGGCCAGTATTGTCTTCTTTTGACGATTATTATTTAGGCTGGATGTGTTTACGAGTAGATCGGAAAACTGTTCGTGAGTAAGTCCCGTCCAAGTATGAAACTCGTTTGTATTAATGACTTCGTATGTCTCGAAGTTTAACACGTCTGTTGTAATATGATTTCTCATAATCGTCAGAGCATTCACTATTTCAGATGCAGTAAAATCTTCTATGAGATTGTCTTGTAAAGGTAGAGTATACCAAAGGTTCTGGGCTAAGTGTTCTTCGCAAACGCGAGCATTTTCTGGTATTAGTAGATTGTACCGCCCAATCATACGAATTATGATATCGTTAGGTATTCTAAGCCTAGTAATATTTTGACAATGCTCAAAAATGCAGTGCACTGTTGAGTTAGGAGTACGTACAAATCCTGCTAAGGTCATTGTTGGATGATTACGGCTTTGTTGCTGAATAGGCTCATCGGGCAACACGTCATCATCTTGACGCGCCTCGCGTATACGCCGATGAAACGTCCTCTCAGCTCTTTGCCAGCAAGGTCGGCAAATGACGTCGGTAGGTTCGTTCTGAAAAAAAAAAAACAATTTTTGTAAACCCACCTTCTACAAGTTAAATACAAACGAATCTTTCCCAAAGGACTTCTTAACAAAAATAATAACATGTTCGTGCCCGTACTCATTCAATACTAACTATTTCAAAACTTTTGAAATAGTTTTGAGTGTAGGCAAGAGCCAATGCCTACATTTAAACCGGCTATAACTTAGACGGGCACTAAACCATATTGAAGTGGTACTTAAGATCTGTACAGAGCGCCGATAAAAATACTAACAAATAAATAGAAACAACAAATAGTTAATTCGTGGCAGTAACAGAGAGTCGATGAAATACTAATAAACACTCGTAAGTAAAAATCTTACTTAAAAATAATAATAATAATAAAAATCTTTCCCTATACCTTCAAAGGTTCTTGTCTACATTTCTATCACTGATGTAAGCCTATGTACTTTATAAAAAAACCCTTTCATAGTACTAACTAAAGAACTTAAGTATACATTTTACTTTATTGAAGGAAGGTAGGTACTTCAGCAAAATAATTCAACGCGACACCTAGTCCTGATCATGATGTCATATCGACGATCTGTTATTATCACAGAGTAGGTACCTAGTTATGACTTAAATGTAAAAAAGGTTGCATTACATACCTGTCTCGCGATTAGCTCCTCCATAATAATCTGAGCTATGTCGATGTGCTGTTCTTCCCGAGAAATCCACGTGTAAGTCCTTCGACCTTCACATGGTTCACGACAGTTAATACACAACATATGTGGCATGATTAACAAAAACAGTATAACAAAAACAAAAACTCAACGATAATTAAAACAACAAACAAAACAAAATCAATGTTAAAAACCACGAAAACAGTGAAAGTAGCCGTCCGATGTAACGAGAGTTGCATGGAAAACTAACGAACGAAAGTACGTAAAGGACTAAGTAGGTGTATTTTGCCTCTTGCTCACACTTGCAGCTCGGCAGGTAAATGTAGGTACTTGTAACGTCTTCTCGCTCGCATACCTATTATGCCTCTTGCTCACACTTCTCGGCAGGTAAATGTACTTGTAACGTATTCTCGCTCGCACACCATTAACAATAACTGATTACCTGGAAATCACGAGCTCACCCCGCAAGCCGGGTGCAAGCCGTAGGTAATAAAATAAATACTTTGAGACCGATTATCATCTCAACCAATAGGTTTCGAGCTTTACTGTCATAATACGGAATGTTTATTATAATTATGCCTATGATAAAATTTAATTATTTTTTGTTGGCCGGCTAAAAAAAAATTAGCCCAAATTTGTATGAAGCCTGAATGATGTCCTTTCATTTACACATTATTCAGAAAAGTATTTCAAAGTAAACTAAAACTTATTCTGGTATTCAACTTATTAAAACGTTATCATATTCTAATAATAAGGCGTAGGACATTTTATCATACTAGTCTTAAAAGTTAGTTAAAAAATGTGAAATATATAATGTAAAAAATATAATGCTATTATTAACTTCACCATTTTTGTTACATTTTATTTTACTTGCATCATTGCTTTTGATAGCTCAAATAATGTGGCATTTTGAATACGATGTATATTACTCGTTTCAATATTTAAGTAAAACTTGTCCTTTGATAATTGTATTGATCACTACTGTCGCTCTTAAAACGTAGTGATTCCTTGCTCAGTGGCTCTTAAGCGACAATGGCGTCTAATGTACTTTTTCTATTCACAAACAAAGAGTACTGGCACAGGGGAGGAAATTTTTAGTTATCTTTGTTTAGTTACGTTAAAGAGGTAAAACTTCTTACGTGCGTACATAAGTACACACAACGGTTTTTGAAGTGAAGACTTCTTTAGCATCGTTGTGATTTGAAAGTCGATGAAACGAAAAAGCGACAGTAAAAAGAGACAGACACATAAATTCATAAGGTTTAACGTAGGAGAAAATGAGATAGGAAGCTGAGATATTATGTACGTGTGTTAATACGTGTTTGTATGCGCATGCGTAGTACAAAGCTCGAGTGAAAGAAGGAATCACAACAACCGTTGTATTTTGTATACGTGTACATATTATTTTTGAAAGTTTCACTTCTGCCACGTGTGAATTGCACACATGTTTTTTTTTCTTCTAAATAACAAAAACATAACTTTTACATTTAAAAATATCAAAAAACACTTCAATATAGTTACATAGTTATTAGCCTTGCCATTACAATCAGGGCATACCATAATAGTATGTTCCAAACGAAAGTGAATTTTAACAAGTCAAGAACAAACAAACCTACCACTTAAAACATAAAGTATGTAAATAAATTTATAGTAGAATCAGACTATATTATTTTGTCAAGTAAGTTTGTGCAGTGCTTTCTTCATCAAAGAAAAACTATGGCTCAAATTCGAATGCGCTAATATGACGAACGAAACCTTCATTTGGTGTATCCGTGTCACAGTAATTTTTGTTTTAAATATTTGAATATTTTGAATGGTCCTAAAAGTTACGTTAAAGTATCATTTTGCGTCGTGTAACATGGAAGTAACATAAAAGGTCAAAAGTAAAATAAAATGTTAGATAATTATGATTCTGGCTGTAGCGTTGCTAGAGCAATATTACAATATTATCCTATAAGGGAAAACAAAGGGTACAAAGCCCATGCATCTCGTCTGATTTTATTCCTTTTCATATTTACATAATCTTAAATGATAATTAAAGCCGATTAAGGAATGATTGAGAGCAACGGAGGATGAACTAACAATGAAAAATCCCCTTCCGGAGGTTTCAGTAAAGGTGTGGTGTTTTTTTTTAAATATCTTGTTTATTGAAAATTAGGTGAACTGATTAAGGATAAGTTATTGACATGGTATTACATCCAGGAGTCGGTGCTATGGATACACCTCGCTCTTGAGTAACATCTTAGGAAGAAAAAGAGGTAGAAAAATGGAGTAACAGAATAAGATGGGGGGTTGTACTGAAGGTTTCACCCTGTAACCCTTTTTTATTAGACATCACATACATTGTTCAGAACCCAAGTTAAGTAACTAGTGTGACTTAACTAGGATTTTAGAAATAACGATGGTGCCACAACACGCAGATTTTCTGTTCCGTGCGCAGACCCAAACCAATAAAGTTCGTTTTCTACTTACGATCGAGGACGTCGATAGAAAATGCATGCGGTACAAAGCCCATACAGCCACGTTTTCAGTTATTCTTTATTTATTCATGGTTTGATGGTGATTAGAAGTAATTATTAAAGAAAAGTTCCTTGAAGTTTTATAAAGGTTGTGGAAAAATGATAAAGAGAAAGTGATAACAAACGTTTAAATATTGGGTAACAAACAATGCACTTTTATTTAACTAGACTTATTTATATTCAACAAAACATAAGAAGTAAATTAAAGTGCTGTTCTACACTAACGTTTCTACGTTAATTTGTCATAGTTGTAATGAATCACAACCCCATAAATCCTTACTTCATTAGACATTAGATACGGGTTCATTCTTTCTTGGTTTAGTCCAAGGACTGACTATGATCCCCAACCACAGATTTCTTTCTTTTTCTCTATTTGTGAATTCCACTATTTGTGCATTTAATTGTCAAGTACATGCCAATTGCCAGTTTTTGAGTAATTTCCTAGGTTTCAGTAAAGATATGGGGTTTTACTGAAACCTCCTCGTAGCCTTCTTGAGAGAGCGCAAAAAGACACCTTCCACTGTTTTGTTTCACTTGCCGACAGTTATGCATATTCAGAAACACTCAGTGTGTAATAACCCACCATTATTACACACTTATATGAAACACAACACAAAATTAAAAAAGAAACGCAAAACCATTAAAGTGACGCTTCGCGGGGTCCCACAGGTTGACAAACATTTGACATTTTTTTTTAACTTTGTGATTCGGAAAACAAATTTTATTAAATCTTGCCTCAACAGTTACCACATTTAAATGCTGGTTTCAAGCACTATTATTAAATAGTCACAAGATCACGAGGCTAGTAGCCATCAATCGTTTTTTTTTCAATAGTATTATCATTCTAGGCTTTTGAATTTTTGCCGTAAATTTAATATTATAACAAACTCCCAGTTTGGATTCCAAAAACAGAAATCGACTACACTCGCTATTTTCAATCTGCTCAGTCACATTCTAACAAATCTTAATAATAATTTTTATACGACTGGTCTATTCTTTGATCTGACTAAAGCTTTCGACTTCGTTCCGCACGACCTACTGATTATTAAATTAGAACGTATTGGGATTAGAGGAATAGTGATAAACTGGATCACATCATACCTAACTGGTCGTAAGCAGTATGTTACGCTCAACGCAATGAAAAAATGAACTGACTTCATATAATTCCATTTGTAGAGAAAACATAGTCGGCATTCCCCAAGGTAGTGTATTAGGACCGCTCCTATTTACACTATATTTAAATGACATTCCAAAAGTGACTAGACATAAATGCACTTTGTTTGCTGATGACATCTCTATTATTGTGACATCGAACAAAACTAATGAAACAATTTTAAATCATGAAAAAGAAATCACTAATACAGTTGACAACATTATACAATGGCTCGAACAAAATAATCTAAAAATCAATCTTAAAAAATCTAAATACATACAATTTCATAAATCAAAATTCACTCAATACAACTCTGAATTAAATATCGCTAAACTTAATGAAGTTCCCCAAGTTAAGTTTCTTGCTGTTATCATTGATGAAAACCTAGGTTGGAAACAACATGTGAATGAATTAAGCAATAGAATAAATAAATACGTTTATGCTCTAAATTACATGCGACGCATAACAAATAAAAGAACAGTGATAATGTGTTACCATGCATATATAGAATCAGTACTACGGTACGGGATTATAACATGGGGAAATAGCACGAATGTAAACAGGGTATTTGTTTCGCAGAAAAAATGCATCCGTGCTATTACTGGTGTCGCCCCTGACGTATCCTGCCAACCGTTATTTAAAGAACTCAATTTGCTACCACTACCATCATTATACATCTATGAAATATCTTGTTTTGTTTATAAACATAAATCAATATTTAAAACGGCGAGTGAATCAAACTCTCGTTTGAAAAGAAACCCTCACAAGCTTGTTTTGAAGGTAACGCCAAAGTCAGCGAAATATAATAACAGTTGTTTGGCTATGTGTATACGAATCTTTAACAAGATACCGTTTAGTATTAAAATTTTACGTGAAAATTTATTTAAGAAAAAATTGTACAAATGGCTAAATGAAAATAATTTTTACAGCATTAATGAATTTTTTGACAAAACTTGACATGACATTTTTTATTATTATATCGCATATAATTAATTATAATATATAGCAGGATTTTAATAATAAATTAATTTTGTATTATTGTATAAAATATGTTTAGCTTTAAAAATTTGCATGCTACCACTAAGTTAGCTTAACATGTTGAGCTCATAAATGTATGTAAGACCTTTTATACCATGTTAAAAGCAAATAAATTATTATGATTATGATTATTCAAGACAACAACTGATGATTAGACCGCTATTATATACATACTTTTAATTTTTATGTTAAGTTTTAAAAAGCTTGCCGAGTGCGGTATATTCATTCTCCAACTGCTTCATAGTTTTTTTTAAACGCTGATGTTGTTACCGGATGCCTGGATGCCTGCCGGATGGTAGTTTAAACGAACTATTGGACGATGCAAGGTCGGCCGTGATCCCTACTAATATTATAAATGCGAAAGTAACTCTGTCTGTTTGTCTGTCTGCTACGCTTTCCCGCTTAAACCTCTCAACCGATTTTGATGAAATTTGGCGCAAACAATCTTTAGTCCCTGAGAAAGAACATAGGCTACCTTTTATTGCGAAAAAAAGGGATGAAGACGTTGAAATAGGGGTTGAACGTTTGTATGAGATTTCTTAATTTTAAAAGATAAAACCATGAAACTTTATATTTAAGCACTTGATAAGATATAATTAAACATTTGTTCTAGCGTTTTTGAAATTTCGACCTGTGAGGGGGTGAAATAAGGGTTGAAAGTTTGTATGGGATTTTGTCATTTTTGGGGATAAAACTATGAAACTTTATATTTAGGAACTTGATAAGAAATAAAAAAACAATTTGGTGTAGCGTTTTTGAAATTTCGACCTGTGAGGGGATGCAATAGAGGTTGAAAGTTTGTATGAAGTTCGTCATTTTGTAGATAAAAACATTACATTTTGTATTTAGGCACTAAATAAGAAACAAAAATCGTTTGTTCTAGCATTTTGAAATTTTTACCACTGTGAGGGTGAAATTCTACAAACGGAATTCCCGAAAATCGAACGGAACGGAACGGATCAAACACTTAAAGTAGCAGGTGTCCATTTAGAGAAAAACTGTTTTTCGCATGGCCAACTGTACGTGGCCTACTCGCGAGTGTCGAGTCCAAATAATCTCCACATTTTAACAAATAATAACAAAACAGCAAACGTTGTGTACAAAAGTGTTTTAAATTAGGTCATTTTAAAATATTTTTGTACACAACGTGACGCTGGCCCCTGTTAAGTTTCTCTTGGACATAAGGGACCAATAAATTTTCCTAGGTACTTTCTGCCACTTAATGGAATACATAGGTACCTTATACCTACTGTAAACAGATAATTTTTATTTTTTTTAAACATACCTACTCTCTTTTAATCAAATGGTATACCCAAATCTATACCGTTCTTTTAATATAATCATTAATATTCAAATTAATTTACTGTAACTGTGTAAATATTTGTTTCACGGCTAATTTGCTGAGCCGTTTGTTACAAAATTGGATATGGATAGTCTGAAATCTGAAAAAGAACATAAGTTACTTTTTATCAAAACACCACGCGGGCGAAGCCGCGGGCGGAAGCTAGTAATCTATAAAATCACCTATGGTGGCAAGCCGATTAAATACCGTTCAACTTATTTCTACTGTAATGGTTGTCCACTGAATTCCATTTAAGGATTTTAGTTTATTTATAATAAAGGGGATACAAATAACATTATCTTAGAAAAGAAGAATATTATAAATAACGCCTTTGTATTCAAATCTTATCCATTACATATTCTTACTAAGTTAAAAATGCAATGCTCTTTAATCGTCAATATTTAATTTTCAGCCTTGCCTTTTTACATGTTTAAATTAATGAAATTAAAAACAGGTTGGTTAAATGTACTGTATATATTATACTTTTTGTTGTGTTTTGTATTGATACGTTCATGGTGTACGACTTATAAGCTACGTTTTGTAACACCACTAATTTCTTTTAATAAATGAAAACAACTATTTCTAATTATAAATACTATTTCGACAATATTTAATGTTTTTCTTGTGTATTTTACTTCTATAAGAATGCGAACGGAGTACTATTAAATTAACCAAAATTAATTCCACTAAAGAAAACAGACCGCAATTAAACGCAGTTTTGACAACAATCGTCAACAATGGTGGAACGGATTCTGTGCTGTTACTGACGTTTTTTGGGCAGTGTTCGTTTTCTGATACGAAAATATCAATAATGTTCTATATTCCATACGAAATACGAATTGCGACAATATTGCAATAATATTTCGCTTATACTTTACTTAAAACGCTAAGAATGTGTGATGTTTGTTCAGAATTTTCGCAGCTTTTAGTGAATTGTAAGTTACATTGTTCCGAAAACCATCAAAAAAATTGGATTTTTAAAGAAGGATATTTGTTTTATTGTTGTTAGAAACCAGGCACGATAAAATATATAATGATATCCATGTATTTCTCATTTGTTTTAGGTGAAGCGAGATTGACTGATGATGCCTCCATATACCCAACAATCAGCCAATCTGATTTAGAAACTGTTCTAAATTACATTCTTTCGTGGCCTCAAAGGTAAATGACGAATATTATTATTTAGATAATATTATTATGTCTAAACCATTGATACACTGTTGTATTTCTTTGTTCCTTTCTTTTTGCCACTTGGTGGCAACATTAGAATTCGCTGCTATCTTATGGTTGTTTAAAGTTGAACTTATTAATTAATTTTAGACAATGCATGTGCTGCTATCGAGATGTGAAGAACTTTGAAAGGTTTTATTTAGTGGTTCAGAGTATACTTTGTCTATCAGTTTGTCAGCTAAAACAACTCAAAGATGACTTAATAGAAGCAGCTAAAGCGCTTCCACCTGAAGAAGACCATGATAAACCAATACCTCCAGATGAATGCTCAACACCAAACGAAGAGGAAAAAAGTATAGAGCCAAAACAGGAAACTCCTGAACCAGATAAATCACCACCACTAGAGCAGGATGAGTGTATTGATGATACAAAAGATGAAAAACCATCAACACCCACTGATGATTCTGAAGTGTGGCCTATGCAACAGAAAGAGAAACTTATGCATATAGTATCTAAAATATTTTTACTCAACTTTCCATTATATTTAGCCTGCAAACATTCTGCGTTAAGTCGTTTAGATGACCTTTCAGCTCAAGAAATATCAAATCTAAGTTCTTACTGTGACCTGCATGACACAGAAATACCAGCATACTTATTAAGAAATGTAAGTCTGTTTTGTAAGCTAGGAGGGGTCTGTGCTATGACCTCAGTATTTGAACATGCAACACCAAGTACACTACCTTTGTCTATGGCTCATGCAATAGTTGCAGCTGTTGGAAATCTGAAGTTGTGGTTGAACTTCAGGGCTGTAGCACAATTGTTTATGCCATTAAGAAGTAAAATATTACAATACATGTGTAATTTGGAAGACAAAGATCTTCGTGTTCCAGCTGTCAAATCTATGGCAGGTAAGTTGTACTCATTAAATACATTTTTTATCCAGTCTTTTGAGCATGCTTGTTCTATTAATTGTTAAGAGTATAAAATTGATGCTCAGGAATTCTGGAAACATTTTATAATCTATAAAAATAATCAAAATAATATTTTTAGTAGCTACAACAAAAATTTTAACGTACTTAGCTGTTTGTTATAACAATTACAAATAGGAAACTACATTCACATATTGATTTATGTATTCTTGTCAGATTTCATGTGGGGTGCTGCTAAAGAACCTTTGGATGCACCACTAGCTTTTGATCTGGATGGTCTGCAATTGGCATTCAAGTATTTCAACAGTAGCACACTTACAATGCGCCTGGCTGGGGTGAACCAGATAAATGCTCACATAGCTGCCCACAATGAACTGTGTGCAGGAGAACCTGCGGCTGATACAGAACTAACTGGACAGCAATTAGCAACATGGCTGACATATAATAACATCATTGAGCATTTATTTGGCCCTAATTTACATGTTGAGGTAAAGTCTTTTGAATAGCTATTCAATCTCTTTTGTGCTGCATGCGATTTTTATATATACTAAAATTATTGTAATATATATTATTGTAGTTTATGAAAACCAATCTGTTACTAAATCGAATAAATGTTAGCAAGCAATATAGCACAGTATTCTAATAATGGCAATTATGACCAATAATTTCAGACCAATTTGATTGTATAAAATAGTGCCTATATATCATAAAAATATGGAAACAGTTGCATTTGAAATAAATGTAAATAGAATATTAATTTGCATTTGAGTAAAACTTTATAGGCCCTTTTGTAAATCAGTTTTAGGTAATACCTTGTCTTTGCCAAGTATTTGTATATTGATAATGGATTTAGTGGCCTTCCACATTGATTCATTTGCAAAATAATTGTAATACTAACTTATTTATTTATTTATTTATTAAGTACTACCACATGACTTACATTATCACAATTGTATAGATTTAACAAAGGTTGCAAGAATTCTGATGTATGTCACAATAACGGCGTAAATAACATTCACCAAAATTATATTAAATTAGCAAAAAAAAGAAAAGATAATAACAAAATCAAACCAAAAAAATTTAAATTGATCCAAAGATTTTGAAAGAAATTTAACATTTAATTAAATTACATTGATAATACGATTATAATAATATTACATTGGGGTACACAAGTCAAAGTTATTACTGAAAAATTATATTCATTCAATAAAAATAAAATAGAAACATAAGAAAATTATAATTTAAGTTACAAGCATAAATCATACTAAACGTTAAATATTTTGAAAGAGGCTGACAAGCTTTTGCTTAAAACTATAGAAAGGTCTGATATTTTATTAGCAAAGTAGTTATAATCCCTACAAATTCGTGCTAGGGGAGACTGGCAACCCAGATTTGTCCTGGCAAAAGGCAAAGCAAAAGTCTTGGTTAAACAATGCCTAGGGTAATTAAATGGCACTGATAACTTCATTCGGGATAATAAATCATCGCACTGCACATGTCTACTTATGACCTTGTGAGCGAAACACATATCCAATAGGTGTCTACAACTGCAAAAACTTAGTCTCAGTTTGCTTATATATTCCATACAGTTGTAAGTTTCACTTTTTTGCATACTGTATTTGCTTCAAAAGATCGTAGGTGACTACATTAAATGTAAATATGTACTTATTTATAAGTTTTGATAATGAGTTAATGTAGACAAATGATGGTGAGAACCTCAATAAGTTAGCAAATAAATGTTAAAAAACAATAATATTCTGAGGGTTTAGGGTAGATCTGTTTTCAAAGAAGCATTATCGTTATAGGTTATAAAGCAATCACACATGATCCTGAAATTCTTGGCTGTCGAGGGCCGCGTGACAGCTGAGCATGTGGAGTTAGTATGGGCGGCAGCGCAGCTAAAGCACTGCGGCCGGCAGGTTTACGACCTGCTACCAGGATTTATTCGTGCACTAGCGCCAAAGCCTTGCGCACACCTATACAGCCTGTTGTGTGCATTGCCACCTAAAGAACATACTGAACAGGTATTTATTTGTCTGCCACTCATTCAAAATTTTGTAATTAAAATTACATAATATGCGCTAAATTTATTGGTTTCAGAAATTGTTAGATAAGATAATAATTATTAAGGTGCTGTGTTAAATATAGCAAGTTTAATTGATCCAATTGACAATTTAAATGTAACTAGGAAATAATGAATAATGCTGCTGCAAGTATAGAATTTCTGTTTTTGCCTGTGATAATTTCTCTATTATTTGCTTTTTTTATCAATAGAAAACATATGATATATATTTTGGGCAAATTGGGGTAACCAGACATAACTAACAAACACAATTGAAATTCAAATAATGTTGCTACATTAGTCCAGTGCTTATGTTTAACTAATTCTATTCTATTCTAAGTGCTTGTGCACATTTGTGTTTATTTGCTTAGTGCCTCACCACTACTGTATGTAAAGGTAACAATAATACTATGTTTTATGAACAGTAGCCAATTGCAGTTTGAAACTGTATAGCAGCTATTAATCTGTGTTATAAATTATTGCAATGACAGCTCTTGCATTTGAATAATGTTTACAACACAAACATAATGAGTTTAAATCACTGTATTAATGTATTTGACAAGATCCGTGGTCGAGTGACTCGCATGCCGGTTTTCATGGTAAAGCCAGTTCAAGGTCCCGGGTCTCGGCTCAGGTCTGGGTACCGTCGTTGTTTCTGAATTCCATAACACAAGTTCTTGAATTGGGTTCAGAACAATGTATGTGATGTCTAATTTTTATGTTTTTATATATAACAATAATCGTGATGATTGCTAACAGAGTTTATACTTGGCGTCGGCGTTGATGCGAGCGATGTGGTCACGAGGTACGGGGGGCGGGGGCGGGAGCGCGTCCGGTGGAGGGGGTACGGGTGCGGGGGCGGCGTCACCCGCCGCAGAACCGCTGCGGCCCGCGCCTGCCTGCAAGCCGCACCACAACTCCTCCTCCGAGGCCAGCGTCAGCATGGACCAAACCAACTCCGATGACGACCCGGTTAGTTGTTACTAACAGTTTCTCAAGTGAAAGCGCTTTTACTGGTATCGTCATCTATGCCAAGCTGGTAATAGTGCATCGCGCTCGCATTATAAACTTTTGAAATGAATCAATGAAATGAAACCGAATACTGCAACATTTCTTAAACATAATATTCAAGGGAATTCTTATAAAAGATTTTATTCTTTTCTTGTAACAATAGGCTTGTGTCCACTAACAATATCGGATGGTTTACAGTTTCTAATTATGAATTATGATATAGAGAAAACAAAAACTAAAACTATTTATCAAAATAATTAAAGATTATTATTATTTTGAGAAAATAAATTCGGAAAAAATAGGCATTAGGTCACGTGACGGTAAACACCAATCAGAAAGAGTTACGTCACGCCTTGCAAAGCATTATTGTTGTGGTTGACTTTTCATAGATTTTTCATTGTCACTTTGATACAATTTAACAGTTTGTTCTTAGTTAGACGACCGTTTGGTAAATGTTTGTGTGATGAATACGAGCACTTCTATAAATGTTAAATATCTATGCATCTTTTATGATATATCCGTTACACTAGTATCTTAAACACAAGCCTTACAGTGCTTACTTTGGGCTGGGCTAATTGGTGTGAATATAGGAAATATTATTATTATTATAGTTATATAATGAAAGCAAGCATAATATAGCCATGGAAGTGGGATTTACCAATGCAAATAGTTATCTATATATTATATATGTCTGAATTGGTTAAATAATTAACCAAAATTGTAGCCGTTATTGTTGGTAGATTTTTATAGCAATCGGAGACTTTTGTTCATAGGAATTCCGCAATGTTAAAACTTCGATGAAGTTTTAATATACAATTTTATACACAAGTATAAAATGTTTTTTATAAACTTGGCAGTTTTTCATTTTAGTGGAATCACTTATTGTCTTGTACCTATATATCTTTATTGTTTTGACATATTTATAGGTTAAACACACAAGAAATACTTACATCAAAATGATCTTTACAAAAAGATTCTGGTATTTGTTGATAAACAATGAATACCATTCCTCCTTGCAAGTTTTTCATTTTTCCGAAATTGTGGATTGTTTGTAACATATATAAATAATTTGTCTGGCTATTTTAAGCTTTTGCTTTACCATTGGGGCACTATACAGTACTTGTTATATGTGGGATTCATTGTTAATTGAATAATTCTTACAATAGTCGTACAGAGTATTGTTTGTTTTGCGAGGCGTGACGTCATTAAGACGCCATGACAGTCTTGAGCGTTTTCAAGGGAAATTTAAATTGGTTTTTTTTTAAGTGCAAAATACATATTATTAATGTACGATTTTATTCAAAATAAAAAATTTTGGGATAAAATACACATTGAGGTATATTATTAACCACTTTTCAAAATTTAGGCAACTAGCCTATTAAATTATTAACTTAAGTATATGCAAGCTATCCCTTTTTGTAAGCTCAAGTGCGAAAATAATTTCTCAATATTTTGTTCTTAGTGTGAAGAACTGAGTACGTCAGGCGAAGAGGCCGGACCGACGCCACGCAAACAAAGTAAACACCAACGTGAACTTACTGGTATAAAATTTGTTAAATGTAAATTGTATGTAAATTAAACAAAGTATGTTGCTTTAACACAACATGTTTAATTTGTAGCTGAGCAAGAATGGCTTCGCGAAGGAGAGGAATTGACTAAAAAGGAATGCTCTTCTCTAAAATCATGTCAAAAGTAAGTATATCGATTTTCAACCTCTTTCCTGCCTCTATAGAGATATTTCTCTTTCATTTTAAAATTGTTCTATATGGAATTTTTAAACATTTGAAACTTTGAAATAATTTTAATTCAAATCCATTTATGATAATATTCAGCAATGGACAAAACCAGAATTGGACCATGGTCTTCTTGAAGCTCAGGGTACTTCTCGAATGACTTGGACATTTAATCCAGCAGAAAAATTTTAATGTCCAAAAAAAAAACGACATAGAAATGACTGATAGATACTAGTGTTTTAGTAAATTAACTATTTGTTGTTTAAGCACCGTCGATTGAATAATTGAAGTAACGTTATTTTAATAAAAGAAAGCTCTCAATATAAATTCGTATCGCTAGACGCAGCAAGCGTGCGGGCAGCAGCGGCAGTGCTAGCAGTGGCGCCGAAGAATTACTTCGCCCACGTAAGAAGAAACTCTACAAAAAGCGCCATAAGCCCGGCAAGACTAGGCATTTCCGTGAGTGCATGGTCTCCCTACTTTACTCATGATTACTTACATGATAAATATCTTTTTCAATTTTGTATTATTATACCTACAATTTTCTTTAACCATTATGTCTAGTTTTGCAACAGGATTGTAACACTCAACAGTGTTGTCACCTGCTGGCACATTATTGTTTTTATTGAATATTGATAAACTAGAAAGAAAACAATCCAAACTTGATAGATTCGGTTATGTTTTATTAACTAAAATATTCAATTCATCAGCTACACAACTGAAGGCGACAGACCTAGCGGAGTCGGTGTCGGAGGTGGAAGAGGAATCTTCTGGAAGCGACACAGCGCATTGTCAGCTGTTATGTGACAACGTTGATGCTAGGTATGTTCAAAGAGTATGTAACCACTGGGTATGTTGGTTCAATATTCAACTACTCTAACATCCCACAGAGAAAAGCAAAACCTAGGAAAGCGAGTGTTAATACAGACTACATAAAACTAAATAGTTTTACATATTAAATATGCTAGTATGGAACAGATGCACGTCTTTAAGACATAGTGGTAGACACTTATTTCACTTCAAAATGCTGACGATAAGTGATACGTGATTTAATATTCTACCAAGGTTAATGACGCTCTTTATTTTTTCATTAAAAACTTTTTGTGAATAATTTTTATTATGGTGTTACCGTTATATATTTCGAAGACACTGCTTTTGATTTATTAACACCAATTTTTGTTTGATCAGGAGATTAATGGAGTTACGGTTAATGGAGAGTTATAAACGTCGAGGGGCGGAAGGCGAGGAGGAAGAAGGGAGTGCTTCTTCAGCGATGTCCCCTCATTCACATCCACACCTTGCCGATCTCGATGATGATGACTCGGCCTGCGAAGAAGAGCTCGCTCGACTTGCCGCGCAGGTTTGTAACTAACACAGAAAAGGTTCAATGAACTAAGACTAGGAAGTGCTTCATTCAGTCATGTCACTTCATACAAATTCACTCTTCACCGATATTAATGTCGACGAATCTATGTTTAGGGCCTCATTTAAATCTTCTAACAATAATAAGAAATGAGTTCACTGTCGTGTTGCATCTAAGTATTGTCAGTATCATCTTTCTTTGCTTGTTCTTCCCTAAACTTATTTAGAAGTTAGGAATGAAGCGAGGCACGATCACACCGTCTATTCAACGGTTTTGTATATTAGCAAAACTATCCTGTATGCAATATAATCAGTAGACTAATATTGTTTTATTTATTTATTTACGCCATGACTACAGTAAAGGTTGTTAATACAGATAAAGCCCTGCAATTATTATATGTGTTATTATGTTCATGTTAAATAATTTTATCCTTATTTCAGGCACAGTGTTTAACGGAATACCAAGGAGCTCGAGCAGGGGTAGGGGGAGGGGGTGCGGCGGCAGCACCCCCTTGCGATGTGGACGCCGTGTGCCGCCCCGGGAATACGCTACTATGGGATCTGTTGCAAGACGGGAACATCGTGAGTTTGATACACACCATATAGCATTGGGTTTACAAAATAATACTTAAATACATTATGTATGGCCGTGGAAATGTATTAGAATGTATTGTTTATTTTTTGTTTTTTTTTCACAGGAACAGTTGGGCGAAGGGTTAGCTTTAGAAGCAGAAAAGGCGCTTTGTGCACTGTTATGTTTTAGCACAGACAAATTCATAAGGATCAAATTTATCGAAGGATGTTTAGACAACCTCGCCAATCATAGGTATGGAGTATGTTTTTAAATGTGTAGTTATTATAATAAGCATTTTATTTATTATAACCCCTTTTTTCTATAGGTCTGTGGCAGTGTCTCTCCGCCTTTTGCCTAAGCTATTTTCTTCATTTCAACAATTACGGGGCATGGATATGCATCAGGTATATATATATCTGTAATCTCAAAAAACAATAGTTTGATCGTATATAAGGTATATATCTAATTATTTAATGGCAATTTGCACCAGAGATTTTCTCTAGTCTGTGTTAATATTGTTTTTTCCTTTGTATGTTTGACAAATGCATGGATTCCCTTATGTTTCTGATATAGATGATTGACACTTTTTATTAAAAAAGTTTCTTTTTGCTAGGTGGTAATGTGGGCGGAGCGCGAACGTGGTATGATGCGGCTATTCGTTGAAGATCTACGGCACTACATGCAGCAGCCGCGCGGCAGCGGTGATCATGCGCACTATGCTCATATAACTGAGCTAACAGTACGCTTACACTTCCTCACTGCGATATTTTCGCCCGTCGGCTCACCACCACACTTTAGGCAAGTTCTTTGTCTCATAATTTGTGACATAATTTTAGCTCCCCCGAAGTGATTAGGCCAGTGGAAAGCGCTTAAGAAATATCGTCTTTTCTAGTATGAAAAGATTTTTTATACTATACCTGCTCAGAAAGTGTTGTTTTTGTAAGTTGACTTTTTTCATTTAATCGTGTCTATGTAAATACAGTATATATTTAAATAAATATCCCAAATGAAATCTATAAGTGCAGGTGAAATTTTTATTATGAAGCCACCAAAACTATATAGAAAAGATGTCACCCAAGTACTTATTGAAACTTACTTCCTGAAATTTGAAAGAAGTAAATAAATACGACTAAGTGTTCATAAAAGGATTTCATGTCCTAAACTAGGTGTGGTATAAAGTACAATGTGTCACTTGAGAAAAGTGAGATTCCCGATCTCGGGTGCTTACAAAGCACCCTCGTCGATAGACGATCACTTTCTCCTCTCGGTAAAGAATCTTCTTGACACTTTTCTTTTTCAATGAACAGACTAACGGTTGAACAAGTGGAAGAGTTGTGGCAGTGCCTTGTGGTCCGTGGCGGGTCGGAATGCGCGGACTGCCTTTACTCGTGGCTGCTCTCGCATACGAAATCGCCTGAGCAACACGCGTTAGGATTGGATGCACTGCGCTTCTTATACGTTGAGAAGATGCCTACACTCGACCCTGAGGTAAGATTCTCGACGAGTTAGATTATTTGACCCATATTGGAGAACCCATATGAATGTAAACGATATTAATTTGGTTACGTCCTCTTTCGATATTCATTGCCGTCAGAACGTGGCTAGTATTTATTCCAAAATAATAAATTGTGTGTTATAATTTTGACTTCGTTCCTCTTCAATCGGAATATCCGCTAACTAATTATTGGATATATCTTTAGACAATGCAAATTTTCAATTAAAACTTTGCATTAAAGTTATAATAAACTTCTTTATCAAGAATTATGTTAATTTTGTCCGTAGACAATCAGCATAATGGGGCTAAGTCTGTACCAGCAACTATGCAATCTGGCCCGCATGGCGCTAGGTACTGGCGACTCTCGTGACTCGACGCACCCGCACACGCTAGCTATGGATCATTTGTGGAAGATAGCACTACGAGCTAATAGCACAGGTTAGTAGAATGACGGTTACTAAAGTTGAATATCAGCGCCATCTCTTGATAATCACATTGAAAAATTAAAGTCTGTCACGGTCTCAGTAACTCAATTGGAACAACAATCGCCCTAATTATTGAGAGGTTGTTATTTAATCCTTAAATAACAATCTTATATAATTCACATAGAAATGTTTGAGATAGATACATTTATAATTTAATTTGTGAAGCCAGCCTGTTTGATATTTTTTTATTTTCTTTGTAGATGTGTCAATGGGCGCGATTCAGTACCTGAATAGTTATTACATGGGCCAACAATTGCAACAGGAGGATGATTTCGTTTCCAAATGTATGTTCCATTTGTCATCTGCTGCGGAAAGGTTAATATCTAAGAATCAGGACGGCGAAACTTCAGCTACATCGTCTGAGACTACGTCAGAAGAAAAGAAAGAGACGGAGAAGATTGTAGATAAACAGAACATTTACGTACATATGACAGAAGAAGCTGCGTTACAATGTGTACAACGTGCGCTGTTACTACTGAAAACACATCTGGACACTTTTAAAAGAAGGTAGAAATCTCGTTACTTACACTAACAACTTACATTGACCATCTTTTTGTGTCTAGTAGTTTTTGGTGCTTCTTTACTTGTTAGTAGCTTTTGGTAAGTAATGATATGAGTTTTCTTTTTGTAAAGTTATTCTTTAAAGACATCTTTACATATCTTTTTGGACTTCAAATCAATGTAGATCGACAGGAGAGTGCAGGTAACTCGGGGTATAAGCCAATAACTAGTTTCAACCATCAAGGCGATCGAGTTGCTGAAGAAGCACCTATGATTTTGATCGAGGCAAATCCTTTTCGCTCAAGCTAATGACATTACTGAGCGAAGAAAAGATAGACACTAACATTAGTATATTTATACCATGTCTTAATTTCTTGAGGCTATTGTTTTCGATCTTCTGTGACAATGGCGAATTCAATGATGTCAAAGTATCACAGTCCCAATCGATCATATATCGATCATATTTAATTATGCTTAGTAAAAAAATTGATCTATTTACCAAGAAACATGAGGTATCTGCTTTTGCAAAAAGATATTCAAATCATTTGGTTGGTCCCTCACATAAAACAAAATACTTTGCCAAAAACTATTACAATATTAAATTGTACATATATAGCATTTAAAATTGTACAATGCTTTGCTATAAAGTATCGTAGACTAACCACAAAATAAATTTAAAAACAGATTGTTCAACTTATTGTGTGATCTGTGTATGTATAATATCAATGAATTCATAAATATGAGAAAAAAATGATTATGTTATTGTGCTCCTAGTATTTTTTTGACATTGTTTATTATATATTAGTATTTCATTGTGAAAGTTTTGAAATTGCAGTGATATTTTTATTAGCATTTAATTATGACATGAAATTAATCGTTATGAAATATTTAGATACGCGTACCACTTGCGGCGATGGGCGCTGGCTGAGAGCGGGGCGTGGGAGGGGTGCGGTGGGCCGGGCACGGTGCGGCTCACGCTGCAACCCGCAGGGGCGGGGCCACGCGCCTCACTCGCGCTCCACCACCACGACCTGGTGGCGCACCTGCGCGCGCACGTGCACCTCTGGTGGGAGAAGCAGGTAAAAAGGGAGACCCCATACGGACCGAAATGAACTTCAAAGGCAACGAACGTGAATTGTGCACTCCTAAGCGACAACATAAAAAAAGAAACCAACATACTTATATTATTCTAATTTATATGATTTAATTGGTAGTTTGAAGTAGGTCTCGTGAACGTAACTGCAAGTTACGTTGTGCTTTGACAAAAATAGTAAAAACTACAAGTAATGCACATTACAAGTTTGGCCTTGTTTGTTTGTTAATTTTTTTAAACAAAGCACCTATTAATGTTATTTTTACAGATACAAGGAGAAGAAGGTGTGACTGCGTTATCGACAGATGGTCCTCTGCGAATGATCACCCAAGGACAAGAGTTAACAATTGACTATGACGAGAGAACACTCTATGACATGGGGTTTAAAGATAACCAGGTTTGTTGACAGTCGGTAGATTGATGTATCTTACCACTTTAAAAATCGCAATAATAGTTTCGTTAGTAGATATTTTATTTTGTGTTTAATAATTTTCCAATTGCATAATAGTAAGATAGTTTCTATCGTATGCGCGAGAGACTGCGTTTTGTAGTAGATACCGTAGATGTACACTGACTGCATTTAAAAGTATTTGCTTGTACGGAATGTCGGATATCGCGTTCTCCCTTAATATTGTACTATAATGAATTTGTTGTTTAAGTGTTTTTTTCTTAAATTTTTCTTAGTTGGTATTCGTGTCAGTGGGCGTGGGTGGGCGAGGTGCGTGGGCGGAATGGCCATCGGCTCAACCTGCGCCCGCGCGAGCGCGTTTACCCACCCTTCTCTTGCTGGACCCAACGTGCTTCCACCAGCTATTCACGCTCATGCAGGCACTGGCGCAAATGAAGGAACCAGGACCCAGCTCGGTGAGTACATCCTCCTTGTCTATTTTCGCGTAGTGCTAGCCAACTTAGTATTATTTCTACCAAGGCTTGAACTTCTTTTCACTGAATGACAAGAACTCTCAAGGCGATGTTTTATACATGATGATTATACATGCAATTCGTGTAGTAAAGATTCCTAGATTTGAGACTTTGCTTAGACAACTATGAACTGTCATTTTACTATTTTCTTTACTGCTGATACATTGAGAACCTATCGTCAAATTTATACACAGAAGATTCATCTGGGTGACTGACTTTTAACTGCGCACATATAACGCCAAGAAGTTTATATTCTGTAGCTGTAGGATTGGCCAGCGTCTTATGAGGTTACGAGCAGTAGGCAGAAAATCGTACCTAAATTGTAGACTGAGATAGGCTTTTTTATAGTGTCACTAGGTTCAGTACTTAGTTGAAACTTAAGTGTCGCATACTAAGCGTCTCTAATGAATGACTAAGAAAAACTTCAAACTGTGCTTAGATAGTTGTATAAAAATTTCGTAATAAATTATATCATAAAATTATATGACCGATTAATAATAAATGAATAATATTTTATGTATTTAGTTTTCGATCACCGAAAAAGGCGATGATAGCCTTTAGTATTATCGTAAATTATTTGTATTGTTTTACAGGAACCTGTCGCCCATACAAAGGCCCAACTTCTTTCCCGACGTGTTTGGGATATCCTTCAAGCTGTTCCACTTAATCCAACGCTTTTAGAGGCCTTCCAAAACCCCACAGAAAGTAAACTGCCCGAGCTTCTCGATCCTACCAGCCCGCAGAAGCTCATGTATTCTTTACATATCATAGACAAACTTAGTTCAAATACCGCCCCTAACGTTAAGGAACCCACGAGTGTAGTAGATAAGAGTGAAGAGGAAAAAGTGTGTATTGACAATTGGAACGATCTTTTTATTAAGAAAGGTGGTTTGAGATTATTATACGACATTATGATGTCAGGTGAGTTAACTGGTTTTTTTATAAATACTGAAAAGATATAGAAATATTTTATCAATCAATCTTTTTTATTTAATAAAGAATAAAAAACGACAACTTCAGTTAAATTAATATTTAGAGTATGAATTAATTTTTGACTTATTGAGTTCATTATTTTTTCACTGGGTCTTTATTCTATTGGGCATTTTATATCATACAAACATTTTATTCGTATCAGGAGTACTTCAACGCAGTGACGACAGTGAATGGCGGCAAGACTGTTTAGCGTTGTTATTACAATTGCTGTGTCGTATTGGAACGTTACCATCTGCGGATCCCTCGCAAACACCTAAACTGCATCCGGTAATGTATTATATAAAAATAGATGCAATATACATCTAGAAATAAAATGCCAATAAAATAGAATGCCAATGTCGGTTAATGAAATTGAAAGGATTATAATGGTTATGCATATGAAGTACTGGCTGATCTCCGTGTTTTTAGTGAAAATAATCTAATATCCATATAAATTTCTTTATAGTTTATTTCTATGCTCACGAGAATCATGTTTAATAATAAAAACACGCCATATAACGGAATTATGATAATAGATATGTACTTATGTCTGAAGTTTATCAATAACCAGATAATGGAAATTCCCGGTTTTATTTTAACTCATATGTTTAAATCAGCACAAAATGATAATTTAAAAGTGCAAATTATATTTAGCGATATTGTATTATTGCAGTCGCTTCTGTCACTGATGACGGTTGAAGAGACGACAGACAGACTGATATCAATACTGTGCGAAGCCGCCACACTCAAGGAACCGACCACATACAAAACTGGATTTTGGGGGCGAGCACAGGTAATGTTACCGAATAATTTATTTATGACATTATTTGTTAATATCTTTTCCCCACGGCTTCACTCACGTTAATGTAGATTACCGATTTAAAGCGATATTTCAATCCCTCGGGAACAGTACTTTTTTCTAGATGAAATACCTACCTTGTCCTTTTCTGTATCCCAGACAAAGTGTATGCAAAATTTCATGATGTTCGCTTGAGTAGTAAAGACGTGAAAGTGTAACTAACAAACAAGCTCAGTTTAGTATTTATAATATAAATTATGATTACAATCAACTTATTTTTAAAGTATGTAAAATATTTGTTTGCATGTGGTAATAACAACACTGGTGGAAATAATTTGTTAGAAAATACACACAGGTCCTTTTAGGACATAACAGCAGTAGAACATAATGTACCACCAATTCAATCTGGTGAATGTCGAACTAAAAATTTTGAATTGGTTTTTTATTATCTAGAATTAGAAAAGATAGTCATAAAATAAAAAGTTTATACTGGTCGCAGTAGAAATCTTAGTCCAAACACATTTTCAGTTCAATGGAAACAATTAGGGCCCTCCGAACTCTTTCTGACATGAGTGTGACACTGCCTTACAGAATGGAATGATATGAAAAATTTATAATTTAAAGTGTGTATATGCGTGGGCGCAGGTGGTGCAACACGCGATGCGCATGTGCGTGTGGTGGGCGCGGGGAGGAGGGGACGCCGTTGCGCTCGCATGGTCCCTGCGGCGGGCAGCGCCTCGGCTGTTATTAGATGACGCTGATCCAGCTGTGAGTATTATAACACGATGCGATGCACAAATATATCAAACATTATATGATTGTAAACATTCATAGATTGGGTTGAATTAGATAAGCTGCGAAAAGGGCGTAAAAGAGTTATTTGTAATAATTTACAAGTTGCAAGAATATCCTTAACACATGTCTTACAATGCTT
Source organism: Calamotropha paludella (assembly GCA_927399485.1). Taxonomy (NCBI): domain Eukaryota; kingdom Metazoa; phylum Arthropoda; class Insecta; order Lepidoptera; family Crambidae; genus Calamotropha; species Calamotropha paludella. The sequence continues at coordinate 7,887,291 of OV656820.1, forward strand.
AATTTGGGCTAGGCTAATTGGTGTGAATGTAAGAAATATTATTATATAATTAGCGGACCTAGCTGATGATTTCCTGTCTTATTGCGGCACCATCTACCAGATCCAATCGTGGATTGTCCAATGCACGGATAATAAATAAATTCTAACCAGCCGCTTAGGAGGAGTTCAGTAACATACAGGTACTAGTTAAAATTATGTAAATAAAGAATATTAAACACGTTGTACGCTTCGTGATTAAACGTGTGCTTACGTTTGCTCCTCGCGACCCACCGGTGAGCCTTCCCATACTGATCCATTCAGGCCATGGGTATCACCAAGAGACACACCGGTGGGCCTCTTGCAATATCTCGAAATTTAAACGCTAACAGTCGCTGATAATTGTTTTCTATACGAATTAAAGCATTTTAGAAACTTCGGTATAAGAAACTCAATTTGATGAAAATAATCGATCACATGATTTTGGCTTACCGCGAACGGAAAGCTACGCTTGACCCACCGGTAGGTCGCGTGGCGTACAACGTGTTAACCGTGAACTTTAGGTTTTCATATAAATGTCCATCGTCGACAGGTGCGTCGTGAGGCGGGCAGCGCGCTATACCGGTTGTGTGCGGGTGGCGAGGTGGCGGTATTGGCGCCGCTGCTACAGCTGCTCTTGGAGCATTTGCCGCGTGCCGCCGACATGCGACCGCACCACACGCCGCAACATCAACATAACCACGAGGTGAGCTCACTACCTTTATACTAATACCACTAAACTATATGACAACCATTATGTTAGTCATCCTGCGATCACGGCTCCTGTAAAGTCGTCAAAACGTGAGGATCAAATATAAAATAAACTATGCGCAAAATCCGTAAAAAGTGCTTTATTTTTATATCACTAATACAACCCAAAAGCGGTTCTTTCTGTTAACTTTTCATAAGTTAACAACTTTAAAGCAAGATTTGGGTTTCATATTTATAAGCTGCCTTGTTAAAAGTGTCAGATATTTCTGTGTGTCTTATGTGAATTTATCTGATTAAAATTTAAGTATTTTCCGCAAAACACCTGGATATGAATTGTTATAGCTGGCATCCAGAATGACGTCACTCGATAGTTAACACTGGAACCGAACTTAAGATTTTTGATGAATATTTACTGTCGTGTTACGTAAGCCAGTAACCTACGATGACGATTTGGCTGGTTATTTACACGCAAAGTTCTTAATCAAAAAGGAAATTTTAACTTTAATTTCTTTTATAATACACTTATTTGCAACACTTTGAAAACTTGGGTTGAAAGACTTTATACCTATATATGTATACGTTGTAATGAATGTAAACCATTCCTAATGTATACGTTGGGGAAATGCTAGTGCTAAAGAGGTCTTAAATTAACTGTGTTACAGGTTGTTCATCATCACGCGGAAGAAGGCAAAGAACCCTATGGACCAGCATGCCGGGACTATTTTTGGTTGGTCTGCCGACTAATAGACGGTTTGCCTGAAGACTTTTTCAAAGGTTTGTTACGCAAACCATAAAAAATCTAATAATAGTTGATCGTATAAAAACTAATTTCTAAACAGTAAAAGCTTATTAACTTTCTAACTTTCTCGCTTCTTCATTAAAATGGTAGCCCCTTATTGGACAATTAACTGCGTTAAATATCCAGATTAAGTAAAGTAATATAAACTAGAAAAAGTGTGTAATTTCTATGAAAATCACCTTATTTATAATAATTAAAACATATGTATATAAAGTCTTGTTTGTTTTCACTCCCTTATTTTAATAGAAGGTGCAACATCTGAAGACAGCGGTGCGCCAGATCTCAACGAACTATGCGAACAAATCAGTTCCTCGTTAGAGAAGCGTGAGATCATTGAAAAGCGCACTGAGCCATGTACACCGGATGACGGTCTCTACGGCCAGCTGAGTCTACTCACACATTTGCTCAAGCACCCGCTCAGATTCAAAACCTCTGAGCAGGGCACCAGGACGCTGGAAATGGTAAAATTTTAATATCGCGATTATACACCCGCATTTACAAAATTGTTATAATGTAGTAATTTAAAAATCCACAAATCTTAAATTTGTATATTGACTTAATAATCATCGTAATGTCTTATAACGATATTGATGGGTCATTTTGTAGTCACTTTATAAATAATAGTATTAATTAGTTAATGCCGAGAACCAGAATTAATTGCCTCACTTATTTTTGTTCCGAAAAGTTTGTCTATATTATTTATTTGTGGAGATTAATGTTCGTGTAAATAAGCAACGTATTAATGAAATATTGACTAGATTATGTTAATAACTTTGACTAATACGTTGATTATTTGGTAGGTATTCGGCTTCCTGTTTGACGTGCCTAACCCTGATCAGAGAAACTTGCCAAAGTGCAAATCGCAAAAGTCTCGTGCGGCGGCCTACGACTTGCTAGTGGAATTAGTTCGAGGAGCTCCGGATAATTACATGGTGTTACATCATAAACTTATGGAACACCATAAACCTGGTAAGTTCTTAAGTTCTGCTCAATGAATAAATTGCATTTGACAAAAATCTGTTAATTTAGATATTATGCCCCAGCCATAAAAACAAAACGTGTTTGTATTTCAACACTCTTTAAAAGCATGTTTATTTTATGTTGACATGTTTTTTCATGCGGAGTTCTGTACTTCTACTATTTCTCTTTATTTAAATTATTATTTAGAAGAGCCCACAGACTGTAGATCCTGCTATTTATAAGTTTTATGTGGCATGTATTTACACTTATTTATGTCAGAGCCAATATACATTATTAATTTTTTGGAGCTGTATGAAAATATACAAATACTACAAGAAGTTTCTATACTTTTAAAAACGGAAATTGAATATTTATTTACAATTAAACTGATGAAAACAAATGGGTCTCTCTTTTGTATATTTTTAATCATGTTAATTAAAACGGGTACTTAAAAAAATTCAATGTTGTCAATTAGACCTCTATCTAATGATTTAAAGCTACTTAAAGAGTTAACCCTCTTAAAAAGTTATATTAATGATGTAATCAAACGTTTTAAAGTGATAAACAGTTGAAAACTTAAAACTGAGATCTTATAAATAATCAATGGTACTATCGAAGCCTTTGGCACCTTATTAGTCTTGAGTCGAAAGTCGCTAGCACATTGCACGATGCCTATCGCTTCAGGCCACGCCCCGCTGCATTCATTCAATGGTGCGGGTGCGCAAACAAGCAAGTGAGAGCAGATTGACATTATCGATCACACAAGGGCGATTTTAAAACTAGTTGTTTATGATTGGCCGAAGTATAAATCGTAGTAAAATACGAAGCCAATTAGGGGCCGTGTGGGTGTGTCCGATGCGATCAGTTCAAACGAATATTTCTACAAAGTGGAAAGGCACGAGAGACCTCGATAGTACATGCCTAAAAGAATTGTTTTAGCTTTTTAGCTTAGTTGTAGCAACAATGACTTAGGTTTTACGTAACGTTGACGTCATATAGGTCCCCAATCATCATATCCTTGGGACTACTGGCCGGCTGAGGAATCTCGTTCGGAATGCGGTTACGTGGGTCTGACTAACTTGGGCGCTACTTGCTATATGGCGTCGTGTATGCAGCACCTATACATGATGCCCCAAGCCCGGGCCGCTGTGTTACGCGCAGACCCCGCTGCGAGTCGACACTCACCCACCTTACATGAGATGCAGAGGATGTTCGCCTATCTTATGGTAAGATGGCTCGCGAGTCAGAGTTTCAGATGCCCCTCTATTCTTATAAGTAGCCGTTACACGATTATTCACTTCACTTGAATCGGGACATGACCAATATATTCTATCAGTATTCCAACAAATGTTAAATTTTATTTACAAAATCTCAATTTAAACTTTAGCACAATCCTACATTTTTTTTTAATTTAAGGTTGTTCGTCTCTTGCAATTTATAAGGCGCAATAAAATAAATTTGCAAGTTGCGAGTTTACTTATTTACGTAATTAGTGTCATTCATTGAGTCCTAGAAGTAAATAACTAGAGAAATGATAGAATAACCGAATCAAATCACAATGTCTCTAACTTAAGTTTATTGTCAACAGTAAGTAAATGGGTAATCAAAATCAAGGGGAGAGAAGCAACCCCCAGTTCATTTATCACGCTTTCTGTTTCAATTGATTGATTGATTGATTTCCTTGGATAATCTCTCACGACATGCATATACAATTTTTTCCAAAATTTCGGATCACTTTAAATGTCTTTTTTAATAACCAATAGGAAAGCGAGCGTAAGGCATACAACCCTCGCAGCTTCTGCAAGGTATATCAGATGGACCACCAACCATTAAACACCGGTGAACAGAAGGATATGGCCGAGTTCTTCATCGACTTGGTGTCCAAACTCGAGGAAATGACGCCTGAGCTCAAGAAGCTGGTGAAAACTCTGTTCTGTGGCGTGCTCAGCAATAACGTCGTATCTTTGGTGAGTACTATAGCCTAAAACGGCTCTGACATATGTAAAAAACAAAATTAAGTAGTTGTTCTGGATATATTTCGTTATAAATATAATAAAAATGAAATAAAATAATCAAAAATATAAAGTGTTAATCTTTTTAATAGTTTTTATATTGCCTCACAAGAACAGAAAAGACAATGCTAAATTGACATTGACACTACAACTGGCAAATTCTATTGTTGACTCTTTTATTTTCATAATATATTTGTACTAAGTTCGGGTGTGCTAGACCAGGAATTACGCGCACAGTTACGGGCCGCAGATAAATAGGCCTAACGAAGGAATGCGTTTTTTGCTTTGACGTGTGTAGTTGTGATGTCAATGTGTTGATTTTGCTTCTTTGTTAGGACTGTCCGCACGTGTCGCGTACCCTGGAGGAGTTCTACACGGTTCGGTGCCAGGTGGCAGACATGCGCAACCTGCATCAGAGTCTTGACGAGGTCACCGTTAAGGACACGCTCGAAGGCGATAACTGCTATACCTGTTCGCACTGCGCCGCCAAAGTGCGCGCCGAGAAACGGTAACCACTAAGAAAACAAAGTCCTTCTTTTGATACGAAATTTAAGTTCTATATAGGAAAAAATTTGCACTGCAGCAAGAAACAAAATTGAGTTTTTTTCTAAGATATCGTTTAAAAATAGTTGTTATCAAATGCCTAAAGGGCACACTATGATGAAACTCTGTTGGGGAATTAGTATATTTAAGCACTCAAATTCGACAGGACCACTCACTCATGGTAACATAGTAGTTTGAATCCTGAATAGAATAAAATGAGACCTAGAAAAAAAATTGGCTATTTAATGTCAACTCTAGTTACTATGCTATAAGAACGAATTCATGACTTAAGGTACTTTAAATCGATTATTTCGTTATGTAGAGTAACTTGGTAGATAGGCAATTTATGCTCTATTATGCTTTATTACGTTCTGTAATTAGATTCACGATGTAACGAGATAAAATAATTGTTTAGGATATTATAAAGGCCCTTTGAGTTAGTTAAAAAATTAAATAAAGTTAACTTCCTTTATTCATCAATGAAACAAACATGAATTCGAAACTTACTTGGCAGTGCCTGCTTCAAGAAGTTGCCGCGCATCCTTTGCTTCAACACGATGCGGTATACGTTCAACATGCTGACCATGCTAAAGGAGAAGGTCAACACGCACTTCTCATTTCCCATGCGGCTAGACATGTCGGGATATGTGGAGAAACACCTCATGCCTGCTCAGTATCAAGGTTTGTATTGATGTTTTTAATTTTATTTTTTGCATTTACAATGCTATAATTATGTCTATCCATACTAATATTATAAATGGGAAAGTGTGTCTGTCTGTTTGTCTTTCTTTCACGGCAAAACGGAGCGATGAATTGACATGATTTTTTAAGTGGAGATAGTTGAAGGGATGGAGAGTTACATAAGCTACTTTTTGCCCCTTTCTAACCCCCCACTTCCCAAAAATGGGGGGTGGAAGTTTGTATGGAGCATTTCGCAATTTTCAAGGTAGAAAGCTAAAAATTGGTATGCTGACTATTTATGACTACCAAAATAGTCAGCATACCAATCTGCACCCAACCCCTTAAAAGAGGGGGTGAAATTTTATATGAGACCTTTCGCAGTTTTCAAGGCAGGAAGCTAAAATCGGCACACAGACTCTTTGTTACTAACGAAAATACCTGCCATTTTTTAGAAATCCTCCCCCAGCCCCTAAAATAGGGGATGGAAATGTGTGTGAGACTCCGCAAAATTAGAAAAGATTCTTTAATACAAACGAATAATAAAATAATTTAATTAAAACGAATTAAATAAAACAATATTAAAAACATTAAATCTTACCATAAATCACTCAGCTTTTGAGAAAATAAACATTATAAACATAAATAAGTGTAACTCATGGATACCGATAGATGGCGCTGATATGTTCACGATAGGTTTAATTGTTTAGTTCAAACATTAATAACAGATGGCAGTATTGAAATAAAATAAATAACGTGTAAAATTCTGTTCCGAGTTCTCTTCTGTGTTCAGTGGAACAGTGCTACCCCGAATTTAACGCGAGCGAAGCCGCGGGCAAAAGCTAGTAAGATATAAAATACGCGTACAGAAAAAAGGCCACGCCACCGAGCCCTGAGGTAGGCCATAGGCAAAAGGTCGGAGGCGTGGTCGTTTTTGATATGCGTATTTTATATGTTAAGGTTGGTATTATTGGAGAATATCGGTAAGATTGTGACTGTAAAGGCTAATAAATTTATTCAATTTCAATTAATTTGATTGTATGAAAAATAAAAGCATTTGTTACCGATTTACGGTAATTTAAAGACTAATGTATTTTGTTATTTATTTAATATGAAAGTATATGAATGTACATAGAAAATAGCAATTTAAGCTGAAAAAACTATAGCATGAATCCAACTAAATTATTTGAAGCATAATTGTCGAATGGAATTGAATCATTTCATCAGCCTTATAATGCTCACAGCTGGGCAGGCATCCTCAACATCTCGATATACCTGTTGTCTACTTGGCATCTTTGTAGATAGTAGAAAAAATATCTGTCTATTTAACCAGCGGCCGATGACGTAAGACTTTGCTGCTGCTCAATTCGAGTTTAATTGACTATTATTTATTAAAATATCCTTCATTTTCGTTTAATAGATATTTTGAAGAGTAGGGTTTAAATATGTTAAACTGATTAAAATAATTTAATTTATGTGTATATGGTTACTTCTTTTTTCAATAATGAAACTTTTATTATAACTTTTTATTTTTCTATTTGTAGAAGAAAAACGAAAATCAGAAGAGTTTAAAAAAGATGGTGAAAGCAGTCCGACCGTGGAAACTGAAGACAATTCTGAATTTGAAGAACATTATGAGTGAGTAATTATCGATTAGATGAATTTGTACACTTAATTAATGCATTTGAGTCGATTGACTTATTTAATCATTAAAGTTATGTTTAATTTATAAGTTTTACGAAATTATCTTGTGTTATTCTGTTCTAAAAGTGATTATATTCATATCGCAACACCCAAACTAGAAAAAACGTGTATATGTATAACATATTATTGGAGCGGAGCGAGCGCAGCTCCCATGGATCAGCTGCAATGGCGCGATGTCTGTTACGCTATAACTTCCCGAGTTCTTAACCGATTTAAATATTTTTTGTGTGGAATTGAATCAACAGGTTTAGGACCAGATTGTGACGGAGTTTAGAAATTCGCAAAAATTTTTTTTTCTTTTTTTAGGTATTACGCTCCGTTCCAATATATGGTGCTAGCGTAACTTTATGCTTAGCGACTGCATCCCCTAGTTTATATATGCTTGCGAATATTATAACAGAGTTGGACCCGAATTAAAAAGTAACATTGCAAACAATCAATGAATGCATCTTTCAAAGTTAACGACTTTATTCATAGTTTAAAAATAATGTCAATATACTAGAGTACATTACAGTACATAGTATATATATTGGTTAAATTAAATGGTTCCCTAAAAAATATGATTCATAATCATACAATTATAATTTACAATTTCATATTAATTAATATCATGCAAACAAAACCTAACTGACTGATGATGTTATATATTGATAATCATTTTCACTAATCAATCGTCAAATTTAAATATTGCATGATGTATCTTTTAATAGTTTTTTTTTTAAATTGTGCTTGCAATTGCATTGCGTTTGTAAATCAGTATACAATAAAAATGCCAATAAAGTGTCTTTATAGCTTGTTAAATCTTACATCGTTGTCTAAACAATGAGATTAGATTACTTCCTTTTTTGTAATGATTTGATTAACGCCTTATTATAATGGCAGGTACGAACTAATAGGCGTGACAGTACACACGGGCACAGCGGACGGCGGACATTATTACTCGTTCATCCGGGATCGCGAGCACGAACACCATGACCGTTGGCTGTTGTTCAACGACGCAGAAGTCAAACCCTTCGACCCCGCCCATATAGCTGCCGAGTGTTTCGGTGGAGAGATGACGGTGAGTGTTTTTATAGTTTAAGTATTTTTCTATTGATAAACTATTATATAAGCATACAAATATACTTTGTGGCAATAGTGGCAACTATTGGCTAGACTTGCTCGCTCATTATTATATATTTTATAGTAATTCATTCTTACACTTTCGCATTGTCAACTTATTGAAATTAAACAATTATTACAGATTTGCAAAAATACTCTCAACTTAAAAAAAAAGTTGCTTTCTTATTTATAAATATTTATTGTCAACATTATGTTTAACATATTGACTTCTATTCCGTACAGAGTAAAACATACGATTCAGTCACGGATAAGTTCATGGATTTCTCATTCGAAAAGACAAACAGCGCATACATGCTGTTCTACGAGCTCAGTCCGCCACGTAGCCAGCGTGGCTCTGATTGCGGCCAACAGGAGGAAGCACAGGTAATACTGATATCATATTATGTCAATACAAGTAAATAGTCATATTCCCTTACAATTTACATCAAAACTAATAGTCGCTCTGAAGTTAGCTAGGATTCGTATAGTACGATAAAAAGCGTGTTTTTGGTGTAGGAATATAGTGTTCATACTGCCAGGTGCACCACTGCAACTAGTATGGTTTGGTGCCAGATATAATGGCCCCTCATGTGATTGGCTCACTCAAGTGAACCTTCAGGTTTTACTAGCGCCATACTTGAGTTATAATAAAAAGAATGTTAATAAGCGTTTTCATGCGCTTCTGTTAAATTCATCATAATGAAAAAATATGTTTCGACTATGTCATATCTGCTACAGTCGTCGAGAGCAGAGGAAAGTTCGAGTTTGGCGTCGGAGCGACGAAACAGCGACGCGCTGCATGTGACGTTGCCGCCGGATTTGCTTAAGTGGATATGGGACGATAATATGCAGTTCCTTCATGATAAGAACATCTTTCAACACGCATATTTCACGTAAGTCTACTTTGAATACGACATAAACGTTCAAAAAAATATTTTGAAAACATGTTGTTATAGATAGACCAAATTGCATATATTATAATTACATTTTCTTAAATATACACTTCTTATTAGGTGTGTTTGTAATGCTATAAGTAATTTGACCAATTGGGATTCTCTGAGAAGGGCATCAACGAATATACGTAAAGGTGTAAATGATTGCTTCAGATTCATGGGTCAGATGTGCAGTTCAGTGCCTCAGTCGCTGTTGACGTTGCGACCGGAAATCACGGAGGTGGCTGCGCGGCTCTCGACATCTTTCTTCATAGAGACCTTTATACACGCCAAAGAAAAGGTAAAGCTACTTACCATTTGCTAGAACTTTGCTGGATATTTGGCGGGTACACATAGACGTCACCCGAAAAATGCATTGTTTTTAGAAATCCTTATTGCCTTGCAGCGCAATAATTTTGCTGGCTTTTATCACTTTATCTACCATTATCGATCATTTCGGGATCATTAAACAGTTATATCGATACTGTAAAATGTCAAAAAAAGAAAATAATTCCATAAAATTTTAACATGTAATTTATAGTCGATAGTACTTTCAAGAATTTGCGCCCTATTTTTTTTCTGCAAATATGTATATATGTTAAGTTACCTTCAAAATCCAATTAGAAAAATTATTTTTTAAATTATAACTCTCTCAAATAATAGGGAATCTCAGATTTATGATAATTGTTGAAAATACTTTATTTCACATTTATTTAACTATAACTATTTTTTGTAGCCTACAATGGTGTCATGGGTAGAGTTGGTTACGAAACAGTTTAACGCGTCCGCTGCGGCGTCTGAGTGGTTTCTGGGGCATATGGCTGACGATACATGGTGGCCCATGCAGGTATAGTAATATGTAAAATAATACGAAATATATTAAAGGACGTGGAACCGATATACTATACGTATTTAATATTTCAGGTGCTAATAAAGTGTCCAAATCAGATGGTGAGGCAGATGTTTCAAAGACTATGTATGCATGTAATACAAAGGCTGAGGTAAGCGACTATCTTTTTGCCAATAGCTTACTAATCCTATCACTATGTTCTAACTTTGACGTTTGATTGTTGCAGATCTAGTCATTGTGCCTTATACCTACAGGGTGTAGAAGAAGGCGAGGATAATAGCAAGTTGGGAGAAGCGAGTTGTGTTACTAGGTTTATAAGAATGTTGTTGTCCTTGGTAAGTTTTATTTTGCCATTATTATTATGTATTTAATTACTAAATAAATCCTAGCAGTTTTCCTTTGTGATGTAGAATGATAGTTGATATATAATAGTTTCCTGTTATAAAGCTAAGATTATTGCTTGTTCATTATATATGCCTTTATCGTACTCATAATTAGTAACTCGCATAACATTTTAGAGTACAGGGAGTATCAGAAAGTGTCGATAAAGAATAAGGTCGTGACAATTCAATCTGAGTTAACTCCTTTTGTTTTTATAGAATTATGAATTGAAATTATATTGCTTGTTATACTGAAATATGAAAACAATATTATTTATATATCTATTGTTAAATGTTATAAAGATAACACTCAATTGTTATAATTAAAAATCGTTCATATTAAAAATTATTTAAATTTAAGAATAAATTTTATAACAAACCCACCAGGCAAAATAAATAGATGTTATTGATAAGTTTTATCAATAACATCTATTTATTTTGCCAAGCTTTCGCCTGGCCATGTGGTAATGAAGAAGTTTTACCGCGATTGTTTTGTAATAGATGGAGAACGGTGCACGTTCGCACCTACGGCACTTGACAGAGTACTTCAGTCTGCTTTACGAGTTCAGCAAGATGGGCGAAGAGGAGGGCCGCTTCATGTTGCGTATCAACGCAATTTCAACTATGCTCTCTTTTTACCTCGGTCACACGCACACGGTAATACTACAGTGAACACATGGGATTATATATTGTGCTAATATGGCTGACTGTTGTAGGAGTCAGTGAGATTAATAATAAGGTAGGCGAGCTGTACTTAATTTTACTCACTATGGAAACATACATCCATGTATAAACAGAAAATAAATTCTGTTACATACTTCCTTAAAATTAATTAAAGATTTTTTAGATAAGGGGTGTGTATTTCCCGCTTTATAACAAGCTCTCTAGCCTTGTCACAATCTCGTAGTCTCGAGAAAGGTATAATAAAAAAACGTTAGGATGTATCACGGAAATTAGGGTAGTCTAATGATCTAGTTTTTTTTTCTAAGGCGGAATCCCCTACGGAAGAAGCGAGTGGTAGCGGCAGCACTAATACCGAGAGCGCTGGAGACAAACTGAGACCGGGTGCGCTAGACAAGATGGTGGCGTTAGTGGCTGGGTTGGTGGAACGCTCTAGAGATGCCGCTGGACACCTAGCGCTTCAGGAACCGGATGCGCGCGCGCTGTTACACGCCAAGGTGACTGAGAGCAATCGTGATCAATCATTCTTGATATATATTTTCCTATTACTATTCTCTATCGTAAATGCAAAGCAGTTGACGTTATATCACAGTTACAAAACCAGAAAAAAGGTGGACCCGAAAAATTCGTATACTTACTTTTAAACTACACGCGTTCGTTATGTTGCATATATGTAAGTGGATTTCTTTATAAAATAAGTGACTGGAATATATTAATAACACTAGTTATTTCTTTTTAGGGATTCCCATTTATATACCAACAGACCCGTGACTGCCTAAATCTTCAACAAACGCGGTCTCTAATATTCGCGCTGTGCCGATGGAACGAGCCACTAGCTCAGAAAATTGTTAGCATGATATTTCAAGCCATCGCCAAGCATTCTGAAGTAAGCCTGTTAATTTGTACTTATACTTACTGGATTAAACTTTTGTAATGTTCGATATCTCATAACTGACCTATATTGACTCCAAATTTTAATGTCATGGATGGATGATAAAAATTAAACCAACGACCGTAGGAGCTTATTGGACATAATTAATAATAAATGTTTTGTATAATGTTATGATTTCATTACAGAATATAATTACAGCATTCCTTTATTCTTACACTATTATGTATTCTGTGCCTAAGTTATCGATAAGTATATTTCTGTGGTAAAAATAGCTTTTGTGTTACACAGAGTTGCGGACCGTTTTTTAAGTTGCTAACCCTGCTGGTTGAGGGCAGTGGGGGAGGGGCGGGCGCTACGGGTGGGTTGCCGTGTTTCACTCAGTTAGTGCTCGCGCGTCTTTGGGACGTGGCGGACGTATGTCCGCACGCTGCGCTCGAGTGGCTCGCGCTGCAGGTCAGTATTACTCAATGCTGCTTTACAATTAGTATTAAGTAGACGCTGATAGAATAAGTGAGCCTATTATACCATTATGGATTTATTATAAAAAAATATTTTAATGGGATAAGAATCAGACAGAGATTTCTGTGGCAAGTAAGACTTTTAAATCTGGTAAATTAATACTTAAGTAATACATTTAAGAAACATTTGTTTATATACAGATTTTATTAAAGTTATATGAAGTATCCAATAAATGAAAACAAAAAAAAATACTTTAGTGATATCAAAGAATTCGGTAATTTTATACTTATTATATTCCACAACGCCAAGTCAATAATCCAATGGGAAATACATTTTTTGTAGGTACCCCGTAACAAAGCGGCGCACGCATGGGCCCTCCGTACAGCGGATCGCTGGGTTGAGCAGCAGCTGCTGGCGTCATGCGTGGCGCGGGTTCGAGCGGCCGCCGCGCTCTTGTTGGTGGCACTAGTGCCGTCACAACACTTTCGCGCCGGCTACACGCGTGCGCGGCCCCCGCCCGCATCCCCGCATCCCGCCAAATTGCCCGACACCGCGCACCATACTTTACATCAGGTTTGCATTAGCAGCGACTTCTTTTTATCGTATTAACACATATAAGTTGTCGCCTGTTAAGTTGATAAAGAATATACATAGTCTGATGCGAACTTAATGGCGACACGGAACACCGCGTGAAGCTATGTGCAGAACATAATATTTAGGTACTATCGAAGCCTCTGGCGCCTTATCAGTCCTAAGTCGAAAGTCGCTAGCACACTGCACGATGCCTATCGCGTCAGGCCACGCCCCGCTCCATTCATTCAACAATGGCGCGCGTGTGCAAACAAGCAAGTGAGAGCAGATTGACAGTTGACAATACTGACATCAAGGGCGATTTTAAAATTAGTTGTTTATGATTGGCCGTAGTAAACACGAAGCCAATCAGGGGTCGTGTGGGCGTGTCCGATGCGATCAGTTTTAACGAATATTTCTACAAAGTGGTAAGGCACGAGAGACCTCGATAGTACCTGCGGGAGGTAAAAGGACGCGCCGGCTGGCCCGCCCCTGCCTTCAATCACTCGCTCACAGTCCAAGCGCCGTTGAGATACAATATTATGACTTGTATGATGTTATTATCTGGTGCCTTGTCTTTAAAACACAAGGTGTAAACCAAGAAAAACGTTCAATAAATTCACTACGATTGTAACCAATTATCTATAAAAAATAAAATATGTACATAAATATTAGACAACTCAAATACATACCAGGTATACCGGTATGACGTGAGCGTTAAGATACAAATGTGTCGATAATGAACATTTGTTGTGAACATCACAACAAATGTTCATGTGAACATCTGTCTAACATATTTAATATACATCATGTCATTGAACAAACAACATCATTTTTTTCATCATGTTAAATATGTCGAATTTTGTACCAGAAAGTGATGATTTGCGGAAAGCATTAATTTTTTGATTTCATTTGAAGAAAAGTGCTGCAGAGTCGCATCGAATGCTTGTTGAGGCATATGGTGATCATGTTCTATCAGTAGCAACATGCAAAAGCTGGTTTGAACGGTTCAGAGATAATGATTTTGATATGAGAAATGAAGGACGCGGAAGACCATCAAAAAACTTTGAAGACGCCGAATTGCAAGCAATATTGTATGAAGATGATACTTCTAGTCAAAAGCGAATGGCAACAATGTTAAATGTTGCACAATAAACAATTTCTGCCCGTATAAAGCTATGAGAAAAGTCCAAAAGTGTGGACAATGGTTTCCACAGGAATTGAATGAAAGACAGGTGGAAAACCGAAAAAACACTTGTGAAATTTTGCTTCAAAGACAAGAAAGACAATCAGTTTTGCATCGAATTGTTTCTGGCGATGAAAAATAGATTTATTTTAAGAATCCTAAACGGAAAAAATCATGGGTTAATCCGGGACAACCATCAACATCGACTGCAAAACCAGATCGATTCGGTAAGAAGACAATGCTATGTGTTTGGTTGGATCAGAATGGTGTGGTGTATCATGAGCTTCTAAAACGCGGTGAAACTTAATACTAATCCCTACAGACACCAAATGATCAAATGAACCATGAATTGATCGAAAAAAGATCTGAATGGGCCAGAAGACGCGGCAAAGTAATTTTGTTACACGACAATGCACCTACACACAAATCAAAACCGGTTCAGGATACAATCAAAGCACTTGGCTAGGAGCTGCTACCCCGCCCGCCGTATTCACCAGAGTTGGCTCCTTCCGACTACCATTGGTTTTCATTGATGGGCCACGCATTTGCTGAGCAGCACTTCGATTCCTACGAAGAAGCCGAAAATTGGGTGTCTGATTGGTTTGCTTCATAAGACGAACATTTCTATTGGCGTAGTGTCCATAAATTGCCAGAAAGGTGATCGAGATGTGTATAAAGCAATGGTCAATACCTTGAATATTTTTTTTTACTTTACCATTCAAAATTAGTGTTTCATTTTATTAAAAAACGCTCATTTCATACCGGTATACCTATGTAGATTTGAACCCAAGTTAAGTAGCTAAAGCACTTGTGTTATGGAATACAGAAACAATGATGATAATACAACACCCAGACCCGAGACAATAAAAAAAATCGTTTTCTATATTGACCCGGCCGGGATCGAACCCGGGAACCGTGGCGTTATCATGAAAACCGGGACGGGAGCCACTTGACCACGGAGGCCATCGTCGTCGTCCTATTTACTTAAGATTTAAATTGCTTTAGACTACCAATTGACTTTTAAAGACAACTGAAATTCTATTATGAATTTATATGAACAGTTATTTTTTATAACCTGTTTAATTATGGGCATATAGTAGAAAAACCCAATTGATAATGGAGCGGAAAGGAGCGTTTGTAATTTGTTATACAAATATCTACATACTTATCGAGTGTCGTATCGATAATTTCATAATCTGGCGCTAAATTGACCAGCATACATAAAACCAGATATAGTGTAAAGCTTTACTTAATTAGATGGACTAATTAAAATAATATTATTCTTCACATCTGGCAGGTGTACACGATGTTATTGGGGAAGCTAAAAGCGGCCCGCAAGTACACAGACATCGCGGTGCACGGCACTATGAAGTTGACGGCTTATTTCGGCGTCATGTCTTACTGCGTCGTCAGCAGGGTGGAGAAGTTAATGGTGAGTGGTTTTTAGGAAACAAAGAATATCTGACTAACGACAGATTTTTATATGTACAATGAATACTGCATTTTCAACTCTAACTGAGACTAATATGTATTCCAGTCTGCAAATTCCGAATAAGTTCATAATTACACTTTACCGACTTTTTGCTTGGGGACATTATATTATATTTGTGAGGCAAATAGTAAATTTGGTCTGTATTATTAGTTATTAATAACGAATCTAGATTATATGCTGTAGGTATTATAAAAATTATGGGTATAATAGTAGGTATTATAAAAATTATGGGTATAATTTTTATTATACCTACCACACATTCACCTCATAGTTGGTGTAACGATTTTTCACCTCCTTCACGCCGGTTTAAGTATAATTAAATCTAAAAATCCTTACTAATATGACTGCTTAGATTTCTTAACAATTGTTGTTTTATGAATCAACAATGTTGTTTTGATGTGTCTGGATGGATTTTGTAATATATATATCTATGTTATCAAACTACAATTGGGTCTACATATTGTTACCCATTTACTTTAATGATTAATTTTTATTGCAGTTCGGTCAATACTTCAACGACTTATGGGAGTTATATCATCCAGCGATATCAGAGCCCTCCGTAGCAGTGCATCCAAATAAACAAGCATTGCTCACCTTCTGGCACGCGGTCTCAATAGACTGTCCAGAGAATGTACAGCTTGCCGTTTCTAACCAGCGGCTTACTAAACACATAGCCTTCAATTATATACTGTGAGTGCTTTATTACACTATGCTTAGTCTTCAAGTACTACGTCATAATAGGAACACACAATAGTTAAACAAACACTCCTAATTCTCGCACGTTACCTGTTAATTGCGAAGAAAAACCATGAAAATAAAAGTGTCAATTTAACTTATATTATTATCAAAATAATTACAGTGCTGTTCTTCCACCGCATCATTTATTACAAAAATTAATGAAATAGAGATTGCATGCGTGTCTTCTCGTTCCCATGTAAACATTTTTTTACATTTGTATTTTATGTTTGTGTACACAGAGCGGATCACGAAGACGGCGAAGTGGTAGCATACAATCGCGCGATGTTACCACCTTACTATGCGCTATTGCGGCTATGCTGTCGACGGTCGAGTGCGTTTGCTCGTTCCCTTGCGCAGCATCAAAACATACATTGGGCGTTTCGGAACATCGCACCGCACGCGCATTTATATCCGGGTGCCGCTGATGAATTACTAAGGTATTAACACAGGTCGTACACTCAAATATATTTAATATATTTGTCTATTATAATAATATTTGTTACTATCACACCAATTAGCCTAGCTCGCATTAAGGCTTGTGTTATGGGTACTAGGGCAACGAAGAGACACATATGTTACATGGACATGTAATATTTATAGAAATATATAGATACCCATAACTCAGATACAAATGCTTGTATTCGTCACACAAACATCTGCCCCTTCGTACCCAGGACCGTCGGTGCAAAAGGCAGAATTGTGCATAATTTTAAATAGTTTACCAACTCTTATCTTCGAGTTTTTTCGCACAAGAACTTCACATGTCCGCAAAATAGTTTGGTAATTCGCTACTTATGAAATACCAGTATTGATATATAACTGACAATATGTGGATTAATCACGGTTATCTTTACTTGTATTGACGCAGACTAGCGCGTCTGCTAGCGGCTCGGGGTGCCCCTGGTGCAGGCACAGGGGCGGGGACGGGAGCAGGGACTGGCGCGGGCAGCAGTAATAGCAGTAGCAGTAGTAGCCACAGCGGGGGTGAAGCGGACGTACGGGAAGCGGCCGCCTTCCGACGAAGCACGCTCGCCGCTTACCTGCAGGGGGAACTTACGCGACATTCCGGTATGTGCGACAAAGCAGGTGGTGTATAGGCTAACGTGTTTATCAACAGGCGCAGACAGCAGTAGAAGGCACAACGGGAAGAAACTGACTTACGGAAAACGGCTGCCTTTCGATTAAGCACAGTAAAAGCATTCCAGTATGTGCAACAATGCAAGTTAGAAAGTTGTGTGTTCAGGTTTGTGCCTTTATTAACGCCACGCGCAAAAGTGGTAACAGTAGTATAGTGATAGCGGCTGTGACGTGGACAGTCAGAAGCAGAATTTTCCTAACTAGTAATCACAGCGACAGATCACCAAAAGTCGGTTGTCCTACGATGGTGTATACTCATGGCCTACATAGAAGGTGAACTCAAATAACATTCCAGTATGTGTGCATGTCGTGGTTTGAGTTGGGATGAGACCGGGGGTAATAATGGGGAAAACGTGAGTAATATCAGCCAGTTGGATGTGCGAGTAGCAGTCATCTAGCGGAGCATTCTCGTTTGTTTGCTTAAGAGATATATCACGGCAAATTCTGGTACGTACTCACTAAAGGAGGCAGATTTTATCACCCACACTTAAGTTTGATGCTTCGGCTATAAAATCAGTGCTGGTACGCTTACCTATAGTTGTGTTTAACCATTTCTACGAATTCTTATTTGTCTTCGCCTAACAATGTTTTTGTTACAGGTCTCAATGGCAGGACGTGTTGGACAACTTTAATATCCGCCTTTTGCACACTAGTCGAGAATGAAGATGATAGGTTATATGTTGTATACAACGGTGGACTACAAATGACATTTGAAGTAAGAACATATGGTGTTATTAATAATACTATTTTAAAATTCGTAATTCAGGCGCGAATTCAATTATCTAATACTATAATAACTTATTTGCTAAGATTCTTTATTACCTATATTATTCCAGGCTTTACAAAGTTTACACGCAGTATACATGGAGGGGGGAGCTGGATCAGCCAGTAGTAGCGCAAGCGTTCGTGGAGAGCTAGCAGGGGCTTTGAGATGGGCCGCCGCGCTATTAAGGACGTTGCGAACTCGCCGCGATACGAAAGAAGCGCGTGCGTTACTACTGGCTTGTAAAGACTGGCCAGAGTGCGCGAGAAGACTGGTAGCTATGTTGGCCGCACACCATCGCCTCGACCACTTACGGGTGCCGTCGCTAGGTGAGTCACGCTCTCCTTGTTCTTAGTCTATTAGAGTACCCTTGCTGGGGCACAAACCTTCCTTATCTAAGAAAATGGTACAGTCCGATGAAAAATGAATAGCGGTTCAGGTGTTAGCTGCCAACGCGGACACGCGCATGTATATGGAACGCATTGGATGGCTGCGGGGGAAGGGGGCCGCCCCGTGATTTTCGGAGAAACCTTAAGTCACAATCGGGCCACACGGTCTATGTATATCCCTTTCACTAGCCGAGGCTGTTCCCCTACAGCCTCGGCTAGTTGATATATGACCATGTGTACGCATAAGGGAACTAAACGCTGTCTTGAAACGAATTTTTTGTTAGTCGTCTGTTAAAACCGAGCATAAACGTTATCTTTATCGTTTTTTTTTGGGATAGGGCTACATCCTAAAAGTGCTCTTATGTGCCCATTTTTGTATGGGGAACTACACGAATTTACTCTAAAGAGTTAAGTTTTTTTTTAACTTTTCTCTAACATTTTTCATTTGCAAAAATATTGCATCTTGACAATGTATGTATGTTTTTCATAATATTCCAAAGAGTTAAAAAACAGTGTCTAACAGCGGAGCCACTATCTCGATACGCCACGACACAAAATCCATTCTATCAAAACTGTTAAAAGTTATTATTTTCTATTAGATTTTTATATAACAATATATATTATATATTGGCAATACCTACCTACTTCTGCAAAAATGACATATCATATATAATTAAAATATTCATATAATTTTTTTATGTTCCGTTACAGTTGTCAGTTATTTTCGTAATCTGACAATGATACCTGTGACGCAATGTGGTACGGGATATAGGCATTCTCCTTTCCAAATTAAATTTTCAAGTACTTAATTTATAACAAAAATAATATCTTACTTGGTTTTGTAAGTGCTTCCTAAATAACATAAAAGACATGGAGCAAAAATCTTGTAACGATTTGTTTCAGTGCCTTTTAATGAAGTGTACCTGGACAACTTTTTCATACAAATACTCGATGGGTCGCTAATGAATGTCAGTTCGGTCTCCTCCTAAACCTCCTCCAACACTCCTTAAGGGGCCGTCCATTAATCACGTGAAGCCCCCCCCTCCTTCCTGTATCACGTGTATTTTTTAGTACCTACAAAGAATTTAATGTTTTATTCAATATTTCTAAACTACGGGTATAAGTATCATCTAATTTTATTATAGAAAATTGAAGACTACATAATAACGTTTAGAGGTAGACAGAAAGGTTGCAGTTTGTTACTGACTGACATAAAAATAATGAAAGAAATGAGAAAAACTTGTTTGTACTAATTACATGAACATACCTTTAATGTACAGTATCCTCGGACCACGGATTGGCAAGACTTTCTTGCAGCATCTTGCAAGTCAGTTGTTGGCACAGTGCTTTGTTGAAGATCTACATCGGTTTCAGCAAGCCACTGGGCGTCATCATTTTCACGCATTACGCAGATAATCTATCTCGATCTACCGTTCGGTCGTTATGTGAGGATGCGGAAAGGGTGTGCATCTCTAGACTATTATTGCTAGGATTCAGTTGCTTGTGACAAGAATTCACATGTGCTTTAGCTTTTTTCTTCATACAGAAGCCGCTTTCGTTTTGTACGCATTTGCCGAAAAAATAAATACACGTGATATATTACTACACCCCACCTCCCCCTTGTGATATTTCGTGATTTTTTATGGACCCCTCCCCCCCCCTTTCGAGCCTCACGTGATTAATGGACAGCCCCTAACCGTTTACTTCACAGGTGTACTTCGTGAGCTGGTGTTGATCGGCGGTGGCGCCGCTCTGGGCGCACTGGTGCCCCTGGCGGCGACGGCCCGTGGAGAGCAGCGAGCGCGCTCACACTTGCACGCGTGCGGAGCACGACAGGCTCCACATACACCAGCTCCCGACGCCCACCGCCCTTATCACAAACTCATCGGTAACCATAATAAATATTCACAATAATATTTGACACACAGATCACACGGTTGTTAGTTCAATACTAAACGTTTTTTAAACCAATTTAGTCTATACGTTAATATAAAGTGGAGATTATTAATAAAATAATTAAAATTTCATCTACGAGCACGTGATTGATAATGGCCGGAATTGGCTATAGTGACGTCACCTGCTTGTTGACAGTAAATGTCAGTCTTAAGTTTTTGTATGGTGTTGTGTAACGATTTGACAGCTAATAGTTTGTCTCCACACAGGTGTCGTCATAACATCATGTAACCTACATAAAGGTTTGTCTTTTGCGTTTTGGCAGGTTTTTTATTAATTTCATTTTAATGGTGATATTTATAGAAAATTGTATTATAACGAACTATTTGAGATATTTTCGTAAAACCTGTCAAATATGATATTTGCATTATCATTAGAATCGTACGTCAGTTTATTATTTACATAACAATTTTTTTTTTTAATTAATTTTGTATACGTCAGTCGTTGAATATGTCAGTTATATAACATTGATATTTTCACGTTCGGAGTAATTAGTCTATTATTGTGATTGTGTTTTTATAGTATTATATTACAGTAATATAACACATTTGTTTTCGTTGGCCGGCACTTTCACTTTGGAGCTCAGATAGTAGAGAGAGAGAGAGAAATAGTAATAGTGAGTGCGATACAAACCCCTATTTTCAATACTTTTTTTTATTGCAACTGAAAACCAAATCTTTCTCTTGTTAGGAGTAAACATGGTGCTGAGCTACCACCTATTTTCATACTGATGCAGCACCCACTCGCCTTAGTACTGGTTCATTATTGAAAAATCTCAATATATTTACTTTGTGTCTTCTGTATTACTATGAAATAAAGTTTTTAATTGCTCTACATAAGTATAATGACCTGTTTTCATTCCAGACATATGCTGTCGTGTGGCGCGCACGCAACGTTGCATGTCTGATCAGTTGGTGATGTTGTCAGCTTTATGCGCACTGGAGGCGGTACCACTTCGGTTTAACTACTTCGCCGCTTTCTGGCGGGACGTAGCCGCTTCACCGGTAATGCTCTTATCTAAACACAAAGATCTCATTTCAAGTAAAGTATATCTTATTATATCCTTCAGAATATAAATAACCGAGTAACGACGAGAGTTGATATTAGACAACGCTTTTTTACGGTCTTATAGAATCAAATTAATAATTTATCTCAAGCCACGCAAATCTTGAAAAAAATAGAGAAACCAAACCACTTGGCTTAGGTTGAAAAATATAAGGTTAAATATTAAGACGTAATGGGATACTTATTCTTTTTTGCAATACCTACACATTATTGTGTAGTATTAAAATTTTTATCGAGTGATGTCTGTTATTATAACATGTAAAAAACATGCTTTTTTATACAATATTTTTTTACAGGCGGACGCAAAACTAGAAGAGATGCTTCTAGAATGTAGTGTGGTTTCAGAGTATATGGACGCCATATTACTCGATGAGCGGGAGTCCCTGGAAGATCCTGCCATTTACCAATTCATGCTCCATTACTATCCTAAGGTAATTTTGTTATTAATAAATTTTACAAGGAAAATGTACTCCCACGGGGTTACTATAGACTGGAACTTCTATTAAACTTAAACAATAGTAAACGTTGGCATGATATAATAATGTACGGTTTCAACCGGAATCTTGAAACAGTGTGGAACCTCTTAACGAGATCAAACCATATTCTTATCGTGAGTTAGCATTCCGATGTTGGTGATCTAGGCGACTGTTGATCGCGACTGGAGAGCCGCGACCCAAGCCGCCTTCACCTGGCGACCACCACCGCCAGTCATCAAACAATTTTTTTATAAACAGTTATGTTTTACTTCTAGTTTAGCTATGTCGTACAATTTACCTGCAACAAAATTATTATTAAACTACAGCTGTTTGACGTAAAACGTTACGTGACGTAAAC
This sequence comes from Calamotropha paludella, assembly GCA_927399485.1. Classification (NCBI taxonomy): domain Eukaryota; kingdom Metazoa; phylum Arthropoda; class Insecta; order Lepidoptera; family Crambidae; genus Calamotropha; species Calamotropha paludella. Next base: position 7,910,135 of record OV656820.1, read on the forward strand.
GGTCGCGGTCGCCTGTCGCGGTTGCGCCTGCGGTTCGGTTGGCGGTAGCCAACTTCGGTATGCTAACTTTAGACCTATTTTCATACACTTGTTTTTTTCTCCTAGACTTCTTCTTTTGTAAGAACTAATTAAAACTATCTACATTAATCTTTAAGCCTTTATTTCCTGTAGTACCATGCGCTAATCTAGGCTTTTCACTGCTTTGATGAAGGCGATTAATACTGTTCTTGGAACCAGGATAGTGCATGGTTAAATCTTACATTTTACTTAGATGGGAGGGGGAGGTTTATGGAGCGGAGCGGAAGCGTTGGCAGAAGAGGTGCGAGTAGCGGCTTCGGCTACTGGTGGGGGGCGGAGTCTCGCCCACGCGGCCCGAGCCCTCGCACTCGCCGCGTCCCGCCGCCCCGCTCCGCCGCCCGCGCCCGCGCGTGCTCTCAGAGCCGCCGCCCTCGCGCTCCAGCAACGGCTACACCGTGACACGGGTATAGTTCGCGTCATGTAACTTGAGACAAACTTTTTTTTAACCCAGGGAAACCTTTTTTTTTATTTATCGAGGATGGGTTCGCTCTTGATCCCAATCAAGCCCGGGGACCAAGACAGAATCTACGATGGAACGAGCTAACCCAGAAGGTATCTATTCACCCTGGCTTTGAAAATGGACGGATTATAAGTTTACTATAATACTATTAATTACTAAACATAGCACTACCAATTTTTTTGTTCTATATAAAGTTTTGTATATATATAATTACATATTTTAAGCCTCCCACTAACTTTGATAATAGACACGAGTTAGAGATATATAGAATCGCAATAACAGCAATAATGCGCAGAAATTACGTGCGTGATTTCATAAACACATTTGACTTATGTGACGGGGATCTTACTATGCACCGTCTTTTGGCAATGGAAACTGCCGAAACATCAATTGTCAAAAACACATTCTGTTTATTTTTTTACAATTAAGATATATTTTATTTATTTTTGTACCGAATGCTTGCAGCTGTTAACAAAACTTTAACCCAACTGCAAGTTTACATTTGCAAAACAATATAGTTAACATATAAAGTAGTAAGTATATTCAAATCAAGCTGTGCTCGGCTTGCTTCAGAAGGCTCTTATTTTGCTGACTATACCATAGAAGTAACCTTAATTACTTCTTTTCATATCAGCTGCTATCTGCAAGAAAAGTGCTGTTAAAATCGATCCACTATTTAGTAGATGAGCCGTAACAAACAGACAAATACACAAGCGAAAATAGATTAATCTTAATATATACATATAAATTACACCGTGTAAAGTTTGATCCAACTTGAAAGATAGGATAGGTTTCAATTTATAACACAGCAACGCGTGGCTGGGTCAGCTAGTAATATTATATATATATATATAGTAATTTCATATAAATTTAGTAAAAAAATATTATTTTGAAATTATAAATAAACAGTTCCATTTTATTAATAATTATAAAAAAACACTTTTCGAAATATACATCTATGCATTGTATTATAACTGAATACGCTAATTTCGAACCTGATTATCCATTCAGGGGAGGAGGAAAGCTCAGACGTAGAGACGCCAGCTGAGCCGGTTGGTACCGGTTCCCGGTGCCGCACGCCATCAGGCAGCGAACCGGAAGAGCCACCGGAAGAGTTGCCCGCCGATGAGCACGACGAGCCTCCACCACGCGCACCTGATACTCGTGCAATCATAGCCCACGCCGCGCACGCTATACTTGCCGCCACTGCACACGTTGCGGACGCGTAGCTGTAAGTAAAGCCGTTAATACGCAGCAAAGGCTGTCATTATCTACCATAATAAAGCCAGCCGTTCACCAAGAGTGCGAAGAAACCGTGGGTACGATACGAGATGGCCGCAGCTGACGTGTACATATCTCTGCGTTCGCCACAACTCTGCAATGCTGCAATATCAGAACCGTTTGAAAGTAGAGTGATGTACGGAATAAGTATTTTGTTTCCCTTCAAATTGCTTCAAGTCCACTTGCGATTTTACGAAAACAAGAAATGAGGGTGCGTAAAATATTTCTATAGCTAGATATTCGTACCAGAAAAGACAATTTTTAATTTTTATAACCTCCTGTTTTTATTGAATCATTTAAAAGTATAGCAGATATAAAATAATAATAAGACTCGTATTTTAACTTTTTAACATTTGCGGATCTTTCGCCAGAATATTTTTAGTGTTTACCTTTGTCAGAAAATTAAAAAGCGTCTGTCACAAATGTCCTTGCCATATTAATTATTTCTCTAGATGAAACAAATAAAAATTTAATTATTCTGCCCAATGATCTGCACATGTATGAAATATAAAATACCTACGTAAAAAAAAAAGAAAAAAACAAAAAAAGGGTAACTCATTTTTACTATATTTTGTATAGTCAATAAAAACAGGAGATTGTAAAAAATTTATATTGTCAATTATTATCTGAAGCCATTGAGACTACTAGCTACTGGATTTCGAAGCGTTACATAAGTGGTACATCAAATGTTCAACCACATTCCAGTAATTGCTGTTTAAATTACTATCCAATCCATAATATCAAAATGCAGTGATACACGGCAAGATTTTGTGGACGGAAACACTATTCCTAGTAGGACAATACCATGGTGTAAAATCAATTATCGATAAAATGTCTTTTAGAGTGAAGGCATTGCTACAACAACTGATTATTGTTATTTTAACACATTTATGAGAACTGTCTCTAGTTTCAACATAATAAACAGGGATGCACCTTCTATGCTAAACTTACTATTGCTCATTGTAGGCTTTGACGGTCGAATGTTAGCAAGGCATAATCCCTCGATAGTCTTAAACACCTTGAAATTATAACACTATTAGTCAAGTCCTTTGAAGAATAATTGCCGACATTTTTACCTGGATATTAAATTTAATCTACATGTTGCACATAGCGTAGGCGTTATCCAAAATAATGTTAGTAGTTTCTGGGGAGTCTGTATTGAAGCTTTGTTTACTTTAACCAGTCTTGGTGAACGTAACTGAGTAGGGAAATCGTTGTACAGCACAACATACCTGAATTGCTAGTAATTATTATCTCGATTAGCTCAATATTACAAAGAAACTATATATTTTTCCGGTTATGTAGTCAACGGCAGGTCAATCTACCCAAAATGTTAATTACCGTATTTTTTCTCAATCAATATCGACTGAGGAAAAATATGTTTTATTGTAGGTTGATGTGTTGTTCATTGTACATCTTAAGTCATTATATTTTAACTGCTATGTTGGAAGTGCAAGTGGTGTAAAGATTTACTAATGTTCACCTAGAGTGTTGTATTATATTTAAAGTAAATGATATTGAATAACGATACATCGATGTTTAGCTTACATTCCAAAAGTCAGGCCATTGGGTTCAATGCCCTAACTTTGTTTAAAGACCTATTTAACTATTAAAACCTGATGTTAATCCTTTTTGGCAGTTTTAAGTAACATGTCGCCAAATGACACTAAGCTGATAGAGAGGATTACGACAAATACAAACTTGTACTCATCGAGAAGGAATATGTTAAGAAAATCAGCGCCTTTCGTAACTCTTACTATATTTTCTTATACAATAGTCATAGATAATAGTTTATATTAGATATTTATTGCATGTCTTTTTTTCATTATTAATTATTAAATATATCTGGAAGCTATAGAGCCTTCAGATATATTTAATAATTAATAATGTACTAATTTGTCAAATTCATTGGACTTAAATAGTAATTATTAATTTATTCCTTCTTTATGAATGCAGAAAGGGTCATCTACGAAAAGATGGCAGATCGAACGTTTTGCAGATGCTAAAAATCCCATGTTGTAGTCATAGAGTTCAATAAAATATCTTTATGCCTTCAAAAAGAGCTGATTTCTATTGTTATATTAAGTTGTGGTGTACGCCATCGTATCGTGGTCAATGACCTTTTGTTAGTTAAGTAAAAAATATTCTATTTCATAAAGTTTTGCCTATGTTCGTATGCACTGGTATGTACACACTATACACACAGACGGACACCTTTGTAAATAAAGATCAGATCTTCGGGTACATATTTAAGGTGGCTTATAAAAATAATACTCGTAAAATGTGTAGTTTCATTAGGCCTTTATTTGTATGAAATCATAAAAAAATATCAACACTAAATGAAATTACATTTTGTAATAGTTTACGGATTGACTATAACATTTTAAAATATTTAGCGATCTATAATTAACACGAAATATATATGAAATTTAAATTCATCCATAACTTCGAGTGGAATCATAGCATTCCATTCGCCCGATGCAATAACACGTCGCTCCCTATTTACCTAACATATATATGCACCCTAATAAAAGATCTTTATTTGTTTCAAACCCACTCTGAAGCAATACATATGGTAGAATGCTATGTGAAATAGAACATTTGCAGTATTGTGTATGAGAGACATCGATGCGACTGAAACATTTTATGAAATGGTTGTAATTGTAAAGATCTTTATGTGAATATAATATGCGGTTCCAAAACAAATTCAAGACAGTGAAGGTTGTTGATTATGCATGAAATTTCAAGAGCATTTTTATAAATAAAAAATATATTTTTTATCTTTAACATTGCTTAGTATCTGTGTAAAAATTATATGAACCGTATATTATGTCACTTTGTGATCGGACAAAGAGAAAATGTGGTGAAATTTTATATCGTTTTTTAATTTTATAGTTAGTGGGTAGATATTTCTGTAATTCAGGGGTAGCTGTTACTGTATCACTTGTTCATTGTAAGTTGGAACTGTTCAGTACTTTTTCGAAATGTCTATGATACATTTTGAATGACTATGGAACTTGTTAGTTTTACAAATTCCTATCCCAACGGCTGCTTAATTTTTAACAGGCATGAATAGTATGTATATTTGGTTTTACTTATTTTATTTGAAAGTGTACCATTGCTGAATTTCGTAATACCTTCTATAAATTTCCACGATCTTCTTTTTATGAACCGCGGTATATTAAGGCAGTTCATTCCAGTTGGGTATGAAATACTTTCTTTGTTGCTGAAACCTTAATGATTTTTATATAAAAGAATCTCCGATAATTAGGTTTCAATCGCGAAAAAATGAAACTTTGATCGATTGAGTTTTTTTGTGAGTTATTAATATTATTGTATGTAATAAAACGTGTACAGTTTCATAATATTATAATTATTCGGCATGAGACTTTGTGAATGCAAGAGTAGTTTTCATACTTTTCTCGAAATCAAATAACTGGTACTACTATGTATTTATCTCGGTATTGAAATACTTATATAGTTTTTTTTTGTTTTGAACTTGTGTAAAAACATTACGTTTCGGCTGTGAAAGGTTTGTTAGTTTAAGATGTTACGTGTACCTATTAAAAAGATTTTCCGCTTACTGTGTCCGAGTCTGAGCTTACGTATAACAAATAGAACATATTGTAAGTCGATATTCCCGTCCATGGCGCGTACTTTAAGTTTTCTTTCGCTTCATTGAAAATTAGGCCAGTACAATTTAGTCAAATGCATCACGTAAACGAAAATGAAAAAAAAAAGTAATATTTTGTACTGTTTTATTCTTCCCAATGGCGGGCCGACCGAGACTTTCGCCATTTTCATACTGACGAATTCATGATGAAAAATTAACTGCAACTACAACTATAATATTTGGATCGTAATGAAAATGGATGACCTTGTTTTGATTACGGTTACTTTGTTAGTGTAGTAGCTTAACTCTTATTCATGTTGGTGTTAAATTAGTACTTACAAAAATGTAATAGTTCAAAGTCGATCCCATAATATAACACTGCCCAAAATTATGACATTAAAACAAATACACGTATTATATAGTAGGTATAAGACGATACATCCCCCAACGCGTAGACAATCTTGTAAGTAGATGATGTAATGACGAATTACATTGTGTCCAAGTTTTTAAATTTTTATAGTGTTTGCAACACTATTTAATGGTATCCATCACAAATTTAGTTAATGATTTAGATTTTATTATGAAAAAACTGAGAAATTTACGTGATTAAGATATTTATATAGGTATATACATGTATATTTCTCGAATATCCTTATTCATCTTAACTGTCAATAGCTGCATGTGCAAATTTTGTATTGCAAAGAAAAAGCAATAATGTTCAACTAAATACGAATTACTTATTCACTAATGAAGTCTCAATTATTCATAATAATTTGTATGTACTTTATTATTATTGTATAACTGTTATTGACTTTTGTTTTAAGATGATATATCAATATGATTCGTTGTATGGTGAGACAACAGTCACTGGAAAAATTGTAAAAGGGTTATTATAATGTGGTGCTATCAATAAGATTCGAGTGGCTGGAAACAGTGTATTTAGTTTTGTTCTGATTTTAGAGCTTATTAATATATGTAACCTAATATAACTGCTGTAATTATCTTTTATTAATTTTAAGATTGTTTTGTTCTCATTGAGAGGCGTGTAGTGGTAGTCAGTTACAAATATTACATTACCTACTGATTACACTAACGCACTCACTTTTTTGGCTTTTTACGAAAACTAGTGTATTATAATTAGTTTTGTGTTGCTGGAACATAAGTTTCAGTCAGATATAACTGTGTTATTGAACATTATTTGTGAAAATTAAGAAAATACTGTAAATCGGACTGGAAAGCCAAAGTAAACAGTATTTTATAAACTGCTTGTTTTATTATTATTTCACAATATTGATCTTTTACTAATAAATGCCTTAAGGTATGATTTTTTTTTAGATATCTGGCATATTTAAAACACAATACAGAATCTTTCATCTTCAAGCTAATGCTTGTACATAGTATAAGTGCCCACTAAATACAGCTCTGAGTGAATTTACAAGTACGAATATTTAACGTTGCTATTGAGTTTCAGTTAAAGTAATAAATTCAGATGTCTTTGTAGTAGTATGAAGATCCATCATACTTAAGACATACCAACTGGGTTTGAGACAAAGAGAAAAATACAAAATGTGAACACAATAATAGACGTGTACTTAATTTCTAAAATGTTTTTCACAGTTAAATTAATACTTCCAGATGAGTAAATAAAACAATATATATCGGGGGGCACGGTAGTGCCCCCGCCAAGTCGAGCGCGAAGCAAACACTGCCGTACCATCCTTTACTCGAACCATTTCGCCGCATTTTCAGGCCCCTATTTGAGAACCTCTAGTTAAGACTAGAACGCAGAAATTTTCGTCATCCAGTAAGCTATAATCACATACTTAAAATCCAAAATTTCAAGTCTGTAAGTCATTTAGTTCCGAAGTTAAGCGAAAGCAAAGTTTCGCATTTACGACACTCACTTATGATCATCAAAATAGAACTAGTACTTCCCATAAACTCAGAGAGCTGAAATTTGGTACAGAGTTACGGTTTAATAGCCACATAAAGGGAAAACTATAAAAACTAGGATAATCGAAGATCTGGAGTACCTGGTGACCCTGATCAGAAAACAAGAGCCCAACCAAACTATTAGAGATCGACATACCGCCTTTACAAAAAGTATTCAACTTGGTAGGCCGCTTCATTTGATGTCAAAAATCGAAGGTCTGAAGTATCCGATGAAGAACCCTCAGCTGGTCTCAGCTGTATTAGAGATATGGTAATGGCCCCTTCTACTATTGGTACATACAAAAATCGACTGTCATTGCAAAAATCCAGCGTAGTGGGACACATCTTCTAATTTTTAATCTAACCTAAAGCGTCCCACTGCTGGGCGAATGCCTCCCCTTCTGCTTTTAATACGCATAATAATAAAATTAAAGGAAAATTCTGGATAATAAATAACGCGCCGATCTTTCAGAAATTAAACCATCTAAACCGTCTAAATGAATAAATAATGAACGCGAATGGGCAATACGAAAAACTGTTGCTACTGTACAAACAGCAACACTCTTAACTGCCCCTTGAAGACCCAACAGACAGAAAGGTAGAAAGAGATGAAATTATTTTTCTCATGACAACTTCATAACAAAAACTAAAGATTTTATGACATAATATCTTTGTGTGTGTGGTGTGGCGCCAGAGAACTGTCACTGCTTGACGCAGTCTTGCCTGACTCACATCATCTGAAAGCACGTCATCTAACATCAACATGCCTGATGACGTGCTTTCAGTTGTTGCCGCTGTTCCAAAACAAAGAGCAACGGCAACGTCGCATGCTTTTGGATGAAATAATGATAAAATTTAATTTTACTTATCCTGCATCCATAGACTTAGAAAGGTATAGATGCAGCAAGTAAATAATAATAAAGATTTCTTACACTTGCATTATAAAAAAATATTATCAATATTATATTACTCAAATAAAACATATACTAACTTAACAAATAAACAAATCGAAATAGCGCATAATTATTGTGATTTTTTATTACACAAACATTTGTCCTTATCGGGACTCTAACTCAAAATCTTTTCTGATTATAATTAATAGGATCATTGCCAAACTCGACCTCATGTAGTTTGTCCTTAGCTCTTATTCCACCACGCATGTGGTTTCCTCCGTTCCCAAAACTTTATCATTTCTGTTATTTAAAATATGAAGTAATAATTTTTCAGACATGCGGTAATTTATTCAATTCTACTCGAATTTTATATCTGTGACAGCGTGTCTTTTTCTGTTCAAAAACCTCGGTGTTCGAAATGCAAAGATTAGAATGGTTTTGAGGTTCAAATGTGTCTTGCTTTTAAATTTCAGGTTAACAAAAGTGAAGAAAGTAAAAATTGCAATTTTTGTAGTGCAATATGAAATAATATTTTATTAAATATACTTATTCTTTTGCTATAATGTAAGAGCGCAAAGTGCGTAAATAATTTGTTCGCCAGTCTGACTAAAAGTAAAATAAAAAACCAACACTTTTTTTGTAGCAATATATAATTATAAACTTTAAAAACCTTACTTACACAAAAGCACAAAGAAGATAGAATCGCTTTTTGTCTTCAATATTATAATTTTGATTGGACGGATAATATCGTAGTCCTGGTAATTTTAAAAACCAATACGCTTTTCAGTAAAAATATATTATTAACACTTCATAACAATGTTCAAACATTATTATAAAGAACCAACCGTTTGTGCGTTCTGCCTTTTAAAAATCGCTGTCATACGAAGATAACTGGCACCAACAGTAATAAAAAACTGTTGTTGTGTAAGTGACAATTTTTGGGCTAGTATGAGGGCGGCACTGAAAATTTTGGGAATCAAAGAAGTGACACAACTTTACTATTTAAAAATGTATTTATTGCTTTTCGAAGTATTCTCCGCGAAATTTGACACATTTTTCCATACGATGGAACCAATCATTGAAGCAACCATTCCATTCGGAAGTTGGAGTCTCCAAAATGGCCGTTTTGTAGGCGTCCACAGCTTCTTCAGGTAATGAAAATCTCTGACCACGCAATTTTTTCTTTATTTTAGGGTAAGTATAGTAATCATTAGGGCTTAGGTCGGGGCTGCACGGCACATGGTCTAATAGTTCTATGTTTTCTTGCTCCAAAAACTCTTTTGTTCTGTGCGCGGTGTGAGAACTTGCATTGTCGTGATGGAGGATGATGCGTGTATTATTAATGAAACTAGTATATGTTTTATACTTCAAACTATTTATTATCACTTTATCTAAATAACATGAAAACCTTACGTAGTGATATAGCGCCATTAAGCTCACAAGTCCAAGTCATTAGATGCGTTCCACAATATCAAAATATATAATAGGGATGCGTTCACACGATATTACAACATCCTCCCTTTTTTATAAAATTAACTCTTTGATATATAACATACAATTAATTAATGTCACAAAACAATCTTCAAATAAAATAATCTAAATTGTTTTAACTCTTTAACATGATATTAATTTATTTCACAAGCAACTTCTTAAGTAACATAATCAGTCATCCATTTAGGTTTTATTCTATTTCTATTACTACGTCTCATATGTTCCTTAGGAATACAATCATCTATTATACCCTCATTTTAAGCATTAAAATCAACTACAGTTTGCTCTTCAATAGCTGTTTTATCATCCATACAATTTTTATTCTGATTTTCTAACATAGGCTCAATAACATCATTATTAGAAATATTACGATGTACTACACTAGAATAAACATCAGGGACTGTAATATTCTTAAATTCTTTTTGTTGATTAAAATTACCAAAATTTACTTTAGCATAAGGAGCTGGAATTAAATGCCACCTATTTCTACGATAATCTCCATTCTCTGTTCTCACTATGTATGACCTAGGTTGTGGACCCTTTTTTATCACAATACCATACTTTCTTAGATCGACCACCCAAACCTTTTCATTAATGCTTAAGTCACTAAGCTGTGTAGTTTTGTGCCTTCTGTTATAATAAGTACCTATACATTTTATTCTTACTTATTAAATCTTTTTTTCTAAATTTTGTTTTACTTTTAACACCTTTTTCTAAAGAGTTTGATAGTCTAGGTAAGTTATCCCTTAGTTTTCTGTTAAACATTAACTCAGCTGGGCTAAAGCCAGTATCTAATGGTGTATTTCTATAAATTAAGAGACCTAAATTTACATCTGAATTCTTTTTTAATAAACTTTTTGCTATTTTTACTGCAGATTCTGCACCACCATTGCTTTGAGAATAGTATGGAGTACTAGTGATATGCTCAAAATTATATTCTAATGCGAACTCTCTAAATTTGGTTTTAAATTGTGATCCACAATCTGTTCTTATTATTTCTGGTATGCCAAATTTACCAAACATCTCTTTACAATAATCAATAATTGCTGACTCAGAAAGACTATACAACTTTTTAAAATCTAAATATCTAGAATAATAATCCACTAAAACTACATACCACTGTCCATTGCAATGAAATAAATCCATCCCTACTTTTTGCCAAGGTCTATCAGGTGTTTTTTCAATTATTACATTTTCTTTAACATTCTTACGTTCTTCTGTGCACTGTGGACAATTTCGAATTAATATTTCTATTTGACTAGACATTCCCAGCCACCAAACGGTCTGTTTAGCTCTACTCCGACATTTGGTGATTCCTAAATGACCTTGATGAACGAAACGAAATTTGTACAAGAGAAAACCTTTTGCAATTGAAAAATCAAATCTATATTGATAATAATCCTTCATATTTGATGGAAGTTTAGAACATTTTTCCCAACCTAATTTTGTATAATTTATTAAATTTCTACATATAGTACTATTTTCTTGTTCATTTTTAATTTTTTCTAAAATTCTATCATGTAATGGAATATTTTTCAATACCATATTAACATAACATTCATCTGACATAGTCTGAAAATGGTGTTCCTTTTCTGATGCTTCTAAGGGGTTTCGAGAGAGTGCATCTGGCATAGTTAACTTTTTCCCTGGAACATAGTTTACCACGTAATTAAATCTAGTCAATCTCATTCTAAACGACATTAATCTTGGAGTTAGTTCATCTATATGTTTTGTTTGTAAGATTTGTATTAAAGGTTTATGATCAGTTTCTAAATGAACTTTAATTCCATAAACATAGTCTTTGAACCGTTCTACCGACCATGTTAAAGCTAAGCATTCTTTTTCAATCTGTGAATATCGCTTTTCCGTTTCTGTAAGGGTTCTACTAGCATAAGCAATAATCTGGCGACCTTTCTCTGACTCTTGCATTAAGGTTGCTCCTAAACCATAACAATTTTTTTACTTGGATCATAATGAGGCATTATAGGACTTTTCTGCAATATTTCTTTAGTTTTGTTAAATGCAGTTTGCTGTTCTACATCCCAGACAAAATCTATATCTTTTTTCAATAAACAATATAATGGTTGCTAAGTTTCTGTTTTATTTTTAATGAACCTACTTACAAAATTTACCATTCCTAAAAATTGCATAACTTGTTTTTTATTTGTTGGTACATTAAAATCATTTATAGCCTGAATTCTTTCTTGATCTGGACGAATCCCTTCTTCATTGATTACATGCCCTAAATACTTAATTTCCTTTACTCCAAATACACATTTATTTTTATTAATAGTAATATTCTTTTCCTGTAACTTGTCTAAAACTTTTCTTAAAATTTTGTCATGTTTTTCTATATCTTCTGCATAAATGCAGAAGATATAGAAAAACATGACAAAATTCTAAGAAAATTTTTAAAAAAATACGGAGGGTAGTTGGCATTCAAGCTGTTTAGATCAGCTCTGTACTTTATCCAATAGAATAAATAGTAAATGTAAATTATATGATTTATTAGTATCATAAAAGTGACAAGCAAGTGACAAATATTAAGTGAAAGTGTTAGTGAGAAAAAAAAATCTATTAATTTACATAATATCGTCAAGTGAATTAAACAATAATATTTATGATCAAAGTGTCGTTAAATAGACTTATTTGTTAGTACCCAGAATGGTTTTTAATACAATAAATTAAACGTGAAATTAGAGTGATAAATAACGAAACATAGTGATTAATTTCTAAAGCTTCAAAACGTTTTTCATTGTCTTCGCTTAGAGATAAGAATGGACTTTAAACCACCTGCTTCTTATACATGTTGCGCCATCTAGTAAGGAGTAGCTGAGTTTGTGCGGTCGGTGAATAATTTAAAACGGAGCGGTTAAGCGGGCTTCGATACGCAATTCTCACGGTTGTGCAGTGCGCGGTAACGCTAAATTGCCGTGCGCTCTCGTATTGTGACGTAAACGACTTGGTTCGTCATTGAGAAGACAACGCAGACGAGTTGTTGGCGCTTTCCAACATTGGATTTGCATCTGGGAGGACTACTTGAAATTGATTGACACTACTACCATTTAGTGCTAGTCTCGGGCACTAGTTACTACAGTAATATATCGTAAAGATCGATTTTTGTTTTCACAAGTGATAAATAATTGTTATATATAAACAATAAGAATCAAAATGGCACCGCCGATTAAAAATAATGAGTGCGCTGGATGCTTAAGACTGATACCAAATAGACAATTTTTAGTGTGTGAAAATTGTAAACATAATTATGATCTCGATTGTGCAAATGTGTCGGAAGCCCGTTTTCGGAACACAATGACCTCTGAACATAAAAAAAGATGGACCTGCCCTCAATGCGAAAGTTCAAAACCTAAAAAAGACAATACCAACACCCCTATCAGACTTAACTTGCTTTCTCCGAATATGAAATACCACAGCGCACTACCCGACGGAAACGTCACCATCAGACAGCGGAAACCAGAAATTACCAATAAGAACATGGAAACAGAAATTACCAATAAGAACATGGACACGTCTATCGCCGAACAAGTATTTGAAGATCAAAGTGTGTTGGGCGATACTATGAGTAACTCTATTCAAATTGAAGAAATATTTAACAAAAAAGTAAGCCAAGTACCAACTCTAGAGGAAATTGGTCAGCTGTTGGACTTAAAATTGGAAAAAAATTTAGAATGTATTGTTAAAGAAGTCAAGAAAAGTTTACTGTCGGAAATAAAATCCTTAATTCAGCAAGAAATAAATAAAGCCGTGTTACCTTTTAAGTCAGAATATACACTTGTCACAAATAGTCTTATAGAGAAGCAAGAACAAATAGGGGAAGAAATGAAACAACTATATACAAAAATGGAGGAGATACAAAATGAGAAAAATATAATTAAACATGAACTACTGCAATTACAACAGAAAGGTGAAAAGCTAATACCCAATAACCAGTTTCAACAGCAAAATGCAATTGAATTTGGCATACAAAAGAAATTTGTTCTATACGGGCTCCAAGAGACAAGATGGGAGGACGAATATGAAGTAAACAAGCGTATTACAAATATTTTTCGTGACTTACTTAATCTGGATCTAGAAGGATACATAGAAGATTCCGCAAGATTAGGTAAAAGGGGGAGCTGTAGACCGGTATTAGTTGAACTTCTAAGTAAAAGAATGACAAAATATGTCGTAAAAAATAGAAGCATGTTATTTCAAACTGGGCTGGCCGTAGCGCCGTACCTTGATGAAACATCACTGCAAAAACGACAAAAATTAAGGCGTATGCAACTTGAAGAGAGGAAAAAAGGAAACCATGCTATAATACGCGACAATAAACTTATTATAAATGGAAAGGAATATGAGACTGGAAAAGTTGAAACCCAAAACAGAGCTTCTGATATCACTTCAACTAGGTTGAGTAATATTTCGACAGCAAGCGTACAAAAAAACAAACCTCCACGGAAAACACCTGATCATTTATTTCGAAACAATTAATATATTTATACAAAACATACAAAGTATAAAAAATAAATTACATCTATTAGAAACCATAACAAATGAAAAGGAGTACCCGGTTCTGTGTCTGTCGGAGACCTGGATAAAAGAAGATCATAGGCCAATGATACAACTGAATGAATACGATATCGCTGCTGCATTTTGTCGACAAAAAAAGAGAGGAGGTGGCACCGCTATCCTCGTAAAGAAAGGAATAAAATACAAAGATAGACCGGACATTACTGCGCTGACAAGGGAATACATCATCGAGTGCTGTGCGGTTGAACTGTTTTCAAACTTATTATTGGTTACAGTATATAGAAAAGACAGAGAAATCGAACAATTTTTTGACTTTTTAGACCTTCTCCTGCTAAGATTGAAAAGTAGCAGCAAACACATAGCGATTGTTGGTGACTTCAATGTTAACCATATGGAAAATACTAACCACTATCAAAGACTAGTAAATGTAATGCTCGAATACAATCTGCGTCAAATAGTCAATAAGCCTACAAGAGTAACTCCGACAAGCAGTACGGGTATAGACTTAGTATTTACAAATAATAAAAAAGCTTATATGTCTGTTGAAGATCTAGGTTTCTCAGACCATAGGGCAGTAATCTATTCGTTCGACCAAAACAAAGTAAATAACAAAATTATAGAGATAAAAGGAAAAATTTCAAGAAATTACAGGAATAAAAATAATATTTACAAATTTAAAACACTGTTAAATCAAATAGACTGGAATAAATTTATTCAACAAGAACTCGATATTAACCAAAATTATAACATATTTGATAAAATATTAAATGACATCCTTGATAGCACCATCCCAAAGAATAAAGTAAAACCACCCCAAAAACCAAAATCAGCATGGTTAACGACAGGTTTGAAAATATCAAGTACTCACAAAAGACAGCTAACAGCATTAGTTAACCAATCAAACAGCGTAATTCTAAAAAAACATTATAGGAACTACAGTAAACATCTAAAATACAGTGTTAAAATATCAAAAAAACTCCTTTATTCTAAGCAAATGATTAACTCTTGTAATAAAACAAGAACAATGTGGAATATAATAAATAATATAACTAAACAAAACAGTAGTAAAAAATACAAACCAATAAGACTAAATATAAATAACACTTATTTAAAATCACCCAAAAAAATAGCCCATCAATTTAATTTGTTTTTCGCATCTGTTGGCAATACAAATCAACACGCTATGAATAATTTTAAAAACAATCAAACAACAATTAGTCACTCCGTAAACTCAATGTTCTTAAATCCGGTGACTGAAACTGAAATTTCTAATATTATTCGAAATCTCCCCAATAAATATAGCTGTGGAGCAGACGAATTACCACCGGTGCTAATAAAACTTTGTAAGGATGAATTAACTCCTATATTAACATTCTTAATAAACAAATCTTTTTCCGAAGGTACCTTCCCTGATAAATTAAAAATAACCAAAATAAAACCCCTCCACAAAAAAGGAAACCACACAGAAGACCCTAGTAGCTATCGACCGATTGCATTACTTTCCACAATATCCAAGATTTTTGAAAAAGCTATGGTTGTTAGAATAAACAAATATTTAGAAAAAAATAAATTATTAGACGAGAACCAATATGGCTTCCGCGAACGTCGGTCCACTACACATGCACTTTACAAATACATACAAGAAGCTCAAAATTATATAAGAAACCAAAGCTATGCCGTAGGTCTACTATTGGATATGTCGAAAGCGTATGATAGAGTTTTACATTCTATACTATTGGAAAAACTGTCTAGTATGGGCATACGCGGCAATGTTTATGATTGGATTAAATCATATCTATACAACAGACAGCAACTGGTACAAGTTGAGCACTTTGATGAAGAGAGTGGGGAACTAAGGAATGTAGAGTCAAGTTTAATATCAATAAACTGGTCAATACCCCAAGGAAGTACTATTGGATGTTGCCTCTTTTTAGTTTATATAAATGATCTGCCTAAAATATGTAATCAACTATGTATCCTATTTGCTGATGACGTATCGGTACTATTCGAATGTCCCAATAACAATCCCAACATAAAACGTATAGAACAAACATTTAAACACATAAAATCTTGGCTAAAAAATCATAATCTTGAATTAAACTGTAATAAATCAAAATTAATCCAATTCAGACCCTACCAAAAACCGCCATTATACCTTAAACAGATCGCAAACATCCTTAATATACAAGAAACATCAGAATATAATTTATTAGGTTTAACAATAGACACAAATTTACACTGGAAAAGTCACGTAGCAAAAATAAAAACCAAATTATCAAAATTTATTTATGCTCTTAGTGTCCTCAAAAGCAACACAAACAGTAAATGCGCACTATCAGCATATTATGCGTATGTATACGCATGGCTCAAATACGGCGTTATATTGTGGGGCCATAGCTGTGATGCTAAACAACTTTTTATCATGCAAAAAAAATGTCTCCGCATAATTGAGAATATTAAACAAAGAGTTAGTTGTAGACCATATTTTATTAAAAATAATGTATTAACTTTAACAGCAATATATATTCTAGAAGCAGCAATGTTTGTACATAAAAACAAATCACTATATCACCACTTGCAAAATGAACGCAGAAAACATCGACTTATTCTCCCGGCACCAAAACTAGAACTATATAAAAATAGCCCGTATTATAAATCAATCCAAATCTATAACAAACTGCCAACGTCAATAACAGAAATAAAAGAAATTAAACCCTTTAACAAAAAACTCAACGCTTTACTAATACAAAAATGTTACTACTCATTAGAGGAGTTCTTTAGTGATAAAATAAGATAAAATGCAAAATATTGTGTTCAACGCAAAGTATCGCTTAATAGAAGCTATTAATGTAATTTCATAGTTCTTATTGTTGTTACATTTGTCGATTCGTGTATATTGTATTAGATTATAGTAATATCATTGTGTTGGCTCTAATATTATTAGTATTGTTAGACACAATATTGCCATACCCTTACAGGGTGCATGTATAACCATTTAAGTTTGTTATTATACATTCTTATAACTATATGTGTATGCAATAAATAAAGAAATAAAGAAATAAATTAAAATGTCATCAACGTGAATTACTACATTATCCAGATCATGAAACAATTCCGAGAACTTCATAGAGAAATATTCCGGTGCACAATTAAGACCAAATGGTAGACGTTTGTACATAAATCGTCCAAAAGGTGTAATTATGGTAGTAAGGGGTGCAGAGTCCTCTGTTAAACAAATTTGATGAAATCCAGATGTAGCATCTATTTTAGAAAAATATTTAGAATTTTTTAGTCTCACTTATGTAACCTCAACTTTTGGAATTGGAAACACTGGCCTTAATATGTTTTTATTCAACTCAGTATAATCTCCACATATTCTAACACCATCTTTATCTTTAGGAACCACAACCATAGGTGACACATACTGAGTTGCTTCCTCAACTTTCATCATAACCCCTAAATTGCACAGCCTGTTCAATTCTGATTTTACCTTATCTAACAATGGAATGGGCACTACCCTTGGAGTATATTGTATATAACCTTTAGATTTATCACACAGCTGAATTTTAAAAGGCTCATTAAACACTCCTAACTCATGAAAAATGTTTTTGTACTCTTTTTCCACATCAATTCTGCTATTTTGAGTACTAATAATACTATTGACACCAAAATTTTTATTAAATGCATACTCTCAATAGCTAGCACACCTAAAATCGCATTTTTTGTATTATTAATGAAACTAGTATATGTTTTATACTTCAAACTATTTATTAGGGGTTAAAGTATGAAATTGCCGATTTGTACTGAAAATCTATATTGTTTATTTTTTAAATTTTTAACAAATTTATTTAATCAAAATAGTTGCCATTATTATCTATACATTGCTGCCATCTAATGGGAAGGTCATTAATGCCTTTGCGATAGAATTCCGACGATCTAG
Source organism: Calamotropha paludella (assembly GCA_927399485.1). Lineage (NCBI taxonomy): Eukaryota > Metazoa > Arthropoda > Insecta > Lepidoptera > Crambidae > Calamotropha > Calamotropha paludella. The sequence goes on from OV656820.1 coordinate 7,928,356, forward strand.
ACTGCACAAACTGTGTGAAAGCATTTTGTACTGCCTCCTGGGAAGAAAACTTCTTGTCACGTAGATAATTGTCCAAATCACGAAAAAAATGGTAGTCCGTTGGAGCAAGGTCTGGTGAATACGGAGGATGACGAATGGTTTCTAACTGCAGTTCCTGAAGGGTCAAAATGGTTTCTCGTGCTGTGTGAGGTCTCGCGTTGTCGTGGAGCAATAATGGTGAAGATCGATTCATGAGTCGGGGCTGTTTTACTGCTAGTTTTGTCAACATGGTTCGGAGTTCGGCACAATAGACATCTGCCGTTATTGCTTGACCAGATCGGAGAAAACTATAGTGAATAACACCATGCTGAGACCACCAAACAGTTACCATTACCTTTTTATTGGTAAGTTTTGCTTTAGGACACTGTTGTGGCATTTGACCTGGGGTCAGCCATTGCATTTTTCTTTTCCGGTTATCATAAAGAATCCACTTTTCATCACATGTTACAATTCGATCCAATATTCCTTCATTTCTGTACCGGTTCAACAAGGCAACACAAGTTTCAACACGCGTTTCTTTCTGCAGATCAGTCAAATCATGAGGCACCCATTTTTCGTATTTTTTTATTTTATTGATTTGACGCAAGTGAGTCAATATTGTGGGTAAGGTAACGTTAAACCATGCCGCTAATTCCTGGGTACTTTGACTAGGATCGGCTTCCACTATCTCTCTTAATTCATCGTTATTTACCTGTGTGGGCGGTCTTCCTCGTGGCTCGTTCTTTAAGTCGAAATTTCCATCACGAAAGCGTTTAAACCAAAATCGCACGGTGCGTTCATTAGTAGACCCCTCTCCAAACGCAGCATTGATATTGCGGGCTGTTTCTGCCGCGTTAGTTCCGCGTCGGAACTCGTATTCAAAAATAACTCGAATTTTCGCAGTATCCATCTTTCTTGTCTAAATTGAATAACAAAAACAATTGAAAGTCGATATTCAAATGTTTTACATTTTTTAAAAAAAGAACATCATAGAAACCATTTAAAAAAAGTTTCATTCGAAAACCTCAAACCATGAAGATTCTATGTCAATTCAAAGAACCTATTGCAATAAAACGGCAATTTCATACTTTAACCCCTATTATTATCACTTTATCTAAATAACATCCCAACAAACAAACTAACCTTATACAATTAAGTCTATAAGGTCTAAATTCTTATACTTGTTATAAAAGTGCATTCATTATGTCAATGTTCCTTATAATGGCACATTATAAGAAGATTTGGCTAATATTACCTATATTCTTATAATTTGGCTGGGTAAACGTTAATATAGCCAACTTATAAGAGTACAATAAGGGTTCGAAATCTGTTCTTCTTATAGAGGCTAGTTACATTGCTTTTTAGCCGTATAAAATTCGAAGTTATATAAAGGCTTTTAATATGGCCAATGATTCTTATAAAAGTAATGCATAAGGTAACTATTGAGCTTTTTAACTTATAGAAGCATTTGATACGACGTCTACCCAACAAACAAATTTTAACATTTTATATGATCTTTACAAGGATGAAAGCAATCCATATTCCCTTATACAGAGATTATATAGATATTATTCTCTATTCGGTTATATTACAATGTTTAATATGACTAGATTCGCCATTTTGAGAAAAACAGCAGATTGTGTGAATTTATTACGCAGCGGAATTTACATTTCAAAATGGATTCAAACGACTGGAAGAAGTTTAAAAGGAGCGGTGGTTACAGAAGAAAAGTGAAAAAGGTCTACGAAAACATGGTTGTGAGCACTACACCCACCACTTCTACTCCTATGATCTCAGTGCCTATGGTATTACAAAATGACCAAGCCGATACCAACGAATCAGCCTGTGGTTCCGTAGAATATTATTTCACAGAAAATGAAAATGACAAGGAATCCAGTGAGGAAGAATATAATTGTAGCGATAGTAATAGCGATAGCGATATAGACGTATGTTTAAATAAATAAATTGACAATAACATATTATTTTTATAAAAACAGTTCTTTAATGTCCTTACATAAGTAATTAGAATATAGTTTTACTTATTACTAATAGGAACGTGATCAACCATCTTCAATAGATGGTTAATTCAGTTAATATAATAAAACTCTCGTGAGTCATTGTAAACTTAAACTATAGAAAAACGGCTGCACTCACGTCGTAGAGTCGGATCGGTCCGACATGTTTCGATCTCATCGGGAGGCCATCATCAGGGGTCGAGTGCGTCCGCGGCGGCGGCAGTGGCAGCTCGCCTGGCACTGCCGGCGTGGACGCACTCGACTCCTGCACTCGAAACATGACGGACCGATCCGACTCTACGACGTGAGTGCAGCCGTTTTTCTATAGTTTTGGGTAATTCACTGTTTAAAAGTACCCTGTTCTGATGTGTTTTGAACACAATTTAGTATTTAAGAAAACAGCACAACGATCAGTCTCTTTAAGTAAAACTGGTAACTTAGCAAGCTTAACACTACTTCTAAAAAGTAGAGACCTAATCATTAATCAGTCATAAAGTTACAGTTACGATTACGACGAGTATTACAATAACAATCACTTAATAGATGGTTGCAGTCGCAGGGAATAAAGTTATCAGTATGCTTATTTTGCGATTTTGACTTTATTCCCCGCAGCCATCGATGTATAAAAATCAAAATAAAATTAAAAAAAGAACAAATGTCTGTAAGTATAACAGACTAACAACTATCTTAGTTTTAGGTATTTGAACGTTGGAATCTTTATTGATGGCTGGAGATTGAACGGCCATCAGAAAATTTTCTGATTTTCTTGCTTGCAAAGGTTGATTTTCCTTCATTTCAACTAGTCCGACTGTATTATTAAGTGCTCCTGACGAAATGTTTTCATTCTGCGAGAAAATACAAACCAATGAATTAAAAAGTAGCAATAGAAAGCAATCACTTGGTTGTGAAAATTTTACGTAGTATAGTAACATAGAGGTGTTAGTGCCAACACTAATGTACGGCAGTGATTGGCTATGGCAGAAGATGCATGAGTATAGTTTTTATAGTTTCCGAGAAAAGTGGCTATGCAATACGGACGGTCAGATAGACAGACATGACGAAGATTCGTCGTTCGTCGTCCTTATAGATTAAGGGTTAAAAAGAGCTATAGATTGAGCCCTGAGGAAGGACATAGGCTACTTTTTTATACGGGACAGGACGAGACAGGATGGGACGGGATGGAATGAGTCGGGACTAGACATGACGGGTTATGACGGAAAATCAGATAAAGTACCTAATACACCTACTTAGTTATACCTGAACAATAATAGTTTTACTTTCTGATAGGATAATCTAAGAATTGAAAGAAGCATTCAGCATAGCACACGCGGTCAATTGTTTACGCGTCGTGTTCGTATACGTCGCGTCGTCTGTCTGGCCCGAGCTCGTAAGCACAGAACGCTCGTAAGCGACACTGACTAACTACTGACTGATTTCGTACCGTAGATGTGTGGGAAGGAGATGGATATATATTCTCAACTAGATTTACACAAATTGCAAGCTACTAAACTTACCTTAATATTTACCAACTGTTTATAAAATGAGAATATTTATTAGTCATGGTAATTTGTTATTGAGTATATTATTAGCAATTAATTAATATTACAATATTCGCATTCATCTTGAATAAAGTGGTCGTAAATCAAATATTCTTCACAATTTTGGCACAAAATGAAAGTGAACTGTTGCAACACCTTTATGTTTTCACGATCAATCACAAAGTGTAAAGGTAAAGTAGAAAGGGTCGGATGTGCACAATTAAAACATTCCTTTCTTAAAATAAAATGTGTCCACTTCCATGGCCAGCGCATATTATGATTATTAAGATCTTCTCTTTTCAAAAATTTGTCAATATCTGCCAATATGTACACTACCATTGTAATGTCTGCGGACAAACATTTAATAAACATTATTATTATATCGTTTATGGTGTACCTACTTACAATTAAAATTGTATGTCAATCTGAAAATTTAGTGCACAAACCGAGCTTATCCCTATATAGATCTCTTCCATCCAACTGAACTATAGAAAAAGGGAAAAATAAATTTATATTATATAATATTATGGGAACAAGACTAGCTAGGTAAAGGATTTAGTTCGTGAGTAAGGAACCCTAACGTTGTATAAAATGGCGAAAGCATAAGTAATATAACGTTGCCATTATAAGTCTTCAGTCTCATAGACTCCTTGTAGACGATGTGCGAATCGTTTTGCCCTCATAATAGCAGTGTATATAACCTGACTAAATAATTAATAACGTTTGGAGCACAAAAACAGCTTAAACTCGAGGGCGGGTTGATATTATAACACACAGAGTACCACCTTTTATCATGCATTTGAATTCCCATTCACTTTTCACTATATACAAGCACATAAATCAGGTAAATAAACTACATAAAATAATAACTTACCGTTCTCTTTCCAATAAAATGGTTGACGTTTATCTTTCTTCTTCAAACTGTTACGAAAATGTAATCACTTTTAAAAATATACTTATTGCAGAATCATAAACAGACGGCTATAAGGGCCAACGGATTTTTAAGAGACTTTGATTTGCCGCAATAAGTTTAACTCCCTTGTATCGGAACATAATGAAACAGGTATAAGGGTAATCGCCCTTATTAACGCTTTATAAATAGCTGTCATAATATGTATTGACTTTTAGGAGATTTTTTCTTGCCATTATAAGGAAATTATCCTTGTTATTTGTTATAATATGACACGTTTAAGGAAAAAAAAGCGGACAATAAGGAAGCTATAAGCGGGGTATAAGGTTATTGTCCTTATAATTTGTGCCCAAACGCACCCTTATTAGCGATAATGCGGCTCCTATAAGAATATTATTTTTAGCCGCATAAGTCACTACAAGACCAATTTTTGTTTGTTGGGATGAAAACCTTACGTTACGTAGTGATATAGCGCCATTAAGCTCACAAGTCCAAGTCATTAGATGCGTTCCACAATATCAAAATATATAATAGGGATGCGTTCACACGATATTACAACAATGCGGCGCTGATCACCATTTTTTTGGAACACTCCGTGAACGAACAAATTTTGTTGGCTTTAACTCATTTTCGAACACCTAAACTCGTGACTGGTTTTTTGTTTCGGGTTCGTACGCGTATATCCAGGATTCGTCACCTAATACGATGTTGTATACAGCATTTGAGGATCCTTCGTAGAATCTTTCGAGTGTTCTGATGCACCAAGTAACGCGAGCCGCTTTTTTCTCTTCACAGAGCGAATGCGGTATCCATCGGGAAAACAACTTTTTTACACCTAATTGTTCATGCAAGATTATTTGTATTTGACTCATGCCAATGTCTAAAGTTGCCTGAATTTCGCGGTATGTCACATGTCGATCTTCCTCAATCTGCTTACGCACAGCATCAAGATTTTCCTTGGGTGACTGCAGTTTTTGGACGACCTTGACGGGGAACATCACTGAGCTTAACACGCCCACGTTAAAATTCAGCAAACCAGCGATAAATTGTGGTTTTGGATGGGGCTTCATCACCAAATGCAGAAAGCACCCAATCAACACACTGTTTTTGTGTTAAACCACGTCGAAAGTCATAATAAATCATCATCATCATCTTGATTTTTCTCGAGTCAATTCCATTTTCTCAACGACTAAACAATTTTGACAAGACCTTGTGACTAGACCGAGAATCTTTTTTTTAAATAAATAAATGGTATTTGATTCTTGAAACCAAGGAGTTTTCAATTAAAAAGATTTTAATATGACAGGAACAGTGGAAATATTCCATTCCCGATACTTTTAGTGCAGCCCTCGTATGTGATGGTGTGGGCCACCTTCATTTAGCCTACGCCGCACTGTCTGCATTGATATCTAGCGACCGGAAAAATTTTACAATGATTGTTCTGACATTACTCTTATTATTGAATTGAAACAATCCCACCTTTTTGATGCGAAACTCATTAGGGTCTTAGAAAAAAGTATTAGTTTCAGTTATTATGGTTCATTTCAAAACTTTGTAACGTTACACACACATCTACAATAAAAATGACATTTATGAAGACGTCATACATCTATTCTCACTTTCTTTCAAAAAGTTGGTAGTCACGTGAGAGGGGCAGTTAAGGTTGTTGCTGTTGTACATGAATCAGAACCGGAAATAAAGAAAAGAAGGATTTGTAATAATTAAAAAACTACTCCTAAAAATAAAAAAATGTGTCAAATAATAAAATCTAATAAAATAAATCAATATGCCCACGTTTCTTCCACAAAAAGAAGTGAAATCCCACCAAAAACATTTTGTAAAAACTAGCCAAGTCTCAATGGAGCTGCTTGTTTATCTCTAAAAAGTAATGAAATCTAGACAAAGTCGTGCCAAGCCCAAGGAGCCTTACTGCGATTTCTTTATTATTATGTTGTGTGACTTGGCCGTTGAACATTCTTTATACGTTCGGTAGTTGATTTGACGCTCCAAAAAGAAGAGAGCAGAAGTCAGCAGTGTCATTGCTGAATGCATGTGTTGCACAATCAACAACAGCCTAAAATGAGACACTAGCGTCCAATTACCAATACCAGTATGGGCTATTGTCTCGCTTAACAAACATAGGGAGTTACAACAGATATAACATTACGTGTACAAAAAATTTCCTTATACCCACTAATGTATAAAGAACGTTCAACGGCCAAGACACACAACATTAACTATAATAATAAAGAAATCGCAGTAAGGCACCTTGGGCTTGGCACGACTTTGTCTAGATTTCATTACTTTTTAGAGATAAACAAGCAGCTCCATCGAGACTTGGCTAGTTTTTACAAAATGTTTTTGGTGGGATCAATAATGACTCAAACGCAAATAGTAAGATTTGCACATTTAGGCACTGAGCAGAAGACGACGTGGCGAAGCGTTTTTAGACCGCGTCGGACTGTACCGTGAACTCAGCAACGCAGGCAGGGCGGCAATTATTTCCATAGATGATTAGTACAAAGCGTTCGTTCCCGAAAAGAGCACGTTGCTGCAAAATGAGAACATAGAGAATTCGAGAATATATCACCTACCGTTTGTGTAGAGCTCGAAGTAGTGTGCTTTTGGAATTATTACTATTAAGTGGAAAATATTGCATTGTGTAATAAATATCGATATTAAAACTACCATATCTATATTAAAAACAGTGTTTATCTTACATAACTTTGTGTAAATGAGATTGGATGCATTTTACGGTTCATTTCAGCTGTTCTCTCGATGTCTTCCCGGCAGTTGGTGTGAGAGGAACAGATGAAAGTCGCAAAGTACGACAATATTTGACGACCTCTGTGGTCGAGCGGCTCGCGTACCGGTTTTCATAGCAACATCACTACGAGGTACCGGGTTCAATCCCAGGCCGTGTCAATGTAAAAAACGAACTTGGATCGGGTCTGGGTACCGTCGAATAATAAAATTAAATCCTTTGAACAAGACTTACAGGCTCATTGGTGAAAAGCGAGCTTCACACCTTAGCTCATCGCCGCAAAGTTGACCGTCTGTCGGTCTTCTACAGACTGTACTTTAGAGAGTGTGCTCAGGAGCTGCATTTGCTCATACCGCCATCTCCTTTTTCCCATCGGAAATCCAGACGCACTGCGGGCTACCACCCTTTCTTGGTTGCTATTCCTACCTGTTGCACCAAGCGCTTCTCAACATCCTTTATAATGCACATAGCAAAGGAGTGGAACTCACTTTCTGCGTCTGTTTTTCCGAGAACTTTTAATCCGTTCATTTTCAGAGCCAGGATGAAAAGGCACCTTCTGGGTTAGCTCATTCCATTGTGGATCTTGTCTTGGCCCCCGGGCTTGATTGGGATCAAGAGCGAACCCATTATAAATAAAAAAGGACTTGCAAAAATTGCTTAACTTTCAAGAACAGCAAGTAGATGTTTCTATTTCTTAAGTATAATAAACATAAGGCAGATAACGTACCCTCATAATATAAATATCCTTCTTTCATTCATTTAAATGCTTGATTGAATGTGATTTTGGTACCTTACTATCCTACTACAAGAGAGACTGGGCCTGCCGACTTTGGCGAGTGGCAAAAGCCACAAGAACACTGCGGGATTATAGGTGCATAATTAGGTTTTAGTGAGTATGCCTAAAATCCTTAAACTGGATATCTCATCCCTAATAATCGGAACTGCAGCAGACTTAAATTAAGAATAAAAAAAAAACGAATAAAGAATAAAATTATATTTCCTTTTTCACTTGAGCCAATTTAGTTCTTATTTCTACTGGAAATTTATCAATGCAATCATGAGCACAGCTTATGCAAAACACTTTACAGTAAAATAAACTGCACTCTTTACTTAGACAAACAGTTTTTTCACATATTGCACAGTCTGCACCTAATATTAGTATTTCTCCTTTTCCTGGTGGATTGAAAGGGTCTTTCATAACATAGCTGGGGTACTTGAGGACCAGGTTGCGTGAAAAAGGTGGAGTGTTGCCTTTATAATGTACCTTTTCAGTGAGATTGCATGATGAACATTTAAAGTCATACTCCACATGACTAACTTCATCTTTGGATTTAGCTTCTGCCATTTTCACTGAAACAAAACAAAAATTTGCCATGATGAATTATGTTGTATTGAAGCAACAATGCTTTAAATATATGGAGGTTTAAATAGGCCCTTCAAGTCATTGAGTTGAGGATACCGCCCGTATTTAATGAATGAATTTAATTTAATTTTGTATTAAATAAGCCAACAATAAAAAATATTTTGTCCAATAGCTTTATAATGAAAAGAACAATAACATTATTTCACAATTCAGTACAGTTAATTACTCAAAAGGAATCTAAGATAACAGTAGAATAGAAAATTCACAATGAATAATTACAAGCAAGCAATAAAATTAAATATACATTCTACATTGAATCATAAAAAGCAATAAATTAAATACATACATGCTATAATCATTCACTAATCAGTTTTTCTTTGGGAGCTTCAATAGGCCACCATGTAGGTTTCACAATTTCTGCAGTGTAATTGCTTATTTGGAGTTCTTTTGCGTCAAGAGCCTCTTTGACTCTTATCAGACCTATGCCATATTCATGTACTACTCCTTTAAGCTTTCCTAAATTTGATTTAGGTTTATTAGTAGCAGATATAATAGTATCTTTTTCTAAAGGTTCTTTAAGGTTTTCCTTAAATTTCATTGGCATTATTCTTTTTCGAACAACACCAGTATGATGAACCCTTGCAGTTAATTCCTGCCCAATGTAACAACCTTTATGAAAACTAACACCATGTAAATAATCACAGTTTACTTCTAAAGGAAAACATGACCCAGGCAGTAGGTCTTCAGCACCTTCGCTGACTCCTAACTTGTATCTCAAGTACTTGTAGCCTATATCATCATTTTGAACGACTATGTCATTAGAAAGTTCTTTGGCTATTTGTGAACCTTTCATATTCACAGAAGATATTATTCTAAACCCAAGATCAACAAGTCTTGGATCTTTATACACATTGAATGGATTTTTTGGGTTAATATCCATATTAAAGGATCCATTAGCTCCTGTCAAATTCCATAATCGATGGTGTTGACTGACATCTTCCATCTCAACTAGCCGTTTTAATTTATACAGTTTTAAGTGCTTTTGTAACATTGGAAAAACCCCAATATCACATTCTATGATAAAAGAGTCTTCGCCTTCCCATCTGTGTATCACAGTATCATACAAGACCCTACCTTTGTTGTTCAGAAACATAGCATACATTGACTTAGCACCTTCTTCAAAGTGGCGCATATCGTTTGTAATTAGACCTTGAAGGAACATAGGTGCATCGTTTCCTTTAATATTTAGCAATTTTTTACTATCCAAAGGATATAGCTTTGCTGGAGGCTCATTATGTATAAATCGTAACAGCTGATTGAATAGTTTTCGGCGGATTAAATATTTATTTACCTGACTGTACGAAATCATAATTTGATTTTGTGTTGCTTTTCTCCAAATTTTAAAAGAATCACATCTGCATATATATGTTAACTTCTTTCATTTTATTTGTTTTTTAGCATAGATATATTTTTCTAAGGCAAAGCGACACAGAGAACAGATGTCAATGTCAGACAGACAAAACGTAGTGATTCCTTGCTCAGTGAGACAAATGCTGAGAAAATCTCAAGAAAATCAAAATGGAAAAAAAAAATCCTTGTGGTTGGCAAACTCCTGAGGCAAACTCACAGAACAATAACTTATTGTTCTGAGGGCAAACTCAATTACTCAAGGAATTTCACTTGCTTTTTTATTTACGCTTCCCATATAGTAAGGCAAAGGGTATAAGAAGTTCACGTTTCTTCAGAGAACGTGAAAAGGCAACCTTCCTGTTTTCTTTCACATGCCGACACCCGTATATGTGCAGCATTATTTTATGTTTATTAATCGATCATAATAACGAGCCAAAGTTTGAGATTTTTCTTTGTGTAATTTATTTATGTTTGTCCCTCCACAAAATTGAATTCCACAAAAAAACGTGCTGAAATTGATGAATTGTTTTAATAAATACTATTGTATTAATAAATATCTTTTGTAAGATTTCGATCAAAGATGATAAAAAAGCACGTTTCGAGATTGTTGCAAATTGAAGCTGTCTCTTTGGTTGCAACAAACTTATATAATTGGTGTTTCATACGCTAAGTCGAATTTCGGTTTCAATTACAAGAGCACTCCCGTAAGCATCTAATACTGTGAAATCTTTCATCTATAATCTTAAAAGTAACACTTTTATTAATTTCAAACGAGAATTTTTATCTACAGAGTGATCAGCATACAGATGTATTTTTGTTATGTTTAGGTTGATTCGAAATATTCGTCAGTATACTGGGCAGTGGCAAGTTACGTTACACTCTTTTACTTTGACCAGTATAAAATGGCCACGGATTCATGACGTCATTATGACTAGTCAGTATATTGATGTGTATTTCGGAATACAGCCTTAATAAAACGACTTTATACTGAGAATAATCCTTTTTATTAAGCGCAGTGCTTAACGTAATGTTGTAGTAATAAAAAAAAATACTTAGAGTACACTTAAAATTAGGTTAAAACTTATAAAATAATATTAGATACAAACATTTCAAATATAGTCTTTTTAATTAAAAGATAGGCAATAATAATTTAAAAAATGCATTTATGAATCAATGACGCAGAACGGAGAATCTCCGTTCTGTGGTAAATGACCATATAAAGGCTATATTAATGTTAGACTTTAATATTGAACTTAAGGCACCTTTCAAAGTAAATCAACACTTTTATGAGCTTAATATTTTTCTGTCAATCATTTTCTGATGACAATATTACTTAAAATTAGTTAAGTCGACTTGTCTGAGGAGTGTAAGTCATTTCTATCAGGTCTGCGTCCTCCGTCTTCTTGATGGGGGTAGCCATAAGGGAGGTGGGGGCCGAATCCTGTTCTTCTTGGTTTGCCGAAGCTGTCGGCACCTCAGTAGTGCAAGTAGGCTCGGAGCGTACGGATATTACATCTTGGTGAGCTGGAGATGCGAGCGGTGACCGTCCCGAGCGCCTACCAGACTTTCGAAGGTGCGGTGTGATTTTCTGTGGAATTGCAAGAGACGACAGTTTTTTTGTAGATTTAGGCATTGTTCATACCAAACGTATTGTCGGCCGCTGACTGTGAGCGCGCGTTACGTAGTTTACCGCTTTTCCATATATATTTAACTTCTCGTTCACACCGAACGGACTATACGCTATTACGTACTCTAGCTCTTACGTACGTTGTAACTTACTCTCGGTGGCCGATTATTGCACTACGCGTCTATGAACGACGGATACGAATTGGCTACGTTGCCGAACGCAACAGCGTATTAGCACCACAAGTGAATTCAGAGATCGTTTAAAAAATACTACTAACAACATCAAATACTGAGTCCTATTTATGTGTAGAATAGACGGCCGCTCAGCGTACGGATCCAATGTTAACCTACACGAGCCTATTCTTTTGTTCACAAATATAGCGCATTGTACGCTATAGCGTATTGTCGGCTTGATTAGAACGCGTAATGTAGACTGAGTCCACGTTCACACTGGTGCAGACAGTGAGCGGCACTCACAGTCGGCGGCGGAGAATACGTTTGGTGGGAACGATGCCTTAGACGAGTGAGTGGATATCTATTAAAATTTATACGGTGTCTGATTATGTTCGGAAACTTTAATAGACTAGAAACCAATATTTTTGACCACAACTTTGTCCCGCAAATTAGATCACTTTTAAGAATAGCGGAGCAATATGAATTCTAGCAGAACACGTATTAACGCCAAGGTTTACCGTTCCTATATTTAAAGCGATGTCTTAATTGAAATCAAAGTTTTTGAAACAGTACTAAATGGATATAATGCAATTTTATTTTAATTTAGTGGAATGCTTGACTATAAAATGCGGCATTAATACAAAACCGGTTTTCCGATAACTAACCATACGCAGTAAATTAATGGAGGTACAGAGAGGAACAAGGAATGTCTAAAATAGACCCCGCTCTTTTTGACCATTACCTAAGTTAGAACTCTGCCTCACCCGTAAGTTCACTTCAGCTATATCAGATACCATTCGTGATAGTTTTTTTTGGATAACTCATTGAGGATCCTCATTCATGTTCCTATACAACTTTTTGAACACAAAGTTACTTTTCTCCGTGGTTAGGTGCCACCATATTAGAACTTTTGAATATGAAACATTTTCTCACCCCTTGAGGGTCCTTAATCAGATATACGCCGGTTTTTTTGACCATGAAGTCTGGGGCTGCCAAGCACCGCGCCAGAAGTAGTGCTGCGACGCAGGTCCATGCAGCCCACACTGCAGCGCTCGCAGCTCGCACACTGGCAGTCCGCGCGCCCATACCCCACGTTGTGTTCCAGTTACGGTACAAAAAGGGCTCCACGGATGAACAACTAAAAAAGCGACAAGTAAAATAAAAAAAATTGTTTTCGTATTGACAAAAATTAGCATAGGTACATGTAATAAAATATTCCCATAACGTTCGATTGCATTATTTGGCTTCGACTTGAGATTTCATTACTTAGAAGCCTAATGTGCTCATTAAGAGACGCTGGTTTCCTGTCATTATTTCTTAATAATTCTTTTACAATTACAAAAAATTAAACTAAAAGACGAAGAAAGTATTGTAGCCGGCAAACTTCTTGAACATGATTTTGAAATCACGTGACATGCGCAGTAGTGAATAATGTACCTAAACTTGCTACTGCGCATGTCACGTGATTTCAAAATCATGTTCAAGAAGTTTGCCGGCTACAATATGTAAGTACAAGATCCTTCGTCAACGTAAAAAAATAAGTGAGGCAAAGCGCTTCAAAAAGTGTTCTCGCACACGACTAACAATCACACTGACTTTATCTCCGACTTTTATCAGTCATTTTGTGACCGACTTACACACAAATTTGATTGTGCTCTGTAAATTCATGACGCGGCTTCCCCTCGAGACGAAAGTTAACGACTAGTTTCGGACGAGTAGTGTGTTGAATCGTTCACAAAATCAGTGATAAAAGTTTGCATAAAATTCGCATGCGGGAATGCTTAAGTATAGGTAGCACAATTATTAACGAACCTATGGTTCATTACGTATGTACGCTATGCAACATTTTTTCTGTAAGTTAGACGTATAGAAAGTAACAGTTACTGACGTTGTAGAATTGGTGACATTGACGAAGGCAGCGCAGAATTCCTGTAGTCCACCGTTAGTGCGAGCGAAACTGTGTCCTGTGAGCGCCACCAGCAGTAGTGCAAATAGCAGTGCAGGCGTCAGGATTCTCCACGGCTGCTTCAGCCTGCGAGACACATTATGCATATCATTGTCGTGATCAGTTTATTAATAATGAATTAGGGCCCTAAGTCCCGGCAGCATCTCTAGTCGTTAGCACCCACCAACACACAATGCGCCCGCGCGGTGGGATATGGTTCTTTCTCTGTACTGTTTTCTTCCATTTTGGCGACCAGTTTGGCCGAGTGGGAGTGACCCACCGTTTAATGCTTATATGATGAATACGACCAGTTGTATCATGAGCATTCATTTATACTTCTATAAATATTGTTTTAAAAAGGCCTGTGCCCCGGCATAGGCTAATGATGATAATGACAGTCAGATTGTCATCATCAAAAACGTGTTAACTGTTGACAATTAGTGACTCATTAGCGGGTTTCTTGACATTCAACCAACAGTGTTAGAGTCTGTCTAAGGAAAGCTGAACCCAGCTATTATTTGAGTGGCAACACTTTTGAAATATCATTTCGTCATTATTGTCTTGACAGTTGTTGAGGTTACATCCGAGCGTGTCAAATCGAAGAGTTTTTTAAGGATTTCATGTTGAAGCATGGGTAAAACAATTAAAAGTTGTGTGAGACATATTATTTTTACCATGATAAGCAAATTCAAACAAAAACAATAAGTCTTGTACAAACAGAAGAAACGGTGTTTAGATGTGGTGACTGAATTCGCCGGATAGTACAACATGTTAATTTTGATATTTATTATTTCTACATCTTCAATCCAAAGTTTCATATACATTTTCACCTTCAACTAGGGTTGCCAACCGTACTCTAAAATAGAGTATTGTACTCTATATCATGTAGGCGTACTCTTTAATCTATAATACTAATAGAGGACGCTAAAATACTCTTTTTTACTCAACGTTTACTATACTAGTGCCAGTCTCGCATATATGATTATCGTAACCAAAAAAGTCAACTATTTACTTTTAATATGCTGGTATTCCCAAGTTAGGAATCCCTACACCCCAAGTCACACTCGGACGTATCTGAACGCAACCACTAAAGTCAATCAGTGCCCTAACGAATTTGTTTATTTAAAAAAAAATAGCAATATACTCTCTGTTCCCAACACTTCAGGTTTACTGAGCGAGTATTTTTGGATCATGAATGCGAAGAGAAACAGGGCTTCATTGAAATTGATTAAAAATGAGCATTCTAACTATTCTATTCTAGAGTTAGAATGTTTGGAGTCATACAATTTTTTTTTAAACGAAATGAAAAATTGTTATTTGCTGTAAAAAATACCCTTATAAAAAATTTAAATAAATGATACTCTTTTTATAAGGCCGTACTTTTTATTTACCTCCTTTGAAATCAGATATACTCTATTTCTTCTAATAAAAGTTGGCAACCCTACCTTCAACCTATATTTTGAAATTCAGATCATTGGAAAAAAATGACTGATCATGTAATTAATATTGAAACACAGTACAAAACTAGAGATGGAGTAACCGAAGACCTCGAATCGTTTATTATAACCGTGTGTGATGATGAGTCTAGCAGTAGTTCGGTTGAATCATTGAAAGTAGAGTATCTAGACACCGACTTTGATTACAGTACCTAATAATAAATAAAATCTTTTTAATATTGATAATTTTATTTACTAAAGCAAAACAAACGAATAGAGAACCTCCTCCCTTTTTTGAAGACTGTTATAATAAAAAATAAAAAATTAGAAAAGTATCAAATTCGTTTATTCCCATTTTGGTCGGTAATACCATACGAAGGATTTTTGAAATTGCCGCTTTTTGTCAGGTTCAGCTTTCATTAGACGGACTCTAACATGATTATGAACCTGACTGTAATACTTATTTATAACTTATTACTATGTATATTTTTCAAGGGAATTGATTTCATACTCGATTTTAAAGGTCTGCATTTTTATTGTGTACTTTATTAACATAACTTCATTTATAAATAAACTAAACAGTTGCTTAAAAACGAAACTTCACACGCCACGAATAGATACTGTCGATTGAATACAAATGGTTGCTGTCATAATAATAATAATATTTCTTACATTCACACCAATTAGCCTAGCCCAAAGTAATCACAATATAAAGGCCTGTGTTTTGGATGTGTTATTTAAGTTTTAATCTGCCTTTTATTTATAATTATTCATATTATTTTTATTTATGTAGAAATACTCTCCTTTTTCAGAACAAATATAAAACAATTATTATTAATTTTGCCTATGTTTCTGTTGTATTCCTACTCACCCTGATCTGGGTCGACCGCCACCTGGGCACATCGTGAAAAAGGTGATCCAGACAAGAGCGCACATGGTCGCCATAACGGGCATGTACTCCGCGAATTGACACTCGCTGTCTAATGCAAATAGCGTTCGCGAAGTGTCCAAAACCAAACGATGAGTCTTGTTTCCTATAAAACATAATTATATAAATAAATATAGGACACACTTTATTTTCTGGGTCACACTAACACTAACTGCGACAAAATAAAGTTTGTGTTTTAATGGATTTCCCACACGTAAAGATAAAAACACGTCAAGCTCCCACAAGTTATCAAAACTCTCCTACGATATTGGAACTATAAATTAGACTTAATGTTGAAAACCCATTGAACTTTGACATTTTTAGGGTTGATGTGTTTTTACCTTTATTAAGGACCAATTTCAAGGACCGAAGTTTTTATATATTTTACCTATCAGCGTATGTTATTAAAAAGGAATAAGGACGTAGACCAATCACGCTAATTATCTTAAAGTTGTTATAAAAACCACATATGTATGTATTAATTTATAAAAAAACAAACAAAAATGGTTAGTGAATTTGTAAAACTTGTTATTGGGTGTTTTTAAATTGATAAACGTCTGAAGTAAAAAAGTAACAAACTTCTTTTTATAATCCGTTTACGAGCATGGTATAGCTTTGCCGTGAATGTAGAAATTGATGGGTCGTCAGCGTTTGGTTGCACGTGTCCTGAACAATCATTGGAGAATAATTTGGAAAAAATGTCGGGTTCGAACAGCAGACTTAAAAATTGTGTGTTGCATAACGTTTGTAAGAAAAAAAAAATTGTTAAGCCGATTAATCATTCACCTTGAAAAGACAAAGTTTACATATAATGTGTTAACATAAGCCAAAACTCAGAAACATCATGGTGTGATTCGTATGGCATTTAATCGGCTTATTAGACTTCGTTTATTCAAATTTCGTCGCTAGAGAATTTTAGACCAAAACACTATTTTCGGTGTATCTTATGATGAATTAAAAGGAAATTAAAGAAGAGTGAGGAATATGTTGTGTATATTCTATTCTACGTGTTAAGGTAAACTGAAGAAAGCTTGTCAAAGTAAAAGTAAGTTTGAAGAAAATTTGATTATCTTAGATATATTTTATTTGAACTGTATCCAAATTGTTCAATTCCTTTATTCAATATCCGTCTTAAGTGAACTAATTTTGTGTGAAGTGAATAAATCCTATCGTTACTTCAAACTTACCAATTATGATAGTAACATTTTTGAATTCGACCGTTGTTTCAGTATTGTCCACTGTTTCATTATCTAATGTTTCCCTTGTCGTTAATATTCTCTCAGTTGAGTTTTCGGGCACGGAGTCTTGAGCAATAGTTTCTTCTGGCGTAGTATTTGTAAAATTTTCCTTTGGCATTTCATCGATAAGTTGATTGTTGATATCATTAAATAGGAACATAGTGTTAGTATTTACTTGTTCCATCATTTGAAATTCCAGTATTCGAGGGTATAGAACGCAATTGTTGTCCACCAACTGCATTGCATTTTGTAGTAACACGTAGTTTAGCACGCCGAAAATGGCTGCCAAGGAGTAGAGTATAAGGTGCCATACTGAAACAATTATTTTGCTAATCATAAAATGGGTAAATGTTGATAAAGAACTTTTATATATTGGCACACGTCTGGGTGTTGTATCATTATTCATAACACAAGTATTTTAGCTAGGTACTAAGTTCTACTTGGGTTCAGAACCATGTAAGTGTATAAAAGTGTTACTCATTTTGCTTACATTTTAAGTTGGACGACTATTTCAATAAAACCTTTACTAGCTTTTTAGTACTAGCTTTTATCCGCGGCTTCGCCCGCAATTTTTTTAAAATAAAAAGTATCCTATGTTACTTCTAATACCTCCAAGAATAGATGTTCGAAGTTTCATGATGATCGGCTTAGTAGTTTTTGCGTGAAAGCATAACAAACAAACTTACATTCACATTTATAATATTTTTTTTTTTTTTTTTTTTTTTTTTTTTTATAGAAAATAGGCATGCGCTTGACCACTATCTCGCCTGATGGTAAGCGTCGATGCGATCTAGGATGTGACGCGCCTGCCTAGAAGATACCTATTTACTCGTGACTTGAAGACCCCCAAATTGTATTTGTCAGGAAACACAGACTCAGGCAAAGAGTTCCACTCCTTAGCGGTACGCATCATAAAATTGAAACCAAAACGCTTAGTGCGACTCTTTGGTGTATCCACCATATAACGGTGTCGCCAATTTGTAAGTCTGGTTGTCCGATGAAAAAATGGGGATGGCGGAACAAGGTTGTGCAATTCAGCTGCACACTCTCCGAAATGTATCCTATAAAATACTGATAGGCTTGCAACTTTCCGCCTATGCTCAAGGCTTTTGAGCTTTTTACAGAAAAGATCTTCATTGCCGATGAGCCTCTTGGCCCTCCTCTCGATGGACTCAAGCGTCTGGAGCTGGTATCGGGCGGAACCGTCCCAAAGATGAGAACAATACTCCATACACGATCGAACTTGTGCTTGGTAAAGGGTGAGCAACTGTTCCGGTGTGAAGTATTTTCTCACCTTCGCCAGAATGCCAAGTTTTTTTGAAGCCACTTGAGCCTTGCTCTCAATGAAAGAGCCAAAATTGAGCGTCGGTGACAAAGACATACCGAGAAGCTCAAGATGGTCAGTGATCGGCAAGGATACACCTCGGAAAGTAGGAGTCAAGTTGAAAGGACTCCTTTTAGCGGAGAAAAGACACGCCTGGGTCTTTGACGGATTGAACCCCACTAGATTGGCATCGCCCCATTCAGAGACAGCCTGCAGAGATAGGTTCATACGGCTAACCATCGCCTCTCTATGACACTGGATCTGTTCAGCACTGGCTCGTGCATCAGATATATAGGTCTCTACAACAGTGCTGTCATCTGCGTACCCCAAAATACCGGGCAAAAGCAGGTCATTTATATGCAGCAGAAAAAGAGTTGCAGAGAGAACGGAACCCTGAGGGACGCCGGCATTGATAGCCAAATGGTCAGACGAGCTACCGTCAATGACAACTCGTATTGACCGATCCCTCAGGAAGTCCGATATCCAGACACACAAACCAGTGGGAAGACCATATGACGGAAGCTTGCTAATAAGGCCCTCATGCCACACCCTATCAAAAGCCTTCGAGATATCAAGAGAGACGGCAAGCGCCTCACCATGCCTCTCGATGGCTTCGCTCCATTTGTAAGTGGCGTATGCTAGAAGATCTCCGGCAGACCGGTTCCTGCGAAACCCATATTGCCGGTCACTAAGGAGGTCATTTTCTTCTAGATACGACAGGAGCCTGTGGTTCAGTACACGTTCCATTATCTTGCAGAGAATGGACGTGACCGAGATGGGCCTATAATTGATAGGATCAGCACGACTGCCCTTTTTAGGCACAGGTTGCACGTTGGCCAGCTTCCAGGACTTTGGCACTTGTCCTTTAGCCAAAGATAAACGATATAGGCGTGTCAATACCGGAGCTAACTCAGGAGCGCAAGTCCTTAGTACTATGGCTGGTATACCATCCGGACCACTGGCTTTATTCACGTCCAGTTCCCGCAATGCCTTTCTGACTTCGGTTTGTCTTATACGAATTTCAGACATAAAAGTCCCACAACTTGACAAACCGGAAGGTACAGCATTGCCAGGATCCAAACGCGAACTTTCGGCAAATAATTCGGCAAATAAATCGGCCTTTTCCTTGGCCGTGTGTGCCAATGATCCGTCAGGTTTCAGCAAGGGAGGCACTGAAGTACGGCAGAAGTTGCCCTCGATCGACTTAGCCAGGGACCAAAACGCTTTACTACCCGAGGGGTAAGAGGCAAGCTTCTTCCCAATGCGGCCTATGTGATCGAAGCGAGCTGTCTTTACAACCTTCTTGCAGGACTTGGCGGCTTTATTAAAGGCTTTCTTCTTTTCGCGCGTATTACTAGCTTTGCGGGATCGAGCTTCAACCCAGGCCAAATATGCTTTGTATTTTGATGCCACCGCATCACGACATTTGGCATTATACCACGGGCGAGCTTTGCCGGCCAGTGATATGTCAGAGAAGGGAATAAAATACTCCATACCCTGACGAAGCACATTGGTCACAGCATCCGCGCAAACTGAGGGGTCGCTAGAAGAAAAGCAAACCTGCCGCCAAGGATAAGATGCAAAAAAACAACGCATCTCATCCCAATCTGCTGATTTAAAACGCCAAATCCGCCGGGAGCCTTTTGGGCTTGGGTCGGGCGGAGAATACATCGACATAGATTCCACCACACAATGGTCAGAACTGCCAAGGGGTGGTGTAACCGACACCGAGTAACTGTCGGGATTTGTCGTCAGCAGAAGGTCCAAGCAATTGGCTGTTTGTCCGTCAGAGTCTGGCACTCTAGTGGCTTCCTGGACCAGTTGGGTGAGATCAAGTGTCAAGGCTAGCTTTCGCGCTTCTCGACCAGCGTGGTCGGTTTTCTCGAAAGGGAACAGCCAGTCCTCGTGGTGTGCGTTGAAATCACCAAGAACCACCAGTTGAGCGGACGGGTATCGCTGTAGGGCCATGTCTGCCTTCTCAATAAGTTGGTCGATAAGCCTGGTAGTCTCCGCGTCTCCACTATGCGAACGGTAGACACAAGCATAGATGATTTTCTCGAAACCTGTATCCACCAGAACCCAAATGATAGAAAGGGTGGGGTCTTCAAGATCACGGAGACGCAAATAACAGATGTCATCGCGTGCATACATGCAAACACCCGCATGAGCCCTAAAACAATGTTCAAGGACATAACCCGGGTAAGCCAGGTACGCTGCGTCAGTTGGACGTTTTATTTGTGTCTCCGTGAGAAAGAACAGGTGCGGTTTTCTAGTCTCAAGATGGTGATGGACGGGGTCGAGATTAGAGTGCAAGCCTCTTATATTAGAGACGTGCACTAGGAAGGAGAGGACGTGCGACCGCTGTTTAACCTTTTTCCTGTTGCTTACTTTCATTTTGTCGTGAGGGAAGGTAATGTAACGAAGGACGGAAGTAGAACGAGATGCTGATCGCGAACCAAATGAGAAGAGTCAGGGCCTCACACCTCGGGATAGCCAAACCGGAGACCGCGGGGACGCCCGAGCCCCCCCAGGGGTGTCCATCGGGTCCTCTCGTCCGGGCGCCAACCGGCACGATGGCGCACCCCCAGGATTTTTCGCGAGATGGCGGGGCAGCCTTTTGTGAGTGGCTAGCTCACTACTCGGGCCCCCAACTATCTGCGGTCGGCCAGCGGAAGAACCGTGCCTCGGATCCCGCTGCTCTCCGAATCTGAATAACCGATGCATTGCCCTGATACATCTCAATAAATCGTCCATTGCAACCAGCACAACTGTACTGACCCGTCCTCCAATATATTAGTAGGATATATCGTACTTGTGATTATTATGTAAATCAATTCTAAATTAAAGCACAGCGTTTTAGTATTAAAACTGTTTGAGAGAAACCTCGGACACAAACGACAAAAGAGATGGACTTGGCAAAACTATAAAGGTGTTCCTCTTGCTTTTCTAAAGAACCTTAAAATGGCAAACTGTCCCTTTTATTAGTATAGAAGGCGTATCTAAAATAACTTTGAATGTTACAAAATGACTGTCTTCAGCAGTTTCACAGTTCAATGCCCGTGTTTTATTTTAATACCTTTGCTACTATATTCAAGGGAATTTGATTACAGGGAACGTGCCAAAATAGAATAAGGTAGACTTATATATTCGTATGTTTAGTATTGGTGATCTCAATACACTTCTTGCATTTGTGCTATTTTGGACATATGAATCATTCGCATCGTACTGCTAAAATAACGTATTGCTCACTGTATTGTTCATAAATTACCTACTAATAGAAATTAAATATATCTATTTAGATAAAGTCCTACTCCATATATGAAAATAGGGGGAAAATAAATAAAATAAATATATTTAAATTTTTGGCGTTTTAATGCGGCGGCGTCGGCGTTTGTCTCAGGGGCAGGCGGAATGCCAAATGACATCCTCTCGCTATCAGGTCCCGCTTGACACAAGTTGAATTTTTCAAGGAATAATTAAGTATTTAGTTCTTACACTTCCGCGCACATTACACATCAGAATAAAACACTTTTTTACGGATTTTTGCGCATGTTTTATTTTATTTTATATTTAATCCTGACGTTTCGACTCCTTTACAGGAGCCGTTATCACAGGATGACTAAGATGATGGTTGTCATGTATTTTCTACTACCTTCACAATATTTTAATCGGGCACGTTCCTAATTATTAAATTATTTTATATAAATCAAATTGGTTTTTTTTTACATAAATAAATATAAAACAATTTGATTTATATAAAATAATTTAATAATTAGGAACGTGCCCGATTAAAATATTGTGAAGGTAGTAGAAAATACATGACAACCATCATCTTAGTCATCCTGTGATCACGGCTCCTGTAAAGGAGTCGAAACGTCAGGATTAAATATAAAACAAAATAAAACATGCGCAAAAATCCGTAAAAAAAGTGTTTTATTCTGAAGAATAATTAAGTATTTAATATATAAAAATCTATCAAATGTTTAAAAAAACCTATAAAATGAAGTTATTTTGATGGCGTCATCTTAAAAATGTTGACGGGCCTGTCAAGGTTTTAGTAGGTCAATTGGAAAAGTACTCGCCCGAAAAGGGTTTTTCTAGTCATAATTTCTGTAGATTTTAATTTTCAATTCTTTAACGCCATGTCGAAAAGGAACGATACATATATTGGGAATATATAATTAGAGCTTGTAACTTGGCTATTTTACCAAAGCAATTACAAGAAATAATTTCAATGAAGAACAACTCCCAAAGGTATAGTATGTAAGTACCTGTAATGTGGGTGTGCATCTGTTTAATGCGTGCCATTTAATTATGGTTAAGTGATCAACGTCCACAAGAGACAGATTATTATTGTTTAGTAATTCTCTAGAGATGCTAGGTAGTTAAGTAGTGCGTCGGTCAAAAATTATTAGTTTTAATGTATACAATGAAAGACAACTGTACTTTTCATTCGAACATATAGAAAAATAGCATCATTTGAACGTCTAGAATCGCTTCCTCACAAAAATCTCAATATATTGTTGGTATTCTGTTAGTTTGCGACATGCATACAATGAAAATCTTACTGTGAGTATTTTTGGTGGAAAACTAGATACCCAGATACTCAAATTTTCCGTTGCATTGGCATTTCTAACTAAGATTTGCTTAAATATTCAGCTTGGTACTAAAATTAAGTACGTATATATATTTTCTAAATTTATAAGTGTAAATGTATGAATGTAAATGCTATAAATTCAATGGACAAAATAAACAAAACTGTAATTTTTTTATAGTTTTTATTTATAATTATATCCATTTATAATAATATACTAGTTTTGTTCTTATCTTATACTCCGCCATACACCTGCCGATACTTCCTTATAAGAGATTTATAAATAGAACAAGAACAATTGAAGAGTTGTTTCAGTAACAAGGGGAATTTGAAATAATTTACATACAGGGCGTCCCAAACTTATGGGACATGAAGGGGAAGTACCTTAAATATCGTAGATAGTGAATTTTGCTCAAAGAAGACTTTATGTTATTTTTAAAAGTTAGTAATTCTGCATTCATAGATTTTCTAAAAATTACTTGCTTCGTCTGGGAATCGAACCAACTTAAATGTAAAAAAAAAATCACCCTACTTTTATGATGCCAATCGAAAGAATAGCTAAAAATAATAAATTAATGTAGTTCTAAAATTTGAAAATGGAACAGTCTGTGCGAGCGTTGAAGGCAAATTTAAAACGAAAATAATGTTGTTCTTAAATTTGAAAATGGAACAGTCTGTGCGAGCGTTTATTTTTCGGATATTGATCTGTTTAGTCTTAATTCACTTACACAAGTGTTATTGTGTTAATTTATTGCGAACATGGCATATCAAGTAAGTTTTGATCTAATGGAAGCATATTTTTTGAATGATAAAGATATCTCTAGAAGTTTGCGGTGGTATAGCGTAAAATATCCTGATAGACAATTACCGTCTCGTAAAGTTTTGAAAAGGCTTGTGAACAATTTGAAAACTCTGGGACGTTTCGATAAACGCCCAAGAGAACCACAGCAAGAAAACCGTACGATCAACGACGAAGAACTTGGTATTTTAATTTACTTTTCGGCTTTTCCGAAAGCATCGGTGAGAGAAGGAGAACATGAAATTGGAGTTTCGAAAAGCAAAATACACCGTGTATTAAAAAAACACGGTTTTAAGAGTTATGTTGAAGGACGATTGGTTCAAAAATTACTTCCGGGCGATACGGAAAGGAGAAGAAATTTCTGTCTTGATATCCAGGCACGCTTGCTCGAAAATCCAAATTTTTTGGATAATATTATTTGGACAGACGAATCTAACTTTAGCAATAACGGTATGTATAACCGCAACAATAATTGTATTTGGTCTAAAGAAAATCCCCTACGAGTCACTGAAACGAATAACCAAGTGCGTTTTTCACTCAACTGTTGGTGCGGACTTTTAAAAAACCGGGTTTTCTTAATCCATTTTTACCAAGGAACCTTGAACACGGAAAAGTATTTAGGAATACTTCAAATTTTAAGGGATAAGATAAGAAATCTTTCCGCGGCGGAGCAAGAAAACTTAATTTTCCAACAAGATGGAGCTCCGGCTCATAATAGTCGGAGAGCAGCAGATTTTCTAAATGAATGTTTTCCTACATGGATTGGTACAAATGGACCGATTAGATGGCCGGCCAGATCCCCGGACCTTACACCATTAGATTTCTTCTTTTGGGGATACGTGAAAGATATGCTATACAAAAAGCGATACGAGAACGTGGGCGAGTTGCAAACAGAATTGTGCCATATCACATCGAGTGTTCACCATAAAATGATAAGAAAATCAACAGGCAGCGGACTCATTAAAAGATTGGAGATTTGCGTAAGACAAGAGGGATCACATTTTGAGCATTTAATTAATTCATTTACAAAAAAATACCTACTTAATTGACTACGGCAGTTTCATGTATGTTTTTAATTTGATTAAAATATTAATTTCACGTTGTTCCTTTCTTTTAAAAAACCATGTAACTTAAGCATAGTTATTATTTTTTAGCTATTCTTTCGATTGGCATCATAAAAGTAGGGTGATTTTTTTTGACATTTAAGTCGGTTCGATTCCCAGACGAAGCAAGTAATTTTTAGAAAATCTATAAATGCAGAATTACTAACTTTTAAAAATAACATAAAGTCTTCTTTGAGCAAATTTCACTATCTACGATATTTAAGGTACTTCCCCTTCATGTCCCATAAGTTTGGGACGCCCTGTATATGCATAGCCAAGCGTTTGCAAGAAAGTTTTAGAATTGCATAAGTATTGAATTTACCTAGGAGGTGGTGGGTTCGGACTGTGATTGCAAGATCTTACCCGTTTATTCTCTATTAATGAAGTCAATTTAATGTGTTTGAAGTTCTATGGTCATTTAAAAAGTTCCATTTATATTTGCTTAGCTAAATACTAGCTGACCCGGTAACGCGTTGCTATGGTAACGTTAATTGATACAATGGAAAAAGAGCGGACAGACAAACACACAAACAACAAATTTGTGTTTTTAGAGTATAGACTAGCTGACCCGGTAACGCGTTGCTATGGTAACGCGTATACAATGGAAAAAACGCGGGAAAAAGAGCGGACAGACAAACACATAAACAACAAATTTGTGTTCTTAGATTATAGATTACTTACCTTTCCAAACTCTGAGATGCTTGGCGGCGCGCTCCTCCAGCTCCCGGTAGTCGTAAAGTAGGACTGTCATGGTCTACATTCTCAACCAATTCATCTGAAAGGATTGACATCATTATCGTCAAATGAAGGAACACGTTTTTTTGTTCGATTCAACTTTTGTCCACCTTTTCTGTAAATTATGTGAGTAGATGTGGAGAGCGATGTTAATGTAATTTAAATATATATATTCTATTTTAAAAGTTTCAAAGATGGGTAAAATTGTTTGCAAAGGTGGACTTATCTTTATGAGAGATCTCTTCCAGTCAACCCAGATTATGTGTGGTTGGCCGTGGGTATCACACAGTGCAAAAAGAATAGAAGTTTAAATAAAAGATGATATATATAAATAAAGGGAAAATATAAACTAAATATACTTAAATATCCGAATAAATAAAATATATATACCTACATATAAAAATACAAGGGAAACCATATAGAAACAATACATATAATATTATCCAGATTATTATGATAAACTCAGAAAGTATTGTTTGAGTTTGATTTTATAAATTAAGATATGAGATAAATAAACTGTCGTATAAGATGTCATCCGAAATGGAGTGTGATGTTTATTTTTTTTTTACTTTTTTTAGTTTTACTAAGTGCTGCTTAGTTTTCATTTGTAATTTGACATTTATTTCTGTTGAATGTGACATAGGTTAGACTCTAAAGCATTAATGGGATATTCCAGGGTATATAAAATAATTATTTAAAATGCAACCTTAAGTTGCGTCGCCCTTCATTCCCGGGTGCGATCGCTCATATAAAGCCTGTATAGCCTTCCCAGGCTAAGGCGCCTACTTCAGGTGGTGTTTAGTCAGTATGAGTCTGACATAACCTCTCGGCCGGCCGATGTATCCATGTAGGATTCACCACCTCCCTCCCTCGCGTCCGGAGGGAAAAAAAAAAAAATGCAACCTTAACGGTGTCGCTTTTTCTTACACATATATTAAATATTTCATATATATCATCAAATTTATTATTGATTAGTGTTTTCTTAATATAAGACAAAATTGATGTCAAGAAATGTATTAGAAGGGAAGGAAGTCCGTCCATTCAAATTATTTTGAGTTCCCTACCCATATTATGCGTAAAACGATGTATTAAGTTAATAAAAAGTAAATATTTATTTATTTATTTTATTGCTATGTGAAACGTCTGAAAGTGTAGATGTGTCTATTTATTTATGTCTGTAATGTACCTTGTTTCAATGAAATGGCTTCTAATGATATTTGGAAACGGAATATTTCAAGGACTGACCTGAATTTGGCCTATATAAAAGTAATTTCAGTTCAATCGATCCGATAAGTGCGTGCCTAATAAATACCACTGGGGATTTAAAAATTTAACTATTCTGGTCAATAACTGAAGCGATCGTCGTGGAATCCTCGCTAGCTAGCGTGAGAGATTACATTGAGGTTTTTATTTTTATTTTATTAATATAAAGAAAATTGGACGGCTATACTCAGTAACTACTAGATTGCCAATGTTCTGACACACCTTTGCACAAATTATTTAACACTATAAGACACGTCGACAAGACATTAGGTTTATTTGTATTTATTTGCAACTTTTCATATTAAATTTTTGGTTAGTAGTACCTACTACTAAACCAAAAATTGGCTTAGTAGTATAGCTTTAAGATAGCTTTTATAAAGTCAATTTGGTTTACCTAGATAATAAATGGACGTTAATAGAAAAAAAATCGATATAATCACATGGGTACCAAAATGTAGGTACACGCAAGTTAGTGCGGGTAATTAAGATTTATGGGGAAAAAATATTCTAAACTTCCGTAGTAATTTTTAGACCTGTATATGTGTTTTATATTATTATGAGTATTATCAGTATAACTATAAAAAAAAATATAATAAACGAAATTTATCTTTGGTATAACTGGTTATTATAAATAAAGATTTCTGTCTTTTTTATAATCTTCTTTTTTTTAATTCTGTAATTTAATCATATATGATTAAATTCACAAGATATTTACATGTATACATCAAAACATCTGGTGAATTTATAACCATTTCGCTCGAGGAACAGTTCGGTGAATGAACAGCCATGTAAATTAGGGCACCCGTTTGTATGCTTGTTGGCTGAAAGCCAGTTCCAGAGTAACTACCATACTGTATGGGTTTTGTTATATTAGAATATTTACAGGTCATAAAATTTAGACTATTATTTAGTAATAATACCATTCCTTAATAGGTACATTCGTCATAAATAACGAACACCACAAAGTTTATCAATTTAAATATTTTTTATAGCAAATTAAAAAAAAGCCTTCAGTTTTGTTTAAGTACTATAGAAGCTATTTTAAATAACATGTACAGTCATCACATAACCAACCACAATTTTTGTCGTTTGATATTGAACTTTAACAATAACGTAACATGTATAATAATTACTACAAAGTACAATGATGTCATTATCTGAGAAGCGCCTAAATTGATGAATAGTGGGCGTGATGATGACCGTACACCCGATGAGCCTGCCATTACGGTTCACGAGACTTCACGTAGTTTTTTTCAACTTATCTTCAAAGTACCAAAATACTATATTTGAGTTAAAAACATATACTATTTTGCCAGAGCTTTCCTCGCGATTAATTTTAACAGTTAGCCTTTTACGAATTATTATTAGCAACAATTTAATTATTAAATTGTTTTGAATTCCTAAACAATTATTCTAATCGTTTAAAAATATTGAAATAGAAAGAGTTAAGAAGTCTTGCGCTTCTTGATATAGAAAAAAACTAATTTCTCTAACATATTTCAAATATAATGACAACTTAAAGAGTATATTTAGACAATATGTTTTTAACACAATTAGACGACAGCTCTTCTTTACGAGTTTTTTTGTTATAACCTGTGACCTCGAGCCTGGAGTGCACACTAAATAATCTCCTTGAGTTTTTGTGGAACCGACAATTGCATACAAGTTTATTTCTATTTCGTTAAAGTTGTAAATGAGATGACAATAAGATATGTATCAAATTTGTTTTTATGATTTCATCATAGTACGCACGTGTTAGAATTAGGAATAATTCGGAGTGTATTAATTGTTACTTAATCATATTCATTGTCATTATTTATATTTAAATGATTATTTATTGATTTACTAAATTGATTTATTAATTGATTTAACTATGTACACTTTATAGTACAATATTTTTCATCATTGTCTTTGGTCTAACGTGTTATCTGTCATAGCATAGACAACACGATCGGTCCACGTCACCTCCCCGCCAGGCGATGGAGTGACGCGGTGCCTTTATAATGCCTCGCACTGAGTCAGACGGCCTCTTTCTTTGCTTGACGCTCAGAGCCGGCGGACGGCCGGTAGTCCTTATCGGATTATATTCAGCACTAATCGTTGTGCCAAAGATAAGTATATATTGGTAAAGTGCGAATATTAATTGTTGAATCATCATACAATATAAATTTAGAGCATTTGAATATTTAGTTTTCCATTTTGATGGCAAATACATGACCTAGATGAATAAACTGATTTTGGCCACTTAATAAATACTTTATTATCTACCCTCTTTTTGATATTTCATTTGATCAAAAGAAAATATAATATTTCCTCTTTTCCGTTTGATGACATCAGAAGTGGGATCCTCACGCCCTGTACTAAATTTTTTTTTCTTTCTTTCAGCATGTGACCAAGGTCGGTTAAATAGTTCGATATAGACCCTACGATGCTGAAGGGATTGTTGTTGGCAATACGTGATGCTCTACCTCGTTATGATACTAAAAACTGTAATTTGAAACCACGTGTTCAGCAAACGAGTAAATTTAATGAATCGTGACTAAAAACTACTAAAATATTTATTCATGGCTGAGAAAAAGTAACAAAAAAAATATAAATAAAAATTAATGAATACCTACAAAAACACACATTGCAAGATCTGATGATGTGGTTAGCTCTTTATGCAAATAATAACAGTAAGATGGAGGTCGGTCCCCCTGCCCGAGTTTCTTTCGCCAGTTCTTCTCGGAAGGGCCTCCCAGTTTCCGAACTGGTGGTAGACTCAGTAGTATACAATGTAATCGTAGTAAGAATGTAATAACGAAATAAAATTTAAAAATAAAACAATTTAATTTTAACAATTTGGAACGTGCCCGATCAAAATATTGTGGAGGAAGTAGAAAATACATGACAACCATTGAAATATCGGGATTAAATATAAAATAAAAAGTGCGCAAAATCCGTAAAAATAAAGTGTTTTATTCAAATGTGTAGTGTGTGCGGAGGTGTAAGAACTAAATGAGAAATAACTAAATTTCATATTAGGTATTGGTGTAAATTGTAGTCTGATAAGGGAATGTCTAGCAAAGCGTCTTAAATATCACTTCTCATCATGTTACTTATATTTCGATAGAATAGGAAAGGCATGTTATCTACACGTCTTTTCGAAAAATGTTAGTGCCTGTTACTACATGTTCTGATTCATCAGGCTGGCCGAACAGGCTTTGGAAAGTTCAAATTTTGATTACAACTGTCTTAAAATCAACCGGATTATATTCTCTTCGATTATTAACAGGTCGTACTGCAAACTTACCTTACAGGCTCGATTTAATGAGGTTACGAAAGATAATGAACATAACTTCATAGATGAAATGCTTCTATAGAAAATGAACTTGTAAATAGTGATAATGAAAATGAACTTGTAAAAAGTGATCATGAAAATGAAACTGGAAAATAGTGATAATGAAAATGAACTTATAAATGATGATAATGAAAATGAACTTGTAATTGGTGATAATGAAAATTATTAATTGAGTAATAGTGTTACAGAATCGTTTCATAAAAACAATGATTAAGAATAAATAAATCAGTTGCTGGATACCGCTGTGCTTGGTGTCAGTTTGGTCTTCACTAACCAGCAAGTGATGGAACTGTACATGTCTAGGCATAGAGGTTTATAAAAAAAAAGATATGCTGGATAACCATGTGCTTGGTGTCAGTTTGGTCTTCACTAACCAGCAAGTGATGGAACTGTACATGTCTAGGCATAGAGGTTTATAAAAAAAAGATATGCTGGATAACCATGTGCTTGGTGTCAGTTTGGTCTTCACTAACCAGCAAGTGATGGAACTGTACATGTCTAGGCATAGAGGTTTATAAAAAAAAGATATGCTGGATAACCATGTGCTTGGTGTCAGTTTGGTCTTCACTAACCAGCAAGTGATGGAACTGTACATGTCTAGGCATAGAGGTTTATAAAAAAAGATATGCTGGATAACCATGTGCTTGGTGTCAGTTTGGTCTTCACTAACCAGCAAGTGATGGAACTGTACATGTCTAGGCATAGAGGTTTATAAAATTAAGAAACAATAACTTGATTTTGTGAAACGATATCTGATTTTATATAATCTAAAAAGTACTTCGGGGACGAAGTACTGTCAGTATGGCCGTGTTAGAATTAGGAATAATTCGGAGTGTATTAATTGTTACTTAATCATATTCATTGTCATTATTTATATTTAAATGATTATTTATTGATTTACTAAATTGATTTATTGATTGATTTAACTATGTACACTTTATAGTACAATATTTTTCATCATTGTCTTTGGTCTAACGTGTTATCTGTCATAGCATAGACAACACGATCGGTCCACGTCACCTCCCCGCCAGGCGGTGGAGTGACGCGGTGCCTTTATAATGCCTCGCACTGAGTCAGACGGCCTCTTTCTTTGCTTGACGCTCATAGCCGGCGGACGGCCGGTAGTCCTTATCGGATTATATTCAGCACTAATCGTTGTGCCAAAGATAAGTATATATTGGTAAAGTGCGAATATTAATTGTTGAATCATCATACAATATAAATTTAGAGCATTAGAATATTTAGTTTTCCATTTTGATGGCAAATACATGACCTAGATGAATAAACTGATTTTGGCCACTTAATAAATACTTTATTATCTACCCTCTTTTTGATATTTCATTTGATCAAAAGAAAATATAATATTTCCTCTTTTCCGTTTGATGACACACGCATAATAAAATTATTTAAATTTCCATGTTGCTAAATATGTTGTTTCTAATAAATTTATTTTTAAACTGGTTTATTCAGTTAGATTTGTATATTGTTTACAATGGTGAAGAAGTATTGTTGATACAAGATTACAGAATAAAGAAAAATAATCACGTCAAAGTTGTCTTTGCCCTCAATTTTTCAAATTAGGCTTGGTAGATAGGGTGATAGATAAAAAAAAACTGAAAAACCGACTGCATGGTTGTTTAAACTTTTAGAATGTAAATAATAATAATAAATACAGCAACCTGGTTACTGTATTACGCTAAAGATAACTGTTTTAGGCCTTAGCTAGGTTTCTCTTAAAACAGCAAAGTCCTTATTAAACGATTCATAATTTTTGATATCTAGGGCAAGGTCAGAGGAAAAGGGTTATATTTTCCTTTTGATATTAAAAGAAATATACAAACAATTATGGCGGTAATATTTCATTTTACAATTCCATGCCCTTCTTACCTAATATGCTCATACAGATAATGGTTAACTTAGGCGCAGCACAAACAAAGACACTTTTGTTAGAACTCTGCACAAGAAACACACGAAATCGTAGTTGCTATGTCAGGTTAATGGCCGGTAGCGGCAGTCGTATATAGTCGCCGGTTGCCTATTACTTGTTGCATGTTACCGGCACGCACAATAAACCACAGAAAACGCCGTACATGTTTTAGAAATTTGTCAATATTGCTTGTATCAGTAACCGACAATTTTTAGTTTCCAGTTATCTAAACCCAATACTTTTTGATTGGCAGCCGAATGTGTCAAACGGAAGCTACTGGACACAAATAGTATCTACGTTTGTACAGGAAGTGGTTAATTTCATATCGATTATATGGCTACTGATTATACACTACGGCTAGTATCTTAAATCCAACACAAGATACAAAGTCACTATGTTTGAGCAGGGCCTAAGATTAATAACTCGCTTCTTTGTGTTCTCAACAGGGTTTGATTAGTCGTGAGGCGGTCTCGTCATCTTGTTGGCTAGATGACGTAATGCGCTCATTTTATATTCGGTTTTTTATAGCGATCGCGGGCCTTCGTCGGCGTGCGCTGCGTGATGCATTGTTTACTTCGCAGAACGTCACACACCATGGTCTTGTTATAATAAGCTTGTGTTGCTTTAGCAATTTTCCATCTAAGTACCAAGTTATATGAGGAATTAGCAATACCATTAGTTAAGTTGCTAAATATAGATTTATTGCAAGAACAAAGGACAGAAATCTCTTTATTAATAACTTTACCGTGAAAGTAAACGTTCTATTTTAGACATCACTTAAGGGTTGGTTGGTTAGTTCCAATATTATTATGTAGTGCTATTCAGGAGGATGTCACGCCCATCTAACAATTTGAAGGAATAGCAATTCGAGAAGACAGTTCCAAAAATGGAAAGCAAAGTTACAAACGGCATAAATATAGTCAAGATTTTCAGCATAAAATTTCATATGCATCAGAATATCGTTATGATATTAATATTACCTAAGCGCTTCCGATGCAAAAATTCTTGGAAGGAAAAAGAATCTAAGAATTTTTGCATCGGAAGCGCCCATCTAACAATTTGAAGAAATATCGATTCGAGAGGACAGTTCGAGAAAATGGAAAGCAAAGTTACAAACGGCATCAAATATAGCCAAGATTTTCAGCATAAAATTTCATATGCATCGGAATATCGTTATGATATGAATATTCCCTAAGCGCTTCCGATGCAAAAATTCTTGGAAGGAAAAAAAATTGCCGGTGTCGCCTCATTATGACTTATGACTATTGTTATACCAACCTATACGTTGTCTTTTGGTCCTGAATTTGTTAAAGCATTTCATACCATGTTTATTTTTAAAGTTTTAAAAATGTAATTGCTTGGTGGCCAGCTTTCATTACCCATTATTGTAGATATAATATTAAGACAGTTCTTTATTTATGTATTGTTATTGTTATCACAAATATAAAAAAATATAAGTAAGTAGCAAGAATTAAGCAAAGTGAATAAAATTGAACAGCTAACATATTAGTATTGGTGAAAACAATCTGCCAGACTATAAATTCTTGAAATATCATTGTTGTCATTAATTTAAAAGCTATATCTTTTCCGATAATTTCTCTTGTTGGTTGTTTAGTTAGTTTAGTCTCAGTTATTTAGACATCCTGACCGTAGCTAAGTACCTATGTGACACTAACTATACAATATTTTAAACTTTAATTTTTTTCAATAATTTGGAACTGAAACGTAATTTGGTTATTTATTTTAGTTGCATCTCTTCTACTCTTGCACTAAGTGTCAACACCAACACAAATATATATCAAAATGCCAAAATTCTAATTATAAATTTACTTTAATATCAGAAAACTTTATATTTTGTGGTAGGCTGATCTCTTCTGCAATGCACATTCTGCGCCGCCGAGCGAGCGAGATAATTATGTGGGCTTCTTTTGACGGGACAAGGGACTGACAGAGCGGTACACGAAATAGAGGTCTAATTCGTGTCGAGAGATTACAGTAATGTTATAACTTGGATAAAGAAAAAATAAATGTGATGGTAACGTCATTCATAACAGGAGAATTTTGTACAATACCTAAGGATCACTTCAACATTCACTGGGTCATGTACAAAGAAATGTGTCTCTATTTTGCAATTGTAGGCGCTTTTATCGCCTCTGCGGGCGACGACGGCGGCGGCGCGGCTCGGTGGCTCGGAGTGGCGTAGCTAGGCTCAAGGAGTCTTTTCTAGGTCAAGGTTAATCTTCAAGGATGAGAAGGATACGTATCAAATAAATAACGAGCATTGTATTCCATGTCAAAAATTTAATATTGATTGTAGCTGCAATTAAAAGATCTCTGCAAAAACTCGACACCACGATATTTACACACTTTTGGATCGATTCATTTTGGGTTCGAAGTTTCGAAGTGGAGGAGTTTGAGAAGGATGTAGACGAGGCCTGCGGCGGACTGGAACTATTTCGAAATTTGAGACCCCTGAAATTCTGTATCAGGGCTGATGAGAGGGTTCTTTTAAAAGATTTAAAACTTATAAGTACAATAATATTTATCCATATAGGTATGTTGGTTCTTCAGTTTTTTTTAATTTTCTAAGTGTTCCATATGTTGACAAAAATAGCTAGAATAACGAAAACCTATCTAAATATCGCATTTGGATATAAAAAACGATTTCACTATCACTACTACAACTAAACGGAAATACGCAATGGATTTAATATAACAAAACCAGAAACTGCTTACTCTTATTGAACAGATCGATTTGTTCCTTACGTCACTAACGTTATTTTCGTTATGAGCTATAATATCGTCTCACACGTATTACTATTGCCGCAAGGTATATTTCTCAGTGTTAATTGTAATAAACTAAACCTTATTCATCGATGTTTCGAGTTATCGATTACAAATGACGTGATCTCTATTCATAATTTTTTTTTTATTATTATTTGGAGTAGCGTTGTTAAATGTTAAAATAAAGTTTTTTTGTCAATGTTAAGTTCTTAAACGAGCAAAGTCGTCAATGTTAATTACATATTTCATTTAGATCACCAGTAAATAAAGTTTTATTTATTTTTTATTTACAACTCATTTTTGTAGTTTCCAAATAGGTGTTTTAGTGACCTTAATTCTAATGAGTTTGATTGAAATAATTGAAAAGCATTAACTTTTTGTTAGTTAGATATCAATTATAAAAAATAATAAACGTAAAGTTAATTTTTTATTACTTACTTGTTAATGAAAAATATTCAAAATCGCTCCATCGTCAGTTCAACTCTAAATGGAAGCCAATGCAATATTGGCTTCCGATTAACTTATGTATGCAAAATTGAAAACCAGGAAGTAGGTCTTTAACTTGCAAGATTTGATAACAGACAGACACCGGGACCAACCATTTATTTAAAACAAGCTAAGATAACGCACACGCTCCCAAACACGATGGGGTAGTGTCTTTTTTTTAAGAGCTCCTACCGCCCATTTCTAGCAACAGAACCTGGATACCAAAGATGATAATTATCTAGCCTTAGAGGACCAGATTACTTGTCAAGACGAATCATTCTAACACAAACTTAATGGGAAGGAAACCCATGTTTTATTACAGAGCTTCAAAGACATTCTAATTCCATCATTAAATCAGCTCCACTTTATAATAACATTGCATTGCTATTCGAATTACATACGCATGTAAAACTTCAGTTCAGTTGGATACCGACAAGTTTAAATTTAACTTGCAAGTTTAGATTACAGAGTCACTGGGACAGATAAAACCTAATAAAAGTAGTAAAAACTTTGCTTTTTACTCTTTTGTTATTTTAATGTAAATTTTATTCATTAATTGTATAGGATAATACCTGATATTGTAATCATTCAGTTTAAATCCAGACAATTATCCCATTCCATATTATCATTATGTGTACCATGTGTGTGTACCTAATTATTTGTTAGATAATTTATCTCACCAAATCAAGATACAGATAATATAAACATAGGTACATAAAATGTATGTAAAGGTTAAGGACACTGTGTGATTATATCGTAATTCTATAATTTTTAAGGTCAATATTATAAAATCATAAATAGTTCTTTTCAAAGTAAGTTGTTAATTATTAGCGGAAACATGATTTCAATATACACATATTAAATAGCAGTATACCTACCTTGAAATCGGTAAAGCAAAAAGTAATGTCAATAATTTACGATATCAGTTTTATGATCACATTTTCATTGATAAGAAACTTGTTTTAACAGTTTTTAAGGCACACACTGATATCGTTATCGCGTTTATTTCACACACGTCCACATGCCGCATAGCACAGGGAAAAACTACCGACACAGAACGCTAGCGACACAGTCCATTTTCGATTTTAGTTAATCTATGGCGCATTTTGGTTCTCGCTTCGAAATAAGTAAGAGAGAGATAGGACGAAAACATACAATGCTGCTTATGGTAAGAATAGAGACCACTAGATGTAACCCATTTCTGTTTATAATGCTCTGGCCACGAAGCTTTTCCACGATGTTTATGTGACGTAACATAATAACTGTATGATGTCACGTTAATGCTTAGTAGCGCGGCCATTTTGACACTTTGCTTAGTTTAAGCGGGCTTTTAGTTTTACATATATCTTTGCGAACACAGCGTTATACAATTCCAGATTGCTAGTAAAATATTTATAATAATAAGATCATATCTACTCTATCAGTTTAGATTACCAGCTGGTCCAAGCGAAACGTTCCTCAATTTCGAATTAAATTAGTTTTAATACTATCGAAACACTACAAAACTAAACTTGGTTAGCTAAGATTGTGACATGCAATAAAAAGTATTAAATTTTGGCCGAGTTTAATTTGACCAACTTACCACCTAAGGTATAAATACTACTTAGGCCGATGCAGTCGCTTAGCGAGATATATTGGAACGGAGCGTAATACTTAAAAAAAATATAAAGTTCAATAATGTTTAGTAAATTTTAAAATTCCATAAGAATGAAAACTTTCAAAAAGTGTGCGCTTTTCGTTTCAATGGGAAATCCAATATAGCCAATGTTTTTTGGTCATAACTCATTTATTTTTGCGAATTTCATACTTCAAAACTCCGCTAGCACCATATATTAGAGCGGAGCAAAATACTAAAAAAAATTAACAATGTTTAATAAATTTTAAAATTCCGTAAGACTGAAAACTTTCAAAAAGCGCGAGCTTTTTGTTTTAATGGGAAATCAAATAGAGCCAATGTTTTTTATTTAACTTTTTTATTTTTGCGAATTTCATCATTCAAAACTCCGTCACGATCTAGTCCTAAATCTGTTGATTCGATTCCACACAAAAATTATTAAAATCGGTTAAGAACTCGGGAAGTTAAGGCGTAACAGACATCGCGTCATTGAAGCTGATCCATGTATCTCCAATAAAAATCCTTTGCATCGAGTATAATATAGATAAGGCAACACAATAGGTAGGTAAATAACTTATTTAATAAAACAAGTTGCACGACAGGATTGAGTAATTTTGCCAGATATTTCACGTTTTTTTAAGATCATTGCAATTTCTAACCTGACTCAGTACCTTTAATTAGCTTGTTTACTGTAAGAATTATTACACAAACGTAAAGTAAAGAATAATTTAGTTTATTTTTCAATATTATTTCAAGAATGGAAGCGGGTCGGAACTATAAAAAAAGGCAGAAACGTATTTGTGTCAAATGTTACCACAGGAAACAGGCTCAGAAGATAAATGCAAAAAAAAATAATTTTGGTTAATAATTTGTGTTACAATTATTGTTGAAAATTTATCTTCATATTAAAAACTTTTAAGAAAAACGTGTATAACTTATAAATCGATTGCCAAAACCTTACATTATAAACCTTTTAGATATCCTGTTCGACAACTGGAGAGTACAAAAAGCATGCCGATCCCAAATCATAAGTTAGGTTCCGTGGTCACGGTTGTTGCGGAGAATTTCAAGAGTAAGGTTAGTTAGACATTAAAATACATTATGAAGACACAATATTACTATCTTTTCTAATACTGAGGTGCAGACGAGGTAAGAAAAAGGAATAATGATGTGGAAAATATGGTAGAAAAATAATAAAAAAATAAGACATTAATAAACAATAAACATTTCTTACATCCACACCAATTAGCCTAGCCCAAAGAAGGCACGATAAGTGTGTCGAGTGTAAGTTCTCACTTAGAAAAAACGTTACTATCGCGTTTACGTTTCGAGCAACATTTGTATGAGAAAAAGACAGCACCACCAAGCGGGGAGACGAAGAAACAATTCCCGCGAGTGTACGTTGTACTCGATACGCTTGACGATGCGTTTTGAAACGTGTCGAGCGCGTTTACGAGTCCGAAAACGTTTTTATTAACATTTTGCGAGTGTAAGTGGCATGTTTGACAGTTCGAATGGTGAGCTAACGCAAACGTGATAGTAAAGTAACTCACTTGGTGGTTTACCCGTGAAACACAGTGAAATTGAATATTTTAGTGGTTTTCGAAGAGATTTTAAGAAAAGTATACTAGAGTACTATGGCTACTCGTTATTTCTTTGCTTGGAGAATGTTATCGGTTGCAGAAATGCAAGATGATCGTAATTGCCTTCGGAGAAAAAGGCCTATCTCCCGCTCTGCTTTTCATCCTATGCAACATCTTACGGAGAATGAATTTAAGAATAGGGTATCGCATAGGTAAAGAGGCTGTTTTGTTATGTAAAGAATTGGAACAATTGATTATTTGAGGTCTACACAACAAATAAGCCCCGAAGAAAAGGCATTATTTTGTGTTCTTTGCAACAGATAATTGTTGACTTTGTTGTAATCAATAATGTAATGAAACCATAACACCACTATTATTGTCATGACAGAATAATTTTGTTTTTTTTTGTGGATTATGTATGGTGACGACATATAATATAGTAAATGTCGTACTTCTGTTAAAGCCGACGTGTTTCTAGCGCCCATTCTTCTTGTTAGTTAAAAGACGTCCTAAATAGGTAGGTAAAAATGTTGGACGATTCAAAACAACTTATTTTATGTGCATTTGAATAAAGTTATTTTTCAGTCATTCATTTTCATTCATTATACCACTCCTCGTGGTACCCGAATCACCCCCTTGTATATTCCACAATTTTTCGTAGTTTTTGAGTTATGAATTTTCGACATGAACAACTTAAAAAATCACCAAACAATTTATAGTAAAAATTGAGTTAAATTGTGAATGGAAAAATATAAATACACTTTTTGTGTTGTTATTGCAGTCGGAGTAAACCAACCAAATGTTTTATGGCTTTGCACATGTTTTAAATCATTTAGAATTTCAATTGTTTGACTATTAACATTGTTTGTTTGGCTGGCACTGGCGATGGCGAGGCGGGGTTTCGACATCTGTCGTCCTTCGTGCGGCTCTCATCTTGTGTCTCTTTCCATCATGCACGTTAAAACGAAATAGAATCAAATTCATTGTGTAAAAATGCTATCCTACTGTTTTAAGAGGTTTCAATTTATATAGAGCCGACTCACCTAAAGTACAGTTTGTGATTTGGTCGTATAATATTCGTCAACGTCATGACCGAAACCGGCGGAGGCAACCTAGAGAAAATAATTTAACTTTCGGCAAAGTGAGCAAACGCAAACGTTTATCGAGTTGCGAGTCAAAACCTACACTCGCATGTGCTACGCATACTTTCAAGTTTGCGTTTACTCGATGAACTTTTTCGTGACGTTTACTACTATTAAACGAAAAACTTACACTCGAGGCTAAGGGTTCTGTTATGGATACTAGGGTAAAAAAAAAATAAAAATAAAAATTAATTTTATTTCTTTCAAAAAACTTAATAGACTAAAAACATAGGGGTTGGGGCCTTCTTTTAAGTATAACAATACTTGTGCCAGAGGGCCCCGCTCTTCCATATCTTACATTATGTTAAAGAAAATTAAATTAATTAACATTGAAATTAAATTGACAGATAAATTAATCTTAAATCAAGTATGTTAATTATGTATAGTGTGTGTGCATGTGAGTGTGTGTGTATGTGTTGTGTGTGTGTGTGTGTGTGTATGTGTGTAAAGATATAATATAATACATATTTATATAAGGATTAACATTTTAAGGTATTCAGCATTTCTTCAGTCCTCTCATAATTTAGCCCTCTCAAGAAATCCGCTACTGCCACAACACAATTGCGATAGGTCTCTGGATAAATATTCAATATTTTATTTGTGTTGTTATACAAGTGTCCTGACATTGTATAATATTGTCTACTAGCAAAGTATGTTTTACATGTTTTTTGGGGAATAACAATATGTGCTCGTCTTCTGATTAGCAAGCCTGGATCATAGTTTAAGTATCTGTGTCTTCTGAGTACAGTAGACAAAATATACAGTTTCCTCACTGTTAGTAAATCGTTCAATTGATAAAGTTGCTCAGTGGGAAATCTAATTTTCTTAAAGGACATAACCTTTAGTAGTAGCCGCTGTGCTCTTTCAACTTCCAAAAATTTTTCTTTAGATGCTCCACCCCAGATAGGGATACAATAGGTAATTATAGATTGTACTAAGGCACAATATATGTATTTAAGTAGTTTTTGGGGGGCAACGTGTCTTAAATTCCTAAAAATCCAGGTGAGTTTCCTGATCTTATTTGATAAATTTTCTATGTGTGGATGCCAAGACAGTCTCTGGTCAATAACTACACCTAAGTATCTTGTTGATAACACTCGAGAAAGGAAAGGGCAAGTGCATTCATTCAGCCCATCTATAGCCTGATTCAGACAACCATGTATTTGGATAGCAAAGTTTTCATTTGGTTGGGTACGGTTATTAATTGTAAAACAGATGTAATTTGTCTTAAGAATGTTAAGTGTAAGTAAGTTAGTTTTAAGCCAGTCCGCAACCAAAGCTAAACCAATCTCTGCATCACGCCTAACCCCCTCCCAAGTTGCAGCATTAAACACTATGGCAGTATCATCAGCGTAGGAAAAGATTCGTGCACCAGATAGGTTGAGTTTGCTTAGCTCGTTTATGTAAATTAGGAATAAGGTAGGCCCAAGCACACTGCCCTGTGGAACTCCATAAGAAATATTCAAGTCTGAACTTACATATTGTTCTATCTTGACAGACTGTTTTCTATCAGAAAGATAGTCCCTAAAGATGGACAGTGGGTGTCCCCTAATACCAATGTTTTCCAGTTTATTCGTCAGCATAGAAATAGAAACGGTATCAAAAGCTTTTTTTATGTCTAGAAATATAGTTATACATTTATATCCTTTGTCTAAGTTATCTGTGATTAGAGATGTTAAAGCTGTCACAGCATCTTCTGTTGATAAGCCACGTCTGAATCCAAATTGAGAGCTTGATAAAATTTTAAATTTATTTAAATAGTTAACCAGTCTATTGTTTAAAAGCTTTTCTATAATTTTTGCAATTGATGTAAGAACAGATATTGGCCTGTAATTATTGATATCATCTCTCTTCCCAGCCTTGTGCACTGGTGTAATAATGGATTTCTTAAGAAGTGCGGGAAAGACACCTTTCTGAAAAGATAAATTAGCAAGGTGGCAAATGATAGGGGCAACCTCACTCCCAACATACTTTAAGAAACTTGTTGAAATGTTGTCCCACCCAGGTGCGCTATCTGACTTTAGACCCATTAGTACGTTATATACCTCGTCATTGTCAGTATCCAATAAGACAAAGCTTGATTGACTAGAGTCATTTCTAAAAACAGAAGTATCAGTCTCAAGTTGACTGTGGCTACTCGGAGAGGTAACAATACTTTCTGCCAATTCCCTTCCAATGCCAGCAAAAAAGTTATTTACGTAATTAACTGAATCAATAGGAGAAGATTTTATATGTAAAAGTTCAGAGTTACCTTTTTTAATAGATTTTAGGTTTGTAATAGTTTTAATATTATTCCATAATTTTTTAGTATTGCTTGTAGACTTAGCTAACAGTTCCCGCTCATATTTCCTTTTAAGTTTTTTTATTAAGTTATTTAGAAAATTTCTATACCTTTTATAAGTTATACTTAATATAACGTTATTTGAATCACTACGAAGTTTTTTTTGCATTTTGTTTCTGTTATTAATACAACGCAAGATGCCAGAAGTAATCCATGGTTTAATGATTCGTTGCTTTTTCGTTAGTAGTTTGACTTGAGTGCTATCCCTTATAGCTTTTTGTATTTTTTCTATCAACATATTCGTCACTAAATTAGGGTCATTAATTAACAGTAGGTCTAATAAATCATTTCCAATTAAGTGTATACGAGCTTTTTCAAAATCTATAGTATCTTTTGTTTTCGGACAATATTTTTGAGTTGACAAATTTGAGATTTTTAGAAATATCATACAATGATCTGTTACAGTTGCATTAATTACAGCTATTTGTATTAATTTCCTACAGATATTCATCTTTAATATGAAATGATCTAGGCAACTAATATCCCTAGTTGGTAGTGTGTGACCAGGTAGCATCCCATGCATAGAGAGTATATTTAGATAATTTATTCTATTATTTCGTTCGTATGATTGTTCATTTTGCTTAGGAATGAGGTTTATGTTGATATCTCCTGTTAATACTATGTTTTTATTTGATCTTATACTTTCTAAGTGAGCATTCAGTGATTCAATAAAAATATCAGCGTTGATATTTGATGGTGACCTATATATTCCTAATACAGTAATGCCATATACCTTTAGTTGCATACTAGAAGCATGGCAAATATTAACTTCCTCAACTGTTGCTCGAATATTGTTCCCAACAAAAATGACAACCCCATCGTTTTGATTTATGTGCTTTGTAGTTGCATAAGACTTGTATCCTTGAAGTAGGGGAATAGGCTTACTGGGGCAGATACGACATTCCGTCAAGACCAAGATGTCTACGCCAATACTAAGGTTTGCAAGTGATACTTCCAGGTCCACCATGTTCTTATATATACTTCTAATATTCTGCGACACAATAGTTAAATCTGTTTCATTTACTGTAATGTGGTTCGAAAAGTCGGCAGCTTCACAAGATATTGAGTGAGAAATATCTATATCATCTGTCTGTTTCAAGTTATATAATAGATTATTCATTATTATTATAATAATTATTGTAATCAAGTAAACATAAAGCAATATATATCATAACATGTAAATGAGAAATGTTTATATCATCTGTCTGTCTCAGATTGTACAATGGATCATTCATTATTATTATAATTATTGTAAACAAGCAAACTCCTAGCAATATATATTATAACATGTAAAGGGAAATATAATAAAGGGAATATGTAAAGCTTCACAAGATATCAAGTGAGAAATATCTATATTGTCTGTCTGTTTCAAGTTATATAATAGATTATTCATTATTATTATAATAATTATTGTAATCAAGTAAACATAAAGCAATATATATCATAACATGTAAATGAGAAATGTTTATATCATCTGTCTGTCTCAGATTGTACAATGGATCATTCATTATTATTATAATTATTGTAAACAAGCAAACTCCTAGCAATATATATTATAACATGTAAAGGGAAATATAATAAAGGGAATATGTAAAGCTTCACAAGATATCAAGTGAGAAATATCTATATCATCTGTCTGTTTCAAATTATACAATGGATCATTCATTATTATTATAAATATTGTAAAACAAGCAAACTCATAGATAGATATAGAGTGAGAAATATCTATATTGTCTGTCTGCTTTAAGTGGTACAGTTGATCACTCATTATTATTATAATTATTGTAAACAAGTAAACCTATAGCAATATATATTATAGCATGTAAATGGAAATTAGAAAGGACATATGCGACATATCTAATTATTAATTTATGAAAATAAACAAGCGAAGGCATGATATCAATACTATTTGTAAAGAGTTACATAGGGATATTTTATTTGTGGCTAATTTATTGTGTGTGAGGTGTGAGTGTGAATGTGTATGATGTGAGTGTGTCCAATTTTTAATCTGTTTGGTGTATATGTTATGTGTAAATGTGTGTTTGTTTTGTATGGTTGATTGCTTTAAATTATTTTTATCTAAAGTTATGAAAATATATGATCTAGTAAAATTAAATAGTTTAACATAAACATTGTATGGTAATGTGTATAGCAGAGAAAGAAATGTGCATTTTACATACTTCAGCAGCCAGTCAGCTATGATAATAACACTATAGCTCGCACAACAAGATGATCGCACTACATTTGATATAGTTTGATAAGATTGGTAACACAAAGAGATAACTTGCTGCAAAAGTCACTTTTCAACTATCAGTTTATGTACTTGCGCTTCACTGGTTATGGCTATAATTTGGGAGTTCTCATTTTTCCGCACAAATACCTTTCCATAAGCTGTCCAACAAAATTTATATGACTGAGATTTTGCAAGGTCGCGGGCTAGGTAATGCAGCCTCGAAGCTTTGGCAGTTAGATTTT
Source organism: Calamotropha paludella (assembly GCA_927399485.1). Classification (NCBI taxonomy): domain Eukaryota; kingdom Metazoa; phylum Arthropoda; class Insecta; order Lepidoptera; family Crambidae; genus Calamotropha; species Calamotropha paludella. Next base: position 7,973,232 of record OV656820.1, read on the forward strand.
CGCTAGCAAAAATAGGCATATCTTCTTGCGTACGTAGACCAAGGTGTTTGGCACATAACTTTGTTTTATGCCTAATATTAAAGGCCTTACATAATTTTAGCATATCAGTTTTCATTATAGTAGATGCCATTTCCACCACTATTGGAGTATTTAGTGTGTTTTCTTTTCTACCTCTCAGTCTATAAATGTCCCTGATGTCCGCCGAGTTAACAGTGAAGCCCACGTTCTTTGCCAGGCAGTGTACCATCTTCAATAAAACTTCTTTACTTTCACCTTTCTGCTTAGGCACGTTTTTCAATTCAAAGTTTGATTTACGGGCATTTTTTTGCAATTCTTCTACTTTTTCCTCCAACACTGCAATGCACTTTTTATCTTCCACAGATTGGTTTTCTAGCTGTGCAATTTTCTTTTTCAATTCTTCGTTTTGAGAAGAAAGGAAAGACAATGCGGCCTCAATACTCGTGTTAGTTTTTTGTATTTCACTAAGGGTGGGTGATATATTTTTAATTTCTTGATTTTGTTCGGTTAGGAAAGTTTTCATCATCTGTCTGATCTCTTCTTTAAAATCAGATAGTTCATTTACTACGTTATCATCTGCTCTTCGTCTTTTAGTACGAGTAATTACGTAGTTGGGTGGCGTGGCGTCTTTTGTTCCAGACGTCAAGAGATCCGTGTCCGAAATTGACTTATTCATTATGTTATCCATTGCAATCAAGCAGGTTAATAGTAGATTTCTTATCCACAACAGTAAATCGGACCGTAGTAGTCAGTTTCGTAGCGCGTGGCACGTCACGTCACAGCGGGTCTGCTTCAAGCAGGAAAGGGTAAAAAAATAAATTGCCGTCCCTTTCTCGCGTCGCTGCTCCTTGCCGTGACCTTGAAGCTCGACGCGTTGCTCGGTCTAATGTATTTATTACTTTAATAAATTTGCAAGAAAAACGCGGCACGCGTCCACCTCCAACGAGCCTCGCGGGCGAAGAGGACTAGGGTAACGGATATATATACATATATGATACATAAATATGTAATATTTATAGATATATATATAAACAACCATGACTCAGGTACAAATGCTCGTATTCATCATACAAACATCTGCCCCTTCCGGTATTCGAACCCAGGACTGTCGATGCGAAAGGCAGGATCGCTACCGTTGCACCAAACAACATAATGAAACTAAGAAGCATAAAAGCATGTTCTTAGCGTCTACGAATAGGGTGCCAAAATGAAATGAGAAGGATGAAAATTTATGAATTTTGACTGGGTTCTAAAAGAACCTGATACTTAATATTTAACTAACGCTCCAAATTATTTCAGATTTGTCTTATATAAAACGACCGGTATATGAGTAGAACTAATAGGACACTCACAAGAGAACCGTTATTGTTATTTCTGTAAGCCTACATTAATAGTGAACTTTTTTGGGCGTCTTTTAGTCAAATTTGTAGAGAGTTTGTTCCGTGAAGTAGAAATGTCACTGGGAAAAAAATCACCTACCGCGCTAGCCCAATGCAAGTTGGTAATGCAAATGCAATCAACCTTAATGCATCTTTCGAGGTCTTGGGGATCGATCGCCTATACAATAGCTCTTCTTTTGTAGATAATGATTTCACCTCACACGTTCGGAAAGGTTTGGCTTTTCATTCAATTTCTGCGTGGAAAATTGCGTTTTATACGTTAGCGTGGAAAAGTGTTTTAAAATGAAATCTTTCTATTCAAAGAAAATTACACATGGTAAGTTCTGAGTTGTCATTATAAGTTTCATTTTATTCTTATTAAAAATTAATACTATAGTATTTTGTTTCGGTTTTATTAAATTATTTTAGTCCTTAAATTATAAAAACACTAAGAATAAATATTACTATTTGTTAAGCATAAGAATTTTAAATGTATTATATAGTGGGTGAGATTTTATAACAGATGATTAGATTTGTCAATTCTTGAATTAGTTCTTCACCCGCAAAAGAATTGTCAAAGTGATCTCTGGTATTTTAAGTAAATTCACATTGAATAGAAACAAATTTAGGTTTTATCAGAGGTGTTTGCAATGAAGATATCAATTTACCATTTCATTAAGGCGGTTTTTTTAAGCACATAAAAATTTCCTCGCCGTAGTGAGGTGAAAAATTGTGTTTCGCTCGGCAGCAAAGTTTTTAGCGTCTCGTACCTTTGAAACACTTGCTTTGTTTAGGACCCTAGAATCCTTCGCTTGCTCAGGTTTCAACTTTGCTTCAACTTTCCAGCAACTATTTTGGGTTGCTATAATTTTGTCCATGATCATAAACCAAAAATGCCAATAGTTTATATTGTATGGTATAATGTTATGGTAGAGTTTAAGAGTTCAGAAACAACGGGATTAACATTCTACCGCACTAGGGCCAGTAAACCATTGCCAATTTACCATCGGCCCGGTGACTAAAGATGAGTTACTTTAAAGTGTTTGTATGACGTAATATATTGACGAGTTTGAACTGGAACACATTTGAGTATGACTGTATCACTTCAAGTAAATAAGTACAGATAAAATGCGATGGTAGCTAAGTAGGTAGGCAATATACCTACTTACTCAATCTTAATCAGACGTTGAGCATGAGTGATTAAAAATATGGATTCTAATTAATTAAACAATGGGTAAACTAGGTGTCATAAATCTTACTACAAAGTTATTAACACAAACTAACTCAAAAATCGATTTTTTAAAACAGTTTAACGTAGCCTTTTTTGGTAATGTTAAAAGAATTTAAAAGAGCATTATCACAAAGCGTGATGAGTTACGTAAGGTAAATAAATATATTATTAATAGGGCCGCAAGCATTGGCTTGTGTAGATGAAATAACGTTGATAATAGCTGTTCAGTTAACGTGGAGTCATCTAGGCGGATATTAAGAGGTTCCCTTATCGAAACATGCTCGTTCACGAAATGTCACCTTACGAGGTACACTTTTTGATCAATTTTATATTATGTATAATGGCAAGGATTTAAATAAAACACAGCAGTATTTTAGTTCAATTTATTTCAGTATACAAAGTTTTGATCGATATATTTGGACCCAGTCATGCGATGAGTGTATTATATAAAAAGCTTTTAAAAATATTTACACTGTATTTAGTAGATTTCATTTTGCCGGATGTAGTAAATAAGTATTAATTCACACTTCTCGGAAAAATACCACAATGTTATTCACATTCGAAAAAAGGATTCCTACACAAACTCTGCACGTCGAAGTCTATTTTAAAAGGTAGTGTGACTCTTTTATGTAAATATTATGTAGCCGTTAAACTACTTTAAAAGTTACTTCATAAGTGTGTCGGTAAACTGAGCATTGTAGATAGAAACAAGCATAGGTACTTTTTAGACGTACAGATTTTTTGTTGTTGTTCAATTTGCTTGAAATTAAGGAAATATTCTACTACAACTCAAAAATTTATTCTATTTATAATTTAAACAACCAAGCAACAGTTTATTTCGCTTCTAAAACTATTATAGACTATTTTTTTTTAATTTTAACGCACGGTAATAACATGAGTCCAAAAAGTTTTGTAGGTTTAGCAGATAAAGCAAGCGGTATTTAACATTTTTAATAGATTTCAGTATAAATAGAATGATATGCAAGATGTAAATATTTAAAGGTAAACTATGCTCTGATGAGACGGGTGAAAAAGTTTTTAGGGCTAAGGGAATTAGTCTTCAGTTATGATTCATCTTTATAAATGAATACTTCCATTTTATTGATCGGGAATGTCCCGTATTTTTTGATTCGTTTCAGCCGCCGAAGATTATATCGTTTTTGTTTTGGCGGTATTTCCTTTTTTTTAGTCAATTGATAAGCCTAATAAATAACGCGTCTTAACATGTGACTGTAAAGTCACATGCTAAGACGCGTTATTTTAGTTTCCAGTAATGGAGATAATCTCGATGTTTAAAGATTGATTCCCAATTATATAATATCAAATTTTTTTATACAAACTGTTGGTCAGTGATAACTAATTTTAGAGGTTTTCGATACTTTTGGTAGGTTTAGTATTAATTGTTGTAAAAAAATGTTCCACATACATGAAATATTTTAAAATGTTATAGCCACTTGTTATTTTTCTACCGTTTCTATCTATTACCAAATATTATGTTGATTGTTACTAAAGGCTGTGGGTTCAAAATAGTTCAAATCCCGACTGACTCGGGAGACATGTTGATTTAGTTAACGTACTAAAAGTAGGATATATGCGATCAAATCGCATACTAGTAATAATACGTATAAGTACATAATACTAACAATATTAAATAAGTTTAAATGTTGTGATAATTGTTTCGAGTAATAAATCAACCAATAAACACCATTCTACAATCATAAACAATTCACTTGTAGAAACAAAACGCACTTCACCGTTGTTAAGATTCTTTTGCAATTATCAACAGGCAACTCGATATAGTTTGTCTTAATGACTCTAGCTTCCATTTCGACAAGTTTCAGTTTAAAATAACATAGTGTTCGCAATATCTGACTGTAAACATTTTAATCTCGCAGATAATCTAAGATAGTGTTTCGGGGAAATGTTGGAATTAGCTCACATCTGGGTTATGAGTTCGTTGCTTCGTTTGAATCGGCTTTTAATCATAGAAAGAGAGCGGACAGAGATTTTCACAGCACAGACTAGGTCTCGTATAACACACTGTTAGCGGCAAATGTTTTGTGAAAGTCAAGGCGTACATATAGATAAAGATCTGAATTGATCAAAAATGTTAGCGAAATTCAGACAAAATTATCTTATGCATTGTTAAAAGGCTTGAAATATAGAACTATGTCATCAATTTACAAACTCCGTTCCGATTAAGATCATTTTGATTGCAACTGTACACAATCACTTGGTCATCTTGATCTAACTACCTATCCATATCTAATTACAAAAATAGTCCAATGAATTCTGATTGTTAAAATATAGTTATGTATCAAAATCAAATTGCAGATCTTTGAAAATTAATGGTTTGGGTTTTAGTATTTAAATAACATTTATTTGCTATGACATAATGTTGATTTAATTTTTTTTTTTTAGATTTCTTAGATCTGTTTTTGTATCGGTGTAAACACTCGCAAGGTAGCTCAATGCAATAGCATGTATAAAGTAAGTTATATCTTGTAATGATATATAAATTCTTATTAAAAAAAGATGTTCATTAATTATATACCTATTACTTCTTATTTTTATCTGTGTTCACTATAGACTAAGGAGTCTAAAAAAAAAGACTCGAGTATTTCGCAGGAAAGTTTCAATGCTCAAAGGAAACTAAGGCTAAGATTTAGTTTAAAATTTTCAATTTTTGGTTTGGTTTCAGTCCATGGAAAACTTATGTCGCTTTAATGGTCAGTCTCAAAAGTCGGTAGAAAACATGTTCAGTAGATAATTTCGTTATGGGTAACAATTATGTACTATATTTAGTTCTAACGATATCAAACAATCGTTTATGGACTGTTAGTGATTATTATCACCATATTCATTAATTTCCGGGAAAATAAAACTTTCTGTTCACTATTTGTTCGTAATAAATTTTATATAAATAGATGTTTTCCGGCGTATGTGGTGTAGTTTGGCTTATAACTAAAAACTTATGCCACATTTCACCTAACACTCATTCCGAGATATATGATTTATGTGATGGATGTCTATAGTGTTATTCTGTAGTCCACGTCAAGCGGATTTGTGAGCTACAAATATATGTTGTAGTATTAAATTAACTTCTACATTATTTAAGTAACATGCATTAACAATTATTTAAACTTATTCTCTAAATTACATGCTAAATACCATTTCACGTTCATATCGCTTAATAACACAATTCAGTTCAACTTGAATATTTGACAAGTTGATGAATACTTTAAAGCAGTCTTATCCTTATAAAAGATCCGTTATTTGTCAACAGAAGACATAAGGCCTGACGCATATGGGACATCTATCGGATGCTGCTAAACACCTCCTTAAGCAGTCTGCATGGAAGAAATGTGCGCACGGAGTAACGCGAGCTGAACACATGGTGCCAAGACAAACCGCGCATACGTCCTCGAGTGTGGCGAGTTCTTCAGACGTCGCTCGTCTGAAACGCGCGAGCGACCCTCTCGCTTCTTTTAACTTCACCAAAGCCTCCCCTAGGCGATGTCTTCCGTGTACAAATACACAAAGGTACATAATCAGCGTGGCTAATCGCCATCGCTCGCACCAAGCCAGGGCTGGCACGAGTGGCACTGCAAGCGCAGTCGTAATCCCTCGAGCCCACACCCCAAAGTACATTGCTTCCATACCTTCCAGTTTTTCTAGTTTCAAGGCCGCCAACCCTATTGGCCCTAATTCCAGGAATGTTTTCTCAGAGAGAAAATAGTAAACGCCCGTGATTATTGTGTACAAAGCGTTAGGCCGATAATGCTCTAAACCTTGTTCTAATCCGAGGGTTAGAAGGATAAAAGTGATGGTAACTACGAAAGTAACTGCTTTCGTCCACTCAAGGACTATCTTGGTGGCGGACATGGCGAGGTGCTTGACACGCGAGTGGCGGGTCACATTGACATAGGGAGACCAGTCTTCTTTGGTGCAAATTTCTCGCACGTAACTAACCGAGTAGGTGATTACATTGTAGAACATCAGTGAATAGAGTGAAGTAAGTTTACCCTGAGATACCAGGAGACGGTCGCAAGCGGCGAATATCAGCAACTGGAAGAACATGAAAAAAATTTTAAGCTTTCATAATAATCGGACACTATAGTGAAAACTGAATACGTAACTTATTTATTTATAGATAGCTGAAGCTGTTGGAATGATTTTCACAGAGAGTATCCCCTAATTAATAACTGACTGCAGACTGACTGACTAATGAATAACTGAAGTCGCTGCTAACTTAACGTAAGTAACATTTTTTTTACCTGACATAACATAGTAGAGAGATTATTCATTTGCAGGAAAAACCTCTCCGCACGATCCACCGGCGCGTACGCAGTCTTCATTACACACATTACTCGTGCCACTGGAGCACGTAACCGACGAGCCGTTTCTGAAACAATAATATTGACTTCTAAAAACAATTTTAGCTTTTATTTGCTGGTATACATTAATTAAACTTAAATACGATTATTATGATATTATTATGATTATTATTACGAAATTATACTTTGTCCAATGTAGGATGATACTTTTGACAGTTGACACCTATATAGAGAGTATAAAGTTGCTATTGCAATGTCAAGCCAAACATAAGGTAACAAACGCAACCTTAGTACGTAGCAATAAGGAAGTGACACCTGTCAAAAGTATCATCCTACATTGGACAAAGTATAGTTACGGGTAATATTATCGAAACCATTTTGTTGCCTTAGATCTGGGTTATTTTGGTTCATCTGTTCTTTGTGTTCGATAGCACTGGTGTCACTGTTGTGCTTTGGCTGGAATGATGTATTACTATGATGATGTTTCTTATATTTATAGTAGTTTTATTGCTGTTTGGCATCCGGCACAAAGGTTTGAAACCTATAGTAAATTTGGTGTGAAAAAACTGACGTAAAAGAAAACATGGCTCTTTATCGCTTTGAAATATAAATAATTACAATATTAAAAGTATTTTCAAGTCATTAATAGAGAAAATTAAATGTCGCTGGTTTTTAGTTTATAAAAAACCTGGAAAAATTCAACGGGCCCGTCAAGGTCTCGGTAACTGAATTAGAAGCTCACTGAATCGTAAAATATTTGTATGTGGGATCGAGCTCCTCTTAATTTCTGATGTAAGTTAAATTTATGTACAAAAATATCACAGATATAAAAATCTAGCAGTAAAATACTTTAATAAATGATCCTGTATTCTATATGTGTCGATTTCATAATTACATTAACGAAGGCAGAAGTTAGAACATATATAATTTCAAAGCTAATGGGTTTTATTAGTTTAGCATATTTACTTTCTGTTTCGCTCAATTAAATCATACTCAATAATTTAATTTTAAGAATTGAATAATAGTCCGATAACTTAATTTACTATGAAATGGTTTATTTTTAGGATTTTCGTTTATATTTCTAGAAAAAGCTGTGCGCAGTCGTTTTGGAATGCAGATTTGTATTGAATGAGGTTTTTTTCCGTTACGTTGATCGCTATTCTTTAGTTGTGCTAAAAATAAATAAATGACAAAAATTAAATAACACTTTTTCTATTATTTTTTTTAACCGTTCTTGAACTTAGTAACAAAGCTTCTCAATCGGTCACAGCTTGTCGAATCATATTGTCCACATCGTTTTTCCGTTTCATTAACGTTTAGTCTTATTTGCATAATATTTTTCGTATTAATAATGAAATGAATGGTTTGTACAAGATATAACCAAGACGATTTTTAAATAAATAATCACAAAGGATTAAATCCAGAGTTTTAAATCAATGATGAGAGAGACCAATCGTAAGTCGTAATATGATGTAGTTGTATTATATATTGCGAATTCGTTTCTAGACAGTTAAACTGAACCAAAACGATACAATACCAGAGGCGGAAAAATTCTATATCACTAATCGCTGTGCATCAAATTCTGGTAGGGATAAAATATCCAGTACTTTGGCAAAAAAGTCCATTATTATGTTCTGCAAGTTCTGCAGAAACGCCTCTAGTAAAGCTTACAATGAACTATTGCAATATTTGCTAATGTTTATTACCAAGCCAACTCTTATTCTATTCCCCTTAAAAAATAAGAAATGATTAACACTTAGTTAGCAATATGTAATATGTCTGCTATATTAAATCAATTGTAGGGAATAAAACAACGCGTTTATTCTTGTTTTTTTATACATATATAATTGTGAAGTTTAGTTTCCTTTCATCATCACAGGATCTCATAAAAGAGTCGGAACGTTAAAATCAAGAGCTTCAGCTCCGGCTTTCAGGCAGAATCCGAACCCGTGGGTTCGCTATCCGAACTGACCGCTGAGCTACTGACTTTCTTGCTACGAAATTTATAAACATATCTCAACTTCTACTATGAGCTCGGAGATGTGGTAGTTTTTACAGGCGTATGTTTAAACTTATAGAAATATGTCATTGTGCATACAAAAAAATAAAATAATACAATAACAAACGTGTCGCAGATTCGCTAAATACATTTACTTTAAATGTGAGACAGGGGCAGAACTAAGAAAATTTATAATAAAGAATCAAAATATGAAAATTGTCTTATACGACGATTAGGAAGAAAACGATTGTACTTCGGCCCTTAGGACGTCCTATGCTTTACCGTAGACTCATAACTAAAAATTTACCGGTACTGTATGTTGCATAAAGCTATCCTGTTCATCTCTCTCTACTGTCGAAGCCTTCATTCTTGTGCCTTTTTTCAGTTACTAAAGAATGGTATATAAGACAGCCCCGTCGAAGGGGTAGTCAGTTCAGAGCAGATCTCCTTCGGACATCAAGATCTCGTTAAAGAAGGCTCTGGTAAGTTGATCATAAATTACTCTGTTAAAGGGTAACCAGATCCTTATAGGGCTCTATTGTAAAAAAAGTAGATCTAAATCTAAATCTTCGTGTTATACGGTTTCAGTTTTATTTTATAAGACAGTATAAAGTACAGCAGTAAAGAATATTTTTCCGTTGCATTTATTGTAAACACGCAAGAACTACGACTTGAAACAAAAATAATTTCTTTCATAATGATCAAAACATGTTGATATATCTTACGTCTAATGTGTTGTGTAGACGTGTATTTTCAATTATTGTTTGTGTACATTTCATAATAGAACAGAAATGATGCTTCGCAATAATCGAAAAACAGAAACATTATTTTATTAAGTGGCAAATAAACTTTGCTGAAATACGAAGTTCCTTTATTTTTACTTTCTTGTTTATGATTTAATATTTATTTGGTTTATAGTTTCCATTTAAGTATGTATTTCATTCAATTAATATGTAAGCTAACGAAAAATATTAAGTCGTTCACAAATTGTTCTTATTGCCTAATTGCCGTTTGTGAATCAATTTTTTTTAACACGAAATTTTCGAATCGGGTACTCTACGCCTAAACCCCAAGAATTAAAAAACATCAACTTAAATAACGACGTCTTTTGTTTTGTATAAAACCAATATCAACAATGAGAATGGTGTTGAAAATACGCATTAGCATCTCATCTGTCGAAGTTCAAAATCCAATGTTATCTTTGGAAGTTTGTGTACAAGATAACGTTGAAATGTTTGGAGGCGTACGGTGGTCGCGTTCACGCCTCTGTCAGATCAGACGTAGAAAAGAAAAGTGTTTGACGCACATCCACTGGCCCCGCGCCAGTTTCCGCCCGCTCATTCAGATCCACATCGACAATGACCTGACTTCCAAACAAATATTATAGACATTTTTATAAATAAACAACGTACGATACCACCAAACGCCAGCAGAGTCGAATGTTTTTATTAATAAAATTATAAAGTGTACGTGTGTTGAAGCACGCCATTTATCGGAAAGATTATATGAGATCTTCACAAATATTGCACTACTAGTCTTGCACTACTAGTCTTGCTTGCCATGGCTGTCTTTGGTTCGCAGAAAAGCTGATTTCGTTGATCTGACAAATTCATAAGACTAATAGAGTTGACGTGAATCTTTTTCGTGAACCACCGAATATTATTAACTGCCTATGTATCATATCAGCCAACATAGCCCTAAAATGGTTCCTGCGATATAGGCCTCGTGTCTAGTGCAGAAACTGCGTTAGGTTTCTTAGTGTTTTCATTGTGTGTCAGGAACATAATATATATGTAATGGAACATTCTGAAATTAAATAAATAGACCCCACTTTAGGGAACAACACTATTTCTATAGATACACTGTATAAACCGCCCCGAGGACCTCGTATGGTTTCATGGGTATTAACGACCCTGCAGATATAGCCGGGACCACACAGCTTTTCAAAGCATTCACGTAATTTAGCTTACTTTGGTGCTAAGGGATTAGGGAATAGATATTTTAAAGTTTTCATAAGTTATGTCAATTATGTTATGTTTTTGAGTTAAGTAATTTGGTCGACAGTGGTGAAAGAACGAATAACCTCGACTAATAACTAAAATTATTGACTGTCTTTTTTATACAAAAGGTTACCGATAAATTTCGCACCACTTAATACCCAGAACAGAAAGAAGACATAAATATTATCATTTGGAATATATAAACTTTATTCTCGTTTAATTTTCAAATAATTGACTATGTTACCATAATTTAATAAACACATTTTGCCGCACAATTAAATTAAAATCCTTTTCATTTCATCTTTAAAAATAACGTTTATGTGCATTTTAAATTATGCCGCAGTGACTCAGAGAATGAGCTGAAAAAAATGTTGTTTTGGTTTCATCGGAATCTTGAGTTAATTTATCTTGAAGACAAGTTTGAGACAGCAAGAATGAAGAAATAATGGCCTTTTTCTCATTTCTGGAATTATGTGTTACTGAGGGCTAGGGAAACCGCATATTTTTCTTTTCACATTTGGTACTTTGACTGAATTAGGACTTCCCGTAATTAACTCTAATATTAAAATTATTATTACGTAGCAAAGTTCTTCAGTAACTAAACATTGCAATTACATACTGTTAAATAAGTCTACCTACAGGTCAGGTTGCTAAGCCCATTGCATCGACTTCCGTTCTCCTATATTTTTTAACTTAATATTAGTTAATTAACTAATAATTAAATAGAAATATTTTATTAATAATTAAAAAATATCTTTCAACTATATACCTATTCCGGCCATAAGTTCTGTTACAAATGAAAATGATTTTTTTTATAAATCAATATTACTAAATCTTATATCTACATATTTAAGTCTCAGTAAAATATAAAAAAATATTCTTTTGAAATGGCCACATTTGGCCTTATACAGGCCCTCTATTTGTCTGGCCACGAATCTATGGATTTACGAACTGTTTCCGTGGGAAATTTCGCCACTGCTTGCTCCAGAGACTTTTTAAGAGACTTTCGCCATGTCGTTTAGAGCAGGCCATGTGTTCTAAAACTGATATTAATTTGCAATCTAAAGGGTTGGTCTGAGCTAGATTAGGGCCAGTCTTCAGTTCTTATAAAATACGGAACGTTAGTTTCATGCCAGGATTGGGTAGTTCGTGTCTTGTGACTAGGTGCAGTGTGATGCTGGAAAGTCCACAGCAAATTTTAAAAAAGTGTATTGCTGAGAGGTTTTACAACATGATTCAAGACTGTCTCTTGATACACTTTAGCTGAAATTTTCACTCCTTTTTCACAAAAATGTAGCATTGTGAGGCCTTGATAAGACACGCCCCAGCAAACCATCACTGACGCAGGATGATGACCACGTTGTACCCTTCCGACCACTTGTGCATCTTTTTTAGAACTGTGATCGTACACTTTATCATTTTTTCTCTTCAATCGTGAAATTTTTTTCATCGGTAAAGAGGATATTTCTGTGCCTTTCACCTGCGTATCATGACAGAAGGAATTTTGATCAATCCACTCTCTTTAATTGTAAAGATTGATTTAGGGCATGTCCTGTATATCAACGATAAGCACCGAGCTTCAGGTCTTGTTTTTTAATACGCGATAGAGTCCTAGAGGAAATCTTCGTTTCTCGCGATAAGATTTTTTGCTTCCTAATGGGGTTTCGACTAATTCTGGCTTTAATAGCATTAACAGCCTTTGTAGTTATAACAACACGCGGCGCCCCGATGGTCTTCGACAGAGGAAGTGTTGTTGTATCTGTTGATAGTACGATATATGAACATACGGCTGATACCAAGCTTTTGAAGTGTCTGGAATATAACCGACGGCTCCATACCCACTTTGTGCAAGGCGATCACTGTCATCCTATTTTCTTTAACACCCCATTCCAAATTTGATAACGAACACGAAAAAATATGTGAAATGGCGCGAAATCGAAAGAAGTTTTTAAAATAATAAACGCGTTCGAAATTTAAAAGAATTAAAAAAGAAAAAAAAAATTTTATGTACAGTATTTATCGCCACACTAATTTATTAATCAATTCGATATATCAAAACAAGACAAAAAGATAGCTACGATAAAAAGTCGTAGATATACTACGACATATCCGCAAACTTCGTAGTCCGTAGCAAGATAATTATTATGTAGTTAAATTTACTGTTATAAAAAACTTGCCAGTAACTTGAAAAAAGGTAAAGAATAGTGAAAGAAAACCTAAAAAAATATTATTTTTTCTCTTCAAATTGAGTGAGTTTTGCTGTGTGCGATAGGAAATGATGATTAACTTTTTTGTAATGTTTACTGAATAATATTTATGGGTCTTACAAGTGCTAACATATTGGTCGGGCCTAATGTAAGTTTATTGACTGAAATGGTGGTATACGTATGCTCTGTTTTTTTTTTAGGTTGAGGAGTAACTGTACAAATCGTTTGTCAATGTGGGCGAGACATGTAGGTCGGGACATTGGCGTATTTTAATGTTTGTTTATTTGTATTAGACTAGGGAATTTGTGTATTAGCCAAAAGGAAGGTGAAATATATGATTATAATTAGTAAAAGGAATTTAGGATTAATATTATTCAATGTTGTGAAATCGAATTTGTTTGTCAAAGGCTTCGTAATTTGATTGTTTCGTCTCAACAGTAAGCCGAATGAATCATGTACCCACTATTACTCATATTTTTGTTAAAAACATGTTGAAGAAAATAAAATTGACGCGGCTTAACCAAGAAATACAGATTATTTTGATAAAGATCAGAAGAAATGCCGTAATTTTTTTTGTGTTTCAATATTTAAATTCAGTGAGTTTAGTGACTTTATATAGGAAAACTCCGTTGGGTTAACAATAACTCATTTGTTTCATAATATATAATTATAAACTGGCTTTTTTCTTATAGGCATTATCAAGTAATATGGATTGATGCTATGGTATAACCGCAAGGTAAATTGAATTTTATTTTCCCATAGAAGAAGAAAGAGAAGAGGACACTAAAGAGAAGTTGGAAGAAGAGACAAGGTTGTTGGCGTGTCAGATAGTGACGCACTACTTTGACTTGAAAGTTTTGGGAGTTTTAATATTTTAATGCTCCAAATAGCCACATAGGCTTACTGTAAGACAGGATAATATGTTATGGCGTTTCCATAGAATAAATAATACTAGATTTAAAATCTAAAAATCCCACGTTTTTCAGTGACCAAAAAAGAATAAAATAACCTGGCGAGGGGCCACTCAAAACTCAACGAAGTAACCATGTGTTACGCAACAATCGGATAAGCCCCATACAAAAGTGAAAGTTGCCGAAAGTTGACCTGAAAGTGCACCTTGAAAGTTGAAAGTTGTTTAAGCGTGCATTGTCATCGGGTTCTGAGCTACCCTGAAAGTTTCAACACGCTAGGTGGTCGGGAAGTGCCTCAAAATTGAGATACAAGATTCCAACCGGACAGACAAGACGACAGACAAGCGAACAGACAAACTAAGAAAAACGTGGCAAAAAAATATTTAAAACCTTTAAGGCAGTAGTATTCCAATATACACGTATAATCTGTCCATTAATAAAGTTTTACGATTTAATTACTAGCCGAGCCTCGCGTATTTTCCCGCTGTTAAGGCGCTTTTTTTTTCTAAGTACCGTATCGTGATCCTAAATAGTTTTTATAAATCTTTCTTCAACTAATGAATTTTCAAACGCAAAAATATTTTCATACTGCACTTGCTCGGAAGCTCTTTTATTTTTATTTTTGACCACTATAAACATTTTTGTGCGGAATCGAATCAACAGGTTTAGGACCAAATTGTGACGAAGCCCGAATTTTGAAATTCGCAAAAATTCCCACCGAAAAAAAAAAATTTTTTTTCTTTTCATTGGTTTCCTCGTAGGTGTAGTGTATAAAAAAAAGCACTATATATGAATACAGTAAGTGCGATTCTCGAACACAGCTACATTAACTACTCTCGCCAAAGGCTTCGTCTTCAAAATTGTCCTTGATAAATCGGTCACTGGTGTTTAGAGATTTATTACACGTTTACAGTACAGAGATTAGCATGTTAAAGCAAAAAAATTCTTTAGCTTTTTTACATTAGTAGATCATATCCATCATCATTAAAATAAATATTTCCTACATTCACACCATCATTAAATAAATATTTCCTACAACCACTACACGGAATCAGTGCTCTTAAGAGGATGCAAAGGACTGAATAGGCAGCTGACGGCCTAACGCGGCTAGCGAAGATTGTATTACCTTGTGCAAATTTGACAACTGAGGGGTACCATCTGGCTGGGTACCGGTAGTTGGCTGAGATAAGCACGGGTAGCACCAGACAAGTATATGCGGCCATTAGCCACGCCCCACCCAACGCCACCAGCAAGCCCCGCGGCGCCCAATACGGCAACAGCAGCACCAATGACAGCAACCATACTGCAAGAAATACATTCCTTTTTTAATGACTACCTACTTCAACGTCATATGCAGTCAACTCAAATGTTGACTGTTTCCACTGACTTTCTTTTAAAGATTTAAATAAAATAAGGCACATTTTAAATAAACTACCATACTAAACAGTAGTTGAATTGTGACGCGACATAAATATAATCATCACTATACTTTCTCTATATTTAGGCATCGGGAAAATATGTCGTAAATGATACACCCATTACTATATATTACTTACGGGATGGTGATCATAAATTACACAAAATAAATATCTAATATATCTTCCTAGTTAACAACGTAGTTACTTTGATAATTAAGCCAGTGTCTGGTAGGGAAAGATTTAATTTTTATTACTATCAGGGTATTCAAAAAAGGCAATTCCTCCAACGTTTTACACTGATTTAAAATGCACTATTCATTTTCTTTGTTTATAATTAGGTACAGGCTTAAGTACATTTGGTGTAACATTTCATTTACTGAAACTCTACAAGTTCAATTGTCGGTATGCTTACTGTAAGGCAGACTTTTACATTTTCTTCAACTATCAAACATCTCATAAATATAGTACACGGAGATATTAAAAATCTTGGCTCTTTTACTAGGTTTCAATTATACATTTTAATTTCTCCCTTTTTATATTAGCTAGCTAATTTCTATGTTTAGTTCTATGCGTAGTTGTATGTTGTATATTTTTTTTGTTTTTATAATATCCTCTGAATGAGTAGATCACATTAAAGGATTAAAAATAAATAGTATAACTAAACGATTTTTGTTTCTCTTTAAATTAATTTTTGGTCTAACCTTCACATCACGGAGACACAGTGAAATGTGTAATAAAACCAATAGCATTGTGATTTTAACCGCATAATGTGAATAATTATACTTGTATGCAACCCAATTAGCAAATGATCCGCTATTGAATATGGGGCAAGGGGCGTGTAGGAAGTCAAATTGGTGGGAGTTACAAGTAGCCCCTACAACCTTCAGCATTTATGTATTAATTTAATTGAAAACATCAATGTTTTTATTAAATATAGAGCAACATCGTAAGACTTGAAGTAGGTACACCTTTTGAATCAAAGCAGTATCAGATTTCCTTTACAATTTTATTATATATTTTTTATTCTTAATATTCATCGCTAAGTGGGAAATATGGTCGATGTCAATTGTATGATTTTGTTATAAAAAGACCCACAAGTGCCTATTTTTGAAAGCGAATTCACCATATTAATATCAGTTAACGTGCCATCAGAAGGTTTTATCATATTAATGATTCATTCACGTCTTTATCCGCGATCGAAGACTGGGACTGGACTACATATTTTATTTAACATATTTTCATATAATGATTTGTGAAAGTTATTGCTCCCGAATCACTAAATATAAATATAAATACAAGGTGTCTCAAAAGAAAGTTCACATTTAAATCTTTTTTTTAAAGAAAAGTCTTAGCTTTATTGAAAATTTTTTTATTTTATATTGAAGTACACTGTTTGGGAATTTATTTTTTAAAAATAACATCGTCCAAATGTAAACCGTTGCGCTCTCGGCATTCATTTAGTCGGGCACTAAAATTGCCTATGACAGCTCGGCAGGTAGTCTCCGTGATGGCTGCCATTTCATGACGGATATTTTCTTTTAATTGTGCCAGGGAAGTCGGTTTATTAGCGTAAACTTTTGATTTGACATAAGCCCACAGGAAAAAATCCATAGGCGTTAAATCGGGACTCCGTGAAGGCCAATTTATGTCACCTCGCCTGGAGATTAATTTGTTCGGAAAAATTTCTCGAACTCGAGGCAGAGATCTGTTGGACTTGTGTGAAGTTGCCCCATCCTGCTGGAACCATGTTCTTTGGTTGTAACCAGGAAAGTTTTGCAGTTGGGGTACGAAAAACTCGTCTAACATCTCCACATAACGCTCTGAATTCACTGTGAGTGTGCGTCCCCTTGCATCTTCAAAAAAGTAAGGGCCGATAATTCCTCGCGCCGACATCGCTGCCCATACGGTGACTTTGGGTGAATGTAGCGGTTTCTGATGTTTTTGTTTTGGGTTGGTTGCACTCCAGTAACGCAGTTTTGCTTGTTTACATGCCCATTCAGGTGAAAATGGGCTTCATCGGAAAACAAGATGTTGGTGAACGTTGGAAAGCGCTCAATCATCTGATTTACAAAGGCAAGCCTCTGACCAGCATCTTGAGGCTTCAGTTCTTGCACTAACTGAATTTTGTACGGGTGCAGCTTTAAATCTTTGTGTAAAATGCGGCATAATGAAAATCTGTGCACATTTAAAGCAACAGCACGCTTCCGAATCGAGAGGTTTGGATCATCTCGAATAGACTGAGTAACACTGTCCACGTTTTCGGCTGTTCTTGATGTTCTTGGCCGCCCAGATTTTGGTTTCTCCAGAGTTGACCCAGTCTCTTCAAACTTCTTAACCCATTTTGCAATGAGTCGAGTGCTAGGCGCATCATTTAAGTGACGAATATGTCGAATACTGCAGAATTTTCTACGCGCTACAGTCGCCGAATTACCGTTTTTGTAAAACTCACGTACGCACAACGCACGGTCCGCACCAGAGAAACGCTCCATAGCGACTAAATTCCCAAGAGCCAGACTACCGACTGACATACCCCCCGCGCCCCTCAGAATAGTTGCTTTCGCGTAATAAAATAAGCAAATGTGAACTTACTTTTGAGACACCTTGTATATATATATTTCTGAATATTAGTTATTTATATATCACAGATGTATGTATCATATAATGAATGTCCATCCGTTACTTTAGTGTCCATATCACATGCCTTTCAGTGCATATTTTGGGCCAGGCTAAAAGTGTGCATATAAAAAATATTATTATTATTAATTTGGCTTTTCAAATATTTTATTTTACGAAAAAATAGCTCTTTAACACTGTAGCTTATTTTTAATAAAGAGTGTTTGCCTCTGACTATTGAATCTTATTTATTAATACTTATATTAGATTTTTGTAATTTTAGGTTTTTAAAGTAGCTATTTCACATATAGTTCATCATCAGCAAGACGTCCGCTGTTGGACGGAGGCCTTCTCTAAAAAAGCAGGTCAAATGTGGGTCGTCCTTCGCTTAGTTAGGGTTCCGTACCAAAATTTAGAATATATTCGATTCGATTAACAAAAACCCAATTTATTGATTTTTAAGTTTTTGTTAGTAAAATATACATAATAATAAACAATGTATCTAAATTTAGTACCTCGATCAACGAGAAATAAATAAGTCTGCGGAACAAAATTCTTATGTTTCCAATTTAAAAAAATAAGACAAAGACAGTATTTATTTATTTTATAAACTCTAAATAACGACACCCCTCTTAATGGGGTAGGTCAAAAGGTACCTACCAGCCAGTTTGGATGGCTTTGGGTCAATAACATGCTTATACTGTGAAAAATTAACTGTTTGGCTGAAAAACCTGTGTGACAGACGACGGATAGACGGACACATAAGTAACAACAATAGTTTAGACCCTTTTGGAACGGAATCCTAAAAATGGGGGCGTATTTTCAGAGCAGGCGGTTTGGAGATCGCAGTGAAAAACCATAATTCGGAAAAGGCTGCTAAACATTTTGTTTGCTAAAGCTTTAGCACGAAAGGTATATGATTATTACCTCCAATATCATCCTTAAGTGTGAGGGGATAGTACTATTCTGCTTTTCCGGACGTCACACGGAAATTAATATGTATTTTACTTTACAGTTACAAAACAATAGATCCAGAAAGTTGTCAATACCACCCTATTGACACATTTCTTAACATATCTTCATTTTATTTATTTTTATATCATAGTCATTGTAATACATTTTGTAAAGCTTGAGCGTGTAACGTACTTAAGAATTAAAATCAGTAGTCAGCTAGTGCTAGACAGTAAAAAATATCATGCTTAGATCATTTACAACGCTTCCCACACAGTTGTTTTGCTTATACCAAAGAGCAATATTTTTTCATTCAACAATAAAATTTTACATTGCATTCGTTATAGCTGGCTATTTTGAAGCACTCTAAATAAAATACCCTTGAACTCGTTTCGCTTTAACCTTAAGTCATCTATCCTTTCGTTTGATTTTGTTTAAACTTATTTGTTGTATCTTAGCTTTTTCTAGTCCTTAAATCCACTGTCGTTTTCCAATAACACCTATTTAGGCAGTTTGTGTCGAAATATGGGTGAAAATTTTCATTGAAATTAAATATCGGTTTACCTTAAAGCTCTTTCCAACTGGTTTACAAAATAATCCAAGACTCAATTTAGCCATTGAAACTTTGAAACTTTAAATTAATTCCTAATTCCTACTAAATATCACCTAAATATTGCATGGGAAGCATACTTATAAGTCTAGAATAAAGAGAAACATCTCCTCTGCCTCTTAAACTATGCATATACTAATAATGCATAATTATGTCGATCCGTCGCTGAGAGAAGAAGAAACCATTAAACAAAGTTTTGCATAAATTAACTAATATTAATTAGTAATGATATGTGAATTCCATTAAAACATTATGAAAATATAAATATTTACCAAAGCAGAGAATAAAAATATGCTTTGATAAAAATAAAATAAAAATCAATACATCAGTAATTAATGCACTATTGAATAACAAAAACAAATTGAGAAAACATTACTCATGTATTCGATAGTATTAGATAGAAGTTATTTATTAGAAAAGTTATTTGATAAATAACACAAACACAATAGTATACCAAAGGCGGAAAAAGAAAATCGAAAGAAAATATCTTCGTTTCATAATTGTAAAGGAAGAGTTGTAAGTGCAAAAAGCAGTATTACTTTATATGTTTTTATAATGTTCTAGGCACGTTTTCCAAAAGCCAAAAATACAACTTTATATACGATTGAACAAACAATCTATTTATATTATTAAGAAAAACAATGACAAACTATTTTGTTTGTTTACAAAGTGCCTAGTAGACTCATTTATTACACTAGACTAAATAATTTCTTCGCTATAATGAAAAAAAGAGCAAATTTTTTTTCAAAGCTTTTCTTATTAAAGCTATGTTTACATACCGATGTTAGCTATTTTATCTTCAGATTTCATCGTCGGAAACTTCGAGAAAGAGTCACTCCTGATACGACCTCGCACTCTCGATATCATTCCCATGTTCAAGTTTTTTTTAATAAAATTTTAACACAATATAAAACACAAGTAGAGTCCGAACACGCGCAATTTTATCTATCACTTTTAAATTAGTGTTTTTGTAGAGATCCTTCCTACTCTTGAGAAGCATTCGAGACGAATGCGCATTTAGAGTGAGAGATACTTAGGCGGGCGGCTGCGGCGCGCGGCGCTTACGCAGTCGGTCGACGCTGCCAATACTACGTTCAAATCTTGCCCAACGATTTTAACCTATATTTTTATTCAACGATGCTTAATATCGTTTCTCGAATAAACATTATCAAAGTTTCTCCTCCATGAAAAGAAAGCAAAGAAAATACACATAAAATTTTACATCCAACGCAACCCACATTACAGTGACGTTTTATTTTTATATTTAATTCCAAGT
The DNA here is from genome assembly GCA_927399485.1 of Calamotropha paludella. Taxonomy (NCBI): domain Eukaryota; kingdom Metazoa; phylum Arthropoda; class Insecta; order Lepidoptera; family Crambidae; genus Calamotropha; species Calamotropha paludella. Next base: position 7,994,182 of record OV656820.1, read on the forward strand.
CAGTGACTCGAGAAATGAAAACATGGTCTATTTTAATTTAATAAACCACATGATTCAAAACGTTTGAAGATATGCTTTGAGCTCTCTGACCGTTTGACAATACCATTTTCTAAGAAAATCATAATAGATTACATAATAATTATAAAAGAAATCAAATGAAAAATTATCGGCACATATAGTTTTTAGGAATTGTTAGTATAGATATATACTCCATATTATGTACCTTGACTTCCTATCTATCGAAGTAAACAGAAAATCTTTCAGTAAAAATCAAGCATAAAAAATATAATTGGACGCCTAAGTGTTATTTTTCGAATATGTACAATTATTACTATCACGTTTTATTTTTATTTGTATGGCAGCCCTTAAATAAAAACTAAAACTACAAAAAAAAGTTGTTAACATAAACGCGAAAGCAACGCCTGAATATTTGAAAATTTACATTAATGCCTCATAAAATCATTAGTAGCCTCTTTACGTTATTCGAATGCCTATTTAACAAATGATCCCCAGGTAAGACCTTGTTTAGGAACTACCGCGAGAATGAGTACGTTTCTAATACGTTGTTCGGTAATATATCCCCTATATGTCAGAAATATGAACACAATTAACAGCAGTGTAACTAAATCCGTATTATATTTTCAGCAAATTCATTCAATTTGGATTTTGGACAATCTTTTAACATATCTGGAGCAATACCTTATGCCATGCTATTTATCATATACAAAAATAATATATCCAATTTGGTAATTTAGTAACGTATGCATATTTGATACTCATGCCTCTGACGACCAAACCGATCAAACTTTTTAAGCTTACATAAGCGAATAAAAATCTCACTTTTTATATTTATAACCTTAATGTTTAGCCACGTGCTACAATTCAGCATTTACTTCATGTTATAATTGATTGACTGGTTTTACACATAAGTTTAGTATCAGCTGAAGTTTATTTTCAACATTTCCGCCTCGTTTTTTGTTGCATATATAAATATACACCAACTCGTTGCTGTGTTCGGTTAACGTCTAAATATTTCATTCACTAAATGTGTTGGTATTTTCCTCGGTTAAAAAGAGAGATGGTGACACATAATGTGTCGCGTGAGTCTGGTCACATGTACAGTGTATTCGGTAAACACCGGCAAGATGTGTGACAGTGTTGTTCCGAATCCGTTTCTTCTTTTTTCACACAGTAACAACGGAGCAATGGAATGATATGATTTATGATATAGAGATCATTTATGTATCGGATGGTTATGTACTTCATTTTATTCATGTACATTGACCGTACGGTGTTTCATACTAACTTTCTTTATGAAACTTGTATGAAGACGTAGGTACTTAGATTCAGATTAACAGAATAGACACATTATGTCATGTCTTTTTTAAAGATTTTAACGATTGACCCAATGCATTGCATTTATACCCTATTAAGAATAGTAACATAATCACATTAAGCAAAATTTAAATACACTCGAGAGCAATGAATCCGGGTCACTTAAATGTTAAAAATCTCGGAAACTAAAAATGATAGGTTAATGCAATAAATTGTATTTAATAGACAATGTAATACTCCTTAAATGAAAGTAAAAAAAATATGAGTCACCATACATTTTATTAACACAAAATTACATAAAGAAAAAAACTGCTGATCTCTCCTTAAAACAAAAATAGGAAACATGAAATGTTTGAACTTTATTACGATTTTCTTGAATTTTAATACTTCGTATTGCCTCCTCGTGCTTCCATTACTGCGTTTACGCGGTTTGGCATGCTGTACACCAAGTTCCTTATACGATTTTGGGGAATATTCTCCCATTCCTCTGTGAGAGCAATTTTGAGCTCACGAAGCGTGATTGGGGGAGGGTTTCGTTGTTTTACGCATCTGCCTAGCTCGTCCCAAGCATGCTCGATCGGGTTGATATCCGGGCTGCGCGCTGGCCACTCCATACGAGTAATGTTCATCTCTTGAAGGTAGTCATTCACAATCCTACCTTTATGAGGTCGGGCATTGTCATGCATAAATATAGCATCCTCACCTAAATTGACCATAAATGGACCAACGTGATCATTGAGGATTTCTTCCACATATCTTACGCTAGTTAAAGAGCCGTTTTCTATGATCACCAGCTCTGTGCGACTTTCAGAAGAAATTCCGGCCCACACAAGTACAGACCCACCACCGTAGGCTACTTTTTCTTCGATGCATGCTTGCTTGAATCTTTCCCCTGGTCTTCGATACACTCTGTGTCTTCCATCGTGCTTGTAGAGCATAAATTTTGATTCGTCGGAGAACATAACTTTTGACCAATCTTCAATACTCCAATTTACGTGGCTCTGGGCATATCTTAGTCTTGAAATACGATGCCCACGCTCCAGTTTAGGGCCGTTTGCAGGTCTAAGGGGTTTTAAGTTAGATTCAGCAAGCCGACGTCTTACTGTCCATGCACTTGGGTTACTTCCTCCGAGGCGTCGAAACTGATTGGTGAATTCAGTTCCTGTGAGAAAGCGATTTCGAAGCATGGTGTTCACCAAGTATCGGTCTTCTCGTGCTGTGGTACACCTGGTTCTGCCCGTTCCTGGTCTGCGTAGGTTAGAACCAGTTTCTTCGTAACGTCGGAGAACTCTTTGTACTGTTGACAGCGACACACCGACAGTCCTGGCTGTATCGCGCTGACTCCGGCCGGTTTCCAGCATTGTAAGTATTCTGGTGCATTCTTCAGGCGTAAGCGACATAATTTCAGCTTGAATAATGAATATAGAGCACTATCAACATGGTTTATGTACCCACATAAATGACAGATTACAAACAAAAGCAAAACCAAATGCTGTAATTTCGTAGTTCCATTTTCGAAAGTGGCCCTTTTTCAAATTTGATTTTTTTATGATATAACTTTACAATAACTAAGAAGTTTTAATACCTTCATTTAAGGAGTATTACATTGTCTATTAAATACAATTTATTGCATTAACCTAGCATTTTTAGTTTCCGAGATTTTTAGGATTCTTTAAGTGACCTCGTCAGTTCATTGCTCTCGAGTGTATATACAACCATAATATAAAACACTTTAATTAAAGTTTTTCATGTTTTTATTTAATTAAATGGAGTGGAAACGAAAGCGTAAAGGTACTTCGTTGCCGACTACAGTAATCAGCAGCAGGCGATGTGACACGTTATATCGCAGCAATACGCTGTCGTCATGAATGCGATCCCAGCTGCAGATGGCAGCGCAGCATTCTAGTGTTTCGTGTGGGATATTGGACCTTGTGGTTTATCAGTTCTTCTTCTTCGGAATCTGATCTGAGGTCGGGCGGACGTGTCGCTAGTTACGGAAGATATTTCGTAGAAATACATAGAAACCAGCGGTGTCGCGGCCACACGTCGCCTGTTGCTGCTGTCTGTAATCAGCTACGAACTCATACATTAAAAAAACTTTAAATTCTCCCCATAATTTGTATACAACACGTAGAAGCGAAACCTATTTTACTACAATAAATCGAAACGCTACTCTACAAGACATTTTTTGAATGTCAAAGGGTATGCTACAATATGGTTATTAAGATTTTGAACGGACTTAGTTAAACACTGCTGATAATGTTGCTCCCATTTCTGACATAGCGCCTAATTATCGAGCAACGTATTACGAAAACCATCACATTCTCGCGGTAGTTCCTATATATAAGTTAACGTTAGTTAAATAGGTATCTAAATATCCGGCGATAAATTAAAATTTTGTCGTAAGACTTACTAATGGTTTAATTATAGTTGTCATTACGATCGTAATTATTTTAATAGCAAATTAATATTGTGACACTATTCAGTATACCAGCTAACGTGGTAATTGGAATTCCATTAAAAAAAATCCGAAAATTATTGACTATATTGTCCACATAAAAGTTTGTGGTTCGGTGTTTACTTTCGTGTTGTCTGATAAATTAAAAAGCATAATATTAATTCTCAAAAGCATTAGAAATAGTTTTTTATTTTAATGTTATGTAACAAGGGTTATATTGTTTGGATAGGTAACCTTATCACTATAACAGTCCTCTTCTAGGAAACTCAGATTGTGTGTGCTTGTGGTGTATGCGTCACAAAGTGCAGAGTGAAGAAAAGTGTTAATTAAATAAAACCATTTTTTTACCGGCAATTTACCTAAGTCCTCCTGTGATTACTGCTTCTGTTAAAGCGTTGAAATGTTAGGATTAAATATAAAAAAAACAGGATGAAACACGTCTTGAAATCGTTAAAAATTTATTTATTTAAATATCCAATAGGCGTAGAAGTGTAAGAGCGAAATAAATTGAAACTTTTATATAATGTAATTTGTAAATAGCTGCATGCGTTGTGTATAATATTTTTTCGTCAGAACTCTGCTGATGATGTATACCCTCGCGTTCCTCATGCTGGCGGTCGGCACATGCGCAGCGTACTATGGAGGGGGATACGAGGGTAGGAACCTGGTTGCGAGAGAGGAGTCCCAAGACCAAGACGAAGGGTGAGATTTAAAATAACGGTCAGCAAGATTTGGCTTGAGGTGTCACACGTCTTATGTGATACAAGATGTGTTTTATAGTGTAAGATGATTGTCTACGGTATTTAAAAATTTCACTTTAGAATGGAATAAATTGCATTAATCGGCAAACACCTTACACGTTTAATACGAAGGAGTTGACTTTCTTTATAACAAAGTATAAGACATACGCTTTAGGTTTGGAACTACCATTGCCAATGTCATTTTTAAAGAGTAGCATGACGTGCTGATGTTCGTACTTCACTCTTATTATATATTTTGTTATATCCATATATTAAAAAGTTTGCTATTTTAGTACTTTGTAGTCACTTTGTAATTGTTTTAGTAGTTTAGAAAAGTATTAATATTTTATTTGCTCAGAAGTGCCAATTCAAAACTGTGCAGGACTGGACTGCAGGGTGTAATGAAATAGTGTGTAGTGGTAGGGACAGTTGAAACATGAACTTAATGCCCTAATTGCTACTACTACATATTTTATATTAAAGATAATAGCAGACTCTGAATGGCATATTATCTAAAATCTTAATCATGCCTAAAAATGATTGTTCTAAGTGCAATTGCTGTGTTATTAATTGCGGTTACTTTTTATAAAATCTTTTAAAAAGACTAAAACGACTCAGTACCGTATTGGTTAGGGAGCTAGTTCTTTTTGCTGGAAATCGTGGGTACTAGACCAGTTAAGAGATATATCACTTTTGGATTTTTTTTTATTTGAATGGGTTTGCTCTTGATCCCAATCAAAACCGGGGGTCAAGATAGGATAATACGATGGAGCGAACTAACCCAGAAGGTGCCTATTCTCCCTGGCTCTGAAGACGGACGGATATGTAGTCGGAATCACATAAAAAGCCTTAAAAAATTGACCTCAACCCACTTACTTCATAAATTGTTTACAGAGAACTAGTAGAATGTCCAGTGTGCGTTGGAGCAAGGAACGGCGAATGGGTACCGAGCAACGAAGTGTGCCCTATAGTGAGAGGCAACAAGCGATACAAGAGGTGCCAGCGTGGTACATACGTCAATGAAGTTTGCGACAACCGCTTGGATTGCTACAGGGTCGGTAGATTAGACTATTACTCGAAATGAAAAAGAAATCTTTAAAGGAATTATTTCTCTTAGATACACTTTCATCATAGATACTCTTTTTGAAAAGGTCGCTTTTTTAGACACATAATTATCTAATACAGTTGAATTGCAAAAAAATGGAGAATAAAAATTTAAAATTGATATTTTATTATAGGACGACATACTCGTATTTATCACATAAACATCTGCCCCTTCGGGAACTCGAACCCATCGGTGTGAAAGGCAGGATTGCTACCGTTATGCCAAACAGTCGTCATCAATCACTTTTCTGCTAGCAATTTTGTGCATTTGAAACGGCAATTACGGTACTTTAAAAGCATTCGAAAAGTCCAAAGTAAGTAAGTTTCTTATTTAGGAAATTATGTATATCTTTCATTTATGTACCGGTAACAGGGTCCCAAAGAATCATGCACAGAGAAAATGGACTTCGATATTTACGGTCAAAAGTGCGCACCGGGTTACTACTGCAACAAATTCCTGGGCGTATGTACCGGCCTGGAATACAATCCCGCTAGCAAGACTCAATGGCTCCTCAACCCACATCGCCGCTACACGCTTCGTGAAGGACATTCTGTATAAAATTACCTACTATTACCTATATTCCAAAAAGTCATTTAATCGAAATAATACCTTATCCAAAAGTTTATCTGGAGAAAGTTGGTAATCTCTATAATTATTGTATTTATCAAATTTATCTAGACATTGAGTAATGCCTGAAGTATACACCTACCTACTTTACATGGTCTTAGATATGAACACTACAGATGTTTTATTGTATGAAGTTGGTGTTTGGTTGTTTTAAATTGTGTAGTTTATGAGTTTTTTCAGTATGTATATACACGCAAACGAGTTTGTGTCATCAATCATGGTGTGTAGATACTAGCTTAGTTAACGTTTTAATAACTCATTGCATAATATGCAATTCTGGCCTGCAGTTTTAAGGAAAATCAGTTAGTATTCAATGTTGTATTAGACCACAGAACGGAGAAGTAGTATTAGACGCACTGGCCGAATATAATTCAAGATGCTGGTAGGGGGGGCGCTGTTTTCAAAAAAAAACATTAGGCTGTTGATTGAAAGCTTAATTTAGCTAGTTGGCTGCGACATAAATTTTTCTCGCGATTCTTGCGCGTCTCTTATCACAACTACTACAAATATGAACCAACTGCTACAGTAAGATAAAACATCTGTAGATACAATGTATCTTTATAATGATCTTACAGACACTGGTGCTGCATCTACGTACTTACGTAAAATACAGACAATGATGTCCGAAAAAAGTTCTGACCTATTTATGCTGAGTGGGAAAAAAAAAAATCATTTACTACAAGCTTTTACGACCATTCGAAAAATCTTCCTTATGCCATATATGGCACTTATATGTATAATCTTTTTTTATATTTATAGTGTACGGAGCTGGTGTACGTCGTAGGCTATTAATAATAAGTGATCTCAATACTGATCTCATTTGTAATTTTGATATTGGCATTTTTAGTTAATAATAAACGCATTCCTTGTCGGTTATTTTTAGTTTTATTATAAAAGCCCGTGTTGTTTACATCGTATTTGGTTTTTATTAAACGAAACGGAGTAGAGGGATTAAAACCGAAAATGGGATCATACTATCAACGGCATTTTTGATCGACAAGCAGTAAAAAACGCTAACCTAATAATGAATATCTTAACATAATGTCTTCGCCCTCAGAATCTGCAAATTTTATTAATAATATAGTATAGGAATGCACCTAGCTTATAAAATAAAACACGACCCTAAGAAATCGAGTACACCCTTAGACAGTACAGCATCATCACCTTACTCCTTTGTTCTACTTGATACAGATTTTAACAAGGTAAAGAGGTAAACAACTCATATGACCTGTCAAGACCCCTCCAGGTAGTAGATGTCTACAAAATTGATTGTGATGTGTGGTCTCTCAAATATAGGGCAAACAAAGAAGAGTATAGTTAGAGTAGTAGTGTAGTTAAAGAATATGTAGCCGACATAAAACATAGGCGCTATGAAAAGTCTGCACTATGTGAGCATGCTTTCGAAGGGTCCAACCACTACACTTGATTTGATAAACCTCAAATTCTCGCTAGAGAACAAAGATGTGTTTCTTGAATGCTACGCGAGGCTATTGAAATCAGGAAACATCCTAATTTCAATAGAGATGAAGGTTGGAGTGCAATGTGGCCGGTTCGGGGTGTAAATGATAAGTCTGACTGCGATCAAGAACTCATTTATTGGAGTATTGTCATGAGTTTATATATGTGGAGAGATGTGTGTGTAAGACATATTCGCACACACACTACAGGAGCGTTCCGCCTGCTTGGGATCCCATGATTAAAAAATTAATATCTCCAAAGACATACACTGCAAGACCTACTGATGTAGTTAGGTCTTTTTCAAATTATAAAAGTAAGATGAAGGTCGGTCCCCCTTTAACGAGTTACTTTCGCTAGGACGTGGCTTCCATTATCACCCACCTAGCTAATTTATGCTTTGCTAAAGGCGTATTTACAATAGTTTCGATATTTGGGGAGCACTATAACATCTAAGTGTGACCTTGATGTAGAGATCAGCAGGAGAAACAGCGGCTACGGCTGCGGTATTCTGTTCGCATGACCTGAACCAAGAAATGTGATATAATAATCGATTATAGAAAAAATCGATTAAATAGATCTTTTTATAATATATTTCTTGGATTTAAATAAATTGCAGCATCAATCATTGTGTGTCAAATTCATCCGGGAGAATTCTCGATCTGGTGTTGTCAAACTTATCATGCCTTACTAGTCATGAGTCCTTACAGAAAGTGGGAAAAACTGACCTATTAGACCTGATCCTGCTTTAGACATATCGGTGAATATTGTTAATGACATGAAACTTCCATATAATAATAAAAACAAGATACAAAATTTTCATAAAGCGGACTATAAAAATATATGTAAACAGTTAATGACCTATGATTGGGAAGAGATATTTAAAGCCGTAGACAATGTTAGTGATATGCTTAAAACGTTTTATAACATAGTTAAAACAATTATAAATAAATATGTTCCCAAGTTCCAAGGGAATCCAAAATTTATCCAATTTCGATGACTAATAACAACCACAACTAAACAACCACATATGGCTCAGAAAATCAACTTGTTTCCTCATTTTTTGCATCTACTTACAAAAGTGCAAAAATATCTGATACCCAAAAGTGTGTTGTCAATGCTTTAAATAGTCAGCTTGAGGTCTTAAGCCAGCCACTAGATATGTCTTATCTTGATCATGACTCAGTATTGAAGTAATAAGACTGTTGATTGTATTAAAGGTGCCGGGCCAGATGCTATACCTACTTCCAAAGTTTTTAGCGACTTGCGCTAAACATTTGGTAAAACTTATAGTCTTAATCTTTAATAAATCATTTATGATTTAACCTTATCTGATGATTGGAAGGTAGCATAAGTGGTCCCTATTCATAAAAATGAGAGATTAGATACAATTCAATATTACAGACCCATCTCAATTCTTTCAACTTTAGCTAAAATTTTCGAATCCTTTAATGTTCGTTTATTACGAACCACCTTAAAAAAGATCTAAGCTTTAGACAACATGGTTTTATTCAGCGTAGATAAACTAGTACCAATTTGGCGGAATTTGTTGGAAGTTATCACAAGCTCTTGATTCCAACAAGCAGGTCGACGTAATTTATACTGATTTCACCAAAGCTTTTGACCGAGTTTCCCATGCGAACTTATAGCAAAAACTGTCTGCATACGGTATTTGTGTTTCATTAATAAAATGAGATTATTTATACAACAGGTCCTTTTTTTGTCACTGTTAATGGTTTATAGTCACAATTACGTGGAATACTGTCAGGCGTACCACAGGGATCGCACCTGGGGCTTATATTATTTAATATCATTGTCAACGATATTCCTGAGTACCTTAAAAATTCTGAAGTGTTCATATATGCCGAAGATCGGAAATTCTGCAGACACGTGGAAACAATCGATGACTTTAGAAGATTACAAAAAGATATCGATGACGTCATTGGGTGGTGTAATAGGAACATGATGGATCTAAACCCAAAAAAGTGTTTTCATGTTAAATACGCAAGGAAACAGAGCACAATGTAGTGGTATTTGATAAAAAAAATACGTTTGTTCCACATATAGACTACACAGTTAAAAAATAATCAAACATGTTGGGATTTGTGATTAGGAATGTCAAGATTTTCAGGAATAAGAAACTAAAATCTTACTCTACAATAGTTTGGTTCGTAGTTTCCTTGAGTATTGTAGAGTAGTATGCAGGCCACATTTCTGTAATCACGCTCTAAGACTGGAACGTATCTAAAAAAGTTTCCTTTGGCATTTGATTTCCTCTGCCGGTTTGGTCAAGAAAAAGCAGAGAACAATATCTTATAAAGACCAATTAAAAATCTTCAAGATGGTTTCGTTGGATGATTCCTGAGAAATTTTGTAGTTACCAAGTTACCAAAATTATTCAACACCAATCTCTCCCTATCCTCACAAGTAAAATATCTGGACGTCATCCTCGACAATAAATTAAACTGGGTGGGTCACATCGAAGAAAAAACAAAATGGCAATGCAAGAGACTAGTTGACAAAAAATGGGTCTCAATACAAAAATTACATTGTGGCTATACATATCAGTTATAAGACCCTCTCTAACCTACGGATCGGTAGTGTGGTGGCCCAGAACGCAACTGTCCACGGTGAAAACAAGACTTCAAAGTCTGCAGCGCTTAGCAAGCGTAGCAGCAACTGGATGTATGAGAACCACTCATCAGCCGCACTTGAGTATCTCCTGAACCTAAGACTTTTGGACCTAGCCATTCAGGAAGAGGCGAAGGCAACTGCACTCAGAATAAAGCAAATGGCTTATGGAAACAAAACATAGAAAGAACACAATCGGCAGTTCCACAGGAATCTGGGAGCCATATCCAAGTATGCTAAGTACGTGTGTACAATATATTCTTATAACACTTTAATGTTCATAAATTGTGAGCATGATCTTAAGATGAAACCCAAGTAGTAGGGATTCGTGGGTTTTGGCGCACTTATTTCTAACGCATTTTTGTCGAAATTCGGCGAAGGTCTGCTAAAAAAAAAAAAAGTAAGCACCCCCATTTGGAGCGATTGCGCGGGGTCCCAGCTTCATATCTCTTACCGTTTGCGAGATACGTTTTTGCTAAACTCATTCCTACTTGATTAACTAATGAACCCCTGTTAATGACACCTCGACGCTAATGACACACTCGACTTAAGGCCTTAATGACATGATTCTAATCACCTTCCCCGATGCTTCTCATTAACATATCGTTCATGGCTAATTGTTTTTTAGCAATGCTATGTACTCTGTACCTATCTAACATTACCTAAATAATAAAAATAATATATCATGGAAATTATTTCCATATTTGAAATCTGCTCTTCATCGGTCATTCTCGTGGTACATTCATACTGTTTTTCAACCAAGTTAAACCACATGAAACTTTTTTACTTATGTTTTATTATTACAAGTTATCACGCGAACACCATATTCCTTTGTCTTAAACGTTTACTCATTCAATATTGAAATGCTTTATCAATTACTTGAAATATTTGATTCCGCAATCATAATGACTTTGTTCATTAACTTTGACAACTACTTTCACTAATTTTGTTTTCAGAATCTTAATAACCTTGTTCATTATTTTATCAATTATTTGCTTCCAGTATAAGTTCCATTACAAGTTTTGTTTACTTGTATAACTACATTTTATCAATTATTGACAAACACATCTAATGATCTGAACTAGTATAAGAACAATCGCATCGTAGCATTTCCTAACAAAGTGCTATCCACTGCCATCGAAAACGTAGACTACTGCTCAAGTCAAGTCAAGACAACCGATATGGATGTGAGTATAATTATCTACATACTTTCATTATGCTTGTTTCTGATTTTGTGACTTGTTTGTAATTATCAACCTTCAGTGTATTCCATAATGCTGATTTGTATTCATTGTTGTACTTACTTTTCTTTGTATTCATTGCTATAGCTTACATCTTGCTTTGGTGACAACACCACCGCTGACTACGAGGAAAACACATACAAACATTATTACTATCCGATATCTGATGATGACGAGGGCGCATCTGCAACTCCATACCCTATCCAGAAGAGAAACAGACCGGACAGCGAATCTCTAAACGAGTTTTTTGAAGAACCTTCGAAGAAGAAAAAAGCTACACTACAATCGTCTACTGTGGGGCGAGCAACAAATGATGGGATGTCATACATATCTACTAATACTGATGATGGATCAACAGCAACTCATCTGATAAAAATCGACATCTATGACCTGAAAAAATTGGCAAACATCCCACCATCAGATCATTGGAAACATGCGGAAGTAAGAGTGAAGTACTACAACAAAGCAAAGACTAACCATCACCAACGAACTCGACAGTTAATTTATAATATAACAAAAGAAATTTCATCATCATCTGACTGTAAGAAATATACATTTAAACATAAAGATTGAATCAAAATAATAATTCATATTGGTTGGTACTTGGTCGTCTTGAGCTGTAGTCTTCAATGGTAAATCACTAGAAGTTCTACAACAAGGAGGCAGGCAACTAACCAACTATAGTTGATTTATAATTTATGTTATTTTAAAATGTAAAATGTATGTTAAGATTTGACAATGAATAAACGATTTATTTTGTTAGCATTTACTTGTTTTTATTCATTTCAAGGTTTTTAAAATAAAGACCAAAATAAATTTCAACATATTTTATTACACAAACTTAAAATTGGTTACAAGTAAGTACATTATTTATTATTAAATCAATATAAAAGACTTAAACATATATTTAATCAACTCATCATTTTTTAATGTATCTTCATTAAACATTTCAACAAAATCACTAAGAGACATACTTCTAAACTTAAGATACAAATACACAAGGCAATATTCACCACAAAGAGATGAAAAAACATTTTGAATAACTTCATTGTTGTAGATCCAACTTCTTGTGTTCCGTTTTAAAAAAGTTAAATGGCAAGTATTCGGCTTTCGACCGAAAGTATCAAAATACTCTCCAACACCATCTGTACTTATATAAATTGCTACCCAATGTGACCCTGGTTTTGAATCAGGATCTAAATTACTAACCAAGTAAATGGGTGTTGTCATATGAATCGGTAATCGATTAGCAGCAAAAACATTATTGAGTAAGGTATGATGTATTATTTGCAAACATTTACTTATTTCTGATGTATTCATGGTAGTTTCATATGTCTAGTACGTTCAAAAGTACACAGTTATATAAAATAAGTTAAAGAAGATACCAATCTTATATAAGATCAATTTATCTAACTACTAAAATCTACGCTTACATTCCTATTCTTATCTATTTCTATTAAATTATCAAATTCCGCATATACAATACAATTGATTGTCTGAGTAAGAGCATTTTCAAATCTTACTTCTAACCTAACACTTCCATGTTTGATTAAATTCCAATGTGAAGATGAATTCGCAGATAAATCTGGTGTTAGGTCAAAAGCCATTAAACAGTATCCTTTTGGATATCTATCTCTATTGATACCATTACCCTCATTCAAAAAATGGATACCAGTTCCTGAGAATAGTGTGTGAAACATTACAGTATGAATCCCATTACTAAATGCAGGTTGCAGGGCTTTTGAAGGTATTTGCATACCATCAATGTATAAACTAAATGAGTTCATACCAAAGTTATCAAAATCAAAAGGATTTTTATTAAAACTACCATTAAAAGCTGCATTATTAACAAATCCAATAATACACCGTTTTGGTATCTGTCCGAGGAAAACATTGTCAAGTGTTTTACCTTGCACACCAGATGGTATTGTCAAGACCTTAACTTCTGCTCTAGTGATTGGATACTTTGCTGTCGTAGATGCTAAGACTTTTTGATGAGCAAGTAGAACACTTGGATTAATTCTAGTCTTACGCACTAAGAGAGTAGCATCAGTGATGGATACTTTCACTTTTATATCATTTGTTGAAGCCATTAGGTTAAAAGAATCTCTTGAACGAACCAGTTTTACACACATTTCTACTCCATTAATCATAAACTTTTCTTGATTAAAAATATCACCATGTAAATGTCCAATCATTTCCACATCTTTACTTTCCTTTACATATTTTTGTCTCTCTGTGAAGCCCTTGTTCGATTCATCGGCATTACTCATTTTTCCAGCAGTATCTTCATACCACATTCCACAAGTTAAATGTGATTGTTTTGCATGTGGAGCATAATTTAGAAGAGTTTCTATATATGCACGGTATCCATAAGTATTATTTGGGGGAGATATGAGTTTTTGATTTAGATAGACATCTAATTGACTAAAAAGGGAATGAAGCCAATAATTAACTGGTGCTACAGAAGTTGTATCAGCAAGAGGTGTTAAATCTTGATTCAATATCTTAGCCCTAATGTGAATCAATGTATGCGATAAATCAATGTAATCATCACCAGATCCAGGAATTAAAAATTCTAATGGTCCGTCATCGCTGAGTGATGAAATAGGCTTATAATGAATCCATCCTAACCTAACCTAACCTAACTACTTTAGCTGATATTTGTGTATTCATTATAAGTAAACTTATTTATTTTAAAACCGTTTTGTATTATTTAAGTTATCGTTAAGTTATTTTGTATTTGTTAATTGTTTTAGTTACTCATAAAAATATACACATGGGAAGTTTTATTCATTTTGTTACCTACTGCAATATAGAGTAGACGTTTAACATGATTCATTTTGCACATCCATTTACTACAATTGTCGCTGGTCCAAGTGGTTGTGGTAAATCTAATTTTGTGTGTGAATTTATTAAAAATATGAAACATATATGTAATACAGAATTTAAAAACATATTGTGGTGTTATGATGAAATGCAACCATTGTACAATTTAACTGCTGTTAATTATTTTCAAGGAATTACTGATTTATGCATGTTTGATGGCAAGGAATCTCAATTAATAATAGTTGATGATCTTATGAGGGAATCTGATGGACGTGTAGTAGATATTTTCACTAAAGGAAGCCACCACAGAAATTTAAGTATATTTTACATAACACAAAATTTATTTCACCAGGGGAAAGGACAGCGTGATATATCACTAAACTCTAGTTACATTATTTACTTTAAAAATCCTCGTGACAAAACTCAGATACGTTATCTTGCTCGGCAACTAGTACCTGAGAATCCTAAATATGTTGAGGATGCATATAGGGATGCTACTAGTAAGCCACATGGCTACCTAATGATTGATTTAAAACAAAATACAGATGATATTTATCGTTTGAAAACGAACATATTTCTCAATGATTACACTATTTGTTACATTCCCAAGAAGGGATATAAATATAGTAGCTCTAAACAAAAACCTCTCATTTCTGAACAATGAAATATCGAGTGAAGACACATGAAGAGTTCTTAAGAGCTTTACATGTTCTAAAACCAAAATTTAGAAAAGTAGTACTTAAAGCTTGTGGTGAAGAAGAAATTAACTGTATCTGCGAGTGTATCTATAATGTTTTGAAAGGAAAAGTTCCTTTACAGGAGGAAAAAAGAAATAAATTACATAAATATAAAAATATATTAAGAAAACTCATCTCAAAAGGTAAAAATAAACTAAGAAAAAATATCATAGTCCAAAAAGGTGGAGCTTTCTTACCGATTATACTTGGTTCAGTTTTAAGTGCACTAGTGAACTCGCTTATTAAGTAATTGAAAATGGATAATGCAAAGAAAATGATATTGATTGAACCTGAAGTAATAGAAAAACTTAAAAAAGATAATTGTAATACTAATACAACGTTATCACAACTTGATGATGAAATGAATAAAGTTTTAAAAACCAAATTAGAAGATAGAGAAAAATGGTCACTTTATCTACAAACCCTTCAAAGATATTTATATTTTATTGGTAAAGACCGAAAACCAATAGAAATACCTATAATAAACTTTGATGAATCAGTGCACAATATAAAAGAAACCGTAAAACCAGAAAAATCTTTAGATACTAAAGAAGATTCTATAAAAACGCACGAGATAGTTAGTGGTAACGACATACAGGAAAAAAGTAATAATTTTTATATTAAGTCTCAACTACTTCAACTCATACCGAAGACATACAAAATAAAGGGTGAGCTTTTAATTGACGTACTATTAAAAAATAAAGATAAGATTCATTGGAACGACAAAGGTACTGTTTTTATAAACAACAAGGAGGTTCATAAGAGTAATATTGTAGACTTAATTAATGATGTTGTAAGACCACTTAAAAATAGTTCTCCACATGGCTGGATGGAATTCACAACTGCTTTAAAGGATCTACAAGAACCAAATATGAGCTACATAGGTAATCCAAAAAGAGTAACCTACATAAATTTGATGTCAAAAAAGGAAACAGATTCGGGGGAAAAAGCTGAAAGTATAACAGAATCTCCCAAGGCGATTAATTACTCTACCCCACAAACAATCCCAAATATAAGGGAAGGAAAAATAAAAAGAAAACTTGATTGGGAAAGATGGACCCCTTATTAGAAATAAATAATATTTATTACGATGTCTCTAATCCTGCTGGCTATAGCAGTTACAGTAAATTGTCAGAAGCAATGAAAAGTAAAATGACTAAAGAAGAAATAAAGAAATGGTTGGAATCACAAGAAACTTATACTTTGCACAAACCGGTACAAAGACGATTTTCAAGGAATAAATATATTCTATCAAATATTAACGAACTTTGGCAAGCTGATTTAAGTGATATGCGAACTTATAGCGATTATAATAATGGAAATAAATATATATTGTGTGTAATTGATGTTTTTAGTAAATATGCCTTTGCCAGGGTTATGAAAAAAAAAATTCTGAAACTGTAAAAAAATGTTTTCAAAGCATAATTTGTGAATCTACAATAACTCCTAGACATTTACAATCAGATAAAGGTACTGAATTTATATCGAAAGATGTTCAACAGTTTTTAAAAAGTCACAACATTAATTATTATACCACTAATAATCCTGACATCAAAGCTAGTATTGTTGAGAGATTTCAAAGAACACTAAAAATGAAAATGTGGCGATATTTTACTCACCACAACACTTATAGATATGTAGACATTTTGCAAGATTTACTTCATTCATATAACCATAGCTTTCATAGAAGTATTAAGATGCGACCCTGTGATGTTAATGATAATAATATCATGACAGTTTGGCGTAACTTATATGAGAAATCAAATATTCTGTGTAGTGGTTTAAGTAATCCTAAATTAAACATCGGTGATCATGTGAGAATTACAAAATATAAACATATCTTTCAAAAAGGATATGAAACAAATTGGAGTGATGAGATATTTGTGATAACGTCAATCATAAAAAGATCACCATGGTTAGTGTACACTTTAAAAGATCTGAAGAATGAACCTATCATAGGTACATTTTATGAAAAAGAACTGCAAAAAGTGACTTATGACCCCACTTTAAATTATAAAATAGATAAAATTGTTCGTACTCGGTATTCAGGGTCCAGAAAGGAATTGCTTGTGAAGTGGAAAGGTTATCCGAATAAATTTAATAGTTGGATATTAGCATCGAGTCTAGAGTCATGAATATCGAAAACTTTTATTTAACTTTACCTAGTAACAGTTCTTTCTCATACTTTCCTGAGAATAAGACAACAAACTTTTCAACAAAGCTACCAAAATCTATCAAATTGGAAGGAGAATGGTCAGTGGGAATTGTGGAGTTTCAATATCCTTGCACTATGTTTACAGTCCAAAATAATAATAATATCATGTACATAAAGAAAAGAATGGTTGTGCCCAATGAAACAGATTCATCTGTAGTAACATATAAAAACCATATACCAGCCTCCAGTTATGAAAATATAGATGATGTTTTAACAGCATTGAATTCAAGAGAAACGTTTAAACTACGACATGACAAAATTTCCAAGTATGTAAGTCTGACCGGAAATATTGATAATCTAATTTCTTTAAAATTTTCATCAAAATTAAGTCTTCAACTTGGATTTGATCCAAACACTGATGTAGCCACTAGACGTACTGGTAAATTTCCAGCTAATCTTTATTTAGGACTACCATCTCAGTTATTTATATATTGTGATATTGTACAACCTCAAATTGTTGGAGATGTAATGTGTCCGTTGTTGAGGATAATATCATTAGACCCGATTAAATATGTATATGGATCAAATAAAATGCATGTTTTTTCTCCACCGCACTATATTCCAGTATTGCGTAGGGAGTTTGACACCATTGAAATAGATATAAGATCTAACACTGGCGAAAATATACCATTTGAGTTCGGAACGAGCTGCGTTAAGTTGCATTTCAAACGTAATTAACTTAAATAGAAACAATGAACATGAAACATAATAACAATATCTGCCCGTATCAACACTACTATACTCATCAAGCTGGAACTGGAATCGGAGTAATATATAAGGGTGTATCGCACCAACGCACAGTGGAGTATTTACTCAAAAAACCTGGCCATAATTATTATGTGTAATATATTCTGTGGAGCTGCATAAATTAACAACCGGATACTGTTTTTAAATGATTGTTTTATTTAAAAAGGTACATAATCACAAGTAACAGACTTAACCCTACGATTATTATTCATAAAAATCAGATTCTTCGTTTTCATCAGTCTGTTCAACGTCACTGCATTCGATTTCTTTGTTGCACACTTCAAGTACAAAATTTATAGTATCCGGACAGAATGGTTTACTTTTCTTAGGAGTTTGGTTTTGGTTGCTACTTAACAATGGATCGGAGGTAAGTAACAATCGGGTTAATATATCTTTATTGCATTTTACTCTATCAAACTTTCGTGAAAATTTAGCCTATAAAGTCTGAAATGCTTGTTACGGGCTTCAGCAGCCTCTTCCGACAGCAACCCAATCGGCAGTATTGTATATGCAATGACTGTAGCACCATGAATTAAGATTTTATGTACAGTGGGTGACATTGGATGCCACCCATACAGCTGTACGTACAGGGTAGCGGTTTCAAATGCGTAGGTTTTGAACTTTATTGTGGCAATCATATGGCCACTACAAATAGTGTCCAGGATTACTTTAAATTTGTATATTAATGTACAGTCTATGCCTGTAATTCGGCATCAGCTTCTGGATCAGAAAGGAATCTTTGGGATGTGTTACCATCGTTAGTGTTTCCAATTCCTTTTTGGTATATCTACCAAAAGTCCCATTTCTTCACGAAATCCCTTTTGGATTTCCTCCTGTTTCTCTTTTACAATTTTCTTTTCCTCGGCTGCCCATTTTTGCTTTAATTCACTCTTGAAATAACTTAAATAATGTCGTAACTGGCTAACTTTACTATCGGGGCAAATTGACTAAGTAATTTGCCTACCGGTTATTCCAAAAATAACAGTTTTGAATCTATTTTCTTATTCGGACATTGTCTGATGAACTCATGTAACTGCTTTTTAGTGATATTCATACAAGCGTCAGTGGAACCTGTAGATAAAAGATCATTTATTACAAATCACATAGAAAACCAAATTTAATATAGCTGCCTTTAAATATCTGGCAAACAAGATGGCGGAATAAAGCGGTATATTTTTTTCTGTGATTCTATTAGGAATGACCTATACTATATAGAAAATAATACACAACAGCTCGGACATGCCCGGAACATAAACAAAAACGCTTTTGTTTAAGAAATTTTAACAATAACACCTTATTTTTATATATCAAATTTTAATAATTCATAAAAAATATTTGATATGGAGATAAATTTATTGTAATGTAATTATAATAAAGATAAATACCTTCACTTTTCATATCCACATTGTTTATTTCACCAACTGAACACAAAAAAACTAAAATTGCCTGTGCAATTTGTAGAAAAAACGAGAGCGTCAAGAAAACAATAGACCGCACAAGGTGAAGACTAAGTTTCGACTACCTGTGAATCACCTCCTGAGAAGTGAAGGGCGCGCGAGGAGTACAATGTTATAAAGCGGTTATTTGGCTGTCAAAAAGAGATGGTTGTGACAAGTTTTATCATACTTTCCGTTTTCGACTTTTGGCCAGGTTTTTTGGGTAAATACTCCTATGTGCAACGTGGACATGGTATTGGGAGTTTTTTGGGGGGATTGTTTCGGTCAGTGCTACCTCTCGTTTCAAGTGGTGCTAAAGTAGTTGGTAAAGAAGCATTAAACGCTGGTGTAGGACTTTTATCAGATATGGTACGAGCAAAACCTTTACAAGAATCCGTTAAAGATCGTTTTAAGGAGGCTACTTTAAATTTAAAAAGAAAAGTCGATGATAAAATAGACAGAGTTATGACAGGATCGGGTTATAAAAGGAAAAGACTAAGTTTAAAATGTCTCATTCCATCAGAGAATCGGAAAGGAAGAACAGTTAAAAAAGTTAAAAGAAACATTAATAACAACGACATCTTTTCTTAAAAATAAAATGTCGTTCTTACATAATAATTCTTGTGAATGTGCTAAATCAGAACTGGATTTGTTTGCTTTACCATCAACTCAGACAAGTATTGAAAATGGACAATGGATTCATTATAAGCCTATTTCATCACTCAGCGATGACGGACCATTAGAATTTTTAATTCCTGGATCTGGTGATGATTACATTGATTTATCGCATACATTGATTCACATTAGGGCTAAGATATTGAATCAAGATTTAACACCTCTTGCTGATACAACTTCTGTAGCACCAGTTAATTATTGGCTTCATTCCCTTTTTAGTCAATTAGATGTCTATCTAAATCACAAACTCATATCTCCCCCAAATAATACTTATGGATACCGTGCATATATAGAAACTCTTCTAAATTATGCTCCACATGCAAAACAATCACATTTAACTTGTGGAATGTGGTATGAAGATACTGCTGGAAAAATGAGTAATGCCGATGAATCGAACAAGGGCTTCACAGAGAGACAAAAATATGTAAAGGAAAGTAAAGATGTGGAAATGATTGGACATTTACATGGTGATATTTTTAATCAAGAAAAGTTTATGATTAATGGAGTAGAAATGTGTGTAAAACTGGTTCGTTCAAGAGATTCTTTTAACCTAATGGCTTCAACAAATGATATAAAAGTGAAAGTATCCATCACTGATGCTACTCTCTTAGTGCGTAAGACTAGAATTAATCCAAGTGTTCTACTTGCTCATCAAAAAGTCTTAGCATCTACGACAGCAAAGTATCCAATCACTAGAGCAGAAGTTAAGGTCTTGACAATACCATCTGGTGTGCAAGGTAAAACACTTGACAATGTTTTCCTCGGACAGATACCAAAACGGTGTATTATTGGATTTGTTAATAATGCAGCTTTTAATGGTAGTTTTAATAAAAATCCTTTTGATTTTGATAACTTTGGTATGAACTCATTTAGTTTATACATTGATGGTATGCAAATACCTTCAAAAGCCCTGCAACCTGCATTTAGTAATGGGATTCATACTGTAATGTTTCACACACTATTCTCAGGAACTGGTATCCATTTTTTGAATGAGGGTAATGGTATCAATAGAGATAGATATCCAAAAGGATACTGTTTAATGGCTTTTGACCTAACACCAGATTTATCTGCGAATTCATCTTCACATTGGAATTTAATCAAACATGGAAGTGTTAGGTTAGAAGTAAGATTTGAAAATGCTCTTACTCAGACAATCAATTGTATTGTATATGCTGAATTTGATAATTTAATAGAAATAGATAAGAATAGGAATGTAAGCGTAGATTTTAGTAGTTAGATAAATTGATCTTATATAAGATTGGTATCTTCTTTAACTTATTTTATATAACTGTGTACTTTTGAACGTACTAGACATATGAAACTACCATGAATACATCAGAAATAAGTAAATGTTTGCAAATAATACATCATACCTTACTCAATAATGTTTTTGCTGCTAATCGATTACCGATTCATATGACAACACCCATTTACTTGGTTAGTAATTTAGATCCTGATTCAAAACCAGGGTCACATTGGGTAGCAATTTATATAAGTACAGATGGTGTTGGAGAGTATTTTGATACTTTCGGTCGAAAGCCGAATACTTACCATTTAACTTTTTTAAAACGGAACACAAGAAGTTGGATCTACAACAATGAAGTTATTCAAAATGTTTTTTCATCTCTTTGTGGTGAATATTGCCTTGTGTATTTGTATCTTAAGTTTAGAAGTATGTCTCTTAGTGATTTTGTTGAAATGTTTAATGAAGATACATTAAAAAATGATGAGTTGATTAAATATATGTTTAAGTCTTTTATATTGATTTAATAATAAATAATGTACTTACTTGTAACCAATTTTAAGTTTGTGTAATAAAATATGTTGAAATTTATTTTGGTCTTTATTTTAAAAACCTTGAAATGAATAAAAACAAGTAAATGCTAACAAAATAAATCGTTTATTCATTGTCAAATCTTAACATACATTTTACATTTTAAAATAACATAAATTATAAATCAACTATAGTTGGTTAGTTGCCTGCCTCCTTGTTGTAGAACTTCTAGTGATTTACCATTGAAGACTACAGCTCAAGACGACCAAGTACCAACCAATATGAATTATTAGTTTGATTCAATCTTTATGTTTAAATGTATATTTCTTACAGTCAGATGATGATGAAATTTCTTTTGTTATATTATAAATTAACTGTCGAGTTCGTTGGTGATGGTTAGTCTTTGCTTTGTTGTAGTACTTCACTCTTACTTCCGCATGTTTCCAATGATCTGATGGTGGGATGTTTGCCAATTTTTTCAGGTCATAGATGTCGATTTTTATCAGATGAGTTGCTGTTGATCCATCATCAGTATTAGTAGATATGTATGACATCCCATCATTTGTTGCTCGCCCCACAGTAGACGATTGTAGTGTAGCTTTTTCTTCTTCGAAGGTTCTTCAAAAAACTCGTTCAGAGATTCGCTGTCCGGTCTGTTTCTCTTCTGGATAGGGTATGGAGTTGCAGATGCGCCCTCGTCATCATCAGATATCGGATAGTAATAATGTTTGTATGTGTTTTCCTCGTAGTCAGCGGTGGTGTTGTCACCAAAGCAAGATGTAAGCTATAGCAATGAATACAAAGAAAAGTAAGTACAACAATGAATACAAATCAGCATTATGGAATACACTGAAGGTTGATAATTACAAACAAGTCACAAAATCAGAAACAAGCATAATGAAAGTATGTAGATAATTATACTCACATCCATATCGGTTGTCTTGACTTGACTTGAGCAGTAGTCTACGTTTTCGATGGCAGTGGATAGCACTTTGTTAGGAAATGCTACGATGCGATTGTTCTTATACTAGTTCAGATCATTAGATGTGTTTGTCAATAATTGATAAAATGTAGTTATACAAGTAAACAAAACTTGTAATGGAACTTATACTGGAAGCAAATAATTGATAAAATAATGAACAAGGTTATTAAGATTCTGAAAACAAAATTAGTGAAAGTAGTTGTCAAAGTTAATGAACAAAGTCATTATGATTGCGGAATCAAATATTTCAAGTAATTGATAAAGCATTTCAATATTGAATGAGTAAACGTTTAAGACAAAGGAATATGGTGTTCGCGTGATAACTTGTAATAATAAAACATAAGTAAAAAAGTTTCATGTGGTTTAACTTGGTTGAAAAACAGTATGAATGTACCACGAGAATGACCGATGAAGAGCAGATTTCAAATATGGAAATAATTTCCATGATATATTATTTTTATTATTTAGGTAATGTTAGATAGGTACAGAGTACATAGCATTGCTAAAAAACAATTAGCCATGAACGATATGTTAATGAGAAGCATCGGGGAAGGTGATTAGAATCATGTCATTAAGGCCTTAAGTCGAGTGTGTCATTAGCGTCGAGGTGTCATTAACAGGGGTTCATTAGTTAATCAAGTAGGAATGAGTTTAGCAAAAACGTATCTCGCAAACGGTAAGAGATATGAAGCTGGGACCCCGCGCAATCGCTCCAAATGGGGGTGCTTACTTTTTTTTTTTTTAGCAGACCTTCGCCGAATTTCGACAAAAATTCGTTAGAAATAAGTGCGCCAGAACCCACGAATCCCTACTACTAACCAATCATTTTATTTGCTTTTTTGGAGATATAATCAAGAACAGTTTAACTCTAGATCTCTGACCTCATGTGCACTTTTAAGTTTAACTTGTTTAAGGGTATCCTTAACTGAGGTGTCCTTAACCGAGAGTTGTTTTATTGCTCGTTGAGACTGGAAATCTAGATAACAGATCGGTCGTATCACTTGCCAAGTATTTTTTTGTTTTGTGTTTGTGCAGCTCAGATCTTTCAGAATCAATATCAGAAAATTATCGATTTTTTTTCTCTTCTTGTTCGATTCTCCTGATTTAATTTCAACCGGATTAAATTTCAATTGGAACCGTAAGACTAAAGAAACACTGGTACATAATGTTCCCAACTAGTGAGTTGAAGACATGAAGAGTAATTCACCTCCTTGGGTCAAAAAGTTATTTGCAATCACTATAGCTGAGATATAATTAATGAAAAGTCCTTTATTTGGTAGACTCTTTAAACGTTGCAGTCTTCCTATACCTTAGGAGAAAGGGGTTTGAAGGATTTGACCCTAACATCAGCCGCCATTTTGATTTTTTTTTCAAAATCGCGATGCACTATAAATGTCATATATTTGGATAGGGGACACTTATACAAGCATAAAATATTATATAACATAACATCATAAAGCGACACGTTTCTGAGTTATTCAAAGATAAAAATAACAGTTGTTATAACGAATTTATTTATTTATTTTGTAGTTATTTCATGTAGTTTAAGTTTTTACTTTTAATCTGAATCAGGCAAAGAAAGAAAACAAATATTTAATTCTAATAATGATTTTGTCGATTAATAACTTATTAATACAATTCAGTATAGGAATTAGACCTTTTCCCATAGATAGTCACATATTACCTATACTTTTATTTTGGTAAATAACTCCGAAACGTGACGCTTTAGGATATCATGTTAGAAAACAATTTTTGTTTGTTTAAGTGTCCTCCATCTAAATATATAACTTTCGTTGTGCACCGCAATTTTGAAAAAAATTCAAAATGGCGGCCGACGTTAGGGCCACCTTCCATACAAAAATCTTCAAACCCCTTTAATAAAACGAAGTTTGCAAATGAAATTCTGTCCGAGAATTTGTCAGTAGAATGTCAATATTATTGTTAACGACCCTATACACAGACTTGCTAGGATGTGAAGTAAAAATAATGAATTATGTATTTTAATGGATTTATTCGGGATAATTAAAACCTGCACTCTAAATTTAACTTATAATTCCAATACAATATCTCATCATGTAAATAACTTTAAATCTTTAACATTAACTACGTAAGACTTACAATGCTCACCAGAATATTTATATACAAAGAGTAACATACCTTCACGATGTGCTCAAGGCGACGTTCACACACGAATGACGCTCGGACGGCTGTTGCGCCATTTATGTACTCTCAAAGCAAACGTAAATAACAAGATGGCGGCCGTACGAGAGTCATCGTTTAACAACTTTTAATGGATCAATCTTAAACAATTTAAATGTTAACAATTAGGTATTCCAGTGTAGTTGCTAACAGATTCGGCCATCCAAGATAAAGTGTGTCCTCACACTTAACATTATAATTGTTAATAACAAAATATCTTTGCAAAATAAAAGTGGACCTTATTGTCCCCAAACACTTTATATAGGTTAACATAATTGCTAATAACAAAAATCTCTGAAAAATAAAAGTGGGCCTCATTGTCCCCAAAACAATTTATAATAGTAATAGATACCACAGACCTCTTTGTTCTGGGTTGAAAATATTTTGCTGTAAAAGAAAAAAAAAGGTTAACATTTCTCTGAAAAATAAAAGTGGGCCTCATTGTCCCCAAAATACTTGAGTAATTGATACCACAGACCTCTTTGTTCTGGGTTTAAAATATTTTGCTGTAAAAGAAAAAAAAGGTTAACATTTCTCTAAAAAATAAAAGTGGGCCTCATTGTCCCCAAAATACTTGAGTAATTGATACCACAGACCTCTTTGTTCTGGGTTCAATGAATATATTTGTAAATCACAGGCCTCATTGTCCTGTTACATATATTAATAGACTTGCAGACCTCTTTGTTCTGTGTATTAAATATTTTGCTGTAAAAGAAAAGGTTATTAACTTATTAATCAACTATATAATAAAGCATGCAAACTAATCAGTTTTCATTAACAAAGAATATTCACTGCCTAGGTTGATAAAACTTTCCATAGGTATTTTGTTGACCAGTGTGGTTTCTAGGGATTTTATCCCTAGAGACTTTTTCTTTTCAAGCCTAAAATGTACCTTGGTAAAAGTAATTTGAAAATATTCAATTAGATTTTTGGAAAGACAATAAAACACTAAAAATTATACACTAAATCACAACCGCCTAGAACGACACTATCAGTGCGGTGTTGACGGGACAGACTGACATAAAAAAAACAGTGACAGTTGTCACCAGGGATTCAAAAACACCTTTATAAGGATACACTTTCATAGGGGTTAGACATTAAATCTGTTACAGAATTATTCCTGTATCACTCATTTGGGCGTTTTGAACCTGTTTTGCGTCGAACACTTATAAAAGTGTAACAGATATAATGTTTTCTGTTACCAATCTGTTAGAAACTATTTTACTTTTAACTATCCATGTGTATACACAGTACACCAACATAGGCACTTCAAAGCACCCAAATCATTAACGAGTTGTCGCATAGTTATGCCAATGCGAACCCTATTGACTGTTACATATATAAACTTATGAACCGATATTTTCTAAAACAGATTCAAAGTGTAACAGTTTCTTTCAGTTTTACTTTTAAAACAGAAATGAAAAACAGTGTTCATAACACTCTATTCGGATACCGTTACAATCCCTGGTTGTCACGCCGATTGATGTTTTGTTGTTAGATTTGTATATTATTAATAATCAGTAATTATATTTTGGATGGCTGGGCCATAACCTTGTTTTTGTTGGCTAGTTTCCATTGCAACACTCAATTTACCATTTATGTTTAAGTAACTTCTGTTGACATCAGGGATTAATTTTTTTGCTGGTAATTTTTGATATGGTTATGTACTTACTTACCTATTAATTATTTAGAGAGATATTATCCTGAACCATAATAAATAGTATAATTATCTGTTAAAGGTAGATTGTTATTCTTAGCTAAACTTACATAGGGTTATTGAATAACAATAAAGATCTTGTAATAAAACCATACATATAATACTTTTTATTCAATTACTTCGTTTCCTACATCTTACGGGTCTTACACAATTCTAATAAAATAAGCCCTTTTAATCAGAATCTAGTAGGTAAGCACAAGTTGTCGAGAATTATTAACAGTAGCCAAATCACCAAAGTGTATGAGTCCAAGTTAATACAGCCAGGTTATTAGAGTGAGTGAAACGAAAATCAATCCAAAAAGAACAATCAATTTTAAATGAAATAAAGACCACGAACAAATAGCACTCCTAGAGATAGCAAAATACCTAAAAGTGAATTATACTAAACGGAATGTATAAATAAATAAAGGGCTTTCTTTTTAATGTGACAGTCGGTCAGGTTTTAACAAGTGTTTCACGGGTCCATATTGGCTCACCCAAAGTTATTTACCCGAAATTGTTCCTCCCAATGATCCGCAATCCGAACGATCAATCTTCCCAAAATCCTTCATCCCAAAGTTTTTTATTCATACTATTTGTAGTGCTACCGGCGATGTTCATAACACTCATGTCTCCGAAAATCGTAATTAATAATATCATTAATGTAAATATATTTAAACTCCTACTGTTTTTTATCATAACACTTATATCTAAACATAATTACCATAATGTTTTCACTCATACTCAGAAAGAAACATTTACCAAGTGTAATAAAAAAATTTATGTGGGTAGAAGATGATGATTATAGTTTTAATTTGAGGGTATGATTATTATTTGGGGGTATGCTTTCCATTACGTACTGAGTTGTGTCTATTGCTAAGTTCATGTCGGTGTATTATCATGACGTGCATGTTTGTGTTAATGCTTTATTAATATGGAGGAAAATTATTTAAAAATCATTCAAAACCAGTCGCGGAGGATTAAAATTAGATGTACATGGATTTATATATGAAAAAAAAAACCCGAATAACATTGGATAAACAATATTGGGCGTGTGAATTAAGAAGCAACAAAAAGTATAAGTGTAAGGCGAGATTAATCACCACTTCCGATAAGGAAGACAATAAGTATAAATTACTGGAAGGAACGCACCAAGAACATAATCATGAACCATATGCTTTGAAGGAAAAGGCTTGGTTTTAAACTATTTCTTGTGATTACTAAACAACTTTTCACATTTTTACATTTGGCCATTTTATATTTGGTTATGGTTGTTACATACATAATACTATAACTATTCCTGAGATAATTATGTCAAAAAAAAACCAGCTGCTTAGAATGAATAGAGGTCGTTTCACTGATTTTTGTCTTAAATGAATAAAATTCATAAAACACGACTCATTCACGGTTATGTTTATGGCCTGGGAGTTTATACCGCAGTTTCAACCGTACCTAAACCAATAACCATAGGACCGATTCGGTTCTGGCCTCGTTCTTTGTGGATTCTGGATTCGTTGTGGTCAGAGTTCTAACCTAACCTAACCAAAATTAATGTATATAATACCAATTATTATGAATAAAAAGAAATCTAAAAAAAGATATGACTTTGAATAATAGTGTAAAAGATGGTTATGTTGAGAAAATATAGGATAAGAACAAAGTATAATAAATGTTTATTGCTAATGACATTATGAAGTTGAATGCTTCGGAATCATGAACATCAAAGACAGTAGTTAGGAATTGTGATCGCTAGGATGAAAAATGTTAGGAAGAACACCTTTGGATCTCCAATTATCGGAGTTCAAAATTTAGGTGAACTTTGGCGCACCTGTAGTTTGTTGTTCGCTGGATGTTGTTGCGGATTTATTTCAAACCTGCACCGCGTGACTTGAACGCCGATACCAGCGCAGTGCCCGCACAACAGACACAATGACAGCACTCGAGGATGCGCGCAATGGCAGCACTCGAGGATCCGCGCGATGGCAGCACTCGAGGATCCGCGCGATGGCAGCACTCGAGGATCCGCGCGATGGCAGCACTCGAGGATCCGCGCGATGGCAGCACTCGAGGATCCGCTCGATGGCAGCACTCGAGGATCCGCGCGATGGCAGCACTCGAGGATCCGCGCGATGGCAGCACTCGAGGATCCGCGCGATGGCAGCACTCGAGGATCCTCGCGATGGCAGCACTCGAGGGCCCGCGCGATGGCAGTACTCGAGGGCCCGCGCGACGACAGCACTCGCGCACAGGCGCGATGACAACTCAGTCTCTCTCACCGGTCGCGCCACTCCACGACTAGGTGTCTGCCAGCAACGCTCGTCGATATTGGGTTGGCGTGGATATTAGAAAAAGAAAAATATTAATATAGTGTTAATGACGATCGAAATAATAATTAAAAGTTATTGCTGTTTACCGCAGCGTGTATATGAAGTAAAATGTAAAATGCAATAACATATTGATGAAAATCTATAAATTGCATCAAGTCATTTCACGAAGATGAGAGATATCTTACACATCTGTTCTACTATCAAATCAACATAATTAATTTTATGGATTTTTTTTCTCAACAAAGGTTTCTTTCTTCTCTTTTTTTTTAACCTCAAAAACTTTTTTGTTGAAGATAATATCATTCATATTTGCGCAATCTGTTAACCCAGAGGGTTTAAATAGTTTTACATTTCACAAAACAATAAATGTGCTTTTGGCACGCTGAACGTAACAGCAGCTTTAATTTTTTGATAATTAATGAAGGTTCCTTAATATTTAACTAGATGGCGTCTTAATGCGCAAGGTTTAATAAAAGTTGACTTGTACTTATTGTCAGTATTATTACAATTTACACTGTGCAATTGTTTGCATAAACCTTTCATTAATATCACCAGTAACATCAATGTGTCAATAATGCAATTTTAGTTATTAACAATAAGCTTCATGCTGCTAATGAAATTTAGGAAATAAATCATGATAAAAACTAGCAATATTGATACTCCTATTCAATCACGCTCGTCTCAGAGATTTAGCGAAGATTGTCTATACCTTTACTTTGTACGTGACGTTGATCAAATTCATTATGTTTCTATTATAAACTACCTTTAAAAAAAATAGACGGTTTTTTCTTTTTACGTGGGCTTGAAGTTGATCCCGCTTCTGATATGTTAACGACCCTATACACAGACTTGCTAGGATGTGAAGTAAAAATAATGAATTATGTATTTTAATGGATTTATTCGGGATAATTAAAACCTGCACTCTAAATTTAACTTATAATTCCAATACAATATCTCATCATGTAAATAACTTTAAATCTTTAACATTAACTAAGTAAGACTTACAATGCTCACCAGAATATTTATATACAAAGAGTAACATACCTTCACGATGTGCTCAAGGCGACGTTCACACACGAATGACGCTCGGACGTTTTTTTTTTTTTTTTTTTTTTTTTTTTTTTTTTTTTTTTTTTTTTTTTTATGCAAAATGCACCCTCCGGACACGGGGGAGGGAGGTGGTGAATCCTCTATGGATACTTCGGGCCGGCCCGATAGTTATGTCAGACTTGTACTGACTAAACACCACCTGGGATTGGCTTGCACCCGGAGAAGGTCATAAGCCGTCATCTGAGGCGACCACCCCTCTAGAGAGGGGTGGCGCAAGCGCTACTCACCTAGGTGAGAGAGCGCATAGAAAAAACGATTGACTCCCAGAAGGGGGGTCAGTCGTGAATGAAGTTAAGTCGGCTGGCTCCCAGAAGGGGGGCCAGTCGGCATCTGAGAGGACTGGGGTAGACCTGATGGGTCTGTATTGGCTCTACGTTTGGCTGATTCCTGTGCCTCTAAGAGGAGGTTCAGGTCAGCTGACAATTGACTGGGTTGGTCTGTCAGGATAGACCTAGGTCGCCTAGACAGAGGGTTCGTGGATGAGGAAGGAGTGTAGTTGGATGCGCCCCGGATAAGTGGGTTAGAGTGGCTCTCTGCTGTTTCGAAGAAACGTTCAGAGGCCTTTATGAAGTATTGTTGGAGAGTAGGGAGTTCAAAGTCCCTGTGCAAGTCCGCGTTGCGGACATACCAGGGAGAATTTGAGGCCCTACGTATGAATAGGTTTTGAATCACCTGCAATTTATTAAGGACTGATGCCTTTGCATGTGAGAAGATCGGGGACGCGTAGGTCATCACCGGTCGTATGCAAACCTTATAAAGTGTTCGCTTGTTCCGAAGTGACATGCGGCTGTGACGCCCCAACATAGGGTTGAGACGCCCCAAGTAAAACCGCGCGTTACGAGACACTCTCTTGACGTGAGGAGAGAATGTCAGTTTTTGGTCAAGGGTGACGCCTAGAAATTTGGCAGTGCGTTGCCATGGAATGGACTTCCCCTGGAGTCGGGGTGGGTTGTGGCGGGCCGGTACACGCGTGCGTTTTGCGTCGAAGCAAACAGCGGATGACTTATCCGGGTTTACATCGATACGCCACTCGCGGAACCAGTCGCCTAAGGAGTTGATGGAGGTCTGAAGCCTCGGGAGGATATTCCTACATGATGAGCCCTTGAGATACAGAGCAGTATCGTCTGCAAACAGGGACAGTTGTACCCCGTTTGTTGGGACGGGAATGTCGTTGGTGTAAATAACATAAAGCAGAGGAGCCAGGACAGAGCCCTGAGGCACGCCCGCTGTTATGTTACGCGGAGTTGAGAGAGTACCTTCGTATCTGAAACGGAAGGTACGATGCTGGAGAAATGATGCTACTAGCCGGACCAGTCTCACTGACAGATTAAGTCTGTACAGCTTGACAGTTAGTCCAGCGTGCCAGACCTTGTCGAAGGCCTTGGCTACATCAAAGAAAACCGCCACGGTCTTATATTTCCTAGGGAAAAAGCCGCTCGAGATGTACTCGACTATGCGGTGAACCTGTTGGGGGCATGAGTGTTTGGTTCGAAAGCCAAACTGATGGGGTATGATGAGGTCATTCGTAAAGAGATGGTCTTTTAGGCGGGCGAGGATACACCTTTCAAAGAGTTTCCCCATTGCCTTGAGGAGGCTGATGGGGCGGTGGCTCGCAGGGAGGTTTAGGGGTTTCCCCGGCTTGGGGATGCCTATTACGATTGCTTCTTTCCAGGCTGCTGGAAAGTAGCAGAGATCGAAGCAGGCGTTGAATAAGAGGGACAGTAAGACCAGCACTTGAGATGGTAGGTGCTTTAGGGCCATGTTGGAGACGCCGTCGGCGCCAGGGGCCTTTTTGGTCTTGAGGCCCTTGATGAAGGAATGGACTTCATCAGGGGACACTGTGATGGGATCAGAGTCTAGAGGTTTGGAGTTCAGCTCGCTGAGCTCCTTCTCAATCGACTGAAGGTGGGATGGGTCGCAAGTCTGAGTGCTGACTGAGCATTGTGAAGCAATGCTGTCAGCGAAACACTCCGCCTTCTCCTCGTCGTCGAAGGCTGTGGAGCCATCGGGACGGAGGAGAGGGGGTGTGAAGTTTGAGGTGTCACTACGGAGGGCTCTGGCCACTCGGTAGTAGGCTACATGGGAGGGAGTGATGTCCGCCATGAGGTCACCAAATTGGTTATTCCTCAGGTCGTTCAACTGAGATCTTACTAACCGTTGAAGACGGTTGGCTCTGGCTCTGTACTCAGGGGTCGGGTACCTAGCAGCTCTCCGGAGAGCTGCGTTTTTGGCCCTCATCAGGTTGCGGAGGGTGGGAGGAATGGCATTGTGATTTTTCACAGGTACCTTCCTCGCACTGTCCGCAGTCTTTCTTTGGACCAAAAGAGTAAATTCGGAAATGGCTGCATCTATTTTCTCCGAACTATCGTAATAGTCGGGGTCCATAGAGAGCGAAGGGTTGCCTACTTCCATTGCCGACTTGAGGGACGATCTGAACCGATCCCAGTCAGTAATGGTTTTGAAGGAGGGAGGGGTTGGCTCTTTGTTTCCCATAATGAGGGAAACCGGCCTGTGATCGGACCCGAGGTCTTGGAGGGTCTCAATCGTCCTAAATGGGAGGGAGACTCCCTTGACTAGAGCGAAGTCTAGTACGTCGGGATCATTCTGTGGGTTGTCTGGGTAGTGGGTGGGTTCGTACGGGCTGAAGACGTCTAATTCGAGATCATGTGTGATCTGAAGCAGACGCCGCCCGCCGGTGTTTGTCTTACGGCAGGTCCAGTCAGTGTGCTTGGAGTTAAAGTCTCCAAACAGAATGACTGAGTCGCCCAAAGACAGAAGGGACTCGAAGTCGCTCCGCAATGGAGTGGTGCCAGCGTGTATGTAGACAGAAGCTATGATCAGTGTTCTGTGACCCGACATAGCCAGTCTGCATACCGTGGCTTCCATGTTAGAGAGAGCAGGAGTGGGGATTGGTGAGCAGTGAAGCGATCTTTTGTAGTAGATCGCCGTGCCACCAGAGACAATTTCCCTGCGGTTCTGGTCCGCTGGGGTGAAGTTGTCATTTCTGACTAGGGAGTATGAAGGAATCGATAGCCCTTTCCGTATGGACGGTTTGAGCCATGTTTCCTGAAGTAGGACAAGGTCGGGGTCCCTTTCGCGCAGAAACACCCTAAGCTCGGGAATGTTTTTGCGCAGGGAGCGGGTATTGAAAGAGATAAGCGAAACACCTCTAGGTTTCACTCGACCGGTGAGAGGAGCGACTGGTACAGTCGGAGAAGAAAAAGAAGAAGATGGGATCCTTCCTGGCATTGCGGACCTTAGTTAAGGGACCGGAGAAGGGCTTCGTGCTCACAGAGAGCTAGAAGCCGTTGTTGGGCGTTTTGGGCCATCCTGAGTTTGGATGCCAAGGCCGATATCTCATTGATATTGATGCCTTGCATCGTGGTGAAGATGATGGAGAAGTCATCCATAAGGGATGACTTCGGGGCTTGGGAGGCGGGAGCCGCCTTAGGCGGTGTCGCCTTTGGCGGCGTCGCCTTGGGAGCTGGGCCCCAGGCCGGCCCAGGGGCCGGTGCCGGAGGGGCTGGTCCCCAGGCCGGTCCGGAGGCCGGCATGGGGGGGGCTGGAGTGGTGGTAGCCGGCTGTCCCGCCCCTTTAGGTAGGGGTGGGAAATTTGCCAGCGAAGGCTTAGGAGGGGCCGGGGGGCCAGAAGGCCTCTTCTTCTGGGAAGAAGATGCCTTTGGTCCCCGGTTAGGCTTTTTAGCCTTGGGAGGCTTTGGGCGAGGGGCGCGAGAGCAACCCCTATAGTTAGCTGGGTGGCCGGATTGGCCACACAGCACACAGTCGGGAGGGGTGGGGGAGTCTCTCGTGCGAGAGCACTCCTTGGTCAGGTGTGGAATGAGGCACTTGACGCACCTCGGTGAAGCGTTGCAGTTCGCCGCTGCATGGCCGTAAAGCTGGCAGCGGTGACACTGCCCAGGATACCCACGCTTGTTTGGGGGCTCGGCTCGAATGCCAGAAAGGCCGCAGACCACGAGGTCTTTGGCGCGGAAGATGGGTTTGGCCTTTTCGTTGTTGGTCATTATGACCAAAGCGAGGGGCCAGGACCTCCCATTGCTCGCGTGCAACTTGTGCACGCCGACAACAGGGTAGCCCTGTCGAACGAGGTCATTTAGGATGTCCTCGTTCGGAAGTTCTTCGGGGATGCCCCTAAGAACGGCCTTGACTTTGCGCTCCTCGGGGAGCGCAAAGGTGTAGTAAGAAATGCCTTTGTTGGCAAGAAGTCGGGTCAGAGACCTAAAGTCCGCGATCGTGGGGGTGTTGACCTCGATGGTCAAACCCTTGTTGACGGCCTTTGTGTACTGGATTTTCTCCTGTACACATAAGGCGGACACTAAGCCCCACTTGGCCTTGTCCTGAAGTTGGATCGGCGGGGGGGCAGCAACCTTTGTAGGTTGCGCGTCGCACCTTGATAGTGGACGCGAGGTGGATGGGCGCGCAGTCGGGGCGGCGCGGGGCAGGTCCCCGGTGGACCTGCTCGGGGCCGTAGGGGCTGCCTTAACCGGGGCGGCTGAGGTGGTGGTGGAAGCCACTGGAGTGGCGGGCGGAGAAACGTTCTTTCTGCGCTTAATGCGCTTCAAACGTTTTCCCTCTACCGTGGTGAAGCCATCGGTGAGCGTAGAGGAAGACTCGTCGGCAGAGTCGGACGAGAAGGGAGGCGTGTGCCTCGGGGCCGAGCGCTTGGATGCGAGGAATTCGCAATCCATGTCGCTAAAGTTGGGTCTGGTCACGGTCGGGATGGGTGACCGTCGAATCCCCTGCGCGTCTGGAGACGCCGGGGAGGAGAGGATGATAGGAAGGGATCGTTGGGTTCCTATCTGGGTTTGGGTTTGCGCGGCCACGGGCTGGGGCCCGAACCGCGCCTCAAAAAAGGCGAGGAGTGCCGCCACGCTACTCGCAGGAAGCTGCGAGAGTAGCGGGTCGACACCCGAAAGCTCGTTGATGAGCTCACTTGGGTCCGAAGACGCCATTTCGTGAGCTAGAAAATAAAATTAAAGACAAAATCAAAGAAATAAAACTAATGCAAGAGACACCCCCTGCCGGGCGGCAGGGGGGAGGGGGTGACGCGACCGAGGGCAGGTATCCCTAAACGGATAGCCGCCTGCCAAACCCCTTGGGCTAAGCCCAAGTGCAATGGGACTTGGCCTTCGGTTTTCCTAGAGCCTGAAGGGCCCTAGCGAGCAAACCGGGATTGCTCCGCCGACTTCGTTAACACCGCAAGGTATCCGTCGACGCAAGACGCGGGCGGGAAGAGGAACCCTTTATTTTAGTACAAACAAAGGGTTCCAGCTAACCCGGAACGATTACAACCGAGAAATCGGAAGTAAAAACCGTTAATTGCGGAAGGTTCCGCAACTAGCGGCTGCCCTAACGACTACCGCGGTGCGCAAAAGAGAGAGAGAGAGAGAGAGAGACGCGATCCGACGCGAGGGCCGCTGGTCGCGAGAAGGCTCGCAACAAGCGGCTGCCTATCCGCCCGGATCGGGGACTCAGGAGCGCTTCGGCTTCAACAGGAGCGTTTCACGCGGGAGGCGAGCGAAGTGAGGCGAGCGCCGCTAGGGGGCACCTGTGTACGGGGACGACTGGTGCGCACGGCGGCTCGAAGCGGAATGGTACGCTCGGACGGCTGTTGCGCCATTTATATACTCTCAAAGCAAACGTAAATAACAAGATGGCGGCCGTACGAGAGTCATCGTTTAACAACTTTTAATGGATCAATCTTAAACAATTTTAATGTTAACAATTAGGTATTCCAGTGTAGTTGCTAACATTATTTTTCTTGAGACCTACGCCTTATTTCGTTAAATAATTAAACTGATTTAAAACAATAGACAATATAATTGGTTGCTGAGCTACATCATGTAGAATTTTGATTTAATATCGATTAATACTATTGTTATGTCTTTTTGGTTGCAGTATTGCCTGATGAGGAAACGTAATTTACTTCGAATTATAGAAACTACTAAGTTTTCAATATAAACAGATGGACTTTGTTATATACCTATAGTCTTTAAAACTTAACATGATTAGAATGACAGCTGTCAAAGTGTCGTGACTAGTGCGGGGACAGAATTCGCCAGTTAATGTTCGTCGATATCGATAAATTATATTGAAATATTGGATTGGTTATAGAATATGCCTTTTAAAGTTACTTTAGTAGAAGGGGACATTTCATATGTATAAAGGTTAATAAAATTAAACACATGTAATAACTAATACACTTTTATTGACGTAATAGTGTACATCCCAATTCTATTTCATCATCATCAGAATCTGATTCGCTAGAAAATTCTTGAAGGTTTATTATAAGTGCATGGTCACATATGGAATCGAATCGGAGGTCGCGTTCCCAATCATCTGCAATTATTTTTCTTGTTTTGTTAATAACTTTCTTCCAATCGTCCGACGTAATATGCTCACATGCAGATGTTAATAATTGTAACATTTTATTTGCTGCGAAGGGTGAGTAATAAAAAAGTAGCTTAAAAACAAGTTATTTTGATTGTCAAACATTTTGTTTATTATTCCATATTGAAACGCATTGCGCCTTTATTTAAATGCAAATACATCCTAATCAGTAATTGAATTTTTCATATACCTAAGTAAGGTATAGTCTCCGGCAAATAAGTTGAACATGATTTCGAAATCACGTGACATGCGCAGTAGCAAGTTTAGGTACATTATTCAGTACTGCGCATGTCACGTGATTTCAAAATCATGTTCAACTTATTTGCCGGGGACAATAGACCACTTTATGTGA
This sequence comes from Calamotropha paludella, assembly GCA_927399485.1. Classification (NCBI taxonomy): domain Eukaryota; kingdom Metazoa; phylum Arthropoda; class Insecta; order Lepidoptera; family Crambidae; genus Calamotropha; species Calamotropha paludella. Next base: position 8,031,261 of record OV656820.1, read on the forward strand.
AAGTATATTTTTAAAGATTTAGAGCAAAACATGTATATTTTCGTGAATAGATATAATCATCACTGGTTTAGGGTAACTTAATGTACACTGATCAAAAGATACTTAGGTACGTTACGTAAATATACTTGCTTTTTACTTGAGCCAATATTAATTCTATCGCATTTTACTGGCAGTGATATGGCGGCAATCAGATTTCTCTAGCCATCCCATCAAGAACGTAAATAGTAATAGTAAGTGTTCGTGGTTTATGTAGTCCCTCCAAATGCAACAGCTCCCGCTTTAACATTGAGTCATCGGCTGGCACTCCATTAGCTTGAAGCCATGATATTATTTCATTTTTTTGTTACTCATTGTGGGAGCTTTATTTTTTTGCACAGAGTGATAGGGCGCATTATCCATTAATATTATATGTGGTTAGTTTAGGTTATTCAACATATTGACAAACCATTCTTGAAATTTTTCGAAATTTATTTCTCCGTGGTATTCTGTTGTTTTCACGGATTTAAATGCCAGCAAACAATTGGTCACAAAACCGTTTGCAGTGCCAGCGTGACAAATTATTAATCGCTGTCCGTTTCCTTCGGGTACTTTTGTTGTCGATTCTTTTTTATCGTCTTTCCAAGTTTTACTAACAGTATGATTGGCATTTAGCCAGGTTTCATCCAGAAACTCCACTTTGTCCCAATCAGCAATTGCTTTTACTTTTCGCAAAAAACGATGCGCGCTACTGCGATGTCACTGCGTTCCATAATAATTTTTCTTACAATAAAATATGAATGTGGAAGTAATTGTCTTTTTGTAAACAATTATTGAAATGATTATCACAATAATTAATTAATTAACCTCTATCAATGTGTCTCATCTCTTAGATTTTCGTGACGCGACGTAACCTTGTAAAGACGTCATAAATAATAAAGCTATTTTCTGTTAACTGATTTTTTAAGAGATTTTGTTTATTTTGGAAACTTGAATAGTATTAAAAAAAATGTTTAATGATAACAAAATAAAAACTAAAAATATTTTTACTCCATTATAAACTAGTGAATTTCGTGTATCAAAATCAATTAAATTCGAAACTTTCTTACAAGGTTCAATTCAATTCAATTTCTTGGTAAATGGCTCTCTCTTTTGATTTAGCCAATGTCTAGTTCAGTGAGGGATTGAAGTATTGTTTGTGCTTGTCCGGTAGACAACTCTGCTTGGAACGCAAACAGGGTCTGCACAGACAGTGTACAAGATTATGGTTACTGAAAGAGCCAAGTAGACAATATATGTAACTTTATATTGGTTTTATAAGATGGAAATACAAATGGGTCTGTTGAGGTACCTGAAATAATTGAAAAGCATTTTGTTAGTGCACAATTAGACTACAATTTAATTTTGTTAGTATTAATATACGCACACTGGACATTCACAAAATCTGAGTATACCAATGGTAGGATGCTTTTGAAATTTGTAGGGAGGGGGAGGGACGTGGGGAGTAGGGAGTACAAAGAAGGGGAATTTTTAGGGCAGTTAAAAATATATGTTCTGTAGTACCCTCATCAAGCCCACACTCACATAGGGAATTGTCCTTCACCCTAATTTTGGCTAGAAAAACTGGAGTGCATACATGTCCTAATCTGAGTCTACAGATAGTGGAGGTTACTCTCTTATTGAAACTGCGAATTTTAAAGAACCACGGTATCCGGGGAATTTCTGGTTGGATGCTAGCATAATGACAGCCTTTTGTGGTGGAGCTCCTTTTCCAATGTTTAGACCACTCAGAGGTTAAATGTTTTTTGGCCAAAGATGATAGGTCATTTGGGTATATGTTACCATGACATTGAGAGCCACTCACTGTGGCCTGCTTAGCGCATGAGTCTGCAGACTCGTTGCCATGGATTCCCACATGTCCGGGTATCCAGCACAGCACAATGCGTAATCTCTGTTTTTGGCACTCAAAGAGGAGAGTTTTAATTTTCAATACGTACTGGAATTTGAATTTACAACGGAACTGGTTACTTAATATTGCTTGTAGACAACTCCTTGAGTCCGAAAATATTAATACCTTATATTTTTAATTTAATTTTTTGCATTCACAATGCAATATTTCTATAAGATATAAAATACGTGTGTAAAAAACAATTACGCCTCCGAGCCCTCAGATGGGATTCGAACCCACGACCTTTCGCTATCCGGGCGACTGCTCTGACCGCTGAGCTACCGAGACGCTGGCAAACGTGTCGAATTTTACAAACGTATTCCAACTTCTACTATGAGCTAGTATCGTTCCACCAATGTTGAACGCTAACTACCTTCAACATCGAAAGTAATATTTTTACAAATATTAAACAATCGATTAAGATGGAACCAGCTATAATTATATTTTTAATTTAATTTTTTGCATTCACAATGCAATATTTCTATAAGATATAAAATACGTGTGTAAAAAACAACTACGCCTCCGAGCCCTCAGATGGGATTCGAACCCACGACCTTTCGCTATCCGGGCGACTGCTCTGACCGCTGAGCTACCGAGACGCTGGCAAACGTGTCGACATTTACAAACGTATTCCAACTTCTACTATGAGCTAGTATCGTTCCACCAATGTTGAACGCTAACTACCTTCAACATCGAAAGTAATATTTTTACAAATATTAAACAATCGATTAAGATGGAACCAGCTATAATTATATTTTTAATTTAATTTTTTGCATTCACAATGCAATATTTCTATAAGATATAAAATACGTGTGTAAAAAACAACTACGCCTCCGAGCCCTCAGATGGGATTCGAACCCACGACCTTTCGCTATCCGGGCGACTGCTCTGACCGCTGAGCTACCGAGACGCTGGCAAACGTGTCGAATTTTACACACGTATTCCAACTTCTACTATGAGCTAGTATCGTTCCACCAATGTTGAACGCTAACTACCTTCAACATCGAAAGTAATATTTTTACAAATATTAAACAATCGATTAAGATGGAACCAGCTATAATTATATTTTTAATTTAATTTTTTGCATTCACAATGCAATATTTCTATAAGATATAAAATACGTGTGTAAAAAACAACTACGCCTCCGAGCCCTCAGATGGGATTCGAACCCACGATCTTTCGCTATCCGGGCGACTGCTCTGACCGCTGAGCTACCGAGACGCTGGCAAACGTGTCGAATTTTACAAACGTATTCCAACTTCTACTATGAGCTAGTATCGTTCCACCAATGTTGAACGCTAACTACCTTCAACATCGAAAGTAATATTTTTACAAATATTAAACAATCGATTAAGATGGAACCAGCTATAATTATATTTTTAATTTAATTTTTTGCATTCACAATGCAATATTTCTATAAGATATAAAATACGTGTGTAAAAAACAACTACGCCTCCGAGCCCTCAGATGGGATTCGAACCCACGACCTTTCGCTATCCGGGCGACTGCTCTGACCGCTGAGCTACCGAGACGCTGGCAAACGTGTCGAATTTTACAAACGTATTCCAACTTCTACTATGAGCTAGTATCGTTCCACCAATGTTGAACGCTAACTACCTTCAACATCGAAAGTAATATTTTTACAAATATTAAACAATCGATTAAGATGGAACCAGCTATAATTATATTTTTAATTTAATTTTTTGCATTCACAATGCAATATTTCTATAAGATATAAAATACGTGTGTAAAAAAACAACTACGCCTCCGAGCCCTCAGATGGGATTCGAACCCACGACCTTTCGCTATCCGGGCGACTGCTCTGACCGCTGAGCTACCGAGACGCTGGCAAACGTGTCGAATTTTACAAACGTATTCCAACTTCTACTATGAGCTAGTATCGTTCCACCAATGTTGAACGCTAACTACCTTCAACATCGAAAGTAATATTTTTACAAATATTAAACAATCGATTAAGATGGAACCAGCTATAATTATATTTTTAATTTAATTTTTTGCATTCACAATGCAATATTTCTATAAGATATAAAATACGTGTGTAAAAAACAACTACGCCTCCGAGCCCTCAGATGGGATTCGAACCCACGACCTTTCGCTATCCGGGCGACTGCTCTGACCGCTGAGCTACCGAGACGCTGGCAAACGTGTCGAATTTTACAAACGTATTCCAACTTCTACTATGAGCTAGTATCGTTCCACCAATGTTGAACGCTAACTACCTTCAACATCGAAAGTAATATTTTTACAAATATTAAACAATCGATTAAGATGGAACCAGCTATAATTATATTTTTAATTTAATTTTTTGCATTCACAATGCAATATTTCTATAAGATATAAAATACGTGTGTAAAAAACAACTACGCCTCCGAGCCCTCAGATGGGATTCGAACCCACGACCTTTCGCTATCCGGGCGACTGCTCTGACCGCTGAGCTACCGAGACGCTGGCAAACGTGTCGAATTTTACAAACGTATTCCAACTTCTACTATGAGCTAGTATCGTTCCACCAATGTTGAACGCTAACTACCTTCAACATCGAAAGTAATATTTTTACAAATATTAAACAATCGATTAAGATGGAACCAGCTATAATTATATTTTTAATTTAATTTTTTGCATTCACAATGCAATATTTCTATAAGATATAAAATACGTGTGTAAAAAACAACTACGCCTCCGAGCCCTCAGATGGGATTCGAACCCACGACCTTTCGCTATCCGGGCGACTGCTCTGACCGCTGAGCTACCGAGACGCTGGCAAACGTGTCGAATTTTACAAACGTATTCCAACTTCTACTATGAGCTAGTATCGTTCCACCAATGTTGAACGCTAACTACCTTCAACATCGAAAGTAATATTTTTACAAATATTAAACAATCGATTAAGATGGAACCAGCTATAATTATATTTTTAATTTAATTTTTTGCATTCACAATGCAATATTTCTATAAGATATAAAATACGTGTGTAAAAAACAACTACGCCTCCGAGCCCTCAGATGGGATTCGAACCCACGACCTTTCGCTATCCGGGCGACTGCTCTGACCGCTGAGCTACCGAGACGCTGGCAAACGTGTCGAATTTTACAAACGTATTCCAACTTCTACTATGAGCTAGTATCGTTCCACCAATGTTGAACGCTAACTACCTTCAACATCGAAAGTAATATTTTTACAAATATTAAACAATCGATTAAGATGGAACCAGCTATAATTATATTTTTAATTTAATTTTTTGCATTCACAATGCAATATTTCTATAAGATATAAAATACGTGTGTAAAAAACAACTACGCCTCCGAGCCCTCAGATGGGATTCGAACCCACGACCTTTCGCTATCCGGGCGACTGCTCTGACCGCTGAGCTACCGAGACGCTGGCAAACGTGTCGAATTTTACAAACGTATTCCAACTTCTACTATGAGCTAGTATCGTTCCACCAATGTTGAACGCTAACTACCTTCAACATCGAAAGTAATATTTTTACAAATATTAAACAATCGATTAAGATGGAACCAGCTATAATTATATTTTTAATTTAATTTTTTGCATTCACAATGCAATATTTCTATAAGATATAAAATACGTGTGTAAAAAACAACTACGCCTCCGAGCCCTCAGATGGGATTCGAACCCACGACCTTTCGCTATCCGGGCGACTGCTCTGACCGCTGAGCTACCGAGACGCTGGCAAACGTGTCGAATTTTACAAACGTATTCCAACTTCTACTATGAGCTAGTATCGTTCCACCAATGTTGAACGCTAACTACCTTCAACATCGAAAGTAATATTTTTACAAATATTAAACAATCGATTAAGATGGAACCAGCTATAATTATATTTTTAATTTAATTTTTTGCATTCACAATGCAATATTTCTATAAGATATAAAATACGTGTGTAAAAAACAACTACGCCTCCGAGCCCTCAGATGGGATTCGAACCCACGACCTTTCGCTATCCGGGCGACTGCTCTGACCGCTGAGCTACCGAGACGCTGGCAAACGTGTCGAATTTTACAAACGTATTCCAACTTCTACTATGAGCTAGTATCGTTCCACCAATGTTGAACGCTAACTACCTTCAACATCGAAAGTAATATTTTTACAAATATTAAACAATCGATTAAGATGGAACCAGCTATAATTATATTTTTAATTTAATTTTTTGCATTCACAATGCAATATTTCTATAAGATATAAAATACGTGTGTAAAAAACAACTACGCCTCCGAGCCCTCAGATGGGATTCGAACCCACGACCTTTCGCTATCCGGGCGACTGCTCTGACCGCTGAGCTACCGAGACGCTGGCAAACGTGTCGAATTTTACAAACGTATTCCAACTTCTACTATGAGCTAGTATCGTTCCACCAATGTTGAACGCTAACTACCTTCAACATCGAAAGTAATATTTTTACAAATATTAAACAATCGATTAAGATGGAACCAGCTATAATTATATTTTTAATTTAATTTTTTGCATTCACAATGCAATATTTCTATAAGATATAAAATACGTGTGTAAAAAACAACTACGCCTCCGAGCCCTCAGATGGGATTCGAACCCACGACCTTTCGCTATCCGGGCGACTGCTCTGACCGCTGAGCTACCGAGACGCTGGCAAACGTGTCGAATTTTACAAACGTATTCCAACTTCTACTATGAGCTAGTATCGTTCCACCAATGTTGAACGCTAACTACCTTCAACATCGAAAGTAATATTTTTACAAATATTAAACAATCGATTAAGATGGAACCAGCTATAATTATATTTTTAATTTAATTTTTTGCATTCACAATGCAATATTTCTATAAGATATAAAATACGTGTGTAAAAAACAACTACGCCTCCGAGCCCTCAGATGGGATTCGAACCCACGACCTTTCGCTATCCGGGCGACTGCTCTGACCGCTGAGCTACCGAGACGCTGGCAAACGTGTCGAATTTTACAAACGTATTCCAACTTCTACTATGAGCTAGTATCGTTCCACCAATGTTGAACGCTAACTACCTTCAACATCGAAAGTAATATTTTTACAAATATTAAACAATCGATTAAGATGGAACCAGCTATAATTATATTTTTAATTTAATTTTTTGCATTCACAATGCAATATTTCTATAAGATATAAAATACGTGTGTAAAAAACAACTACGCCTCCGAGCCCTCAGATGGGATTCGAACCCACGACCTTTCGCTATCCGGGCGACTGCTCTGACCGCTGAGCTACCGAGACGCTGGCAAACGTGTCGAATTTTACAAACGTATTCCAACTTCTACTATGAGCTAGTATCGTTCCACCAATGTTGAACGCTAACTACCATCAACATCGAAAGTAATATTTTTACAAATATTAAACAATCGATTAAGATGGAACCAGCTATAATTATATTTTTAATTTAATTTTTTGCATTCACAATGCAATATTTCTATAAGATATAAAATACGTGTGTAAAAAAACAACTACGCCTCCGAGCCCTCAGATGGGATTCGAACCCACGACCTTTCGCTATCCGGGCGACTGCTCTGACGTCTGAATACGTTTGTAAAATTCGACACGTTTGCCAGCGTCTCGGTAGCTCAGCGGTCAGAGCAGTCGCCCGGATAGCGAAAGGTCGTGGGTTCGAATCCCATCTGAGGGCTCGGAGGCGTAGTTGTTTTTTTACACACGTATTTTATATCTTATAGAAATATTGCATTGTGAATGCAAAAAATTAAATTAAAAACATAATTATAGCTGGTTCCATCTTAATCGATTGTTTAATATTTGTAAAAATATTACTTTCGATGTTGAAGGTAGTTAGCGTTCAACATTGGTGGAACGATACTAGCTCATAGTAGAAGTTGGAATACGTTTGTAAAATTCGACACGTTTGCCAGCGTCTCGGTAGCTCAGCGGTCAGAGCAGTCGCCCGGATAGCGAAAGGTCGTGGGTTCGAATCCCATCTGAGGGCTCGGAGGCGTAGTTGTTTTTTACACACGTATTTTATATCTTATAGAAATATTGCATTGTGAATGCAAAAAATTAAATTAAAAATATAATTATAGCTGGTTCCATCTTAATCGATTGTTTAATATTTGTAAAAATATTACTTTCGATGTTGAAGGTAGTTAGCGTTCAACATTGGTGGAACGATACTAGCTCATAGTAGAAGTTGGAATACGTTTGTAAAATTCGACACGTTTGCCAGCGTCTCGGTAGCTCAGCGGTCAGAGCAGTCGCCCGGATAGCGAAAGGTCGTGGGTTCGAATCCCATCTGAGGGCTCGGAGGCGTAGTTGTTTTTTACACACGTATTTTATATCTTATAGAAATATTGCATTGTGAATGCAAAAAATTAAATTAAAAATATAATTATAGCTGGTTCCATCTTAATCGATTGTTTAATATTTGTAAAAATATTACTTTCGATGTTGAAGGTAGTTAGCGTTCAACATTGGTGGAACGATACTAGCTCATAGTAGAAGTTGGAATACGTTTGTAAAATTCGACACGTTTGCCAGCGTCTCGGTAGCTCAGCGGTCAGAGCAGTCGCCCGGATAGCGAAAGGTCGTGGGTTCGAATCCCATCTGAGGGCTCGGAGGCGTAGTTGTTTTTTACACACGTATTTTATATCTTATAGAAATATTGCATTGTGAATGCAAAAAATTAAATTAAAAATATAATTATAGCTGGTTCCATCTTAATCGATTGTTTAATATTTGTAAAAATATTACTTTCGATGTTGAAGGTAGTTAGCGTTCAACATTGGTGGAACGATACTAGCTCATAGTAGAAGTTGGAATACGTTTGTAAAATTCGACACGTTTGCCAGCGTCTCGGTAGCTCAGCGGTCAGAGCAGTCGCCCGGATAGCGAAAGGTCGTGGGTTCGAATCCCATCTGAGGGCTCGGAGGCGTAGTTGTTTTTTACACACGTATTTTATATCTTATAGAAATATTGCATTGTGAATGCAAAAAATTAAATTAAAAATATAATTATAGCTGGTTCCATCTTAATCGATTGTTTAATATTTGTAAAAATATTACTTTCGATGTTGAAGGTAGTTAGCGTTCAACATTGGTGGAACGATACTAGCTCATAGTAGAAGTTGGAATACGTTTGTAAAATTCGACACGTTTGCCAGCGTCTCGGTAGCTCAGCGGTCAGAGCAGTCGCCCGGATAGCGAAAGGTCGTGGGTTCGAATCCCATCTGAGGGCTCGGAGGCGTAGTTGTTTTTTACACACGTATTTTATATCTTATAGAAATATTGCATTGTGAATGCAAAAAATTAAATTAAAAATATAATTATAGCTGGTTCCATCTTAATCGATTGTTTAATATTTGTAAAAATATTACTTTCGATGTTGAAGGTAGTTAGCGTTCAACATTGGTGGAACGATACTAGCTCATAGTAGAAGTTGGAATACGTTTGTGAAATTCGACACGTTTGCCAGCGTCTCGGTAGCTCAGCGGTCAGAGCAGTCGCCCGGATAGCGAAAGGTCGTGGGTTCGAATCCCATCTGAGGGCTCGGAGGCGTAGTTGTTTTTTACACACGTATTTTATATCTTATAGAAATATTGCATTGTGAATGCAAAAAATTAAATTAAAAATATAATTATAGCTGGTTCCATCTTAATCGATTGTTTAATATTTGTAAAAATATTACTTTCGATGTTGAAGGTAGTTAGCGTTCAACATTGGTGGAACGATACTAGCTCATAGTAGAAGTTGGAATACGTTTGTAAAATTCGACACGTTTGCCAGCGTCTCGGTAGCTCAGCGGTCAGAGCAGTCGCCCGGATAGCGAAAGGTCGTGGGTTCGAATCCCATCTGAGGGCTCGGAGGCGTAGTTGTTTTTTACACACGTATTTTATATCTTATAGAAATATTGCATTGTGAATGCAAAAAAATTAAATTAAAAATATAATTATAGCTGGTTCCATCTTAATCGATTGTTTAATATTTGTAAAAATATTACTTTCGATGTTGAAGGTAGTTAGCGTTCAACATTGGTGGAACGATACTAGCTCATAGTAGAAGTTGGAATACGTTTGTAAAATTCGACACGTTTGCCAGCGTCTCGGTAGCTCAGCGGTCAGAGCAGTCGCCCGGATAGCGAAAGGTCGTGGGTTCGAATCCCATCTGAGGGCTCGGAGGCGTAGTTGTTTTTTACACACGTATTTTATATCTTATAGAAATATTGCATTGTGAATGCAAAAAATTAAATTAAAAATATAATTATAGCTGGTTCCATCTTAATCGATTGTTTAATATTTGTAAAAATATTACTTTCGATGTTGAAGGTAGTTAGCGTTCAACATTGGTGGAACGATACTAGCTCATAGTAGAAGTTGGAATACGTTTGTAAAATTCGACACGTTTGCCAGCGTCTCGGTAGCTCAGCGGTCAGAGCAGTCGCCCGGATAGCGAAAGGTCGTGGGTTCGAATCCCATCTGAGGGCTCGGAGGCGTAGTTGTTTTTTACACACGTATTTTATATCTTATAGAAATATTGCATTGTGAATGCAAAAAATTAAATTAAAAATATAATTATAGCTGGTTCCATCTTAATCGATTGTTTAATATTTGTAAAAATATTACTTTCGATGTTGAAGGTAGTTAGCGTTCAACATTGGTGGAACGATACTAGCTCATAGTAGAAGTTGGAATACGTTTGTAAAATTCGACACGTTTGCCAGCGTCTCGGTAGCTCAGCGGTCAGAGCAGTCGCCCGGATAGCGAAAGGTCGTGGGTTCGAATCCCATCTGAGGGCTCGGAGGCGTAGTTGTTTTTTACACACGTATTTTATATCTTATAGAAATATTGCATTGTGAATGCAAAAAATTAAATTAAAAATATAATTATAGCTGGTTCCATCTTAATCGATTGTTTAATATTTGTAAAAATATTACTTTCGATGTTGAAGGTAGTTAGCGTTCAACATTGGTGGAACGATACTAGCTCATAGTAGAAGTTGGAATACGTTTGTAAAATTCGACACGTTTGCCAGCGTCTCGGTAGCTCAGCGGTCAGAGCAGTCGCCCGGATAGCGAAAGGTCGTGGGTTCGAATCCCATCTGAGGGCTCGGAGGCGTAGTTGTTTTTTACACACGTATTTTATATCTTATAGAAATATTGCATTGTGAATGCAAAAAATTAAATTAAAAATATAATTATAGCTGGTTCCATCTTAATCGATTGTTTAATATTTGTAAAAATATTACTTTCGATGTTGAAGGTAGTTAGCGTTCAACATTGGTGGAACGATACTAGCTCATAGTAGAAGTTGGAATACGTTTGTAAAATTCGACACGTTTGCCAGCGTCTCGGTAGCTCAGCGGTCAGAGCAGTCGCCCGGATAGCGAAAGGTCGTGGGTTCGAATCCCATCTGAGGGCTCGGAGGCGTAGTTGTTTTTTACACACGTATTTTATATCTTATAGAAATATTGCATTGTGAATGCAAAAAATTAAATTAAAAATATAATTATAGCTGGTTCCATCTTAATCGATTGTTTAATATTTTTAAAAATATTACTTTCGATGTTGAAGGTAGTTAGCGTTCAACATTGGTGGAACGATACTAGCTCATAGTAGAAGTTGGAATACGTTTGTAAAATTCGACACGTTTGCCAGCGTCTCGGTAGCTCAGCGGTCAGAGCAGTCGCCCGGATAGCGAAAGGTCGTGGGTTCGAATCCCATCTGAGGGCTCGGAGGCGTAGTTGTTTTTTACACACGTATTTTATATCTTATAGAAATATTGCATTGTGAATGCAAAAAATTAAATTAAAAATATAATTATAGCTGGTTCCATCTTAATCGATTGTTTAATATTTGTAAAAATATTACTTTCGATGTTGAAGGTAGTTAGCGTTCAACATTGGTGGAACGATACTAGCTCATAGTAGAAGTTGGAATACGTTTGTAAAATTCGACACGTTTGCCAGCGTCTCGGTAGCTCAGCGGTCAGAGCAGTCGCCCGGATAGCGAAAGGTCGTGGGTTCGAATCCCATCTGAGGGCTCGGAGGCGTAGTTGTTTTTTACACACGTATTTTATATCTTATATTAATACCTTGTTGAGGTTGTGCGAATGAACAAACTTAAGAGTTTCCAAAATGGCAATAGCTTCACCGGAAAAGACTGATGAATATGACGAGCATTTAAAGTTTAAAATAAGATTATACCTGGGAATCCACGCCGCTGCCCCAACGTATCCGTCTTCCGATAATTTCGACGCATCCGTGTAAATAGGCATCCAATCAGACCATTTATTTGCCATTATGGCACTTAGTTCGTTTTGCGCTCCTATGCTTTGTTTTTCAATGCCTAGATCGAGAATAATTTCTGGTTGGTGAATTAATGCCTGATACGGAGTTTCAAAAAGAGGATTAAGTCTACACTGATAGACGAGACAAGGCAGCTGTATGAGTTTTTTGTAACTTATTAATAAACAAGGTAGTTTTTTATGTGTCCAATAATCATTGGACGGTATAAGCTGGTTGAGAATACGTATTTTATCGACCAATGGATGGGATGAAACTTGGAATAATTGGAAAAGAAATTTATCTGAGATAAATTGTCTTCTAATTTGGGCGGGAGGTTCGGCACACTCGAGCTGCATGGCGTTAATGGGAGAAGATTTCATGGCCCCAAGAATTATTCGAAGGCATTTTGCCTGGATTTTATCTTAAGATTTTAGGGCTATTAAGCTGCAGGGTTCTAATAGGAACGATCCATAGTCCAAGAGGCTACGAACAAGGGCGTTGTAGAGCATTTTTTGTGTGAAAGGGTGCGCTTCCCACCAAACTCCCGAGAGAGCCCTTAGTATGTTTATATTTCTTTCGCATTTCGTGGTAGTGTAACCGATGTGATGGGCTCCGGTCATTCTTGAATCTAAAATCATACCTAAAAATTTTACGGTACCCCTTACCGGGAATGTTCGACCATCACATGTTATATCTACCCTAGGGATAGATCTAGCTCTAGAGAAAACCACAACACTACTTTTTGCTATAGAGAGTGATAGCCCATGCTCTTGGAGCCAATAGTTAAGGTAAGATTGCAGTATTCAGTCTATAACGAGCCTCCAAAATGTCGTCAACTTCCACATTAAGAGCCAGGTCATCAGCATATTGCAGTACATTACAGAAGGAATTTACTGTGAGCTCCAAATCGTAAGTATAGATGCTGTAAAGAAGGGGGCTAAGAACTGAGCCCTGTAGTAGGCCCTTCCAGATCTTTCTTTGAGGAAGATTAGTGTTCTGGTAGTTTATCAGCACCGACCGGTCACTTAAGAAGTTAGATAAGTAATTTACTATCCTCTCAGGTATACTCAGCTGTAGCATTTTTGCCCTGAGTACAGGGAGAAGAACATTGTCGTACGCGGATGCAACATCGAGGAAAACGCCCACTGCCGACTTTTGCTTCGAAAGAGCAATCCGAATGTCGGTCACGAAGGTGCTGAGGCTGTCCATAGTGAATAGTCCCTTGCGAAAACCAAATTGAGATTTGGCAAGCTTACATTTATTCTCCACGAACCACTCAAGCCGGTTTTTGATGAGGTGCTCCATAATTTTTGCCATGATGTTGGAAAGAGCGATAGGGCGGTAACTGGAAGGGTCGTAGCCAGGTTTACCTGTCTTTAGGATAGGAATAACAACATAAGTCTTCCAGTCATCAGGTGGACAAGCAGAATCGAAAATTAGGTTGATTATTTTAAAAAAATACATTTGAGTGTCCTTGCCACTCTTAGCAATAAAGGAATAGTGGATGCCGTCTATCCCGGGAGACGAATCTGCAAGACTTGAGAGGATCAAAGATAGCTCTTCATACGAAAAGGGGCAGTCCAAATAGTTTGAAGGTGACCTTTGTACAGGGGGGAATTTAGAGTACTCTTCTAGGCTAGGAACAGATACGGGTGCAATCTTTTTACTAAAAGGTATTATCCATGATGAGGGGTCAGCAGGCCTATTGTGTAACTCAATTGACAGCTTGAAATGTTAATCACCGAATCAGATGACTAACTCCAATGTGTCAAACTTGGGTATTCGTAATTTCTAACTATGGTGAACAACTATGAAATGTCAATTTAAGTGTTCTTCACTATGACCTCATTTTGACAGTTGATCTTGTATCGATAACCGTTAATTCGTATTGCGTAAGCGTCAGTGCTCTTGAAAGTGATCTTCACTCATTGGTTAATGTAATTTATTTTTCGAATTGAAAGCAACTATCCAAGACTAGTGTTTTGTAGGTTTTTGGTGATCATCACTGTCAACCGGCTAAGGTAAAAAGGTAAGCATAGTGAATTTAGAGACAGTTATTTGACAACATTTGAAATTTGTTTGGTTATAATATTATGTATGACGAATAGAAATATGGTTAATAAGTCGAAGACTGTTTTTGTTTCAGACTAAGTTAACATGGCTCGTGCTATTTTGTTGGGATATGCTGAAAATAGAAGGAAGCAAGCCATTCTTAGAAGCAGAAAACGAGCACTTAGAGCACGAAGTGATCCTTTACAATTGCCAGAAGAACAGTTCGTAGCAAATTTTAGACTGTCGAAAAGTGTTTATGTGGAATTAGTGGAAGAACTGAGACCATACATGCCAGTAACAAGCCGTATTACGGCTATTCGTAATGAATTGAAAGTAAAATAGCTTTACAACTTATATCCTCAACTAAGTATACCTATAGTGTGAAAGTAACAAATTTCTAAACATTTCTGAAATTGCTTTTGCAGGTCTTAGCAGCCCTATCATTTTATGCACAGGGGTCCTATCAAAAAAGTGTTTGTGCCTCATATTTGTGCAGTATGTCACAACCAACATTTAGTAAATGTTTAAATGAGGTGACAAATGCACTTAATGCTCCTGAGATTTAAAAAAAATACATAAAATTTCCTATGAATCGGCAAACAAGGGAGGTCAACATGAGAAAGTAAGTAATTTGCACCACATGTATAAGTACACTTTATTGGGTTTTACGATTCTATGAGACTGAAATAACAATTATAGGTTATATATTATTATATAAAATATTGTTTAAATTGATTATCTCTTAACAGTGCTCAAGGATGCCTGTGAGTTACAGAAAAATAAACTTTGTTATGTAAAATAGTTTTGACTAGCTATGAAATTTCATTAGGTACTTTGAATACATGAAATGTTATTTAAACATATAATATGAGGTTAGATTTAGTTACCTTTCAATAATCATGTGAATGACAATTATAAGTAATTAAATTTATGTAACAGATAGATAATTATTATATAATTTTTATCATACAATATATTTTCTTTTTTCAGATTTATGGAGAAATTGAATTTCCCAGGAGTAATAGGGTGTATTGATGGGACCCATGTTGCAATTGTGAGACCGGTTGATCATGAGGACTCTTATTTTAACCGCAAAAATTACCATTCTTTGAATGTTTTATTGGTAAGCTATATTCAATAAATAATATACACATTAATAAAATTTCTTTAACTTCCTGACAAACTATACCCATCCTAAACAGGAGGGTGAATATAGAAATAATAAGTTCCTTATGTAATGTATGGAAACATTAAGATTATTTTTCTAAAATCATGTCTTATTGAGCTTTAATAGAAGATGGAATTTGTGTGAAACTTCATAACTTTTGAAGCTGGCAAGTTACTTGAATTTAACAACTTATATGTTCTCATTACTTGCAGATATGTGATAGTGATCTAAATATTATGCATATTGATGCATCATATGGTGGCTCATCTCATGATTCCTTTGTCTGGAATCAATCAGAAGTAAAGTCTTATTTAGAGAGACTTTACAATGCTGGGGAACATTGTTGGCTTTTAGGTAAGTACTCCCTTGTTTGAAATAAGTTTGTATGAAAATAATTCTTGTTAATTTACAGACATAAATTATGTAATATTTGTTTCCAGGCGATTCTGGGTATGCACAACGTCCTTGGATGATGACCCCAATCCTTGGTGCTGCTCCAGAATCCCGAGAAGAAAACTATACAAACCAACATTGTCGTGTACGCAATACAGTGGAACGGTGCATTGGAGTAATTAAATCACGTTGGCGATGTTTGCTAGCTCATCGGGTGCTTCATTATGAACCAGTGAAAGCTGGTAAAATAGTGAATGCTTGTGCAGTTTTGCACAATATTGCTAATTTGAGAAATACTCCAGCACCTGAACTGTCTGAAGCTGATCTGGAAAGTGACCAACAGCGTCAGTTTCAGACACACACAGCCAGAGTTGAAGAGATATCTGACAGTTCAAGAGATGCTCTTATTAATAGGCTATGGAATTTTAGGAATTAATCATTCTATTCAGTGTTATTGTAAATATTAATTACCAACTCCTGGTTGACTGTAGGTGTTATTTATGCTGAGTAAAATTAAAACATTTCATAACGGAATTATATTAAGACTTACATCATCAATTATATTGTAAAATTTGAATTTTAGAAATAATCACTTCCATAATTTACTATCAAAGTGTTATTATTAATTATTAACTTTTGGTTATTGTAGGTGTTATTAATGAACAAATAAAATCAAACTATTTCATAAAGAAATTAATAGTAGAAAAAAATTAAATCTCAGGTGTAAGGCTGGACAAGTCCCCATGACATTTAAGACAAGTTGAATTTTTTCTAGTCATAATTTCTTTAGATATAAAAATCTACCAGTTAATGCTTGAATAACAAAAACATTATTTTGCAAGTTTTAGTAGTATGTACGAAATTTACATAATATTCTTTTAAGTAAAAAAGTTGATTTTGTGAGTTAGTTTATATTTGGTGGGTAATCTCTTAAACCACAATCTATTAAAAAAATCCCAATTTGAAAAGTTCTTTATTCCAAATAGAGATAGGTTATTTATTATGTAATGAAAGTCAGTTATTTCTAGTGTGCATAATAATAATATTATTTGTTTGCATATATACTTTTATAGATAAGCATATTCTACACTTGCACACTGTGCAAAGGAGTTTAAGATGGGCAGAACTGCTTTTGAGGGGTTTTTAGAGGATCAAAACAGATTTTTTTTTAATAGAATTCTGGGCTTAAAAAATTATGGACTTGTTAGAAGACTATCTAGAGAAATCAAATTTTTTTTTTATATGTCCTTTGTCTGTGTTTAAAATTTATTATTATCACTTTGGGTCACCCCTCATTTTGTTTAAAGTCGAAACAGTAGGCTAGTTTTTAATAAAACAGAATAATAATAACATGAAAAACTAATATATTTAATAAAAAATAAACTAAAACTAAAAATATGATATACAACTCTAATAATATAAATAAGCATAAAAAATTAAATATCTCTCCTTACATATGTAGCTATATCTGCCAGAATATTATGTATATTTTCTAAAGAAGAGGCTATCGATGATACTGCCCTGGCGATCCTGTTCTCAGCCATCACGCGCCTCTCCTCCAGATCCAGTGCCCATCTTGGTACCCCAACTACAGCATGGGATCGTCCTGTATTGCAACAGAGCCGTCATAAACAAAAATTTTTTTTTTTTTTTTGTACATATTCTATAATTTCTTATTTTGTTGTGTTCTTAATTTTAACAATTACAAATAAACTTTGTCATTATATTGTTTGCTTACTACGAGTTCTTTCCCTCGATCTTTGTTGTTGGGGTGATCCTAAAAAATAAATTTTGCATGTTATTATCAATTACAATGAAATTTTCTTGTAATATTAGTAAAATTTAAATATACCTCTATAAATGTTACAGCCTCTTTGTTTGTTTACACATTTTTATAATTTATTTTTCAGATTTTTAATATATTACTGATTAACTGAGATTTTACTTTTTTCATTGATAATACATAATCATAAACTTTGTTTACTTACTATGTTGAGTGCTTTCTCTCAGTATTTGTTGTATAGGCGATCCTTAAAGAAAAGTTTAGATGTTAATTCAATATTGAAATATAATGTAATACTTATTAAAAATATGTAATCATATTGAATATTTTTTTATAATAAGTGAACAGCTTTAGAGATTTACCGCAATCATATATGTAAATTGAGGTGATTGTTTTTTTCTAATATATGTTTTGTAATTATAACTGATAATATTTTTTTATACTTACTTTCCCTTGTTTGCAAGTCTGATTCACAAGCAGTGTGTTGTATTGGTGCTTGTATGTCTGCAGCAGTTGATAATCGAGAAAAGGGTGCCGTATCCATTGTATCGTCTAGCCATTCTTCATCCATGACAAGCTCTGGCAAGGGACTTGTGGATTGCGGGATTGAAGGATCCGTTTGGGATGTTGAAGGTTGAGTAAGGGAACTAGTAGGCTCTTTGGAAGTAGATGGCATGGCACCTTGGGAAGTGGAAGGAATAGCCGCTTGGGAAGTAGATGGCGTAGACTCTTCCATCTGAAAGATTTTATTTATTGTAATTTCCCACCTCCATGCATCGGACAATACATTTAGATTTTGGTCCCTACTGTATCTGCAGTCATTAACGCCCACCGATCCGCATTGGGCCTGTGTGGTAAATTATTACCCATTCTCTCTATGCTATTATCATCTAGAAGGCCTATGACCCTGTGGAGACATTATTTATAAATTGCCCATTAATGATAAATATTCAAAAAAGAAACTATAATTAATTTTATATTTTATAGCTTTGTATGAGATAACTAAACTGAAAAAGATGAAAACCAGCCTCACCGCTGCTATTGAAATAGGTGTCCAAAAGTCTGGAGGGCGTTTCCTCGTTTGATAGCTATGCTTAAACCTATAATTAATAGTGTTGAAGATTGGACGCATTAAAATGAACTACATGTAATTACCAATCCAAGTCGTATTCTGTGCGACGCAGGAATCGAACCGGCGCTGCTTTTGGCCGACATATTTTGTTCCTGTCCCCTTTTGAATTTTGTATTTTATCCACTCCTTTTTAAATTATCTTAGCTTTAATGGTTGAACGATATGCACTTTTAATTTGAATCTCCCAAAATTTAATCGCAATATAATCAGCAGTTCACCAAAACAAAGTAATGATGGCTACAAATCGTTATAAATAGAAAACGGAAACTTACTGGAAAAGGTATGCGTACACCAGGCAATCCTTCTACTGCCACTTTGCCGATAATACTCAGCACCCTTTCCTCGATATCGCTTAATGGGACTAATTTATTTGGCCCACCGCCAGTCGCGGACGCATTTCTACGGCTGTCCGCTGCTTTGGCTTTGGTTTTTGCCTTAAGCTCGATCCAGTACTTGAAAAAAAAATATGAGAAATACATATAAGTAATGCGTGAATTACCCATAATTTCAATATCCAACATCATAGACTAGCAAAATATATCCTCTTAAATTATTTAATATTGTGATTAAAACATGATTCTAGCTGAATTTCCTAAATAGGTATTTTATTTATTTAACTTTAAATAAATAAAATACCTATATAAATCTAATACAGCATAACATATATTGCTCCAAATCCAAGGTAAATAATAAAAACATTTATGATATGGACAACAAAGAAAAGTTTTTTTTCTATAGGTATTCAATCAACCGGGAATATAACCCGGCCTCTTGATAAGCGACCCCTCTACCAATATCGGTCGTAAGCATTATTTTTCTCCAATACATTAGTGTCGAAGTTACAAAATGAATTATAAAAACACTAAATAAAAGTAGTTTAAGTGGTTGGGTTCATTATCACTGGAAAGGAACTTTAAGAGTCAGGGTTTTGTAGTGATAACGAAATGAATTGTGTTGAGCACAAGTGTTTTTGTGTTCAACATACTTATCATTTGTTAGTTAAAATAGTCGTTCTAAAAGATTTTTAAAATATAATGTAACCTAGTAACTTACTCGTCGCCAGTGTTCTGGAGTTTTTGTTGTACCTTCTGGGATAGAATTTAAAGTTAATGACGCCTGCTGCCACGCCCTTTGAGCCATCTGACTGCCTAAAGGTCCCCTAGAACAGCGACCTAAAGCAATGTCCCTATTTTGTTCGACAAAATCTAGCAATAGCTCCATCTGCCTTCCGGACACTTTTCTACTCGCAGGCATCTGAAAGACATAGATTTGTAATAGAACACATTTATTTGCTACTAGCGGCTGCCCGCGGTTTCACCCGCGTAGTTCCCGTTACCGTGGGGATATCGGGATAAAAAGTAGCCTATGTTACTCCCTATAAAATTACCTACCTAACAGTGAAAATCCCGTCAAAATCGGTCCAGCCGTTTCGGAGATATACAGAGTATCTGAGATCGTTACAGAATTTAGTATGTACGACGTGATTTGCCATCAAGAGAGAATGTAAATATTTATAAACAGCTCTTGAATTAATTCTTATATTTACATTTTTTTTAAATAAATGCCAAGCCAAATTTCAAGCCAAGAAAGTGTATTACACTATGAAAATTTTGCTTATTTAGCCATATACATATATATATAGTTTTGTCAGAGATAAGTCCTTATTCCAGTAGTATTTAATTTATTCATAATAGTTCAAATCATTAGACTATATATTCTATTAATAATATTCTAAAAATTCACTTACCTTTCTTGGTGTAATGGCACAAGTTGCTTTCAAAACAGTCAAGTTGTAATTAAACATGCCGCCAAAATTTCTTGACATCTCAAGTGGCTAACGTATATAAAACAAACAATTTGAAAAGGAATGCATTGTTAACCTAATAATTTGGTTGCTAAGGTTATTTTATTTAGCCGCATA
Source organism: Calamotropha paludella (assembly GCA_927399485.1). Classification (NCBI taxonomy): domain Eukaryota; kingdom Metazoa; phylum Arthropoda; class Insecta; order Lepidoptera; family Crambidae; genus Calamotropha; species Calamotropha paludella. The sequence goes on from OV656820.1 coordinate 8,051,905, forward strand.
ATACATTCTATATTCACTAGAGTTGTAACATAAAGTTTGCTGAAGTATCGATAGTCACCGAGTTATCCAGTGACTTTTAGGTGTTACGCAATACCAATATTACATTAATCTTGGTTGTTCACCGAGTTCAGTGAACAACCGAGCTCAGTTGTTCACTGAAGCTGTCAAAGTTACAAAATAGGCCTGCTGTAGAGGTATTATTATTATCAGCAGTGGAGCCACGAATTTTTTTTATATTTTTCCAGATCAGGGTTGGGTGGGATTTAGGAGAAAGGGAAAGACAAAAGGATGACCAGCCCTCTTTCTTTTTTTGCTTAAGCAGTTTGGTGGTTTCTGCTGCAGTTTTCTTATAGATGAGGTAATTTTGTGTGGTCATGGATTGTGCATACCTCCTTTCTGCTTCTTTGCGGTTTTTACAGGCAGCGGAGCATTCTTTATCCCACCAGGGTGGTGAAGAGAGACGTCCAGAAGGGTGAGGTTTCTTAGTAGGGATGCAATAATCAGCGGCCGATGAAAGAGCGTTTTTGAATGAAACATAGCACAAGTCTTAATTCTCCAATGTTAGATCAGGTAACATTTTGGTTTCATCATCTACACTGAGACTATATTTATTCCAGTCAGCCCGAGACAGAATATATTTCTGTCTAGGTGTATATTTCGAGAATTCCTTTCTAGGACTGGGCAACATCACCACAATTGGGTAATGATCGCTTCCATATGTGTTGTCCAGAATTTGCCAGAATTGAACTTGCTTGAATAGGGTTGAAACTATAATGTCTGGCAATGAAAATCGCGGTTCCAGCTTTGTCATCATTCTTGTCATCCCGGAAGGACGCGTAGCCTTTGATCCGGAAGCGAGATCCAGACATAAGCCACGTTTCCTAGATGGCAATTAAAACTGGTTTATGGGTATTAATAAGATATAAAAGATCATGTTTCTTATGATTAATATTCCTGCAGTTCCACTGTAGCAGTGGTGTGAATGTTATTAATTGAAGTAAACTCAGTAAGTTTTTGTCTGATATTGTACGGTAATTCTACATCATTGAATCGTTGAATAAAATTGATTAGTGTTGACAATTGTGAAAACAGCATTTCTAATAAGTTATCATTAGGTTCTGGGGAGACCGGGAGATTGTTTGATAATACATATCCGTTAGGTAACATAGATGGGAGGGGTGCTAATAATATTATTGTGTGCAACATTGTCAAATCCATGGCTAGAGGCAGGAGAGCGATGATGCCTGGGGAGTTCAACAGTTTTACGGTGCCATTGAGTAGGAGGAGGAGAATGGACTGCTCTATGAGGTGTTGATCTCTGTGGGCTCTGAGAAGCCAGGGTGGATTTAGTAGTATCGGCGAAAGACTTTCTCACTGGCGGGAATCTAGCTGAGGCTTCCATGTATGAGACACTTTCCTGTGACATTACCAGTTTGATAGATTTTTGTCTTACATGTTCTAGACAGGATGAATATGTAGCAACGTGATCACCAGAGCATAAGACACATTTAGGAGGGGCTTGACTGAGACAGTTATCGCCTTCGTGTAAATCTCCACATTTATAGCAACGGGGCTTGGACCGGCATTGGGACTTGACATGACCAAAGCGACAACACTTGTTGCACTGTATTACTGGGAGTTTGTACATTTCAACTAGTAGAGAGGTATAGTAGCAATAGATGTACTGAGGTAACTTTTTTCCAGTGAAGGTGAGCACAACAGATATCAATGTAACGCTCACAAGACAATCACAAACAAAAAACAATCACAAACAGGCAATATAATACGTCAACAGTAAAGAAAACAGGGTTTTTTAAAGAAGTAGTTGTTACACGCACTCAACCAAAGAGCAGAGTCCCTTACAAGGTTCTATCATGAGTTTTGCTGACAGCTGTCATTCTAATTAAGTTATGTTTTAAGAACTATAGATAACATAGATTTAGATTTCTTGTAAAGATTGTTGAACTTAATTTTTAATAACTTGAGTTATTATTTTATTTCACTTTTTATTTACTGAAATTTTATTCCTGGTAATTCGACGGATTTTACTGACGAGAAAATTGGGAGATTTAACGGATTTCTAACGGAATTTCGTAATAAAAAATAAACGGAATTTCAAAATTATTATTGGCAACACTGTCCGTGTCTATGCGTGGGGAATTTTCTGTGCGTCATGTCGTTACATATTTGTAGAAATTCTTGATAATATCTAAGTTTCACATTTATTTGTACGTACTTTGTTTTAACGATCAGTGCCTTGCATTGTTTTCAGTCGATTTATCAAATCAGCGGATATACGCAGATAAGGTCAGTTATAATTTCAATGTAGGTTGCAAGTCTTTTGTAGAACTTGAATTTGATACTATTGTAAACTAATTAGTTATTAGGTTAAAAATACTTATAATACGTTTATGTGTTTATCAACTGATATTTGCAAGTGTAATTAAGATACTCATAAGGACTTATATATGTTGAAAATACATTGGTGTTGGGTATTGTGTATCATGGATGATCAATATATCAAGGCGACACCATATTGTCTACCTGTATTTTTTATTACCTTATTTTTTCTAGCTTATCACTTTTATTGACAATAAGAAAAAACCCGTGGCTACGCCATATAGTATGATCAAAGCATTGGTTGTTGATTTATCTGAATACCCTTGCATTACAATTTTATTATGGGGAATTAATGCTTTCAAAACCTTTCAGTAATGTAGTTATAGTTTTTAGTTAGTATTATTAAAGCATTAACTATAATTTTTTTTATATGAACAACTTATTCATTGTTTTTCAGTTATTAAAAATTAATTGTATCATCCACAACTCTTAAAAAATTAAACTGATAAGATAATTAAATCTTCACATTAAAATATAAATGTTCAGAAAACAAAGTGGTATCAGTATTATAGGCACATATTAACAATTTAGTGAAATACATTAAAAAGAAGAATTTATCAGGAAATTACATAGTAGACAGAAGTACATAGTATATAGAAGTACATAGTAATTAATTAGATACCTACCTACATCAGCTAAAGGGCGTGGCACTGGTGGATAGATGCCTCTCTAAGAAATAGAGGAATTTCACCATAATCTCCATGCTTAGTGTTGAAGATCTCAGTACATGAATGACCATAATTTGGAAAATACTGCTGCCTATTCTGTGGTATATGGGATATGTATGGTGATTACCTACAGTAACATTAGTCACCCATTAGAACATCCTTAACCCCTTGACGCCCAGCATTGTGTTAAATGCGTTATTTCTCTCTCTGTCGCGCTATAGAGCATTATATAATGCTCGCGGATTTAAGGTATTGTTGTTGCGCGCATGATATAATGCTCTCGGGTTCTGAGGGGTTAAGTGTGAAGGGTTGGTACTATTTTATTTCGGTGAACATGACAAGGTATATATCATATATTGCCTCCTGAATATTTTTTACTTATCTACTATACAAAGAACAAAAAGTGATGAATATTATTAGTAAGAATAGTATCCATCCCATATTTTGAAAACATTGTATTATATTTTACAATAACAAATGGTCGCTAGTGCCTTAAAGTCGTGGTCTCCCCTGAGATCTATTGCGTAAATTTATTTTTTTTGAAAAATTTTGTTAGTAAATCTCTTTGTATAAAAGATAAGAAAAAATCTGTAAATAAAAGCCTGATAAGAAGATATTGTTATAATTTCTTTGTTTCAATTGGGAAGGCAATGATAAAAATATATAAGTAAAAGTAAGTGTAATCTAAGGTTTGAAAATTAAGGCACATAAAATTAAATCATAATTACTTGTTTTTACAGGGAACATGGTGTTCTGTAATGTTTGCGGAATAGTGGATGACCACTATGATGAAAATTCAGATGCATTCCACACTCATACCCCAAAGCATATATGCAACCAAATTCTTGCTGAATTTTGTCAAAATAAGTAAGAATATAAGAGTTTATTTAGGTATTTTAATAATTTTAAAATCTGTTATCAATTACCAGCAAAGTAAAGGAAATAAACCAAAGATTGCCAGAAGCAGGCCACTCTGTTTGCATACTGGTTTCAGGTACTAGGGTTAATCTACAGCTGCATCAATGTAGAAAACTAACTTCTATGTTGGCTGCCAACCAAAATTTATAATTTACCTACCCTTATTTTTGAAAATCACAATTTGACAGACAAATTGCTTAGACAAATGAATTTTGAAATGACAGATTTTCCGGGTAAAGCATTTTGATGCCCCAAAACAAAACATTTTTTTTCTAGGAATGTGTTACAGTTTTTTGCTGATATAATTTTGTAAATTTATAAATATATAAATAAATACGTTGTTATAAATATCTTCATAAACATCATTATGAAAAATCTTATTATGTATACCAGTCTTCTGAAGTTTCTAGCACTTTACCAACTTTTTGCTCGGCGACATGATTGAAACTGTATTTTATCAAATGATTATTCTTAAAGTTTACAATTGATTGTAAAATGATATGCTTGTCAAATGATTAGTTTCTAGTTTTATTTTTACAATGATCATCAAACATACCTAAATGAACCTAAAAATTTATTAGTTTAATTATAACAATGTGTAGATTTAGACGTCTTTTAATCCGTTTATCCATAAAACATTTTAACTTAATGACAAATTTTCACATTACAGAAAAGCATTTAGCAGAAATCGAGAGGGAATTTTGATTTTCAGTGATGCTGTAAGTCAAACTGAAAATAAAACTAGTCTTATAACTAAAGCTACAGACCTCCCCAAAATAAAAGTTTTTGTAAGTACCTTACTAATAATTACCCACTATAGGTCAATAAAAGATCAATTGATTAAGAAAACTGTGAATGTCTATATGGTTAAAAAATAACATTTTTTACATAACTTAATTATCGTTATTACTGCATTCAGCCTACAATTTTTGTTGTAAAATAAGTCTTACAAAGGCTGGTAATTGGTTTGGTGGCTGAAAATATAATACTCCTTATTTCTTTGGAAGGCACGTTAAACCATTGGTCTTGGCTGCATTTGCAGGCTTGGTGTGTTCTATTTACAGTACTTTTATCTATAGCGAAGGTCTGTTTCCCAGGGGAACATAAATATTATAATGAAAGCTGATAATGTTTATTATCCTTTCAGGTAAAACCGAAAACAGTAGTGAAATTTTCTTTCACTATTACAAATGACACTAGGAATGATGATATGTTGGTGGTTGGTTTTCAATTGGCACACCCTCAACCCCAATTTAAAATGAATGATCATCGATACATTATTGGACAGGAACCACACCTCCTTGAAAAAAGTAAGTTACTATTGTTTATTTTTCTATATTTTCAAATATTAAGTCACTTCATAAAAAAAGCAAGTTGTTTCTTTTCCCTTCCCCCTGATTCTTCCCTGGATCCGCTATAAACTAATCCTTAGAACTTTAGGATTTAAAATTAATTTTTCATTACAGAATCATCATTAAATGACGAAATATCAGTAACCTTTATGGTGGAAGATATTGGACATTATGAAATGCCTATTATGTTTACTTTTGTTCGGATCAGAGATGAAAAAAACCTTATTTTTGTCAGGGAACTGGTACGTTCTTTTTTTTTTGATATTATTTTTCAAATTAATACTTATTTGTTTGGAAAAGGGGGTAGGTAAGTAAAAGGGAAAAACGGGACCCTAAGACTTCGCTGTCTGTCTGTCACCAGGCTGTATTTTAAGAACCGCGATAGCTAGACAGTTGAAATTTCCACAAATTATGTATTTCTGTTGCCGCTATAACAAAAAATACTAATATCAAAATAAAATAGATATTTCACGGGGGCTCCCATACAACAAACGCGATTTTTTTGCCCCTTTTGCTCGATATCAATCTGAAATATTGTACTTGAAATATTCACAAAATACTCAGTTGTATTTTTAATTTTATAATAAATAATTTGAAATTTGTGTATCTACTGTTGTTTACCTAGTCGATGGTACGGAACCCTTCGTGCGCGCGTTCAACTCACACTTGGCCGATTTTTTCCCACGTTTTTCTTAGGTCGCTTTCTTGTCTGTTTGCTTGTCTGTCGTCTTGTCTGTCCGGTTGGAATCTTGTATCTCAAGTTTGAGGCACTTCCCGACCACCTAGCGAGTTGAAACTTTTAGGGTAGCTCAGAACCCGATGACAATGCACGCTTAAACAACTTTCAACTTTCTAGGTGCACTTTCAGGTCAACTTTCGGCAACTTTCACTTTTGTATGGGGCTTATCCGATTGTTGCGTAACACATGGTTACTTCGTTGAGTTAATAATTAAAAAGAATAAAATAATAATACTAGATTTAAAAATCTAAAAATCCCACGTTTTTCAGTGACCAAAAAAGAACGTCCCCCACGTTTTGAGTGGCCCCTCGCTTGGCCCCGTCGGGTTATTTTATTCTTTTTTGGACACTGAAAAACGTGGATTTTTTTTGATTTTTAAATCTAGTGTTTATGTTGCTCCCACTCCTCTATTGCCATTCTATTTATTTTCTCATCACCTAAAAGTGCCTGGGAGAAATTACTGCTTAGCATCTTGGCTGTCTTTTTTAAACATTGTTCTGTGTGTTGTTTTTATGTAGTTATTTTGTGTGCAATCTATATAATTTATTACTATTCCTATTTATATACTTGTAATATTGTTATATAATTAGCCCTGTAAAAATATTCAATGTAGGTGTTTCACTACATACACCTAAGTATAAAGTATTGTAGTCTCCTAACTTGGTCATTCTGAATACAGTAAGTACATAAAGGTTGGATTTCCCCCTAACAAAATTCAAATCTATACTCAGTGGGTAACTTTTAAGCTGTAAAAGTTTTTTGACCTAGTGGAAAATATATAGTTGACTTGTATGGAGCGAACATACATGTATACACGAACTAAAAACCAATGGGACGTAATCCTCTATTGCGCCTAGGCCCCGCGGGTTCGTTGTAGCCGTCACCACTACTGATCTCGGTGGGCAGTCCGAAGGTCATCCCTCAGACGTACAAGGCATGTGTAATGCCAATGGTAGAATCATCCATCCGCCCTTGGTTAGCATTGCTGGCTGGTGGCAAGAAGGAACGTATGCTTTGGAGACACTTTGACCTTCTTCGGCCAAACTCCAAGATGAACTTTTTACCATCCGTCCTTCTGCAGCGAAAGAGGTCTGCGTTTGCGTCCTCCTCATGCACCGTCTCAGCAGCCTCCTTTTGGGAGACATCGTCCTAGCAAAATCTGATTTCTGCCTTCTATGGTCTTTCGCTGGTTAGCATAGCTTGATCGGAAGAGTGGGGCTATGGCACTGTGGGATTGGCTCGCCCGGATGCCCGGAAAACACCTGCATTAGACGGACGGTCATCGGGACATGCTGCCTCTCCCGAAAAAACAAAGAAAAAACTCGAAAGAATAAGCGGATTGCCGTCACTGTCCTGTTTCCTGCTGGTGGAGATGGGAGCAACTTATCCCACGTTTTATCATCATATTCTCAGCACTTCATCTGACGTTCAGCAACTGATCTGGCTCTCTATCCTCTTTGTCATGCTTGTTTACGCTCTAGGGACACCTTGAGTATCCGGACTATTTTCAAGCTATACTCGCAAAAATAATGTCAGTCGGCCAAGAAATAAGAGCCGATTTTGACATGATTAGGCGCTCACCACGCCAGGTGCTACAGAGAGCTTTAGCTTGCCTACAATCTGGAGGTGGCCACTTTGAACAATTATTGTGAGACTTATTGATTTTGATTAAACTGTTAGTGTAATGTAAAAGCATTGAATAAATAAAAGTTAATAAGAATGTTGTGTTTTAATAATTTTCGGTTAGGGTTCTGACCAACGCCTTTTGTGCTTGCGCATAGGCTATGTTCAAACAACAATAACTTTTAAAGTAGTAGACATACAGCTGTAAATTAAATGTTGTATTGTAGCTTAGATCAAACCCTATCAATCTAGTGGAAAAAATAAATGAGTTATCGGGGTTACTTTTGCAGTAATTTACAATAATTAGTTTATTTTCATTTTTTTTTAATAATTTACATGAAATTAATTATTTTTTCAAATTATGAACGTAACAACTCCCTGTTTCAAATTTTTATACGATAGACTAGAGTTTTGCGCTAGACTAGAATTTTTATACCATTAACGCCTACACTTTGGGAGATATGATTTTTTTGTGTCCAAGTAGAGAATATTTCAAGAAAAATAACAAAATGGCTGCCACATAGCTGCTAAGTAGTTTGGACTTAACTATGTAGTGTATTTGTGTATTACAATAGTTGTTCTAACAGACTAGAATATCGCTAGTCCATGACCAGACACACTGTATAGTTGCTTCCTTCCACTCATTATTTTTATTTGTTAAGACTTGAATATTATATTTTTTAATAACGAAACATTTTTTGTGGTAAAAAAAATGTATGATACGTTTTTTATAAATATAGATAATCGTGTAAGAAATTATTAATCCAAATTACTTCTCCAAATTTGAATCCATGTCCTTATGCACACCTAACTGTTAAGTCACCAAAGGTCGTTCCAGTGATTTTTCCAGCCTGTATGGTTATTTTTTTAGATAGTGATTGTTCAAGACAAACCAACATCGTATCAGAAGACAAAAAGCCCCTACAAAGATAACGATTGGCAGTCAGCTGACCACTTTATGAGGTCAATTAACTATGTGTAAGTAATTTTACCAAATATTTATAAATGTGAATGAATTAAAGTGGTCCTAGTGGGGACCACTTCCAAGAGTTGTTGGCAGATAGTCCACTCAATATACAGTTACTTTTACAAAGACGTTGTTTTATATATTATGAAATGGTCAGGCACATTATTAAATGTTTAATACTAAGATCTGGCCAAAACACATTCACCAGAAAGCTACTGTTATTGTACAGCTTTTTGTCTAATAAGAGTACTAACTATCTAATACAGCCAACATACCTACTAAATGCTAAGAATATTGGAGCTGTATATATTCTTACGAGCTGTGGGTTTTAGACAGTTAAATGAAATAATAATAATAATAATAGTTTATTTGACACAGCACACATGAACACAAATTTAAAAATTCTTAACATAAAAAGATGCGAATACAAGAGCTTATATAAAAAGAAGATGTACCTAAAATAATTAATTTATCCCAAGATTTAATTATTTAAGTAACACACAGTTGAAAAAACTCCCAACCAAAGTTCCAGAACAAGTCCGCTAATTAATTCGAACTGTCCAGTAAACTCGCCGAAGTTGTCAGAAATTAACTCCTAAATACCGTCGCAGAATATCCCAGTCGCGTGCGTAAACCACGTTCACATTAGTCCAGTAACTCGTTGTTTTCGCTTATTAAATCACTTCAATTCGCTCCACAGAACTTTATAATCGCTTTGATCGTTTCCAAATGAAATTACTCCCAAATACGCGGCCGCGCTCTTGTTTTAAAAAATTCCCGGGAGCTAAAACCTCTCAATCGCTCACGTTATAGAATCACCGCGTCGAGTCGACATAAATCTCGAACAACGTTCGTGAACCGTCTCGTTCACTCATCGCGCGCTCGTTATCTTTTTCGTCTACTTTAACCCCACTTTAATTATTAGTTTATACCTAAGCACTCTGTTTTATTACCGCGGCGCCTTTTCTGTAAGTTTTAATAAACAAACAGTTGTGCGCGTTACTTCACAGAGTCCATCGTAACAATATTATGGCTTACTTGTAAAATTATGGATAAGTTAATATTAAACTGGTAAAATCTCTTTCAGACCGCTTCAGAATACATACAAAATTCCTAAAACATTAAAAAAGATTTTACCGTATGGCCTGGATGAATCAGCTCTGGAAGGTTTAGTACTACCTCGTGAGGAATTTGAGAAATTAAGACTTGTCCTAATAGATACAAGGTATTTACACATTTGTTTCTATATTAAGCTTGTTTAATACACTAAATACCCTTGTTTCTGACTTCCATAACACAAGTGCTTTCGCTATTTAACTTGGGTTCAGTATAAAGTAGGTGATATTGTTTTTTAAATGGTGCAAAATATCCGCTCACATATCACCATATCGACGGCGAAGTGCCAATAACACCTAACTGCTAAATTCAAAATAATACACAAGCTGAAAAAAATAAACGTTTAAAATTATTTAAAAATTAGTTATTTATTTTTTGACTTGATGCGCTTGCAACTGAAAATACACTTAGGAAGGGAGGAGGGTCAATAAGGCGGGTTTTCGGCCCCTTGCATTTTTGACCTAAAAATTAATTTTTTTTTTATCTACGATATGGACTAACAAATCGATTCCACCCCAAACGGAACCACATCCAACCCCTCTCCCCCCTCCCATCCCCCTTAGAAGCAGAATAATCATATATGACTTAATACATAAAAAAATATTTTTTAGCTCAAATATAATATAAACTTTCAAAACTCTGTACTCTAATTAGCCCTGCGAAAAAAAAAAAAATTAACTTCGCCGTCGATATGATCTCCACGAGATGATTTCACGACTAATCCATAATCACATTGGTTGGAGCTGGACTCTAAAATAAATGACGTATTCAAAGTTGTTTGGTAATATAAATTGGCATATATTTATTAGTACCTATTATCTCAGTATATAGATCCAAGGATATGCATGTACACTATATGCTTTTTTCACTTAACAAATCATTTTTTTCCTGATCACTGAACGTGGTTAATGTTTTGAACTATTTTGCTATTATAGAACGATCATGGACGAAGGTATTACCAAAGCTAATTACATGATTTACTTTCATCATCTTCTGTGGTGGGAGGAGATTATTACGAAGATTAATTTGAGAGTAAGCCTTTTATAATTTGCGTATGCTAACTAAATATAGTTCAATATATGTGATAGTTTTTCTTTTCCTCAGAAATACAATATGAGTAATGTTAAAATGACAAAAGATGTTAACATTGGATATCTGCTAGAAGTTCCTGGATTAGCTGAGAAACGTCCTTCGTTAATGCGAGGTGAGTGTACGACGAAATAAAGCAGTATAAAAATAAATAAAAATATCTGTTGAAAATATGTTAGTATACATTATGCAGTTGGTACCTTGGTGCAAAAAACAAACTTTGTTACAGAAGACGATCCTACAATGTTTTTTAAGTCTATAATATTAACATGTGCGACGACCGTTTGGTGCAACGGTAGAGATCCTGCCTTTTGCATCGACGGTCCTGGGTTCGAGTCCCGGAAGGGGCAGATGTTTGAGTGATGAATACGAGCATTTGTACCTGAGTCATGGGTATATATGTATATATGTATATATACATATATCTATTAATATTACTGATTTATGTATTATATACGAGGTTATTTTATAAAAACCAACCAAATTTTTTCTAGGCATTAGATATCACTTCATTTTTGAAGAAAATGGGTAGGTAAAATTTTCACAAAAAATATTTACTAGTGTTGCCCAAATTCAGTCTTGGTCTTGCAGTCTTGGTCTTGTTCTTGCGTTTTTGCAAGACCAAGACCAAGAACAAGACCGCGTATTTTTAGCAAGACCAAGACCAAGACTGACCGTGCAAGACTTGAGCAAGAACAAGACTAAGCCTGCAAGACTCTTGCGTCTTGCAGCTAGGACTTAGCGCTATTTCACGGAGTAGTTAGGTGTAACAGTTCGGTGTATAGGTACGCTTAGGAATTCTATGAGACGCAAAAAACTGTATCAAAGAATATGAAAAACTGGATCTATGCGCATTACGACTAATACCATAAACATACCTACATAGCGAATAAAAAAATATCCATTAAAATCAAACTGAGTGCATGCATAGTTATGTTTTAACCATCGGCACTTTGATAATGCGGCATCAAAGGTTTTGTACTTACTTCTCAAAGAAATTTGCTGCTTTTCGGAAGCACATGGTTATAATACACGCGCCGGCGGCTTCTTTTGAAATCATATACAACAATCGTTGCCGCCGCGCCGAAATCACAACATTTGACACTATTTGATTGCCGCCACAGGGCGTAGGCGTAGGTATACTCATGCAAAATAATTTCGAATTTTAAGAGTACCTACAGGTGTTCCAAAGAATAAATAAGTTTCAGAGTGCTTATAATGAAAATGAATACATTATACTGATCACGCAAGTAGTATTATGATTAGAATAAAATGGTAAGGATAGGTAGTAGATGTCATAATAATTTATTCTAGTAAGTATATATTATAATATTGATTATATGGTTTTAAACTAATTACTTAGGTACTATTATTGTACATTTAGTCATTATATTTCTTAAGTTTTTACAAGAAAAAATAGCAAAAAAGTGTTCAAATATCACCCGTTTGATAAATATTGTAGCCACTTTTAAATATACTTGAAACGTGTAAAAAAATTCTACATAATTAATAAAATAATATAAAAAGCGTAGGTACTTACCTACTAATAAAATAAAAAGCCTGCGATTTATTATTAGTAAATAATCACGGCAGCCGAGAGTGTGTCTCCACTTTTGAATACATAAATCATAACCAGATCACTAGAGCCACTTCAAAAAAGAAATTTGTAATTCCTAGGGTTCAAAATTATTTTGGTGACAGAACTTTACAGAAGCGTATACCATATCTTCTTAATTCGTTGCCCGAAACTATTAGATGTGAAACGGATAAAAATAAATTTAAAAAAATATTAAAAGATTATCTGATGACTACTATTTAACACAACAATTGTATGTTTTTATTTATTTTTTTGCATTCACAATGCAATATTTCTATAAGATATAAAATACGTGTGTAAAAAACAACCACGCCTCCGAGCCCATCTGAGGGCTCGGAGGCGTGGTTGTTTTTTACACACGTATTTTATATCTTACAACAATTGTATCTTATTATTATCACCGCTAAATTTTCCTTCAGTTTGTTGTAATTCAGTCTAAATCCAATTATTGTGCACTTAACTTTACCTGATACAGTTATAGTTGTATTATATACCTACATAATTATAATTATAAGCTAAGAGACTAAAGATCCCTCAGTCAAACCGACAAGTCGGTTTTGTGGGACTAAATTGTATCTTTGTATTTTTTTTTCTTGTATATGAAATAAATAAATAAAAAAAAATAAAAAAAAAAAAAAAAAAAGTATTTACAAGCAGTGCCCGCGACTTCGCCCACGAAGAATAGTAACTTTGGAGGTATAGTGACGTTCAGGATTTATTTATTTATTTTAAAACTTCTGTCATCAAACATACAAACAAACTCTTCAGCTTTATAATATTAGTATAGATTAGTATAGATGTACGCCAAAACATTCACTTATATGTAAAGAATAGTGATTGGCACTAATTCTTTACATATATTTTATTCACGCGTCGCGTCTGTACAAGTAGGTAATAATCTGTGTTTGTACGCCGCACGCGGCATCGTTTGATTTGCGGCGGCATCCTTTTAATAGAGCCGGCACGTGGCGAGGCGGCGCGGTAGAAAGCAAGGAAACGTACTATAAACAAAGGAATTATTTTAATTCCAGTCATTTCCAATTGAGCTGTGCTTCGAGTCTAACTTAATAATTGTTTTTACTAATTCTTGTTGTTTTCTAAAAACGTATCACGTGTACAATTTAATATGAGTGACGAAGATTCAAATTATTCTAGTCCGAGTAACGAGAGTTTGAGTCACAGATCTAAAAGACCCAAAAGCAAATTTGAGGAGTTTTTCGAAATAATTCATGCATCCCAAACTGCCTTGTGTAAATTGTGCCAACATAAAAAGACTGAAATAAAAATGAAAAACAGAAACACTTCAGGCTTAAGGAAACATCTAATATCTTTCCACAAAAAGGAATCACAAATATTTCTTCCTGTTAAACCAAAATTAAGTGGAGATATCACAAGCTTTTTAGTAACCGCTGGAAGAAGTGGACAGGTAAGAATATATTTTTTTTATATGAAAACTCCAGGAACTCAAAAAAGTCTTTTTTGAACAAATGACTTTAAACTGACTTCGGAATATTTTATAGATATTGATAAAATAGTAATACATAGGTACATATTTCGCGTCATTTTTAACAATGGTCGAAATTGTCGCTACGGGAATTTTAACTCCGCGTAGCTGTTCATGCGATACTTTCAAAAACGCCATTAACTTACGTAAGTATTTTTGAGTTAGTGGTGTTTTCATCTAGGGGTGCGACATATTAAGTATGTAATTATCGTCTTAAATATTTTTATAAACACCTATATTTTCATTTGTTTTCATAATCGGCCAGTAACAACTAAGTACTTTATTTTGGTAAATTACAGTACAGTGCAACCTTAATATAACAAATGTCAATTTAACGATTTTCTCGATTTAACAACAACAAACCTCCTCCTCCTAAACGCTCAAACCTAGTATGTTTTAAATAATAACACAAGATTTATTGTTTTATTTCAGTCGGAAAACAGCAGTGACAACATCACGACAGCTACAGTTGATTGGGTAGTGAAAAAATATCTTCCCTTCTCATTTTTCGATGACGAAGCTACACAAGTATATTTTCGACGTATTTGCCCTAATATGGAGTTTCCTAAAAGGTCTACACTTAGAAGGAAAGTCAAAGAGCGATTTGAAGAGCTCCAATTTAATCTCAAGGAACGACTTCAACAATTATCATCTAAAATGTCATTTACCATTGATGGGTGGACGTCAATTGCTGGTAGGAGTTACTACGGGGTTACTATGCATTATATAGACAACGAATGGAAGTATCGATCTGTAGTTCTTGATTTTATACCATCACGCGGTCGACATACTGGGGAAGATATTGCAACGATTTTCCATGAATGTTTATTGGAATATGGCATAATTGATAAAATACAAGGTATCACGGTCGACAACGCAACTGCAAATACCAAATTTATGTATGAACTGGGCAAACAGTTGCCACACTTTGATTCAGACAATCAACATTTCCGGTGCTTTGCTCACATTTTAAACCTTGGTGTACAAGATTTATTAGAGACCTTAGCATTACACTGTGAGTCTGACACTAACGCGCAAGATCAGCAGTATGAAGACTATGCAGACGAAACTGAGGAAGATGAAGAATATGCACCAAATATTGCTGACTCGCGTACATCTGTAACAAAGTTACGCAGTATTTCCAGTAAAATAAAAAGAAGTGAGATAGTGAAGAAGAAGTTTCAGTCTGCTTGTGAAGCAGCTGGCGTGCCATCAAATCTAAATGCCATTCTTGACTGTCCAACAAGATGGAATTCCACACATGATATGATTGGATTTGGTTTAAAAGTGAGAGCGGGCATTAACATATTGTGCAGTTCTGTCACCGAATTGAATGATTTTCAAATCACAGCTAGTGAATGGCAGGTACTCGAAAAATTACATAAATTTCTAATAAACTTTAAACTTTTAAGTACAAAACTTGGTGGAGACAAATATGTTACATTACCGCTAGTCATTGTATCATTCAATCTCTTGCTAGATAAAATTGAATCCATGGTAAAACAGTTAGATGAGAAACCTAATCGATCTGAAGTGGATGAAAGGCTCATTCTAGCTTTCCAAGCAGCTCGAGACAAAATGCTTAAACATTATAAGAAGAGCAACTGGATTTATTGTACTTCTTTAATTTTAGACCCAAGGCATAAGGCTCAGACTTTTGACCTGACAATGTGGGGGAAGCAACTTAAAACAGAAAGTCTGCGCAAGTTCAATGAACTTTATGAAGAATATAAAAGTCTACACTCACTGAACAAATCTCTGGAATTGCCAAGAAAAGAAAATAAAGTATGTGATGAAGATGAAGACATTATAGACTTTGATAAACTCTATGAATGTCCCTCGACGTCATCTGGATCTTGTCTTCAAGGCTTAGTGATAGACGAGTTGGAGGAGTACCTGAGAAAACCAAGAACTGCCAGCTCGGAAGACATTTTAGATTGGTGGAGGACGCATGAGACAGAGTATCCGACTTTATCGAAGATGGCCCGTGATTTTCTCTCAATACCTGCAACTTCAGTACCTGCTGAGAGATTATTTTCTAAAGCATCATTAGTAATTAGAAAACATAGAAATAGGTTAAGTGATGAGTCAGCCAGATGGTTACTTTGTATTAATTCTTGGTCAAAAGAATTGATATAAAGTAACATAACCTAATGATAAAGCTGTTGTGTACTGTTATGTTTGATTTGTGTTGTATTTTATTTTTGATTGAAATAAATGATAAATCATAAAACTCTTTTATTAAATTTCATGCAAGTTGAGGGTTCAATCTCTTTCTAGACAGACATTGTTATTTAAAATACAGTCAAGTTATTGTAATTAATTTGTTTTTTTACATGTTTTAGCAAATGTAAGCTTATAAATCATAAATGTTTATTAAGAAACAGTTACTTCCATGGAAAACGACATATAGGTCAGTTGATTTTTCGACTTTCTTATCAAATCTTCAGTTATTTATTAATCTGATTGATCTTTACTATGGCTATGTTAATTCAAGCTCACAATGTTCCAATTCTAATACGTTTTTCTAAGATTTAAAGTAAACTTTAATAAATAGCAATAGACTAATAGGTAATTGCAAGACTTGCAAGACTCTTGCTGCAAGACCAAGACCAAGACCAAGACTGCAAGCGCAAGACCAAGACCAAGACCAAGACCAGGTGTATTGGCGCAAGACCAAGACCAAGACTGGCTAAGTCTCGTCTTGTTCTTGCATTTGGGCAACACTAATATTTACCCGAGCGAATTATGCCATCAGCTGGTTACTGGTCAAATTTACCTACAGGTCAACCTCCTCGAAATGGTTTGAATGAAACTGCGCGCGCGTTCTGCGCGTGGAGTTGCGCTTTCAATGCGCAACTTCTGTCAGCAGGGAAACTCCCGTGACGACTTGTGCTCCCGCATTTACGACGCATAAATATCTACCTAACGAAATGTATTCACACCGCAAGTATAATGAGATGGTACGGTGCTACATTTTAAATAGAGAAAGCTTCTTCATCTTCGAAATGGTGGTTTCGTAAATGCAAGAACACAGAGTTGTCAAACGGTTTTGACTGCGAATCAACGCTTACTTGACCACGGACACTTTACGACGCCGTCATACCCTCGAGGAGGTGGTGGAAGGAGACTTGCAATTGAAGTCGAAATCTTTGATTTCTTTTATGGAAATCCCAGAGCAAGTATGAATGACGCATCAAGACGCTTCGGCGCTTTTTTGTGGGGCGAAATAAAATGACGGGTTTATGTTAAGAAGGCCCAAAGCCCCGAGAACTTTAAAATAAAAATAATCTGTGCATTTGACAAAGTGAAAAATAAAGTAATATAATTAAAGACAATGTTCGTAAACGTGCAAGACTCTGTTTAGAGAGAAATCGTCTACATTTTGAAGTAAAGTGATTGTTTTCAAACTTCATGTAAGTTTATTTTGTTTGGATTTTTAATTAATTAATGAAATAATAGGTCGTCTAATCATCTACTAAAACACCGTGCGTAGCGTGATTGTGACAACAAACGTAGATCTTTTTTTTATCGTGTATACTAAAGTGCTTGACTGCTATCTCGCCTGATGGTTAGCGACGATGCGATCTAGGATGTTACGTGCTTGCCTACAAATTACCTATTCACTCGTGACTTGAAGACCCATAAAACGCTTAGTGCGACTCTTTGGATATCAACCATATAACGGTGGCGCTTATTCGTAAGTCTGGTTGGCCGATGAAAAAATGGGGACGGCGGAACAAGGCTGTGGAATTCTGCTGCACATTCTCCGAAATGTATCCTATAAGAAACGGATAGGCAGGCCATCTTCCGTCTATGTTCAAGGCTTTTCAGCTTATTATTAAAAAGATAGTTATTGCTGATGAGTTTCTTGGCCCTCCTTTCAATGGACTCAAGCGTCAGGGGTTGATATTGTGCGGAACCGTCCTAAAGATGAGAACAGTACTCTATACACGATCGAACTTGCGCATGGTAAAGATTGAGTAACTGTTCCGGCGTGAAGTACCTTCTCACCTTCGCCAAAATGCCAAATTTTTTTGAAGCTAATTGAGCCTTACTCTCAATGTAAAAAATTGAGAGTTGGTGACAATGACATGCCGAGAAGCTCAAAATGGCCTGTGATCGGCACGGATACACCTCGGATAGTAGGAGTCAAGTCGATAGGGCTCCTTTTAGCGGAGAAAAGACACGCCTGGGTCTTTGCTGGATTGAACTTTAACAGATTGGCATCGCCCTATTCGGAGACTGCATGCAGAGATAGGTTCATGTGGCTGACCATCGCTTCTCTATGACGCTGGATCTGTTTAGCACTGGCTCGTGCATCAGATATATAGCTCTCTACAACCGTGCTGTCATCTGAGTACCCCAAAATACCCGGCATGAGCAGGTCGTTAATATGAAGCAGAAAAAGTGTTGAAGAGAGTACGGAACCCTGGGGGACGCCGGCATTGATAGGCAAATAGTTCGACGAGCTACCATTAATGACAACTCGTATCGACCGATCTCTCAGCACACAAATCAGTGGAAAGTCCATATGACGGAAGCTTACTCATAACTAATAATATCATGCCATACCCTGTCAAAAGCCTTCGAAATATCAAGAGAGACGTCAAGCGTCTCACCATGCCTCTCTCTCTTAAATAACTTTGTATAGCCTTAACTTAATATTTTAGTACTGGGTCATATTAAAAGAAAAAATACGTGTTTCGTTGTTTTCTTCAAAGAATATAATATATAAATTTGGATGGTGTTTATATAATAACCATATATGTGTGTCTATCCGTTATGCTAGTATTCATAACACAAGCCTTAAAGTAGTTACTTTTACATCAATTATGTGTGTTATTTTTATTTTGCTAACATTTATTTTAATGTTAGGTTGTTTATTATTGTTTTTTTATTTATTTAAGTATTCAACTGTCAAAGTTTTATAATTTCCACTCGAAAAACAAATGCTTCAGAGTTTAGGACATTTTAAATATCCTGTTTATTAATAGCGTTTTATTTTTTATATATTAAATAGGCGATAGAGTATATATCAAACCAAAAGCTGACGAAAAAGTTATTTTTGAAAGCGTCGTAAAGGATTTGCAAGATGACAAAATTCGCCTAGCCGATTTTGACGAAAGGTAAATTAGATATTATTAAATATTACACATTTTAATTATTTATTACTTAACTTTATGAGTAGGTTACCTCGACGGCGACCTCCTTCTGAGAGGACGTCCTCTCGCAGACGGAGGCCGCATCCCCATCTAGGTGAGGGAACGTCACTCCTCCTTTAGCAGACGCCCCAATGGCGGAAGGGGTACCCATTCTGCCTGGGACTTTATACTACAGAGCAATTTTTGCATGTCTAATGCGATTTTATCGATACTGATACCAATTCTAGCGCGAGTCGGAATATGTACAGGTATTCAAAAGTAGAACTTTGGACACTTATATATATTCTTAGTCTAGCTGCGTTAGACTCGCGTGAGTATCGCATTTGCATCGATACAAGCGCGCGTCGACGTTTTAAAAAACGTGACGTGCAAAGACTAAACGTTTTCTGGATCCGGAATTAATATACCGTATCCGGGGACCGAAGTTATTTATAAAATAATCGAGTTGTTGAATGACTACGTAATTTAAATGCAAGACATTAAAATGTGTAGTCTTTTGATGCTGCTTCGTAAAAATAGTAATATGTAGACATTTTTTCTTGTATTTACACGAGCGCTAATGATTAAAAATTTAGAAAATGAACCGCGAGACTATCCCCTAAAAATGATTTATTCAAATAGACATTATTTTTGCTCAATTATTAGTTACATATTTATTTGTTACATGTATGGGTGTGAAAATGATATAAAAGATTATTAAATAAATAAATAATATTGAATACTTCACACGAATCGTCTGAATTATTAGACTTAGGAATTAATTGAGTCAAATTATGGACAATTTTTTTTTATTAAATAGTAATGAAATATGTATCCTAGTTTATTATTATTTGACCTAGCGGTGACAATCTAGGAAGATTATGCCGATCTAGTTACCCACGCTCAACAAAATTTTCTGAACTCTTTGTAAGTGCAATACACTTAATCAACTTTTTTTGGACTGACGGGGATAATCATGTCTAAATTTATGAGATCACACCGATCGGATACCCATCGATTCGAGCGGGTTCGACTGGATTAAAATAACACAAGACTGCAATCCTTACACGTATTATATTAACACAATAACATATTCCCAGAAAAAATCCTGATCTAAAGCAGTCTATAAATAAACAATTATGCCACTGAGGGGCTTTATTTAATAATTGTATGTATGTGACAGTTTCCACCAATTCTACAACGAGATGGCGGAGTTCGACGTCCGCTTCATGATGTCGCGGGTGCCTATGGAGCGGATGCATGAAGCGGTATCACGCCTCTACACATCCAAGCAAGATTGTAGGGTGTTCCCCGAGCGTAATAAGTACAGAATCACAGTGAAACCCATCGCTAGGTAAGAACACACTTACAGGACTTTAATTAACATTTTTTTCGGCTATTTTAAATGTAGACCTTGTAAGCGATTGCAATTTTTTAGATAAAAATAAGTTTTAATTATTATGCCAATTAGTTATGATATCTTAAAAAATTACGGTATACTATTATTTTTGCTGATTTTTTTCACTACTCTAGTAGAAGTAAAGTAGGCTAAAGGCGAATACAACAAACGAACGACAGTGTTTCTTAGTTTTTATTCGCAATGACGTATCATAATAGTTCCGAAATTTGGTAATGGTAATGAAATATAAAAAAGGCTATTTTTCCGAAAATTCTGGTAGTTTGGCATCCTTATTATACTTTTTGTATCTATTTAAGACCCAGTTAGTGGATTCGTAAAAAAAGTTTTCACTTATTTGTAGCTTATAAGACGAACTGACTACACAATACTACAGAGTGATAAAACAGCTACAAAATTCATATATATATATTAATAAATATTATATTTATTTGTATATCACAGTTTTTTCCAATAATAACCATATTAATTTTTAATTTAAAAAAAAACATAGTCAACCAAAATTATTTTCAGATTTTATAATGAATTAATCGAAGGAAACGTTGAACAGAGGTCTGCTGTAGAACACATAGTATCGGGTACATCTGGTTATGCACCTTACATAGTATTCGGACCTCCGGGAACTGGCAAAACTATGACCATCGTCGAGGCTATTATACAAGTAAGATCAAATGCAATGACAAAAAAGGCAATATCTTTTCTAGCTGGGTTTTATGGCTTTTTTCTTTCAGTTCCTTCCTATACTAACGTAATACACATGTAATGAACATTGATCACTTAATATCTGCGCATTACTTTTTGAAGTTCATTAAACTTGAAAGTATGCGATACATTTTCGCGTCCAAAATACCTCAGTGCCTTAAGACGAAAGTCTTTAACCAGTGTGTGTTGCCAGTGATGACTTATGGCAGTGAAACGTGGTCCTTCACTATGGGTCTTGTAAGCAGGCTCAAGGTCGCCCAGCGGGCAATGGAGAGAGCTATGCTTGGTGTTTCCCTACACGATCGAATCAGAAATGAGGAGATCCGTAGGAGAACGAAAACCGCCGACATAGCTCAAAGAATTGCGAAGCTTAAGTGGCAATGGGCAGGACACATAGCAAGGAGAACTGATGGCCGTTGGGGCGGAAAGGTTCTCGAATGGCGACCGCGTGCCGGACGACGCTCAGTGGGTAGGCCCGCTACGAGGTGGACCGACGATCTGGTCAAGGTCGCGGGAAAACGCTGGATGCGGGCAGCACAGGACCGATCGTTGTGGAGATCCTTGGGGGAGGCCTATATCCAGCAGTGGGCGTCGTACGGCTGATATGATGATGATGAAACTTGAAAGTATTTATATAAGCATACAAACTATAGACTGGAATCAATTATATATTATCAAGTATAGTTTGTAAAAAAATGTCAGTTCTAAGTGCGTAGGTACTTAGTCTGGTGCGTACCAGACAGTAAAATTGAGATCGCGCTTAGTACGGTGCATACGAGGCATATAAATCTGTTTTCTCTCATTTTATTAGTAATAAGTAATCTCTAAGATTACTTATCATCGCCTTCATTTCCTATCAAGGTTTAGGAAAATATGATAATATTAAATAGTAGACAATAATACTCGTATGAATGAGACATAAGTATCTTTCTAGTTCAATGTACTTAATATAACAAGAGCATATAGAAACTGGATATGTAAATACAGTAAATTTGGTTTTTGCAGCTTGTATTGAAAAAGGCGAAGAACCGTGTGTTAGTTTGCACGGATTCGAACATGGCTGCTGACCACATTGCCCTAATGTTACTGAAGTATAACAAACAACTCAATATTAATAACTTCATCCTTCGTGCCAACTCACAGAACAGAGAATGGTGAGGCTTAACATTAACTATCAGAGCTAACCTTACCTTCCTCGAGTCAAACGCTGACAATGGTAAAACAAGGCAGACCAAATCTACTACTTCATCATGAAATAACATAATACTGACTGCACGTACTATAAAGTACTAACTGCACTTAAAATGTTTGTCAGCGTTATTGACTCTGTTTACAAGTAATCTGCGTAGTGTTGGGAAGAACGCGAGATTTTGAACTCTTTTGAAAAATTCATTTTAGTTGAAAATGAGATGTCGAGTCCTTTTTTTGTAAAAGATAGGACTCGTAAATTGCCGCAATACGACATTAAAGCTCAAGTCTTTTGAATTGAAAAAAAAATAAGACTCCAGTTCTTAGCTCAATCTTAAGTGTTTTAGAAGTTTGTTTGATTTGGGTCAAATATGAAAAAAACAAAACATTCAAAAGAATCTATCGAAATGTTTTCAGACAATTTGTATGTCTAATCTTTACCCTGGTATCCATAACACTAGCATAACAGTGCTTACATTGGACAAGGCTGATTGGTGTGAATGTGAGAAATATTATTATTAATAATTTATTATTTGGAAGAAATTGACCTACCAAAGTTCACTTGTTTTATTGAAATTACAACCGAGTAAAGGTTATTAAAAACACTCGAGCTACTTTTACGAATTTTTGTTCTCTTATGAAAACTCAGTTTCATGAGTAGTTTCCCATTTTAGGGCTTGTTAGGACTTGAGTTTACGAGTAAATTCAAGACGCATTTAAGTCAAGAGTTCAAGAGCTGTGTCCTTAGATCAGGAATAAGAACTCGAGTCCTGACCAACACTTATAATATTTAGAAATTGTCAACAGTGTAATCGAATTTGCTGCAAATTCTTGGGGCCCTATTTTTAAGCGCTTGAGGTTCTCGTGTGGTGTAAGAAATAAAAAAGACGGCGCATTTCTTTGTATGCGCGACGGGTTCGTGTATTTAAGAAATAGGGCTCCTGGACTTGACAGTGCTAAATAATTATATTTGCAAAATGTTTGGATTCTTATTATTATATTTTTTGAGCTTACTTTGTTGGATATCTATATATAAATAAACAATAATAAAAATATATATAAATTTGAATAATTTATTAATTAATAATATTGATCCAGGAATGTGATGCCGGCTGCATTGCATGCTATTTCAAATGGCACGAGCTTCGAGAATTTCCATTCAGTCAACAACCATGAAGTCTCGTCCTACAGGATCGTGGTCACCACGCTCTCGCATGCCGCTAAATATGCATCGTAAGAATATTTTATATAAACAACAGTGAAATATCTGTACAATATCTGTACCAGTGAAAGAAAGCAACGTGTGAGTTTCAATAAAAAGGAATCTACGCAATCGAGACGTACCTAAAATTAATTTTGACATTACAGGTTTGAAACAATTTACTAATAATCAGTGAGAAAACAAAATCATGCTTGACAGTCACATAAATTGACAACCTTATATTGGTAAAGTGTTTACAAAAGGAAAGCATTACACAGGGTTAGCCAAAAATACCGGAACACCTAAATAACTTTTGAACCGTAAACATTTTCAAACAAAAGTTTCTTAGATGGAAACAAGCTATCGTTTAAAAATATTTGGAAAATACGGGGTGCTCATTTTATTATGGAAACATGGTTACCAGTAATTTTTTAAATAAAACACCCTAATATACTCCTGTACTTCATACATACTCGTTTATTAAGTCAAAGGATAAATTAATTTCAAAATAAAAAATACAGTAGGCTTAAAGATGGAAGTTGATCTATTTATATCTAAAAGAAATAATTTATACAAAATATATTTAAAATTAATCTAAGAATCAAAAAATGTAATAATAGACTTGTTGTTGTATTTAAAAAAATGATTGGTTACCCTGTTTTCATAATAAAGTTAACACCCTGTATTTTTAAAAATATTTTTAAACGATAGCTTGTTTACATCACACGGCAAAAGCACATCCATCTACCAATAAATTAAAATTTTCTCAATATCCCATTTTTGTTAAAATGCTAGTTTGCTTATGAGGTTAAGGTTTGATAATTTCCCTTAGAACAAGGAGTCAACAAGTCCACAAGCTGCAGATGAGCCACTTATTTATAGACGAGGCGGCGCAAGCGTCGGAACCAGCGGCGCTGATTCCTATAACCGGTCTTCTGATGTCTGGTGGCCGTTTAGTGCTGGCCGGCGATCCGCGTCAGCTGGGTCCTGTCTGCATGTCCCATGAGGCCGACAAACGTGGGCTTGGTGAGCATATTTAATCATAAAAATGGAGCTCGTAACTCCTAGGCGACATTTTATTTTATTTGGAAAACAGTATGTTACAATCTCAAATTTTAACTAAGTACCAGTTATATGTTTTTACATGCCATAAACTACACGCTAGCTCATTAGGGTAATTAGGAGATAAAAACAAAATCACAATGAAAGATTACTGCAATGCAATGATACCAATGGTCAGATAAGGGTTTTTTTTAATTGAACTAGGGCTAAAATTAATTATTTCCAGATTTGGACAGTCAGTCAGCTGATTGTTGTCTATGGTGGCTAAGACTTAGAGGAACGGCAAAGATTATTTGATATCTCACCGATCTGTTAGGAACTCGTAATTGGAACTTTGGAAGTAGGAAGTGATGTCTGCAACATTTCTTTTGACATGCGTCCTTATTTAGATATCAGTTTTGAAGCACTAATTTATATGTAATATATATATTATTTTGACAACGACGACTGTTTGGTGCAACGGTAGCGATCCTGCCTTTCGCACCGACGGTCCTGGGTTCGAATCCCGGAAGGGGCAAATGTTTGTATATGTTTCTATGAATATTACTTATTTATGTATGATATATGTATGTCTATCCGTTACCCTAGTATTCATAACACAAGCCTTAAAAGTGCTTAGTTTGGGCTAGGTTAATTGGTGTAAATGTTGGAAATATTTATTTATTATTATTATTATTTCAATCAGCTCCTATATTGTGCGGCATTTGAGATCTTTATCATTTGTATTAACTTCTACCGTAATATAGAAGGCTCATTAAATCGTTGGCTCCAGCTGCATAAATAAATTGTTATCAATCACCAGCTCGAGTGGTTTGCACCTGCTTAATTTAGGCATTGCAATCCGGCTTTATTTTTAATCTAGCCGGATTCCCATAGATCGGACCGAAACCGGACGGGTTTCAACCGGATTGATAAAATGGAGATGATTGGCCCTATTCAATCCAAAATGAACTGTTAATGAGTTTGATTGAGTGTATTGTATCTTTAAAAGAAACAACTGTTAATTTTTTTTTTTGGATCATTGCAAAACAGAAATGGAGACCTTACACCTGGTTATGGCTGGCTATACATTGTTACCAATCATTGAACTTATGAGCCAAGCTAGATCAAAACCAGAAAGAATTTCTGTGACAAATTCTAGATTGTCTGCTTACATTAGTTGCGTTCCCTCAAATTTTTTATGGTGTTTCTATCAATAGAAAGAAACTGCGCATCAGTAGTTATAATACTCATTTTTATGGTGATTAGGTCATTAGTAATATTAGGTAGTGATCAGGTACCTTAATACAATCCACAAAAGTGGTTTATGTTTGTCTTCTTTATTGCCGCAGGAAAATCTCTTTTACAACGGTTAAAAGAGACCTATGAAAACTTGTATGAAGATGACCCCCATTACATTACTATGCTCGTTAAAAACTTTCGATCGGACCCCGACATCTTGAAGCTACCGAACTCGCTGTTTTATGGGGATAATCTGCAGGTACATATGTTATGTTATAAATTTGATCATAGTGCATATCTTTTCTTCGAGATAAAAAGAGACAAGACGCCACCTAACTTGAGAAAGATTATTAAATTTTCGAATACATTAAATGCGTGTTTTAATAAGCGATTCAATATTTTCTTTAAAAAGAGCCAACGTTGTGGTTTACAATACTGAAACATCTTAATGCTACCAAATACAAGTTTTATTTTAATAAATTATGCTTGTGATTCCGTTTTAGGCCTTTGCTAAGCCGGATCCTCTAAGTAAAAAGAGTATTTTAGGTCTGCCAGGGGGCGAAAAAGCCATTGTTTTTCACGCTGTGCATTCTATGGAGCAACGTATGGGTAAAGCTCCGAGGTAAGTTTGATTTAGTTTTATATTTATTTTTTAGTCATAAGAGGGACTATGCATTCCATTATCGAAATAATTCACTAGAGAAAGATACAAATTACACATATTATATTGTAATTTTGTTTTTTCTACTTCAATAGCAGTTGGTCGGCACATAGCGTCATTTAATTCTGTAATTAGGGAAACTTGGTCATATCTCATGAGTCTTGTAATTCTTCAATTTTTATGAGTAACAATTTGTTATTTAATTAAATCAACGAAAAAAATGGAGAAATATATAACACTTTGACTTTGCCAACTGATACCGTTATTTTTTTTTGTAACGTCTTATATACTTTTATATAACGTCTATAGCATTATAAGTGTTGCAATTTGTGGAGAGGATTAAAAGGAAGGTTATAACTGAATAAAATCCTGGCTGAACCACTGCCTGATGCAGCCAAGAAACTTTGTTATTGATAATAATTAAGTAGTTAAATGTAAATAATACAGAATAATGATTATGATAGGACTGACATGTCTTCTTAAGATAAAAGTCCTTAAAGAAAAAAAAAACTCTAAGATTGGATAAAATCACATTGTGATACAATGTTTAAGAAAGGTTGTATTTCTCATCATCCCAAACACACACACAATCACACACACACACACACACACACACACACACACACACACACACACACACACAAACACACACACACACACACACACACACAAACACACACACACACACACACACACACACACACACACACACCCACACACACCTATTTAGGTAAAATTTACCAAATATTCTTATAGTATATTATCATTGACGTTTATTCTTGACTATCTTAAGAAAGTTTTTCTATAAGGAAATTTTAATGCAAATGTTTTTTTTTTTAAATAACGTGCCTTCTTGCAGTTATTTTAATGAGAGAGAGCTGGAAATGTTAAAGAGGTACATTAAGGCTTTGATCGGTAACCACGCTGTGCTCCAAGAAGATATTGGTATCATTGCTCCATATATCCGACAGGTGAATACACTTCTTGCATTTGTTTAATACTACTATTTTATTAGGTAGCTTAACGTTTATCTTTTTCTCATAAAAGAGGTACTGGTTTAAGATGATATTATAATAACATCATCTTATTATAGATACTAGCTAACCCGGCCACGCGTTGCTAGTATAACCAAGCCACGCGTAGCTATGGTAACGTTAATTGATTATAAAAACTGTTATTCTTAGGCTTATGGTAACTACATATGGTAACAAACCCACAAAGTCCTTCTTTTATATAGTAGAGATATAAGGAGAATGAGGAGTCATAAAATAAAACAAGACTGCAACTTATTTCATATTTTGTTTTGAAACAATTATTTCCCAAATATAATAATAATGCTATTTGCCTTTAATTCTGTGAGTTAATAACTTAGGAAAGAAAAACCCGTTATTATAAAATTTTGTAACTGTATTTGAAATTATTCAAATTTACACTATTAGAGTTTAAAAAATATATATATATATACAGTGAGGTGCATAACTGAGTCAATGTTGTGACATTTTATATTATATAAAATATTATCGCATTTATTAAAATCTTTTCAAATCATATGTATTATTATTTAAAACTGTAATTCACTAGCTCCTTAACACATATAATTAATATCCAGTATCTACGTTTTAAAACTTTAATATAACTAATTTTGATTGACTCACTTTTGCACCGTATTTACAAACGTCTTTGCGCTCAAGTATAAATTTGTTGAAACTTGCTGAAACTTGTCGGGATTATACTGTAAATGAACAATTTCGCTTTGTGTATTACTCAGCCTAATTCGGTACAACACAGTGAACGGCTTAATTTAATACGTTTATTTTCGATACAATCATGAAACCGATTGCAAAAAATATTAAAGAATCTGTTAAACAGTTGCTTAAAAATGGAAAATCGACAAGATACATTGCTCAAAAATTAAAGATAAGTGAATCAGCAATACAAAGAATTAGAGCCAAATGTAAATTTCCTATATCGGCTAATGTTTGTGGTCGCACTAAAAAATTATCAGATAAAGACGTGAGAAAAATTACTCACTATTTAAGATCTAGTGAGGAGTCTTCAGGTTCTGAAGCGGCGGCGCTTTTAAGGCGCGATACTGGCACGCCAGTGAGTAAGCGAACTGTTCGTCGGAAATTACACAAAGCAAATATGCGAGCTTTCGAGAAGAAAAAAAAACTCTTCTTACTGAAAAAAATAGAAAAAGAAATAGAGCTAGAGAAAATTTTGCAAAACAATATACACATACATACATACATATATAGATGATTGGATTAGGGTTGATTTTCGTCTCATCTGACGAAATAACCCTAATCCAATGATCTTCAGTCCAGTTAATAAATTGTTTTGCAAAATTTTCTCTAGCTCTATTTTTTGGGTAAGAAGAGTTTTTTCTTCTTCTCGAAAGCTCTCATATTTGCTTTGTGTAATTCCCGACGAACAGTTCGCTTACTCACTGACATGCCAGTATCGCGCCTTAAAAGCGCCGCCGCTTCAGAAGCTGAAGACTCCTCACTAGATCTTAAATAGTAAATAATTTTTCTCACGTCTCTATATGATAATTTTTTAGTGCGACCATAAACATTAGCCGATATAGAAAATTAACACTTGGCTCTAATTCTTTGTATTGCTGATTGACTTATCTTTCATTTTTGAGCAATGTATCTTGTCGATTTTCCATTTTTAAGCAACTGTTTAACAGATTCTTTAATATTTTTTGCAATCGGTTTCATGATTGTATCGAAAAGAAATGTATTAAGTTAAGCCATTCACTGTGCTGTATCGAATTAGGCTGAGTAATACACAAAGCGAAACTGTTCATTTACAGTATAATCCCGACAAGTTTCAGCAAGTTTCAACAAATTTATACTTGAGCGCAAAGACGTTTGTAAATACGGTGCAAAAGTGAGTCAATCAATATTAGTTATATTAAAGTTTTAAAACGTAGATACTGGATATTAATTATATGTGTTAAGTAACTAGTAAATAACAGTTTTAAAAAATAATACATATGATTTGAAAAGATTTTAATAAATGCGATTATATTTAATATAATATAAAATGTCACAATATTGACTCAGTTATGCACCTCACTGTATAATCTATAAAACGGTTCTCATAATTTTATTTCAATCCGCGTCTCTGAAATGCGAATTTTGCCTAAGAGCGTTTTAACAGATAAGACGTACTTTATTGTCAGGACAAGTGTTACCAAGCGTCCGGATAAAGCCGGACACAGTCAGGCTTTTTTACCTTTTTTACCTTTATCATGTGGTTTGTAATTATTGTAACTTATCTTCTTATAAATATTGAATGATTAATAAAAAGGAATTAAATTAAATTTAATTAAATTCAATTTGTTGTAGATTTTGCGGGAACTTATTAAAAAATTGTTTTACTTAAAAACATAGTGTTAGAGTAAGCTTAAAGCTTACAAGCTATAAGCTTGTCCGGATAAGCTGACTGGTTTGTTCGGCTTTTCAGTCTTAAAACTTGGCAGCCCTTGTCAGGACAGTACGTAGCCGAGCCTATGTATTGCCAATACACGAAAAACAACTATTTCAATACGATTTCTGTACTGATTGCATAAATGCATAATCATTAATCGTAGTATTTTATATTTTATTTCAAGAAAAAGTATAACAATTATTTTATGTATTTGTGGTTTCCTAACGTTGCATTTTATCTCGTAAAAATGCCTAAAAAATTACCGATATAAATAGGTAAAACTGAATGTTCTAATTTTTCTTTTAAGATATTTCAAGATTTTAAATATTATGTTTTTATAGGTATACAAGATGAAAGCTTGGCTAATGGAGCAAAATCTTGATAAGATAGAAGTGGGGACCGTAGAGGCGTTCCAGGGTAAGGAGAAACGCGTCATCCTTGTGTCTACCGTACGAGCTAACTGCAAGCTCTTGGATTATGACGCGAAATACGGGCTAGGATTTTTAGTCGATGATAAGGTAAGAACAATTTGTCTTTTGATTAGATCGTGTTTCGAGATGAAATCATGCGTACGAAACATTTTGGTAATATTGTCTTTTGTTCCAAAAATTGTATATTCTTTGCAATGTCACTTCGCAAGACGTTTATGTGAAAGAAGATTGTAAAAGGTATAAAGGTTGCTGTAGATATATCCAAGAAAAACGCTGTGAAAAATCGCTTTACTGGACATTCTCCAGCGACACACTAAGAGTGCCCCAGATGATCCATTATTAGAATACCAAAAAATAGTTTATTTAGCCATAGATAATATTGATATAAAGAAGAAAAATTTTCTTCTTCTTACAGTTAATAGTAATATATCTTATAATTCCTTTACGATCAGCTTAGCCCAATTAAAGTACTGTGAGGCTCTACAATACTAGGGTAATGCATAGACAGACATATTATGAAATATTAATGACTCGGATACAAATGCATCCATCATTCTACAAACAATCATGTGCCCCTACCTGGACTTAAACCTGGGACTGTTTGCCTTCGCAGTGATCCTAAATCACTTCCGCTCGAACAAACAGAAATTCGTAGCGAGTAAGCATTTTCTATAAACTTTCTAGTTTTGGCGCTTAGCTCACTAAGTTTGTTTGTTTTTTTTTTATGTTGCACTAGATTACTAGATTATTACTTCATAAAGAGCACCCATCGTGCTCCGATTACTCACTGTTAATTAAAAAAAATAATACATTTTCAGCGGTTCAACGTAGCTTTAACTCGAGCTAAGGCGAAAATCATTATAGTGGGTAATCCTTCCTGCCTGACCAGAGACGTGAAGTGGCGTCAATATATGAACTTATGCCACGAATTTGACACCTACTTTGGACAGGCCACGCAGCAGCTCGAGAGAAACTCAACATTACTCATCGATATTGCCCGAACTAAGTTTGATAAATGTCGTTTAACAGACGAACTCAAAGCCATTAAAAACAAAAAAAAGAAAAATAAGTAGTGTAATTTTCATATGACAATGCAGCATCTATTTAAGACTACATATTTGTTTTGCTAGTACCTAATGCATTGATTACACACGATTTTCGCAACAGTTAAACGTATTTGTTGTGAAAATCATACTAAAGAATTATATTGTTCTCCTTTGCGATACATAAAAATTTAGTGGACTGTTCCCAATCGTGAGTAGTCGATGTCGCAATACTTAAAATTTAAGTGCATTTATAATTTAGGACCACTTTGAGCACTCGCTAAGGTGTTTTAAATTTTACGTTATTTTTTTAAACACAATAGGATTTAGTTTGATTACTAGATTATTCGTAAAAAAGTAAATTTATATTGATAAAAATGAAAATGTTACATATTAAACAAGTACAATTTCTTACAAGCCTGAAGTTAGTTGACTCTGAGGTTCAGGTAAGCAAATCTTAAAATATAGTTGTTAAACATTTATTATTGATTGTTTAGAGTTTAAGTATGTTTAAATACTTCAAAGTAAGTAAATAAGGAACTCTATTGTTTTAGTATATTAATTTACCTACTATATAATAAACTTATATAGTCCTTTGTATGTTAAATATATTTTCATAATATGAGTATTATAGTTAATAGAAGTGACTATTATGATTGTGATAATATTATAAGCCTATTTTTATGAGAAATCACAAAATATGATAATTATTTAATCAATGTTAACTGTTTTGAAATATGGGTATGTATAGTAATATAAGTTATATTCGGGATTTCTACCATGTACCTTGTTTTTGTTTTTATTGAATTTCCGAAAAAAAAAGGTACATGGTAGAAATACCGAATATAACATTATATTACTATACATGAAAGTTTAAAACAATATATGGGTATGTAGTTATGTTTTGTTAAATAAAAAGTTGCCAATTAAGTTTTAAAGGTGACAGGAGTGCGATGTGTTCATACAAGAAACAGATGCTCATATGATTGTAATGGCTGCTATATTCACAGTGGTCATAAAGTTTGACGCAAGCTGTAATTGCTAAAGTAATTTACAATAATATAGTTTTATAATACTTATACATACTATTTTTGATACAATAAAAAGTATTAATTAATATAATTTCGTCTTAATTCTATGTATATAGTCAAGCGCGAGTCAATTATTTCTATATCCTACAGACTGAATTATACAGGGATCTATATATTGTATTGATCGATATTATGGTAATTATCCTTACTATTATAAGGCTACAGACGATAGATTTACAGGTGCCGTGCTTAATTGCTGTTATAAGTTTTCCTGTGTGTCCTTAGTCAATAACGTCTTGTTTCGCAAAACTCAAAAAACGTTGCCATATGGTGGATTTGGTGACACGGCCGCTCCTGCGCCAAAAGTGGTAGCCCCATCGGATGGTCAGGAAAAACACCAACTCTGACACAGTTACGAGGGAAATACTAACCAGCAGCTTAGCTTGACAGCTTATCTTGGCTGAAATACAGAAACTACTTGTGAACACAACGCAAAAGCATAATATTATCTGCTGGGGAGATAGACCACTGAGTGGATCGATAATTTGGTGAAACGTAACCTTCACCAAATTATCGGAAGCGGATGAGTGCAAATTTCTAACATCGCTCCTTGTACTGCTCTAAATAGGAGGCCTTTTACAGCAGTGGACTTCTAACGTCTGATGGTTATGACGAATAAAATAACTCTCCTAGTAAAAATTATAGCGTTAAATTCTAGTTTGGTAGATAGTTTATAGAACAGTCTGTAGTATTACAGAAGTAAGTTCCGTTTAAGTTCAATAACTTATAACGAAAAAGGTAAAGTTGGGTTTTTTGAGATTAATGATGTAACGCATTATGTCTGGTCTCGTCTGGTAATAGTTAATACTACATCATCCTAAGAGTTTCTCATTTGGTTAGTTGGGCTTGAATGGATTGTAACTTATATTAAATAGTTTGTAGACTTACCGAACGCCTCAAACCAGCGGATATTGACTTCAACGTTGTATTCTATGTGATGAATAGAATTGTAGTAGAATCGGAGGACCGTCATGTTATCCAATGATACACCAGAGCTATGAAAATGTGTTTCAAGTTAATCAAATAAATTTACGTTCGCATAATTTGTTGATACAGTTCAGACTGCACGTTTTGGCAGCGCTAAACGTAATGTAATACATAGTCTCGTGTTTCATGTACGAATGTAGATTTACAATACATAAGACCCCGCATTTAGGCTTATCACTGGCCAGTTCCCTTACGTGCCTACGAATCCTAACTTGCGTTTCACACAGCGGTCAGTGGCAAGTTTAACATCTAGTTAACACCACGTGGGGCGCCAAACAAAAATATTGACATTTAACATTTATAAAAGCAGAATAAAAATAATCCGAATTGTTCCTTTACAATCTTCCGTATATATAAAAGACAACCGTTACTGACTGACTAATCTACCAACGCACAGCTCAAACCACTGAACGGATTGCATTGAAATTTGGCACACACATAGCTATTATAATGTAGGCGTGAGCTAAGATAGAATTTTATAAAACTCATCCCCTCAAGGGGTAAAACGGAGGTCAAAGATTGTATGGGGCAAAAAGATCGTGAGGTTACTGTTTTTAAGATTTTGGGGCATTTTGGTTACGAAAATAATATCTGTTTTTAAATTTCAACAAGGCAGACATGAAATATCAAGAATTATCATCATCATCATTATAATAAATTACCTAGTAGTGTGTCCGCGGTAGGTACTGGCCCACATTTTTTGCAAAAAGCATTACTCGGGTAAAAAAAGTACCCAAGATTCTAATTGTGACCTTAAGCAATAAAACAATTTTTTTTTATCGAAATCGGTTTAGCCGTTTTTCTGTGATGCGCGTTTAAACAAAAAAATACAAACACGCAAACAACATTATATGAAGACATTAGTGTCATTTTCAAGGTTTACATAATTTTGAAATATAGGATTGAGGATATAAAAATGACAATTTCAAGTTCAAATCCACACCGATGATGGCGCTGGTAGTATTTTAAAACGGGCTAAGTTTGTGTTTTTGAAACCATATGTTCGTTCAAATCGTTGGTGTTCGATACAAATCGACTTTACTCATTGTTTCGGATTTAATTCTTTCTTAAAATTTCATTCTTAATTTTCTCTTTCTTTTATAAACTTACGAAAATATGTTACTCGAAAGTTTCTTCGGATAGTAGTGGTTTGTATGGAACGGTATAGTAGTATGCCACTCTCGCGCACAGTCAGGCACGCAGTGCAGGCAGTTCTGGGAGTCCTGACGCTCTTTATCAAGGCCCCTCGCCTCACTACTCTCTCCTGGGTAATAGTATAAAAGTTTTTCTGAAATTGGCGAAATACAAATGAGTTATAATGGGGTAGAATAAACATTCGGAATTTAAATATTTTTATTAAGTGCCTATAAGTTCTCTGTATTAAGTAACTACTTTGATGTAGAAATTACGATATAAACTTTATTTTTTATATATACTATTATATAATATATACCACACTCGGGAGCAAAAGTATGGAATCACCCTCTTGTGATTTGTTCCGCGCGATCTTAATAACTAAATGACTAATGAAAAATATTAGAAATGGTACCATTTTAAAGGTTATATTGTAATTCAATCTCATTACAATCACACCCATATTTTAGGT
Organism: Calamotropha paludella; assembly: GCA_927399485.1. Lineage (NCBI taxonomy): Eukaryota > Metazoa > Arthropoda > Insecta > Lepidoptera > Crambidae > Calamotropha > Calamotropha paludella. The sequence continues at coordinate 8,087,073 of OV656820.1, forward strand.
GTTGTTCTGGTTTAAGTGAAGGTGTATATGACATACCTACACATCTCTATTTCCGGCGAGTAGTGTCATTTATTCCCTTTCAAAACACATGGTAGCAAATTTTTTTATCAGTCGGCTGTTATTTGTTAACCGGTACATATCTCCGCTTTATTTTACCTTTGACATTGGACGATAAAGATACTGCATTTACAGAATCAGTGCAAATTGTCGCCTTACTGCAATAAGGGCCTAGCGAGCGAACTGTGATATAAGCCAGTCTCGAAATTTTATAGAAGGGAAAATGATTTAATTTTGTGAAAAAACGAATCTGCTAAGAAATAAGATAAACTGTTATTAGGCTCTTTTACAGTAGTGGAAGACTTAGATTCTTGTTTATATTTTGTAATTTAAAACAGAATGTACCTATCTAAGGCGCCTTTTAGGAATATAGTTAGGTAAATGAAATAAAAAAAGAGAAAAAGAAATTGTGAGTGTGTTACAATTAACAAAGTAACTCAATAACTAAACCATTTATTTATTTATTGAAAATGATTCACCAACAACATACCTCTAAACATTGAATTATTAACATACAAACATGACTAGACTAAAAGACATGCCTTTATAGGTGAATACAGCTTTTTCCGTTCATTTAATCGTTAACTAAACAATAGATATTTTTAACATAACTTACTATAAAACAATATAAATTATTATTAAACATTATTAAATATTACTATTGAACATTATTAAATATTATTATTATTATAATCATGATCCAACATTGTTAAACAAAATTATAACAGAGATCTCCATTAAATTTTGCCACACACAACCGCTTAAATGCGCATTCAGAAAGATGAAATATGTCGATATTGCTATTCTCAATTTCGTTGTAAGTACGCATGCACCGGTACAATGGAGCGCACTGACCAAGATTGGTTCTACAGTGAGGCAATCTGAAGCTATTCGATATGGGATGTCTTGGGATATGATATGGGACAAAGAGACTTAACTGTTGAAGTAGATTTGGGCAACTTAACTTGCCGTGGATAAGCTTATATAGTGTTACGAGATCCAAAAGTATATATAATTTCATAAAAGCGATGTATTTTTTTATCAATTAGCCCCTGTTATGTGGTGGTGGAACACTAACAAAATTAATTATGGCTAGTATATATCCTATGACCATAACCTATCTATATATCAAATTATTTATATTTATCCATAACACAAGCCTTACAATGCTAACTTTGGGCTAGGATAATTAGTGTGATTGGAACAATATTATATTATTTTTATAACCTTTAAAATGGTATCATTTTTGTAAATCTTCATTAGTTATTTAGTTCTTAAGATCGCTCGGAACAAATCACAAGAGTGTTATTCCATACATTTGCTCGCGAGTGTATAAACTTATTAATTTATCATTGAGTTTGACTTAAATTTTATTATTGAAAAAATTTCCTAACCAATAATTGATCCCAGGGCAGGGCAGGATCGGAGTACTTGCTTCGCGGAGTTTTTTCTAATTGACATGCTATAAATAAAATGACGCACCAATACCCATATATTTATTGAAAGCTCACCCCTGTGTTTAGTCAGGCACGTAAGATGCTCAGGAGTACAGGTTGTATCTGTGGCGTTAGGCATCAGTGTAAACGGCAGGCAATTGCAAAGAGCGGCAATGGTGCGCCTCCGGCATTCCATCAGGCACCACGTGTAGCTGCTGAATTCATTGCGGGATGGACCATCCAACTGCCTAAGATGGCAGCGCCTCTAACAAGATACTCTTTGTTAATATTCAAATGAATACACTACAAACAATATATTTATTTTGCAGTACTTTAAAAAAAAACAAATATTCTTAGATTGGGCTCCTTTTGATTTATAGTTAGCCGTTGAACAGCGTGACAATCATTATACTAAAATGCGAATTTTCGTCAGATACTATTTTTAAAATTATTGACATATTTTTAATCTCCTATAATTTTGTGTATATTTCTTTGAATAGTTTCGTAATCAAACAAATACCGTCGGTATCGACTGAATGACAGTTAAGTCATGATTTCCTTGAGTGAGGGTGCAGGATACGTACCCATTTCTCGCTGTATTCGCGTAGAGAGTGAGATGGGTGCTGCACATATGCTTGGAGCGGGAAGTATACTGACTCGTTTCTATTAACGGGGAGCAAGCGCACCAGACCGGTCTCAAGCAGCGGGTACTGTGTTCCTTCGAACATCAAAACCTAAAAACAATGCTGCAGTATACGTATAATGAGGATAACATTTAATAGCATAAGTCATAGAACTTGGCAGTATAAAATATAGAGTAGGTATTTATGTAATCAAAATTTTATTTATTTCTTATCCACTTGTCAGTCCGCTACCGAGCGTCCCACCCCTCAATTGTGAAAAAAAAATGTCGGACTCTTAGATAAAAATACTATTTTCTCGCTAAATAATGAAGCTAGGACCAAACAAAACAAAATACTACCGTAAAGCTGATTAAATAAAGAATCTATCACAGAATATTTGGATTTCTGTAATTCAAAAATTGATCGTTATTTAAAAACAAACAGCGGGCCACGCGGAAATTTGAATATGGTAGCAATTGTTACCAGGGGCTGACGAGGGGTGTTGGCTATTTATGCATTTCAAGTTTTTTGTTACATTGAGTTTACATTTAAGTTATTGTAAAGATATGCTGCTGACTCACATCAAACCCGTCTATGGGTCGCCGGGAGACGGCCGCATCGTTAGGGTTTTCAGTTACAACCACAACTAACCCATAATGTTGCCCCAATAACCTTAGGGTCTGTGAATGTTCCCGGACATCTGCGGGACTGCAAGCCGGAGTATTTAACAATTAGAATTCATTAACAATAGAAAATAATTTGCTTTAGCAAGTAAACCAGTGTGCATTTTATATTTTGCTTCATTCATGTGCCTATTTCATATTACAATAAATTACTTCTGAGAAACACAACAAAGAAATGATTTCTCAATCGAAATTATTATAAACTGTAAATCGTTCTAAATTATATGACCTCTACTGTATGTTGTTCACACGTATCGTCCCAAGACTGCGTAAGAGTAGTTGGTAAAAGAAAACGATTAAAAATATTAAACAAGTCAAATAGCCTATATTAATTCATTTTTTTAACCTGTGAAATTCGAATAAAGACAGACTCGCGTTTACCAATTACTCTTACCACTTTGAGCCGAAAGAGTTTCACTAACTGATATCTGGAGTTGAAAACGCAGCAGAACCCAAGAGGTGTGACTCTCTCAGTGAAAAGCCTTCCGCATTCGATTGTGTGACCGCGCCATGCGCAACGCCGTAGCATGTTCTTGCACCGAGGTGAGAACTGTCGGAAATTATTAACAATAATATCTTCTGAATTTGAATGACTTTTAAATGACTAAATTTTCGACGAGTGGTCATAAGTCTCGGTAGCTCAATTGGGAGAGCAGTGGATCCGCCTGAGCATAACTTGTAAGCCGAGTCGTTTATTTTTGTCTTTTTTTTATTGAATGACTAATAATCTAGGGAGTATAAAGAATCAAATATCTACGTTTTGTTCTCTTTGCGTTAGTTCGTCGAATAGAATTTTCCCTCGTTGTTCTCTACTTCTCTTGGTGTCTGTTTGTCTGTCTGTAACGTACTAATCTTGAAACTCAATTGTCACTCATTTCCCGACTAGCAAGAGCTCTGAAACTTTAAACATAGCTCAGAACTCGGATGACAATATATGATTATACCTATACTTTCCGACATGATTCAATCACAATTTCAGAGAATATTTACAAAATTTAATTTCAATTTGAAAAAAATTAGTTCCGAAAAAAATCACAGATGGCGCTAAAATCGAGGCAACAAATGTTGCATAATGACATACTAACTGCTACTTGACATTTTAGATCGAGCAATTGGAAATCATACACATCTTTTTATTTGGCCTGAAAAACGAGGGTATTTAAAAAAAAAAAAATGTAAATTATTTGGGTAATTTAAGAACCAAAAATCATAGTTTTAGAATAAAGAATTAATTACCTTGTACATAACATTAGTTACGTTGAAATTGGGGTCCATGTCGAAAACGAAACGCATGAATTCCATATCGGGTTCCGGCCAGTTCAGAGTTATCAAATTTCCAAACTTCTTTAAGTTATTTTTTACCATAAAGTAACTGTAGGTGCTATTGGTATTTTTTTTTGAAGTTCTGAAAAATAATATTTTTTGTCTGTCCAGGAAAACATTGTATAATTCGATGTTTGTTTTAAAATATTAAAAAGACTATTGTCGTCATTAACAGAATTTATGTTAGTAATGGTTTCAGATAACTTCAATCAAAAAGTTGACCATCAGAATAAGAGTCAGCTGATGAAGATTATAGATGTATTCAGCACATACTATCTTTCTGAGCGGCATCGAGCGATCTATTACCTGACCTTTGTATTGTATTTAATGATTTTTCTCATAATCACCGTGTTATCGGTTTCTTAACAGAATGAAAGTATTGTGTTTGTCACCTTTTGCACCCGAATTTATCATTCATGGTCGACACTCGAGATCAGTCTACCCTAATCGCGTCATGGAGTAGAATGTTCTCGAGTAAAATGTTAAAAATAACACTAACTATATAAGTACGATCACTACGTAAGTACTATAGAGCCTTACGATCATTATTATGAAGAAAAAACATAAAGTCACTGAACGTATTTTTTTTATTTTAAGGTTAGGTTAGGTAGGATATACCCGTGGTTGTCAATACACATTCTCATAGTAGATAGATCAAAATTTTAAATGTCATGACACTTACAAGAAATCGGTATAGGCATTAAGCGCCCTGTGGCTGATGATGGAGTTACTACAGACGGCGATGGCCGGAAAATTTACTACTGAATTCCGGTCTTTATTTCGAAGGTTGATTTGCAGTGGGGGGCGGTTCTGAAACTCCATGCTCATGTATGTCATGACTGACGATCCCCACGCTATCAAGCCTAATATCAATAGCCCATAGCAGCATCTAAAAATATTTTTTTATTATAAAAGAAAAGTATTAAACTCTTGGTCAAATCCGAGGTTGCGGCAACTAAATAGTATAATATCGATACATTTTGAATAACACAATATGTTTCTTTTTAATAAATATTCAAAATAGATTATTTTTGCATAAGTACTTTATTTTTAATTGAAAATATAAAGTATATTTACAATTTAATAAGAATCATGCCACTTAGCAAATTAAGCATAAAAAAATGTTTACTAGCAAATTCTAATTTTAATTCAAGAGCCCATAGCAGCATCTAAAAATATTTTTTATTATAAAAAAAAAGTATTAAACTCTCGGTCAAATCCGAGGTTGCGGCAACTAAATAGTATAATATCGATACATTTTGAAATGACACAATATGTTTTTCATTTTAATAAATATTCAAAATAAATTATTTTTGCATAAGTACTTTATTTTTAATTGAAAATATAAAGTATATTTACAATTTAATAAGAATCATACCACTTAGCAAGTTAAGCATAAAAAAATGTTTACTAGCAAATTCTAGAATATACCATGACCTGAATTAACTATCATTATTTAAAGGAGATTATCAAATCTGTGGAGGTATGATTCAAAGTCGATATTGCATATATCACCTCGTGGGTTTACTTGCATCTATGTCTACCACGTGGCGAAGTCCAGGAGTAGCTGAATGTTGCCAGAATTCCCCAAGTGCGTCGCGTAAACTATCACGCAGTATTCTCTCGATGTTTCCACATCGGCCGCTATTCCATGCACGAGGACCGCCTGTCGTTTTTTTGGTCAACTTCTTACTCCATAATTCTGGATCTACCGTCCTCATTGTAAGTCTTTCGGATCTGATTACTAATAAGACATCTTAGGATATTAATTAATTAGTCACGAACGGTGACTAAATATGAAAATGTAAATTCGCATTAATAGAGTACCTGACAATAAATCGAACTTGCAAATAAAACACTTCTTACGGATACCGAAAGCGTTTATTTCTTTTAGTTAGGTCCAGCCATCAAATTGATATCGACTGCACTAGGCAATCTCTCAAAGAGTAAGTAAAAGTATGTCGAAAGAGTATGTCGAGTTAAAAAATTTGAGACATGGCGCTCTCTTAAGCGTTATTTTACTTGCTGAAAAAAGATCCACATTCTAGCCCCAAAATATATCCAAAATAATATATCCATACGTTGTGGAGTGAGCGTAATGTTTATCCAATTATCGAAAAGTCATATATTTGCAGTTAACAGAATCTATAATCTAAAATCACAAATTTGTTGTTTGTCTGTCCGCTCTTTTCCCCGCTCTTTTTCAATTGTATATGAGAGACCATAGCAACGCGTCAACCGAAAGTAGTTCGTCTACCGGACGCTAGATGGCGCTAACGGAAAAATATTTAATAATAGAAAAAAATTAAAGAATTTTGTCCACCCGTGCGAAGCCGGCACGGGCCGCTAGTTATGTATTTAAAATTGCTTTGTTTTTATATATTTTTTTAAGAAAATCTAACTAAAATTTTAAACAAAAATTATTAACCGAGATATAGTACTTTCTGAGATTTTGACTATGCCACTCTATACACGCGTCTAGATTGACATTTAATGGTAACAGTTTTAATTCACGTTATTCATGGCCCATTGCTTTAAATTTTTACTATACTAATTTCCCTGTAAGTCTTTTTTGTTTCGCAAGGACTTAAAAAATGGGTTCTGTTTTTTTGTGATCAAAAACTGGGTATTATCTTAATCTACCAATCTAAATAGGTTTAGAAAAATAGTAATTACATACTCTTTGATCTCCGACTCCGACAACATTTTCGAACAAATTCAAAATGCGCGGCTTAGACGGACCTACCATAGAATAACTTATAAATAGTGAAAGCACGTACCTTAGCAATAAGTTATCAAAGTTACATCAACACCTCACCATCACACTTGACCCGTCCACGAAATCCTCATCTGTCTGTTAATTATTACTATTTGAACCTACTACCTATATCGTTCCCAGCTTCAAATAGTGCTCATCTACTTAATGAAGAGAAATGTTAGTACTGAGTTAGACTACAAATAAATCAACACAGATTATCAATCAGCGAACCTAGCGTGATTGCTGTTCATATTCACGATTAGATTTATTATTAATAGCTTAGCTACGTTAACAACGTTAATTAAGGTAAAAAAAAACACGCAGGCACTGTCTGTGGTAACTTTATTTTGTTCATAACAGTTTTATACTAAATTTACACGTATATTAACATCAATGGAAATTTCTAACTAGTTTTTTCCAATTTTAGGGACTTAGGTATGTAAAGAAGTTTTGTTCTAACAAATAAAAATAAACTGATATTTTTACACAACAACAAATATTGGGACTAGTTTTATTACTTTTTTAAGTAAAATATCTGAACTATGGATTACATGGTTTTTATCTTGTATTTATTTATATTTATATAAATAGTTATGTATAACTTTTTTAACCTCCTAAGACCCAGACTTGCAATAAAAATACAAGATTATGCATAAATTAATTTATTACTATCAAACCTAGAGAATTAAAACTACAAAAGCTAGAAACTAGAATATGTACACAAAATTGTACAGAGGGCGTTCAGTATTACAAAGCTGTGTGTGATAAAGGTATTTTATTTTGTCATTTATTTTGCATGCGAGGTCTTAGGAGGCGGGAGACGGTTATTTTGACTCTTTATTACGTAACAATTAAGAGGCGGGAAAATATATTAATAATAAAAAATGTTACTTTAATCATCATTTATCTTATCAAAGTCCCAATGCTATTCACACAGCTGTCCTGTGGCTTAAAAAACAAATTACAATTACAAATCATAACAAAAAAATTTTGATTCTGCGGAAATTAAACATAAATATCTTACAAAAATATTATAACATCTCCATTTTATCATTATATGATCCTTCACTAATTGCTCCTTTGGCGCAAAATACTGCACTTAATAATAAATAAATCATTTTAACCACGTAAAACGTGTTTTTTATTAACTTACAATATTAACATTGACATAAATAGACAAAAAATGCGTACATGCATGCAAGTAGCCAGCAATATCAAAGACATGTGCAATATTTACAGCAGTGTAACAAAATAGCGTTTCAATTGGCGAGTTTAATAGGCCTGTAAACGTAAAAAGATAAGGACTTAGTTCTAAACTAATAAGTTCTTATTTTATATGTTATTTACATTCACGATCACCGTGAAGCCAAAGCCATCATTCAGCTAAAGAAAATGCATTAAATGTTACACCCGCTTAGCTTCCTTAGCAAAATAGATTTCATTAATTGTAAACTTGTGTATTTAAAAATTTGTTTCTTAATAAAAAAGGTAAGTAAGGTACAATTATCTAATATTTTACCACTATTAATTTATTCAAAAAGGTAAATAGTTATTTACTTTAATAACTATAATACACATTTTTCCAGTAATGTTAGAGATAGGAATACCAATGATTTTCTGGGTCGTTTTACATCAAAAAGCAGCTCTACAATGACCAATTAAAGAGAGAACTTGATTTACCTCTATTTGGAGATATCATAAATTTTCGACTACCCTCGTTTATTGCACGGAAAATCAACAGAAACTAAGCGTTGCATTCTTGTGCGTCTATAACTAAGAAGAAAAATCTCTTCTATAACTCAAAGTAATTGCAAAAAAATATGTGATAAATCTACAATAATATTTCTGTATACATTGCTTGATTTCCTAAACCGTTTTTTACCTCAATGTCCTAATTATAGGGTAAAGACACTTATCTGGGTTTGATGTGTTATTGCAGTCAATAGAAAGCTCTTTTAAATTTAAAATGTATTGCATGGTTTATTATATGGGAGCGACACGAAACACGTTTGAACTATTGAGTGATTGGGAGGTTTTTGTAATTTTGATGAGAATTAAAAAAGTCTTTTTTGTGTCTCTACACTCGCAATTAAAACCAATTTCTCTCCGTAGTTAGATAAAACATCGGTAACAGCTAACATTTATTGTGAAAATAGCTTTTCTTACATTTAAGTAAGGAGACTATATTTATATATATTTACGAAAATACGTCCGATCAATAACGAAACTCAGCTAAACTCTTGGTATAGTATTGAAATTGGCTTAGCGTCTAAAATGGTAACCTTAGTCAGTAATTTTTGTTTGACTTCTCTTTAAATTGACGGTTTGCCCTTCGGATTATGAGTTCAAGGGTACATTTTCACTAAATCTACCGTAATCTCATCGGCAACGGTTTAGTTTTTCTATTTCGCCATATTTCGCTCTTGACATGACGTGTTTTTAGTATGGCCCCTTTCATAAAGACTTCTTTTCTTATTTACATAGGAATAATAAAATAGTAAATAAATACTTTTATCACCGATAATATACGGTATTGAAAGATGCTTCTAAAAATACATAATTAGGCCACTATAATTAGTCATTGTTAGTTTAATAGGGTACTATAAAGTTCAATACAAGATTTTTGTTTCGTCACCTGTGCGATATATGTCAGCATAAGCATAAGCATAAGCGAAAAGCAGAGTTACTTTAAACATTGTTCAACGTAGACTTTGTCTAAAATAGTACTTCAGTTTGTCCCACTGAATAATATTATGGTGCTTTACTAACTACTCTTATAATTAGGTGTTGATGTTGAAGAAATTGAATCAAACGATGGCATTTTTTTTTACAAAATCGCATAAAGCACATTGGTTTTACTAAAAGTTATGAGTTGCTTAAAATAGTAGTTTCGTTTTCAATTAACTTACAACCGTTTTTCGAACGTTAACTATTGTTATTTATATTTGTTTTTCGGTTATTTTAATTTAAGTTTATTGCTGCTCGCTAAAGCATTAAAGGAGTAGAATGATCAGTAGATATTTTTCTTAGCTAAAACTCCATATATCGCTGTCAAAAAGAACTGGAATGCACAACTGGGTTTAGGTCAAAATGGCGGAATCAACTTACGGTTGTTTAAGACTACGTCTAAAGCGGGATACAGGATAGGAGCCCGGCTATCGGGGGTGATCACAGATATATAACTACTGACAATAGTAGAGACAATTCGCTGATTCTATGTCATACTTTTCTAGAAAATAATTTCTTCCTTATGTTCTGGACTATCTATGTCCGGCCTTTTTTTGTTGACCATATATAACCGTTCTCAGCTTGCGTACAACAATGAACCAATGTTCTGCCGCAATCCATCGACTATTTTCAGTTTTTACGAAACTAACGATAGGTAATTGATTATTTATATAGATTTATAGTTACTTTGGTACATTTTTTCACTCAGGGTCCTATTTGAAAAGCTAAACGTGAGCTATCACGGGGCCGGGACCAGCGGGCGCGGTCCGTCACAGGTGCGCCACCAACAGCAGCATTGAAAGCAGCAACAGTGATGCTCCGCTAACTCCCAACCTTGTCGAACTCGAAAGGATGCTCTTCCCTGCAACGTTACAGTTATTTAAATACATTATGACGATTTCCCTGCGGAGTGAATATACAGAACTGCTAAATCGTCCAATGTATTATTATATTCAGATCCTAGAAAATCCTAGAAAGTACAGTCGACAGCACAGCAAGCAATACACTTTAAACATAAAATGATATCTATTACAATGGCGTAAGGTAGGTCAAAAAGTCAAAGTGAATAGCTTGAGGAGCTGTCGACTGTTGAAATGACAGATTGTCTAATGTGTCATAACTTCAACATCAACGGCCTTTTGACGATCTTCGTGGACGGGTGGCGTGTATATAGGTTTTCATGGTGCCGCCACGCTAATGTACCGGGTTCGATCCTCGGCTGGATGTAGAAAAATAACTTTTCTGTCTTGAATGTTATTGGTGTTTCGTGTCATTGTTTCCGACTTCTATAATACAAGTCACAAGTTCTTTAGCTAATTGGGATCAGAACAATATATTTGATGTTATTTAATACTTAGTATTTATTTAATAATGTCTTCATTGCTGCTACGGGCCTTGCTCATGCATGAAAACATCGTAGTGCGTTGAAAAGGACTAGAAGTGACCTACGATTGAAAAGGTTAAGAAGTATCACAAACGCCGTTCATAGAAATCTTGAGGAAAGAAAAAAAAATCTGGAGCTCGTGTTTCGTAAAACACTAAAACAAAGTGTCGGTTGCATTTGTTTCTTGTTAATCTCTTCTTCTTCTTGTGAGAAGAGTTTCATAGTCGATAATTTTCATTCTTCTGATTTATAAAATACTCACATCGCTCGGCCAATTTCCTGAGGCAACAGCAATCTCTAAGACGATTGTAGTTAGCGCAATCGTGCGCTCGTAGATGACAGCGGTCGGATCCGATGTAGCAGGTATGAGGAAGCCATGGGAACGGTTCAACGAGGTAGCCTCGCTCGCAGCAACAGTGGTCTGCAAGCACATGTGTCTCGCAGTATTCCATGTCACTGCGACTACACACTCCACATCCTTCACGTGTCAACGGTACTGCAAAAAAACGGCAAATACTTTAAAATATTAAACAAGCGTGATCGCAAAAGTAGCTGCAGTATTTATATTATAAAATAGAAAATAATGACGACGGTAGGTTTCGAACAAAAGTCAAAACAACAGAAATCAAATTCGTGTAAAGCAATTCCCCATTCTAGAAATAGCATAAAACGTCCCAATTTTAGGCTTTATAACTTAGTGTATCTAATAAATCCTGAAGACTTTAAATTATGCAGAAATTAATCATAAAGTATAATTTGATTTGTTGGTCGAAGATATCATCGGTAGATTTCGATTTCGTGAACTAGATGTTCGTTTGGCTAAGTTTTGCTTTGCCCAAAATATTTTGGCAGTAGTAGCAAATTAGGTTAATATGTTACAAACTATGTTAAATATATGTTATAGCAAAGTGACTTCTAAGTAGATCTAAGCTAAATCATATCGTGACTGACAGTCATTAAGTTGTTTTACTTTAAACGATTTGAGCATCATATAATCGTTGTTTTATTATTTTAGATAACACTGAACCAACATAGGCATCCATTGGTCATTGAACGATTATAGACTGTAGCAGTTGCAAGGATTTCTCACCGTTAGGATACGTATTATTGTTGCAAACAATGTTACTAAAAACACTTTCTTTAGTATCTGCATTAAGGATGTGAGATAAAGTCTCGGTGCTAACCGAGGATGTTTTTTTTTTGCAATAAAAACACAGAACTTAATACAAGCAGCAACACAAATTTAATGAATTACATTTAACAATCACCCTAGAATATTGTATGATTTTATACGTAGCAAACTACTTAGAGAAAGCTTTACTTTCCGTCATAGCATTTGAATCGTAGCGTATCGGGAACTTATGTTATGGTTACTAATCCCTATGTAATTACATAGGATAAAAAATCCGTTAACATATTTTATCAATACACTTTCTGTAGTAGGTAGGTAATATCAAGTTACAAATGTTACATGTCAGTCAAGTTACGGAGCCGTGTAATCCCTTTACTAGTACGAGTGATGTGTATATACTTATAGTCGTAGCGCTTTTCGCACTTTTGTTCGTACCTTACCAAGAGGAAACAAACTAAAACACTCAGAACAATAACTAAAGCTATAGAAGGAGTGCTAAAATAACAACACAATACGTTAGTTCGTACTATTTTGACTTATACAGTTGTAAATGTGTAAGAAAGAAATAAGTATACAAATTTTGTTTCGCAATTTATAAGGTAGTCACTAGTTTCCCTTACGTCAATGATGTAACGGCATCGATATTACTATCGATAAAAATAAAATTAAAAACATGTAAAAAAAAATATGCTGTTGGTATGTCTATGACACTAGAACGGACGGTAATGTGTCATAATAAACGTGTAGAATCTGCAATATGAACATTTTATAATGCAGTATTCATGAGTAGAATTTTGGACCCGAACCAATTTATTTATTAGATTTGCAGTCTTCAGTATCTAGAGAAACCAGGTAGGTACAAACAGCAACAACCTTAACTGTCCCTGTCACGTGACTACAAACTTTGTGAAAGAAAGTGAGAATAGATGTATGACGTCTTCATAAATGTCATTTTTATTGTAGATGTGTGTGTAACGTTACAAAGTTTTGAAATGAACCATAATAACTGAAACTAATACTTTTTTCTAAGACCCTAATGAGTTTCGCATCAAAAAGGTGGGATTGTTTCAATTCAATAATAAGAGTAATGTCAGAACAATCATTGTCAAATTTTTCCGGTCGCTCGTTTGGAATTATTGGTTTTATCTTTTTGTTTTAGTTCTTTCCTTTCTTTTAATTTAATTTCTTTAAAAAAATGCCGGTCCGACTATCTTTGAGCGGGTCAGAATTGTAACTTTAAGACTAACTGGTATGGGAGTTGTGGAGATCTCGCGGCAGTTAGGTATTCATGTAAATAAATTTTACATCACCTAAAACACTTTTCCGTACACAGAAATAACGTTTGTAGACACCAGCTGTTTCTATTTATAGAGAAGGTCGGTAAGCCAGTGGATCCAGCGGTTCGAAGGTGGTGACGAGGCTCTCGAGACCGTCCTCGCGGGGCAAGAGCCCGGGTGACTACGGAGGCGGAGGATGCAACCATTATAGCCACCCACTCTCAAGATCCCTTCCACCGCACTCGCGATTCAGCGGTTCAGTACCGTGTATGTTTGACACGGTCAAAATGTGATGTATTTTAAAATTTTAGTATGAAATACGACGGATTCAGCACTAAAGTATTATTTTATCTTTAATTGCAGATATCAATGCAGACAGTGCGGCGTAGGCTAAATGAAGGTAAAAAGAAGCTAAATGAAGGCCTACACCGTCACATACGTGGGCTGCACTAAATGTATCGGGCATCGAATATTTCCACTGTTCCTGTCATATTAAAATCTTATTAATTGAAAACTCCTTGGTTTCAAAAATCGAATACCATTTATTTATTTTAAAAAAGATTCTCGGTCTAGTCACAAGGTCTTGTCAAACTTGATTAGTCGTTGAGAAAATGGAATTAACTCGAGAAAAATCAAGAGCGATGATTTATTATGACTTTCGAAGTAGTTTAACACAAAAACAGTGTGTTGATCGGATGCTTTTTGCATTTGGTGATGAAGCCCCAAAACTACAATTTGTCGTTGGTTTGCTGAATTTTAACGTGGACGTGTCAAGCTCAGTGATGTTCCCCGTCAAGGTCTGCTGCAGTCACCCAAGAAAACGTGATGCTGTGCGTAAGCTGATTGAGGACATCCCGCGAAAATCAGGCAACTTTAGACATTGGCTCATGCCAATGTCTAATACAAATAATTTTGCATGAACAATTAGGTGTAAAAAAGTTGTTTTCCCGATGGATACCGCATTCGCTTTGTGGAGAGTAAAAAGCGGCTCGCGTTACTAGGTGCGTCAGAACTCTTGAAAGATTCCACGCAGGATCCTCAAATGCTGTATACAAAATCGTATCAGGTGACGAATCCTGGATATACGCGTACGAACCCGAAACAAAAAACCAGTCACGAGTTTGGGTGTTCGAAAATGAGTTAAAGCCAACAAAAATTGTTCGTTCACGGAGTGTTGCAAAAATATGGTGACCACGTTTGTCTCCAAAACCGGCCATGTTGTGACTATTCCTCTTGAGGGACAAAGAACGGGTAATGCAGAATGGTATTCTAGTATTTGTTTGCCACAGGTCTTTTCTGAACTCCGTAATGAGAACTGCAACCGCCGCATCATCCTCCATCACGACAATGCGAGTTCTCACACCGCGCACAGAACAAAAGAGTTTTTGGAGCAAGAAAACATAGAATTATTAAACCATCTGCCGTACAGCCCCGACCTAAGCCCTAATGATTACTATACTTTCCCTAAAATAAAGAATAAATTGCGTGGTCAGAGATTTTCATCACCTGAAGAAGCTGTGGACGCCTACAAAACGGCCATTTTGGAGACCCCAACTTCCGAATGAAATGGTTGCTTCAATGATTGGTTCCATCGTATGGAAAAATGTGTCAAATTTCGCGGAGAATACTTCGAAAAGCAATAAATACATTTTTAAATAGTAAAGTTGTGTCTTTTCCTTGATTCCCAAAATTTTCAGTGCCGCCCTCGTGCCAGCCCGTAAATTGCCACTTACACAACATCAGTTTTTTATTACTGTTGGTCCAAGTTATCTTCGTATGATAGCGATTTTTAAAAGGCAGAAGGCACAAACGGTTGGTTTTTATTGCTACCACTATAAATATATTATTACCACTTCATAACAATGTTCAAACATTGTTATGAAGTGGTTATAACCTGAAATAACCTGAAATTTAAAAGCAAGACACATTTTGAACCTTAAAATCATTCTAATCTTTGCATTTCGAACACCGAGGTTTTTGAACAGAAAAAAACACGCTGTCACAGATATAAAATTCGAGTAGAATTGAATAGATTACCGCATGTCTGAAAAATTACTACTTCATATTATAAAAAATAACAGAATAAGTTTTGGGAACGGGGGCAACCATATGCATGGTGGAATAAGAGCTCAGGACAAACTACATAATGAGGTCGAGTTTGGCAATGATCCTACTAACATAATCAGAAAAGATTTGGAGTTAGAGTCCCGGTAAAGACAAATGTTTGTGTAATAAAAATCACAATATTTATGCGCTATTTCGATTTGTTTATTTGTTAAGTTAGTAGGTATATGTTTTATTTGAGTAAAACATATACCTACTAACTAATATACCTTTATTCTTATTTGCTTGCTGCATCTATACCTTTCTAAGTCTATGGACAGGACAAGTAAAATTAAATTTTATCATTGTTTCATCCAAAAGCATGCGACGTTGCCGTTGCTCTTTGTTTTGGAAGAGCGGCAACAACTGAAAGCACGTCATCAGGCATGTCAAGACTCTGCGTCAAGCAGTGACAGTTCTCTGGCGCCAAGAGACACACACCACACACACAAAGATAATGTCATGAAAACTTTAGTTTTTGTTATGAAATTGTCATGAGAAAAATAATTTTATCTCTTTCTACCTTTCTGTCTGTTGGGTCTTGAAGGGGCAGTTAAGGGTGTTGCTGTTTGTACAGTTAAAAAATTGCACTTTGTATAGGTATATCATATAAGGCTTCATGTTTCTATTATAAGTTAGACCTCTAGCAGTACATTAGTGAACACTGCATTCAACATTATAATTTTTATAGGTATAGATTAAAAAAGAGGAAAAATTTTAAAAGAAAATTAATCGACTATTTAAATTAAATTAACCAACTATTATTTTATACATATTTACTTATTATTTTTATATTTTTATATACTACTCTGTCAAGAAAGTACCGGGAAAAGATCAATAATATACACAATGTTTGTTATTCATCCAAATTTATTTTATCACCTTCAAAGTATGCTCCTTCAGAAACGATACACTTACGCTAACTTAATCCAATCATCAAAACATTTTTTAAACGCTGTTTCCGGAATTGAGTTCAGTTCTCGCCGCGAATTTTTGTCATTTTTGTTTACACACTAAAAGTGCTAGGTATTCGGCTTGAACATATTCTTGTTTCAATTTTTCTATCAATATGTTATAGAGTTGAGATTTCTTCGCGTTGCTCCTTAATGTTCTCTTAGTTAGTGTTTATTTTGCGAAGACGTCACTTGCTGGTCTTTTTAATCCTTTCTAACTCTTTTTTTAATATTCCAATTTGGTTTTTTATAATCTGCTATAATTTTCTGTAAATTAAATATCAGTTCAGAGATATCGGAATCAGTATTTGTTTCAACTGTGGTCATAGATTTGGGGCGTTTACTTGGTGGTTCATAATTCCTTCTTAATGCGATAGTGGTTTCTGAAACACAAAAATATTATTGTAAATAAGCTATCATTATTATTTGGGATACACGCTGCCAAATGTTAATTGAAAATCTGAATATTTATTGGTAGGATCGAAATAATTATATGACAAAGCAAGACTAAGATAATGTTTGGAATAAAAAAGGAGCAATTGCATGTTCTGTAAATGTAATGTGAGTATAGCACTTGCTTTCAGCCGCCGAAATCAAATGTTTTCATGTGGCACAAATGAATGTAGTCTAAAATGTTTCGAACAAATGTGACTGTGCGCTTTCGGTGTCCAATTGATCCTTGATATACGGCGTATCCATTCAGTTCTAATAGGTTCATCTTTGGGAACACTAAAGCAAAAAGTAAAAACCAAAAATGTTGACATCGATAACAAAGAACACATCACTATCATACTATCATATACAAAACAGAAGGCATGAAAATAAGACAATTTAAACCAACACTCCTGGAGAAATCTATTTGTAATATTAATTTACTACAATTTTCTGAATATACCGTTGTTATATTGTCAAAATATGAGAATTTAGAAACCAAACTCACCGATGAAATGATAACACCTCATCCGTATTTTCTTTTCGTGATATATGAGACTTGCAGTCTGGAACAACACAAGCCATCCTGGACGCGGACTCTAAGATGTCTGAAGCGTCTATATGCACACTTTCCTGTTATTTTATCATGAACTTCCTTGTAAAATAATATAATTTCACGCTAGCCGCTCACAAAGCTGTTCGGCCACTGTAATACGACCGCATTGAATTTGGTCTTACTTCAGAAACCACGTTCATCAAAGACGTACTTTTAATTTAGTAGTATAATATACAACCAAATTACAACCATTTGACATTTATACTTTGAGAGTTTGTGACAATGACGTGAAAATAAAACCTTACAATTGTTGTCTATTTCGCTCTTACCCATGTATGTTAGATTACTTTAAGTGAATACGAGAGCTGTTATACAGTTTTTATTTTAGCGCTCCTTCTATAGCTTTAGTTATTGTTCTGAGATTCCTTCTCAATGAGGTTAAGGTGGCATTCTATTTCGAGATATCAATCTTTTTAGTCATAATTAGTGTTGCCCAAATTCAGTCTTGGTCTTGCAGTCTTGGTCTTGTTCTTGCGTTTTTGCAAGACCAAGACCAAGAACAAGACCGCGTATTTTTAGCAAGACCAAGACCAAGACTGACCGTGCAAGACTTGAGCAAGAACAAGACTAAGCCTGCAAGACTCTTGCGTCTTGCAGCTAGGACTTAGCGCTATTTCACGGAGTAGTTAGGTGTAACAGTTCGGTGTATAGGTACGCTTAGGAATTCTATGAGACGCAAAAAACTGTATCAAAGAATATGAAAAACTGGATCTATGCGCATTACGACTAATACCATAAACATACCTACATAGCGAATAAAAAAATATCCATTAAAATCAAACTGAGTGCATGCATAGTTATGTTTTAACCATCGGCACTTTGATAATGCGGCATCAAAGGTTTTGTACTTACTTCTCAAAGAAATTTGCTGCTTTTCGGAAGCACATGGTTATAATACACGCGCCGGCGGCTTCTTTTGAAATCATATACAACAATCGTTGCCGCCGCGCCGAAATCACAACATTTGACACTATTTGATTGCCGCCACAGGGCGTAGGCGTAGGTATACTCATGCAAAATAATTTCGAATTTTAAGAGTACCTACAGGTGTTCCAAAGAATAAATAAGTTTCAGAGTGCTTATAATGAAAATGAATACATTATACTGATCACGCAAGTAGTATTATGATTAGAATAAAATGGTAAGGATAGGTAGTAGATGTCATAATAATTTATTCTAGTAAGTATATATTATAATATTGATTATATGGTTTTAAACTAATTACTTAGGTACTATTATTGTACATTTAGTCATTATATTTCTTAAGTTTTTACAAGAAAAAATAGCAAAAAAGTGTTCAAATATCACCCGTTTGATAAATATTGTAGCCACTTTTAAATATACTTGAAACGTGTAAAAAAATTCTACATAATTAATAAAATAATATAAAAAGCGTAGGTACTTACCTACTAATAAAATAAAAAGCCTGCGATTTATTATTAGTAAATAATCACGGCAGCCGAGAGTGTGTCTCCACTTTTGAATACATAAATCATAACCAGATCACTAGAGCCACTTCAAAAAAGAAATTTGTAATTCCTAGGGTTCAAAATTATTTTGGTGACAGAACTTTACAGAAGCGTATACCATATCTTCTTAATTCGTTGCCCGAAACTATTAGATGTGAAACGGATAAAAATAAATTTAAAAAAATATTAAAAGATTATCTGATGACTACTATTTAACACAACAATTGTATGTTTTTATTTATTTTTTTGCATTCACAATGCAATATTTCTATAAGATATAAAATACGTGTGTAAAAAACAACCACGCCTCCGAGCCCATCTGAGGGCTCGGAGGCGTGGTTGTTTTTTACACACGTATTTTATATCTTACAACAATTGTATCTTATTATTATCACCGCTAAATTTTCCTTCAGTTTGTTGTAATTCAGTCTAAATCCAATTATTGTGCACTTAACTTTACCTGATACAGTTATAGTTGTATTATATACCTACATAATTATAATTATAAGCTAAGAGACTAAAGATCCCTCAGTCAAACCGACAAGTCGGTTTTGTGGGACTAAATTGTATCTTTGTATTTTTTTTTCTTGTATATGAAATAAATAAATAAAAAAAAATAAATAAAAAAAAAAAAAAAGTATTTACAAGCAGTGCCCGCGACTTCGCCCACGAAGAATAGTAACTTTGGAGGTATAGTGACGTTCAGGATTTATTTATTTATTTTAAAACTTCTGTCATCAAACATACAAACAAACTCTTCAGCTTTATAATATTAGTATAGATTAGTATAGATGTACGCCAAAACATTCACTTATATGTAAAGAATAGTGATTGGCACTAATTCTTTACATATATTTTATTCACGCGTCGCGTCTGTACAAGTAGGTAATAATCTGTGTTTGTACGCCGCACGCGGCATCGTTTGATTTGCGGCGGCATCCTTTTAATAGAGCCGGCACGTGGCGAGGCGGCGCGGTAGAAAGCAAGGAAACGTACTATAAACAAAGGAATTATTTTAATTCCAGTCATTTCCAATTGAGCTGTGCTTCGAGTCTAACTTAATAATTGTTTTTACTAATTCTTGTTGTTTTCTAAAAACGTATCACGTGTACAATTTAATATGAGTGACGAAGATTCAAATTATTCTAGTCCGAGTAACGAGAGTTTGAGTCACAGATCTAAAAGACCCAAAAGCAAATTTGAGGAGTTTTTCGAAATAATTCATGCATCCCAAACTGCCTTGTGTAAATTGTGCCAACATAAAAAGACTGAAATAAAAATGAAAAACAGAAACACTTCAGGCTTAAGGAAACATCTAATATCTTTCCACAAAAAGGAATCACAAATATTTCTTCCTGTTAAACCAAAATTAAGTGGAGATATCACAAGCTTTTTAGTAACCGCTGGAAGAAGTGGACAGGTAAGAATATATTTTTTTTATATGAAAACTCCAGGAACTCAAAAAAGTCTTTTTTGAACAAATGACTTTAAACTGACTTCGGAATATTTTATAGATATTGATAAAATAGTAATACATAGGTACATATTTCGCGTCATTTTTAACAATGGTCGAAATTGTCGCTACGGGAATTTTAACTCCGCGTAGCTGTTCATGCGATACTTTCAAAAACGCCATTAACTTACGTAAGTATTTTTGAGTTAGTGGTGTTTTCATCTAGGGGTGCGACATATTAAGTATGTAATTATCGTCTTAAATATTTTTATAAACACCTATATTTTCATTTGTTTTCATAATCGGCCAGTAACAACTAAGTACTTTATTTTGGTAAATTACAGTACAGTGCAACCTTAATATAACAAATGTCAATTTAACGATTTTCTCGATTTAACAACAACAAACCTCCTCCTCCTAAACGCTCAAACCTAGTATGTTTTAAATAATAACACAAGATTTATTGTTTTATTTCAGTCGGAAAACAGCAGTGACAACATCACGACAGCTACAGTTGATTGGGTAGTGAAAAAATATCTTCCCTTCTCATTTTTCGATGACGAAGCTACACAAGTATATTTTCGACGTATTTGCCCTAATATGGAGTTTCCTAAAAGGTCTACACTTAGAAGGAAAGTCAAAGAGCGATTTGAAGAGCTCCAATTTAATCTCAAGGAACGACTTCAACAATTATCATCTAAAATGTCATTTACCATTGATGGGTGGACGTCAATTGCTGGTAGGAGTTACTACGGGGTTACTATGCATTATATAGACAACGAATGGAAGTATCGATCTGTAGTTCTTGATTTTATACCATCACGCGGTCGACATACTGGGGAAGATATTGCAACGATTTTCCATGAATGTTTATTGGAATATGGCATAATTGATAAAATACAAGGTATCACGGTCGACAACGCAACTGCAAATACCAAATTTATGTATGAACTGGGCAAACAGTTGCCACACTTTGATTCAGACAATCAACATTTCCGGTGCTTTGCTCACATTTTAAACCTTGGTGTACAAGATTTATTAGAGACCTTAGCATTACACTGTGAGTCTGACACTAACGCGCAAGATCAGCAGTATGAAGACTATGCAGACGAAACTGAGGAAGATGAAGAATATGCACCAAATATTGCTGACTCGCGTACATCTGTAACAAAGTTACGCAGTATTTCCAGTAAAATAAAAAGAAGTGAGATAGTGAAGAAGAAGTTTCAGTCTGCTTGTGAAGCAGCTGGCGTGCCATCAAATCTAAATGCCATTCTTGACTGTCCAACAAGATGGAATTCCACACATGATATGATTGGATTTGGTTTAAAAGTGAGAGCGGGCATTAACATATTGTGCAGTTCTGTCACCGAATTGAATGATTTTCAAATCACAGCTAGTGAATGGCAGGTACTCGAAAAATTACATAAATTTCTAATAAACTTTAAACTTTTAAGTACAAAACTTGGTGGAGACAAATATGTTACATTACCGCTAGTCATTGTATCATTCAATCTCTTGCTAGATAAAATTGAATCCATGGTAAAACAGTTAGATGAGAAACCTAATCGATCTGAAGTGGATGAAAGGCTCATTCTAGCTTTCCAAGCAGCTCGAGACAAAATGCTTAAACATTATAAGAAGAGCAACTGGATTTATTGTACTTCTTTAATTTTAGACCCAAGGCATAAGGCTCAGACTTTTGACCTGACAATGTGGGGGAAGCAACTTAAAACAGAAAGTCTGCGCAAGTTCAATGAACTTTATGAAGAATATAAAAGTCTACACTCACTGAACAAATCTCTGGAATTGCCAAGAAAAGAAAATAAAGTATGTGATGAAGATGAAGACATTATAGACTTTGATAAACTCTATGAATGTCCCTCGACGTCATCTGGATCTTGTCTTCAAGGCTTAGTGATAGACGAGTTGGAGGAGTACCTGAGAAAACCAAGAACTGCCAGCTCGGAAGACATTTTAGATTGGTGGAGGACGCATGAGACAGAGTATCCGACTTTATCGAAGATGGCCCGTGATTTTCTCTCAATACCTGCAACTTCAGTACCTGCTGAGAGATTATTTTCTAAAGCATCATTAGTAATTAGAAAACATAGAAATAGGTTAAGTGATGAGTCAGCCAGATGGTTACTTTGTATTAATTCTTGGTCAAAAGAATTGATATAAAGTAACATAACCTAATGATAAAGCTGTTGTGTACTGTTATGTTTGATTTGTGTTGTATTTTATTTTTGATTGAAATAAATGATAAATCATAAAACTCTTTTATTAAATTTCATGCAAGTTGAGGGTTCAATCTCTTTCTAGACAGACATTGTTATTTAAAATACAGTCAAGTTATTGTAATTAATTTGTTTTTTTACATGTTTTAGCAAATGTAAGCTTATAAATCATAAATGTTTATTAAGAAACAGTTACTTCCATGGAAAACGACATATAGGTCAGTTGATTTTTCGACTTTCTTATCAAATCTTCAGTTATTTATTAATCTGATTGATCTTTACTATGGCTATGTTAATTCAAGCTCACAATGTTCCAATTCTAATACGTTTTTCTAAGATTTAAAGTAAACTTTAATAAATAGCAATAGACTAATAGGTAATTGCAAGACTTGCAAGACTCTTGCTGCAAGACCAAGACCAAGACCAAGACTGCAAGCGCAAGACCAAGACCAAGACCAAGACCAGGTGTATTGGCGCAAGACCAAGACCAAGACTGGCTAAGTCTCGTCTTGTTCTTGCATTTGGGCAACACTAGTCATAATAGAACACTTATGTCAAAACTTACGGTTTCAACTCATTTAAAAACGATTTAATTCAGCTGGTGAAACCTATACCTTCTCAAATTGGCTTTATCACGTTATAGAAAACGAACTTTTCTATATTGGCTCAAGTGAGTGTTGTAACATTGTTGTTTTTGATTTCCATAACACAAATACTTTAGCTATACTTAATTTCATTTTAGAACAATGTATGTAATGTTGTAGACAATGTAGACAATATAAGAATATATATTTATTATAATTTATTTATTTACTGTACTTCACCGCCAAAGATAAAAACAAAATGGCCTTTAAAAAAATTGTAGAGCCAATCTGTAACAAAAACAATATCTAGAATAAATATCATAGACAGTACAATTACCTATATACTGACAAGAATCTTTTATAAAAATAGCTCCTTTAATCTTTTTACTTTTTGTTAGGTATTTTTTTTTATTACTCATTTAGTTTTGATAAAGAGCTGTTTGCGCTACCAAATATTATAAATACATATTACAGTAGCTAATATAAATATTACAGTAGCTTATAAGCGTTACTCTATGTACGCCAGTAATCCACTTCTATTTTCATAGCTTATTGAGAAAATCCTCATGAGCATACCCTTCTTTTCCACTGGGCACTCTGGGCAAATGCCCAGGGCCCCTTGATCTATAGGGCCCCCCTAATTCCTGCCAGATTACTAAAGGAATACCGACATTTATTACTGAATAAGCTATTTAATTAGAGTTAATCGAACCCTAAATGGGGGACTATACTATCGACTTGCTTATTAGTTTTTGCATGCGCGAAGCTACTCCACTCTCGCCCAAAAAATGTTATCCAATTTCAGCAAGCTTTGATAATTATAAATGTGTGTGAATCACCTCATTCAAATTAAAGATTATTTATTCTACTATTGACTATCAATAAAAAAATCGAATCCTTGTTTATCTACTTTCTTTGTCTATTCTAGTTATAATAGAGTGTTCTGTCAAAGTCATAGGGGCCCCATTATTCTTATATGCCCAGGGCCTCCAATAGGTTAAAGACGGTCCTGCTCATGAGGGTTTTATAAAACGAAAATAGAGAAACGCCATTTATTAGTAAGACAAAGTATAAAACACTTTCGCATATTTAACTCATTTTAGTCTTTTAATGGGAAAGCTCTTGTTGGTGCCGAGAGCGGCGATAACCAACCGTAACATATTTCGGCCGTTAACTTGATAACTCTCCATTGGTTTCACCGTAGTCACGTTAAAACCAACAGCTTTCAGACTTCGGATTTTGATTAAAGTTAGTGACTTTCGTATTATCTCTCAGTGGAAACATTAGTAAACCAAGTGCCGTTGAGTTACAGTAGCCGGCGCATTCTAGTTGCTACGTGACAAGGAACAATGGCGTGGTCGACGAGGTAATACATACGCCATACTTGCCACCTGCACGACGAGACACCGGTTAGTCATATTTCCTGTCGATCATCAAACTTATTGATTTGTTCGCATTTATATAATCTTCAATTAAAATGATTCAGCAGTGACCGATAGTTTTGAATAAGGAAATCTTAAAGAGACCCCTTGCTTCTGACAATCGCAGACAAAAAGAAAAAATATGGGAAATTTATCTGAGATATATTTATAATAAAAATATTATTCTAAATGAACAACAATTTCTGTCTTGTCATGCTATGTACTAAGTGGAAGTACTAGATATTATATCTGCAAATTAAAGACATAATATTTAAAAATCTTTTATATTTAGAGTTCGCATGGAATAAAAATATTAATACGAGACCTATATTATATAGTAGGTCTTGAAATAGCTTTAATAGTTGAAGTGCTGAAAGATACCATACTAATAAAATTACGCGTGCGTAATCAGGGGGCCGGGGACGGTAGCTGATCACCCTTCTATTTTATATGTCCGTATACCGAAAACATATATTAAAATCTTTGTGTTAGGTTTAAATCCAAAAATGGAATGAAGAAATTTGTCATTTTTTTTCTATAGGTTGATGCGCTGCTGACTTCCCATATGCTATACCATTTAAGTTAGAGTCACATTATGATTTCAATCCCCTCTCCCCTCACTCTGGAAGAAAGGATCAAAAGATACTTAGATATTTTAAGTGAAAATGTCCACTAGTTTAAAAGGGCCGTTGCATAGAGAGATAGCGAAATTTCGTGAAGTTAAAAAATGTTTGTAATTGTTGTACAGCACTGACTGAGAGCACAATTTCTATGTTATTTGTACTATAATAGCTTCAGAAACTATCACTGTCTGTCTAGAAATATAATCGACAATGTTAATACAATCAGTTTGATGTGTGTATCTGGCGGATGCTGGCTGCTGCAGTATTGATTAGATTCGAGCGATACATCCAAGCTTAGATCTAGAAGAAACGACGTTATTACTTCAATGCCTTTCATTTTTAATGTTACGGTACGCAGACGGCATATCAATATAAAGTTGATGAATTTTCTAAATAACCAAATACGTAACCAAAAAATCAGGACAACTAACACCGAATATTTAATACCAAATTGAGAAAAGCTTGTTAGTAATAAACACACCTTTTACTTCAGACGATACAGTCCATTTTTGTTTGTTACAATTTTCTTAACCCTGTGTTAGTAGCATTTTTATTAAAAAAAAATAATAATAACCCACATAATATATAAAAAAGCAGTTTTGTACTTTATGGGATTTCTCAATCATTAACTATTGCAATCGGTTTACGTCATAATTATAAAACTCCCCAAAATTACCTACCGTTTTACCGGAAGATAAAATATTTTGCGGTACATTGATATGGGTATATCAATTATAGATTGTCTAGTAAAACTATTATCCAAAGAAATTAGATCATATTAATTTCCAAGACAAGCAGCTGAGTCCGCGCCATCTTACTTTGTTCCCTTATCATTATTTCTCAAAGGTTGTGAAAATGCCGGGATGAAATAAATTCATAAAAAAAATACGTGTTCGAAACCATTAAAGTGTTTTATTCCAATGAGAAGACGCGAAAGTTTAAGAAGAATTAAAATAAACAATTATATTTCAGGTCATATAAGCATGCATTAAGTGCTAGGTTTTTCTATTAAAAAAAGCTTTCCCGGACAGTTAGAGGCTTTGGGTTCGTTCTCTCCTGACTCCTGAGACTAATTTTTATTTAGAAACTAAATAAATTATATTAAAAATATAATAATTCTTACATTCACACCAATTATATACCTATTTCGAGTAATTATATTAACACCAGTTTGTGTTATAGATTCTGGGGTAACCCATAAAAAACGAAAATTAATAATAATAATGAGATATATACCTATAATAACAAATAGCAAACGAGTTACAAAAAACATTCTAAACAAGCTCAAGTCTTGAAACATAATATAGTCTTTTAAGACGTACCTGACTGTGGATGAAAAAAATTACACTTGATACTGTAACAAATAACTACTAATCTTCCGACATTGAAAGTTTTGGATTATGAAAAAATAACGTCGTAAATCGAAGGTCGGAACAACAAAAACCGTTACGCTTGACTTAACACCAACTCAATAAAAAATCGGAAATGTTTTCTTTCCAGAAATCGTGACATTGTAAATTAGCTTGACACGAATTATGTAGCTATTTTACTAGAACTAAGGTAAATTTTAGGGATCTAAAATATTGGGATTATTTATTAATGCAATGTGATGGAGAGTCAACTTTTTGCAGAACGAATAAGTAGTCAATATTATGGGACATGGAAAATCTTATTCTTCTTATAAAATACTATTGTTCTCAACTTCAACTACCCATGCCTAGAAGTCTTGTACGTCATTCATGGTGTGACATAAATGACGTATGCCAATTGTTAATATAAAGTTACGAAAAAGATAAATAAAAATGAAAATTAAATGCAACAAATTACAAATAAACATTTCTCTATATAGAGTATAAAAGTAAGATGGAGGTCGGTCCCCTTGCTTGAGTTTCTTTCGCCAGTTCTTTTCGGAAGAGAACTGATAGAAGACTGAGTAGTATACAACGTAATCATAGTGCGAATTTAATAACTAAATAAAATGCAATCCAAATAATTTGATTGATAAAAATTTTTATCAATTAGGAACGTAGCCGATTAAAATATTGTGAAGGTAGGTATAGTTAGTCATCCTGTGATCACGGCTCCTGTAAAGGAGTCGAAACGTCAGGATTAAATATAAAATAAATTATGTCCTAAACCCGTAAAAAGTTGTTTTATTCATTTTTCTATATTTTTTTGTGAATGGGTGTTTGTAGGTGTTTGTAGTACAGTCGTTGTTTACGATTTTTCACAGCACATTTGCTTTATAAGTTTATTAATTTTAACATTCAACAAAAAAGGAATTTCAATAGGGTTCTTTATAATTTTGGTACTCACAGCAGTATTTTTATTTGCTGTAATTACGTTATTACTTACTAAATGCTATATTTTTAATAAAATTCAAGCTTAAACGCTAGATTTGTGAAGTACAATTTCAGGGAATCATCGTTATTTCGTCACTTTGTTAAGGTACCGCTGTGGTAAAAGCATTCCTTAATATTAAAATTCGAGTCTAACGAAGATTGACGTTTTGGTGGATGTGGATCTTCGCAGAAAATTGCGCGCGAACATAATTCAAGAGCATTTTTCACAACACTATATTAGAATTAACTAGTAGGTAGTTAATTCTTCGCAGTCAATCATCATTTAATCACTGCGACAGTCACTGGTAATTAGTAGTTTCACGAGCGTGAATTGCCTGGCTGGCCATTCAGAACCAAGGCTAGGAGTCAATGCCAAAAGTACTTACCAAGTTGCAATATTGTGTTACTTTGCCTAGGAGAGTTAGCGTAATCCAAGTTCGAGATTGCTGGTAATCGATTGTATATTTAGCGGTTGTTTGGCGCAACGGTATCGGCAGCATCCCGATTATGCGCCAAAAGATTCGGGTTCTAAGCCTGATAGGGGCTTACGCTTATGTGAATTTCAAGTTTAAGTTTTCTATTGCATTTATGTTGTAATAAAAAAATAATAAAAATAAAAACAAGCATGAACCCGCTAAGGCATAGCAATAGTTATATAATTTAAAAAAATATACTTGAGATCCTTAATTTAATATCCATAGTCATGGCAGAAAATGGGCAGAAATGAGGTAAAAAAGACAAGTGAAAGGGGTGGAATTTATGCTATTTCTATACATTCTTTATGTTTAGAAATAATACTTTGTTAAAATACTTAGATAGATATTGTAGTAAATGTTTTAGAACTATCTAATTAATTTCTTTTAAACACTCCAAATCGTGAAGTATATCGACATGGATTTTATAATTTCAGCTGTTTAATTTTAACTCAATAAAAGGACTTACTATTACCGTTGTGTTCGCAAAAACGTCTTATTCGACCAATTTTTTTCGTCGACTTTACTTGTAAAAAACATCACCACGATAAGCTCTTTTATTTTATTTTTTAAGCCCTATTATTTAAATATATAGATTTTGTCCACCCTAAAAGTCTATTCTTAATATTGGAGAAAGAATTTTTGAAATTTTTTTAGAAGTAGGTAATCTACATTCAAAGTTTATCTCTTTAATAATATGTGTCTTAATTTTGAAGCTGACTTAAATATCAGAATAAAACACTTTTTTACGGATTTTTGCGCATGTTTTATTTTATATTTAATCCTGACGTTTCGACTCCTTTGCAGGAGCCGTGATCACAGGATGACTAAGATGATGGTTGTCATGTATTTTCTACTACCTTCACAATATTTTAATCGGGCACGTTCCTAATTATTAAATTATTTTATATAAATCAAATTGTTTTATTTTTTTTACATATTATTTAGTTATTTAATTAATTCTCACTACGATTACATTGTATACTACTGAGTCTACTACCAGTTCGGAAATTGGGAGGGCCTCCCGAGAAGAACTGGTGAAAGAAACTCGGGCAGGGGGACCGACCTCCATCTTACTGTTTAATTATTTGCAAAAAGAGCGAACTACATCATCAGGTCAAAATACATGACAACCATCATCTTAGTCATCCTGTGATCACGGCTCCTGTAAAGGAGTCGAAACGTCAGGATTAAATATAAAATAAAACATGCGCAAAAATCCGTAAAAAAAGTGTTTTATTCTGATGTGTAATGTGCGCGGCAGTGTAAGAACTAAATATGACTTAAATATGTTTATCAAAACTTTACTTCATTATCTATTCAGGATTTTTTTGGAGTTTTCTGTAATGTATCATTGTTGTGATATTCTCTTGTCGAATTTGATATTGTCATCTACGAGATTTGATCTAGGGTATTAGTCCAGTCATCCTGGCTCAAAAATGGCCATATTTTACTTTTTTTTCCGGTGGCTGATTTTTCACTATTTTTATGTATTCGTCGTTCGTGGTTAGGAAAAAAAATCACTTGCGTGACCAAAGAACTTATAAAACACTACTTTTTGGCTTAAAGTGTGCCTTGAAAGAAGAAAAAATGCGCCAGATAAACGTAATTTTCCAAAACCGCCAACAACCCACGAAATGGGCCTATCTCTGGGCCCAGTACCTAAAATTAATCGTTATTGGCCTATATCGATCGATCGAAAAATCAGCTACCGGAAAAAAAAGCATGAAAAATGCCAGGATGACTGGCCTAAAGCCTTTTGTAATTGCCTTAAGTATGATTATGTGCAAATAATCTATTTTGTATATTTTCTTAAGTTCGCCAAGCGTATTTTCGGGTATGCGCATTTACTACCATATAAATATAACAGAAAATGTACCTTTATTTACTTTTTATATAACATTACTTAGGTGTACGATGAATTTGTAAACTACGTTGTTTATTAGAATGTGAGTCGGTTGACCATTTCATGGAGAAAATCTAGGTCAGAGGGGTAAGGCTGTTACGGATACTGACGTCAGATCCGAGGGTGCGTAATGAGATCATTTTGCCAATTTATGAGATGTTTAGTTTAGTTTTATCACGTACAAGGGTTCTGTTTTATTTTAAGGTAATCATATTATATACTAGGCGTGCCCGGTGCGCTTTTAGACTCTCCCTTTTTCCAATCTTAGGTACTTTAAAAGTAGTCTCAGTTATAAAAGCCGTCTACCAGTGAATGCCCTATTAAAACGGCGTTTCGGACAATTGTCGAAAAAAACAGATAACCAGATAGACATAAAAAATATAACATATAAATTATCATATTAATTAAGTAAAAATTCGTTATTTTGACACTACAAATAGACACTTCATTTTTATTTTTTGTAAAGACTAACTTGTTGGACAAGTATTTCTCACTATTCTGCGTTGAAATGTGTACAGTTTAGTATACTTTCAATGAGCACAATTTTGCCAGCGAGTTACAGTTTTTACGCCGTAATTCATTGCGTCCCTTCCTGTCTCACAGTCACAGTACAACTACGATGCTCAACTGATTTAGCCGTACAGGTACAATCGGGGGAACATCAAACTAGCAATTTTAAGGAATAAAAACTCGAACTTTTTCAAGTTCCTACTCATTAATTGAATTGTAAGTGCAAACTAGGCGTGGTCTTTTGAATTGAAAATATAGAAATATTTAACATATTAAAAATAAATTTTCACCTTAGCAGCTCAAACATACTGTGTTCCCTGCTTAAAAAGAGTGAGGGAAATGCGTTTTCCCTCACTGAGTGAGGAAAATTGATTTGAATTTAGAATGCTGCGAATTATCATTATGTACGAAACACGTCATTCGAAATTCGATTTATTAAATGTCAAAAAATAAGTCGTTCGGAAACTAATAAACCTTTAAAATGAAAATTATTCGGTAACGTTGTAATTAAATATATAATTAAATTATAAAATGAAATGAATACACTAAAGTAAAGAAAAAAATAAAGAATATGTTTTACAAAATATACACAAATAATTTATAGTTTTAAAAATCTTTATTGGTACAACAGAATACTACGGATACAGTTTCAGAACGTAACTTTAAAAAAATACCGGGAAACAAAAATCAAATTTTTTTCTGCTTCTTTTGTTTTTCGGTAGATAACAACTTACAATTAGTGTTGCATATCATAAATTTATAAAATATGAGTGAGTCTAGTGACGAAAACAGTAACTTAAGACCTGAAGAATTAAAACAACAAGTGTTGAATGCTGAATTCAGTTTTCTTCCTCAGAAATCATGTGATAGATATCTAAAAACCTATGATGTTTTCAATAAATGGAGACTTGAAAAGGGCGCGAACACTTTCTCGGAGAATGTAATATTGTCGTACTTTATTGAATTATCACAAACGAAACAATCACCTACAATATGGAGTATGTATTCGATGTTAAAAGCTACAATAAAGACAAAACATAATGTTCATATTGAAACTTATCCCAAACTTATTGCATTTTTGAAAAGAAAGTCAGTAGGACACAAATCGAAAAAGTCCAAAATTTTTTCAATATCTAATATTGAAAAATTTCTTAATGAAGCTCCGAACTGCAATTTTCTCGCTGCAAAAGTAAGTTCCTACCTATATGTCTATACTTAATTAGTAATATATGTGCACGTACGCTAACCGTTTTCGCTAATATTTACTAAATACGAGTTACTTATGTAAAGAAAGTGGCTAAATACTAGGTTTTGTTTGTTATACATTTTAATTACTAACATTTTACATAAATAATATTATGTTTATTTATTACAGGTTATCCTCATTATTGGAATAAATGGAGCTTGCCGCTCGAACGAACTGTTAAATCTGACTGTTAATGCCATCGAAAAACATTCTGACAAACTGCTTTTAGTCAACCTACCCAACACGAAGACAAACATTGACAGGTCCTTTGTTATTCGCGACGAATAAGTCAAAATTGTCGAGAAATATAAGGCTTTACGACCTGATAATACGAAAACAGATCGATTTTTCTTGCAGTATCGTAATGACAAGTGTTAAAAATAGCCTATGGGAATCAATAAAATAGGCGGGACACCACAACAAATAGCCAATTTTTTAAAATTACAAGAGCCTCACCTTTACACTGGACATTGCTTTAGGCGAACTTCGGCCACGCTTTTGGCTGATTCAGGAGCAAACCTCACAACATTAAAACGTCATGGTGGCTGGAAATCAAACACGGTCGCGGAAGGATATATTGAAGATTCGATCGAAAATAAGTCTAAAACCTGTAAACGCATAATACAAAGTATAAACTTTAAACCTGATCCCTATGCAAACCCGAGCCCCTCTACATCCAAAGAAACAAATACTATTGAAAATTCGCTAAGAAGCCGCACCGAGTCGCCAACGTTCACTAACAGTATTGTCTCGTCACAGTCCAAAGAAATAGAAACGGACTCGAGTCAAAATCGAATCGCAAACTCCACGGTGTCACTTCCTAATAAAACTATACATTTTCAAAATGTAACTTTTTATAACTGTAATTTTAAATTTTAATAGATACTTAGTTTTTGCAAATATATGTGGTTTCATTTTAATTCATATTGTTCCATTTATATCTCTAATAATGTTCTCACTGCTAAGGTGAAAAGAGGTGAACTCGCTGACGCTCCTGATTCAATTATTAGAATCCTTCGCTTACTCGGGATTCAAAATTAGCACTCGCTTGAAAAAACCAACTTTCCTCTCTAGTTGAACAAATAACTATAGTTTATCTACATCTTGAAAGTTTTCATATTGGAAGTATTTTAATTTATAAAAAGGCTATGGAGAACAGTTTATCGGGATAATCAGTATCCTATGTTTTAATCCAGATTATAAACTATTTTAGAAAAATCCGTACAGTTGTTTTTGCATCATTAAATAACGAACATCCGAAAATATTAATACACAAACCCTCTCCTTTCTAATATTAGTAGGATAAGATAAGTATAACTCTAAAAGCAGATCGTATTCTTGATAGGTTACCTGTCGAATAAAATATTTAAATTAATATGATGATAGCTTTTAAACCATTTTTAGGTCAAAAACCGTTTGATAAAAAAATATTGTTATTATTTTTTTATTATATTTGGAAAGCTTACAGCTTACATTATCTATACATATAAATAAAATTGAAGTGTCTGTTTGTAATATTGAAATAACCGTTTTTTGCTACATGCATATGAATATATATACGGTACATACACCAAAATAACATTTTCTTCAATTTTTATCTGTCTGTTTGTTCCGGATAATCTCCTAAATGGCTGGACCGATTTTGACCAGACTTTTATTGGCAGGTAGCTGATGTAATAAGTCGTAACTTAGGCTACTTTTATTTAAGCAAAAAATCTTTTATTTTTGAAAAATATAATTACTGTGCCACAGCAACGCGTGGCTGGGTCAGCTAGTTTACCATAAAAACTAGTATATAAAATAATTAGGAGCTAAATACGAGTTTCCATCTCCAGATAATGTCGACAGGCTTATATATAAGTAGTATATCTAACTTCCCTGTGACATACGCATAAATAATACTTTAGTATAACGAAACCCTTGATTTACCATACCCTATTGTCGAATTTAATGTTAACATTGTCATTGTGAAGGTTTTTGGGCGTTCAATGCAAACAAATAACAGGTTTGGACCGACAAACTGTGGTGAAGGTCGTGCGACATAACATTATATCGGAACCACCAATTCCAGAAATTTACAGATTTTTTAGTAATACAGGGTCTCATAAATTGGCTACAGATTTTTTACGATTGTTAATTTCCTACACCTTTCCTTTACAAAGCCAGTATCACTTATGTGATGTCATTACGAAAAATTGACCCTATATGATTCCTGAAATTAGGTATAACTACCAATATTTTTATAATACAATTTTGCTTGTGAAATACGTCGATTGATAGAATAATTTTCATAAAATTTCTTACCCTACCTTTAGATAGATCTTCATAATCTCGTTTATTTCATAGTTATTTTATCTCGGCAAAACGGTGAAACAGATTCTGATAATTTTCATTTATATGAAGATCATAATATTTAGAATTACGATTAAATAGATATAAAAGAAGAAAATAGGATAATATAGAAAAAAACATTACTGGTTTCTTTGTATGCGTGTGCATGTAATGTGGTGGTAACCAAAAATAGACTCCTCGCCAGAAAGTATAATGCCCATTAAATAAAAGGATTAGATTGTGATACGCCACGTAACTCTTCAGTTTTTTTGAGATGGATAAATCAACTACTAAAATCCATCGTAAAGATCCAGTGATGTATCTTTTTTTTCTACTTTATTGTAAGCTACTGATAATTTTACCATCAGCCAGGCAGATCTTTTCCCCACAAAAATATGTCTGTCCCCACTAATAGGTGTACCCTATCGATAAAAACATCGTGGGAAGAATGGGACATAAGCCACCTCGCGGCCCTAATGCAGACTGCTGGGTGCTAATTCCTGCAACAGCAGTCTGGTTCAACGGATTAACGTACCTCTCGAGGCACCGAAGAGCTATTAAGAAATTTTGGTCATGATAGCCATTCCTTTCTTTTTCGAGGAAAAATACTTTTATTGGCTTCCGCTGGGTGGGTAATCCGACGATGAGATCGGGTCTAGCCCCTGGCGCTACAAGTGTCATCACAAGGGATGAGTCATGTAGCGCCGATCATCCTACCCACTGAAATTCCCCGCTGTACGTCACGACATTGATAGACCTTGTGGTTTCCTTTTTGGAAATCACCACTACAACGATGACTTACCGTTGCAAAAGTTGCATACCCTTTGTAATCCTAGGGAATGACACACAAAGGGGAAAAGACGATGCGCTGAGAAACAAAAAATGAGGCGTTTTATAGAATGAAATACAGAAAGCGCACGGTGCGTCTTCACACGGCATCAGCAAGGTCGAGGGTAAGCGCCCAGACCAGCGCCCAGACCAGCGCCTCTTCCACTTTCTACTTTAAGACCTTAAGCCAAACGTGCTAACCACTGCATCGTGCTATTGCATTTATGATCATCTTTGGATTTTTCAGCGCGGTTATAGGAAGAAACACGATATATTTGATCCCACGTACTTCTTGGTAATTTATATTTGTAACACATGCGATCATCACTAAGTGAGATTTAATTCAGATGCTCATGTCGCAAAATACTGTAGTCATGTCTTTTAGTTAATATGCCGCGCACGGTCCAGCAAATCGACTAAATACTGTAATCACACGGTCGTTAGGTGCTATCAAAACGACTACCAGTGTCATAGCATTCAATTAGTATCAATTACTTATTTCAAATATCATATTAATACCATTGCATTTATTTAATATAAATATTTTTTAGAAAAATACCAAAATTGACATATTTTATAAACAGACTTCATAATACCGTTTTTTATTGCTACACAGTGAAGGTGTATTTTAAGGTCGATATCTAGTTTGATAATGTAGGACACCCTACAGGCGTTATAACAACTGATAACTTATCGATATTCAATGTAGAGTCCCCTTAACTAGGTTAGTATTTGATTAGTAATGTTGGAGCGACTATATGTCACTTGCACCCCTAACGCTTGGTATGGGTTGGTTAAACAGATCAATCAATCATGCCTTTAGAATGCATTTAAGGAATCGTCTGCATGCACTTAATATTAGTTCCGGACATCTACAATTTTAGTTATGTATATAATTCTAAAATATAGGTACTATAAATGCATAATACCTAAGTTTTATGTAAGTTTTAGGTATAAACAACCATAATTTGAGGCAAAATATTGATGTTCTTAACGTAAATATGTATCCCCAAGTCATGCCAGGATTGCAACCCGGGTCAACTCTTAGTGCTATATACAGGCAAAGGTATGCTACATATTCATTACCGTTGCATTAACAACGTTGTATGTGTGTGTATTGACTAATAAAAATGAGCGTTTTGATTTTGTTCAGCATATTAACTCATGGTCTTGTTGTTATAATATTTATTTATCACTTTATTAAAATAAGGAAATTTATTGCCAACAGATAATAAAATAACTTAAAACTAAACTAAAACATATCTTATCTTAAATTAATCTAAAACTAAAATATAGATTTAAATAATATAATAACTAAAACA
Source organism: Calamotropha paludella (assembly GCA_927399485.1). Classification (NCBI taxonomy): domain Eukaryota; kingdom Metazoa; phylum Arthropoda; class Insecta; order Lepidoptera; family Crambidae; genus Calamotropha; species Calamotropha paludella. The sequence continues at coordinate 8,123,325 of OV656820.1, forward strand.
TATTATAAAAAGGAGTCCCTTTAGGCAAGGTTCCGAAGATATTGGCAGCGTACCCCCTTTGAATAGCAAGGCTAATTCTTTGTCCGAGGTAGCTTCCAGCTCTTCGGTCGCCTGTGATGTCGACTAACCTTTTTGCTATTTCTTTAAAAAGCCTTATAGCGCTAGGACCCCACGGACCAAGGGTATTTGTTTTACGGTGATTTGTTAAATATTTTGATATTGTAACTTGAATAAAGTGAAATTCTATAATTGTAATTTCCCACATACCTAATATGAAAAAAAAATACGCTCGAATCAGCCGTTTTTGGAGTCAGTTTAAAAGAAACAAAATAATTCAGTACGCAACGCATGACCTGCTACTATCAGAGGAAAGGCTAGCAGTAGAGTTTTAGTTTCGTATCTTAAAGTAATCGCGAGGCAATACTCTTGATCAAATCGTGTGTGAGTCAAGCAAATGTAGTTAACTAGTGACCCACGCATTGTTGATAGCCGAGTCGCCTCGTTAGGACCAATTAATAGAAGTCACTGCTATATTAAGACCAGCGGTTTTGTCCAGCCAAATGATCTAAATAGATACTGAATTAAGACTGTTTCTCCTTCTGGCTCCTGCTAGGCAAACACGCGGTTTTATTTTCAGAGTGTATTCGTCCTTAGTTTTAAAACATTTCTATTACTTATCACATTTAAGGTATATTAATAACTGTGATGTTGACAAGAATATAAGGTCCATTAAAAATGTATATCGTTTTTCCACATCACTATCATTGTTTTGTACTCATATTACTAAGAAAGAAACAACCGCAAGGAAAAGAACATACGTTCCCACTTCATTCAATATAGTATTAATTAATTGTACGATACCTTTATCCAATTGTAACAATATGTTGGTTTATATTCAATTGTCTTAACTGCATAAAGACAAAATGGCGAAAACAGGTTTCGAGCCGAAACGTGATGTGATGATTAAAGAAATAAAAATAATAAAATAAATACATTTTCTGTGTCCGTAAAAAAATAATGAATTTTTTCGATAAAATTTTGCAAAAACAACTACATAAACTGCTTCTGAAGAAATCTTTGTAACTGATAACGTAGTGTTCGTTAACTTTTAAAGTACTACGGTACATGCTTCATATCAATGACACATGATGAAGTGGCAAGGTATAAAAATGACCATTGTCGCCTTGACGACTTAATAAAGTGACTCAATTATAACCCTGTTTAGTAACTCCAGGCCTTATCCTAATTCCTTAATTAAGCGACATAGTAAACTGGCCGTGAATGAAGGCTGAATGAAACCAACAACCGAGGTTTAAATTTTTATTTCATAATCCTAATTATGCGAATAATAATAATTATACACAACAGCTATTTCTAGCTTAAAGCTAGTAGGTAGGTAAAGAATTATATCTTATCTCATCTTATATTAAGGACCGGGCAACGTTTGTCAGGTTAGCTTTTTATCATCGAAGTAAAGGAAGTCTTATTTTAATCAATATTTACCTTTGTCGAGGTTGAGTTCGGTGGCTGCTCGGCGCGCATCAGCAGTAGAAATGTCGTGTTCAATGTAATATTCTTCATAGCGGACTAGATTCTCTTCTCCAGCCCACTGTTCGGAGCCATTGTGGGTGCGACTCACATTTGCTCGTACCGTGCCCACTGGCTTAGAGGCAGCAGCGTGTCGGACCTTAAAAATAAATAAGGGTAATTCCAAAATAGACCATTATTAACTGACCAAAAAATCTTATCTGTTTCACACAAAACATAAATTTTACGAAAGAATACATACCGATCTAAACTATAAGTAATTTAAACTACATCGATTTTTTTCTTTTAGAGACAACTTTGTGGTTACTTGCGTTAAAATTGTGTGTATTAATTAGTATTGTCTGAATATCGATTGTCTATAAATAGTATCGATATTATTGATGCAACTCAAACACTATCGACGGCGATTTCATGTGTGATTTCGGGAGGGAACTCTCGATTATTCGATAGTCGATTTGTCTGCAACACAACTAACAATTCATAATGAATCTTACTTCGTTTAGGGTCTTGAACTCATGAGAATCTTAATGGGATTTAATCTTTTGCGGTAGGAATTTGCATTTAGGTTTGATCTTGACGAGGGGGGTTTTATTAGGTTACCTATCGATTATTAAGACAAGTTCCTCTACTGGTCATGGCAGTTACAAGACTTACCAACACCTCAGGGACCCTGAAGATGAGGTCGGCGCGCGCGGCCATCAGCGGCGCCAGCACGGCCGCCCACAGCAGCGCGCGCCGCACCGCAGCCGCCATAACATTTCCCTGTTATCCCCTTTACTCGCAACCACCTGCAAATCAATTTTAATGTCATTAATGTATACTAGTGTCGTTTATTGGTAGGATTATGTTACTTTTAAACAAAAAAGGCGGCCGTAACTCATTTGTCTGGAACAATATTAGAGATATCAGTTTTAAAGCAAGTGAACCGAGTTCAAACCTCGTAACACAATAAAATACGTTGGTAAAGCAAAAAATATCAATATAGGTAGAAAGAATATACAGTCTGTCTGGTCACCGGTGTACGATTCGTTATATGGCAAAGCAATATGATGAATTTTATTGACAAATACACCACCATAATGAGGTATTTTGCCCCTATTGGATTGAAGTGCTGGTCTATTTAAAATTTATTTTTGTTAATGAGTTCGAGTGGTTTCATTCATTTTGCCAAATCTGCTGATTTAAAGGTCCTACAGGCATAAGTCTGGAGGGCGCGATGATCAGACAACTGTCTGCCACGACCGATCTACGGTGAATTAAACCATTCTAAATTTAAACGCCATGTAATAATTATTTTTTCTACATATGAGAATCTTTAAAGTAATGGGGCATATTTAAATAGTCATGACTCCTAAACTATTTGTCTATGAGCTTAGGTCTTGACATCAGTTTTTACTACATTAAAACTACATGTACTAAAAAAACTAAATATTTTGACACGTTTTACGTCTCAAGTATTTTTAAGTTTTTATTGGGAGTTCTTAAAAAATCTTTCGTACCAATTTTATCCCTGTAGAGCCTCTACATCGGCAGATACAAAATAAATAATAAGGCTACCATGTCCAAACAGTAGGGGCAAAATGCCTTATTATGGTGGATTTATCGATAAAATAGATCATATAGCTTTGCCTTAAAGGGTCGGATATCAGTGACCCGACAGACTGTATATACTTTCGACCTGTACTGATATTTTTTGGTTATCACGCAAATTGTACACTTACAATCTATAAATTTTGCAACTAATGTGAGAAAAATCAATAAATCATTATAAAGATACATATATTACTAACAAAATTTATTTTCATTTATTTTGTAGGTATTATAAATAAAATAACAGGCGGTTTTTCTCAATCTTCAGTGCTTTTTGAAATCGACCCCAAGCGGCTTGAATTTGAGGGTTGAATTTTCTATAACAGTTCTGTTAGTTTTTATGTTTAAGATCTGAAAATGTGTATTTAAGATTTGAATACAAAATTAATAAATTTTTGAAAACAAGCTGAAAAAAAGCTTTGAATCTTTCTTACATAACGCCGAGTACAAAACTCTTGGACTTACACTAAAAAAAGTAGACATTATTTGTGCTAACCGACGATTAGCCAATTTTTGTTAACTTATATATTTTACACTTACTTATAAACCACCTGCTTCTTTTGCTTTTTACATAATCATTTCAGATATTTGAATTTTGTTATAATCTTTTGATTTTTTTGTTATTTACAGTAAACTTCGGTTTCGTCACCTTGTAACATAACAATGTATTGTTATAAACGGACACACTTGAAGTGATTTTTTTTCATAACTAAAACTATTTTTTTACGTGACTGTTGTGTTCTCCTCGAAATTTCAACATTTATAGAAAGCTAAAAATGCACCTTCCTCAACCAAATTTCAACATCTTAACAGTGGGCAAATTTAGTCACTGATATTAAACACCGTAATTACTACACTGTTTGAAAAATTCGTAAACATTGGAACAGTACATTCCTCTATATAAACATAGGCTGTATTTATTATGTATAGGTACTAACATTATATTTTAAACGTGCAAAATCAGGGCGGGCCGCCCAAAGGCAATAAAAAAATAAACACAAGTGTACGGGAATTACTACCCTTAATTGGGTGAAATAGAAGATATTTGTGAGTAAATCCGTCAGTTAGAACCATAAATTACGAATTACAGGCTCTTAGTAAGATATAAGAGGACAAACGCCTTGGCGTTTTTGAAAATTCGCTCATCTGATGCAACAATGACGCAATTACACTTTTTGTCAAAATTACAGTTCTGGAAAACATCGATAGAAAAAAAAATACTATTCTTATAGTTTTCGCTAGTAGCTATATGAAACTAAGAAAAGTATACGTTTGTATATCATATTTTAAGGTAATGCTAATTTAAAAAAGAAAATGTATTTAAAATTTGTTTCCCTCTTCTTTAAAAACACAAAATTTACAATTAAGTCAATCTTGCACCAAATGAACGAATTGTATTCTTGCTGCAATGCCGAAAGGCGTTGAACAATCCATCAGTATTGATGAAAGAAGCATAAAATTAAGCACTAAGATTTTTGATAAAATATAAACAAGTTTTTCATAGTTTCTGGAAGTGTTGCTTGGATTCTGTAGATGGCGCTGCGATCGGATTTCAGGTTTTTCTTTTGACAAAAATATATTAGTAATTACGCTATGTTCAATAGCGCCATTCATTTATTACGTTGGACTATTGTCGCTAGTTTTGGCCCCCTCCTCCCCTATTATAAGAAAAAATAAGAATAGGTAGACCCCCTCCCCCCTGTTTAATATTTATTACGCAAGAATCTAAAGGCAAACTTGAATACACGTTTGGTTTGTTTTAATGTTTATTTTTCAAAGTAACAATTTTTAGAAATGTTTATTAGTACTTACAAAAGAACTTATAATTTTTATTTTTTGTTAGAATAAACTTTGGTTTTACTCATTCATTTTTACCTACATAAGATTTTCAGTCCAGGGGCTCAAAACCCACTCGGAAAATGGATCTGATTCTGGAACATCTCTAATAATAGGTGTTGTTTCTAGTTGGATATTCAGGAATTTGACGTCGTCGATGTTCACCCATTCCACATCAGCCCTGATGCGACACAAAAGTTCTTTGCCTCGCCTTGAATATATGGCTAAAGCTTTTTCTCTTTCAATATTTGAAATATAGCGATTAAGTTTTTTGTGAAGTTGCGCCGCCTTTTTCGACGCAAAGTATTAAGAGCATACTAAACAAATTCTTTCTATGAACGCATCCGTTGCCATGGAAATGGAACTCGCGCGGTAGCGCGCTTTTTCAAAGTATAATTTTAACTTTGCGCATTTTTGTGATCTTACGTAAGAACTATAGAGACTCCCTCCCACCCCCTTGTAAGAAAAAAATAAGACATGGTTGACCCCCCTCCCCCCCCCCCTAAATCGGCTTACGTAATAAATGAATGGCCCCAATCGGGAAAGTATTATATATGAAATGTATTTTTTTTATAAGATTTGTATTAGTTAACCTTCAAATGGTTAGCGAATCCTTCTCAACTGTCCTTTGAATGAGAAACAGACACGATACATACAACGTCTTACAACATAATATCTTTATATGTGCAGGATTGTGTTTTATAATTTCAATAATATTATTATAACTGCAGACGTGACATGTGGTCACATGTCGATACTCAGACCGTAGACTGTACTATAAAAATAATTGCTATCATGTGTCGCCTCCGTCTTGGACATGTTACTACCCCTGTATTCCTATATTAAATTCGTATTTTAACTAGCCCTCTATGTGAATGTGGCGTTCAAGAAGAGGGTACTACTGACCACATTTTTTTTAACTGCTTGAAATACCCATCCCTTTGCGACCAGCTTCCTACCAACATTCCCCGTCCAGTTAACTTTAACACTCTCCTATCCACTTCTAACAAATCGGGCTTTTTATGTGTATGTAACCACGTTAAAAAAAATAACATAAAGCTCTAGTCCATTCCCTATAGCCCTTTATTACTGTACACAACCCTTACATTTATTATAAAGCTATTTTAATAACCCTTTGTGTTGTGACGTGTTGTATTGTGTTGTTTTTAGGACCCAGAAAGAGTTTACTCAAGAAAGAAGGTAGCCATCAAAAGTTAACCAATTCCTGGGATATTTTTAATGCAGTACTCCGTGTATCTATCACTACAGGACATGGGCAAAATTTCTGTGAAAAACGGAAAAAGCCAGATATTAAAAAAAATAATTGCTTAAAATCTTTACTGACAGTAGAATTTAATAAGGTTAGAATATTTATAATCATAAGTATCCATGACATTCTGACGATTGTTAAATAAAGCATAAATTAGTTAGGCATTTGATACATTGATATATTCCAAAACATTTTTGTGTAAATTGACTGTATTTATATACTTCTAGCTGTTGCCCGCGACTTCGTCCGCGTGTATTTGATTTTATCACGCGGTTAACTGATATACAGCAAAAAAGCGTTAATTGTAGATAAAAAGAAAATGTGAACAATTGGACACAGATTATTTTTCAACTTAACCTGGCCGGCGATTGAACCCGGATCCCTGCAGGCCAAATGCACTTGCGGTACCATAAATGACCACTGTACCACAGAGGTCGTTTGGTCGGCACGATCAGCAAAAATAAAAGCGGCCAAGTGCGAGTCGGACTCGCGCACGAAGGGTTCCGTACATATACTATGACGGCCTCCGTGGTGTGCTCGGACACCGGTTTCCATGGTAAAGCCACTCCGAGATCCAGAGTTCGATTCCCAGACGGGTCAATGTAGAAAACTAACTTTTCTTTATCGGTTAGGGGCTGGGTGTTGTGGCACCAACGTTGTTTCTCAATCCCATAACACAAGAGCTTTTGCTACTTAACTTGGGTTCAGAACAAGCGAACCTTCTGTATCTAAGGTCCCGGGTTCGAATCCCGGTAAGGGCATATATTTGTGTGATGAACATATTGTTTTGGTTCAGAGTCATGGTCGTTTATATAACTATTTAGGTATTCTTTAACGTTTGGTCCTTTCGCACCGACGGTCCTGGGTTTGAATCCCGGAAGGGGCAGATGTTTGCATGATGAATACGAGCATTTGTACCTGAGTCATGGGTGTTTGTATATATTTCTATTAATATTACCTATTTATGTATGATATACCTATGTATGTCTATCCGTTACCCTAATATCCATAACACAAGCCATACAGTGCGTACTTTGGGCTAATTGGTGTGAAATAAATGTAAGAAATGTAAGAAATTTACATTATTTAGTACCTATAGTCCAAGCTCAGTTTAGTTTAGGACTAAACAATTGTTGTAAGTTGTCCGGAATTTATTTATTATTATTTATAGTTTCCTAGAATTGATCATAAAGATAATGTCATTCTTCCACGTATCAACACGAAGGTATCAACGATGTCACAATTGATGCAGCAAAGGCAGTCTATTAAACGCCCGTACTGAGGCAGTTAGCATTCCTGAGGAGTGTCGGGTGTAGACTTTCTATGAAATTATGGTCGATCAAAATAAGAGAAAGTGCGTCTTAATTGGTTAAACTTGGTATACATTAGAAAAGCCAGTTAACTTCTGTACGTTTTTTTAGCAAAACGTGAACGGTTTGTCTCTTAATAGTCCTAGGCACATACATCATTTGTATGCTAACCATGATCTGACGCTCTGCACACGGCACTGGACAAAAGGTATTTGCCCGAGTCCCATTCTTAGCAACTTGCTAATAGAGAAATTATCGGCTTTTTATTTAGTGGTTTCAATTTGCTTTTGCTTTCCATTTTGCTATGATCAATACATAAAAATAATATGGTCATTGATTCGGCAGTCTTAATTCTTGGTATGATTAATAAATCCTAATTTAATTTTCTGTGAAATGAAATAGGTATTATAATAATGGCACTTAATAAAACTTTTCTCTACAATTAGTAAATACAAACAGCAGAACACTGGGTATTAAATATTGATTGACTGCTTTCCACATTTGCGCGGAAAAAATAGGAATATTTTTTTGTTAAAAAAATTACAATTTTCTTATTCCACAAGATTACACATATCACATCATATTTACTTTTTATTTAAGATGAGGCACACCTGATCTTAATTTGACTTTTTACTTACGATCAAATAGAACTGATCTAAAGTAAAAAAAGCCAAATGTGGAGTAATACTTCATTTGAATATAATTGTTTGTATATGCTGGATAAACCCAACTACTCAACAGAAAAGAAAACACATTTCACTCGTTTTTCCTAAAACTTTTCCTTACTATTATTCTTATATTGCCATTTCTCTTATTTGACCTTCTTATATGTTAACTGAAAATTACACACAAAGAAATATTGATATATTTTCAAGAAAGCATCATTCGACAGCCTCGGCTTCAAACCTTTTTTGTTTATGCTATGCGTCTACGCAAATAATTTAAGAATTGGCAGCAATGGACCTTCAGGGTGTACATTACAAGCACTCTAGTCGACAGTTACAAACGGATTATGCTACATGTAACAATCTTATAAGACGCATCTAAAAAAAAATACTGACCACGCGATACCCCTGAGCCGGCCACTATTTGCCTCATGGAAAAAGCTATACAATGACATTAAAATAAATAAATATCTGGTCTCTTGTGTTATTATGTTATTCCAGTAGATATCACGTAACATAATTCACAACTGAAGCAAAAAGAGAACAAATAAGACAAATCCCATTGTTCGTTTTGGAGTCAAGGCCATGAAAAGCTAATTCCGTAGGCAAACAAGAGTTAGGTTACGTATAATTTCAGTAACAAAGTAACAAGTGTTATTCTGAGATATAAAATATGAGATCCAAACCATATTGTAACAAACTGACTTCAAAAGATCGGAGCATTGATTGCGTCGCTGATTTACGAATCTTGGAACTCGTGCGATGCTAACATGAAAAATACTGCGACTGTGACGAAATGAGTGTACGTAGTCTGCGTTTAAGTTTCCCTGTTCGAATGGTTAATAAGATTACCGTTGTTTACCAGAATAGAATTGATCTAGTATTGCCTTCGGATAGAGTTAGTAGATTATCTTTTTTTAAGATTAATCGATTTGGCGATTTTTTTAGTCAGTAGGTATCTATCTAGATTTCGTTGTTACAAAATATTTACTCTCGTGCATATGTCGCATAATAAGGGTACAAATCGACATCTCCCACGCATAAAATCGTATATAAAAATATACGATTTTTCACGAGAGCGATTATAAGGAACTTTCATTCATTTTACAAGCTGATATTTATTTATTGCTTGAAACTTTGGACTTGCCTATCCGTAGCGGGTTATATATTATTAAGTTAATGTATTTATTAAAATAAATATCTTAATTTTGAAATTATAATATTATTAATGTAAATAAACTAGGTATAAAATCGAATTTTGTATAGAAAAATGTTACGACCGTTTGCGTTGGAGGTATCGAAATACAGTAGCTAGAATATAAAGCTAAAAACGTTGACCTATTGATATACCTACCTTACCTTTTGCCATTTATATTTAAAACGGGTATTTCATCATGTTTTTTTTATTTTTGTGGCTACGATATTTCGGCTCAGTAACATGCTTTCAAAGATATGACAGATTTAAAATTATTATTCGTTTTGATGCTTGACTGCTCATTAATAGTTTGGGATGAAGCTACATATTGGATCTACGATTCATCATCAGACGCAAGGGAGTTTTCGGATTTTCGTAAAGGACCCTTTGACTGCACTCTGACGGACTGACTGCAATTCGAACATAAAGGTTCGGGCAAGTTTCCAATAAGAAATATAGAACAATTAGGTCGTTTACATTCATAGACGTTATACAAATAAGGCTTTCTGATCAGAATAGTTTAGTTCTCAGTTGGCTTTCGTAAAATCTTACCTATTGCGACGACAAATGAGACGTTTTTTGAACTCTAATGAAAAAACATCACCGAATGGTATATAGCTATAAAGACATTCTGTAGTTATACGACCTCCGTCACATACACTTTACTTAAAAACATATTACTTTGCATATTAGACTAAGAAACCTATGTAAGAAAGATAAATTTAAATTGTTTAAATATAAGAACCTTTATGGAGAAATTATCAATATATATTACCGTAAATTTAGAAAAAACTTAATAAACATTAAAAAAGTATTATTTAAACACAAACGAAGTAAGTTAAAAAATTTATGACAAATACTTGTTGCATTTTTGCAAGTGCAGTGCACGCTCAATAACGTATCTTTGTAAAATATTAATAGTTTAAATTTTATATGATACAAATTTAAATAACATAAACTGCGACAGATGTTCATGCACCTGGGTTTGCTGATTTGTTGCATGTTTTTATTTTGTTGTCTCTTTTTATTTTACGAAATTATTTCGAATTCTCATTAGCATATATACTTAGTTTTTGCTTATGAGTTCTGTAGAAGTAATTGTGAACGAACGTATTGCACAATAAAGGATAAAAAAAAACCTATGCGATGCGAGTGCGGGTTGCTACTTATGATATAAAAGGGCCGTTGTGCAAAAGCTGCACTAGTATGTACAAAAAAGGTTTTATTTATAGGTATTTAGCACTACATTTGACGTTTGCTTCTCATTCAATAGCACAAAACAATAGTGAGAAAACGCATGGATTTACTTAAAAAACATTGCAGTTATATTACAGCAAGTACTTTTAATTACATAAACTGTAGTATTTTGTTTTAAAGATTTTAAAGCGGTAGTCATCATAAGAATCTATCAGAATTACAGAAAACAAAACGTATTGTTTTTTATAAATTATCGTTATGCTAATAAATCGGCTTGAAACAAAGTCTACGGTAAATGAGGTATAAGGTTCAGTTTGTTTGTGGGTCAGTAGGCCCTAGTAAAGGGCCAGGAAGCGTGTGACATATCACGTACGCAGGATTTACATTAAATGACCGTTAGAATGATGACACTATGTCACAGAAAGCATTAGATATACCACGATTATTCCGATACCCTTTTCTTATCAATAACTGCATTTTGATATCCTTTTGATAACCAGCAATAGCCACTACTAACTGGCACTTTTAACTATTTTAAATGATAGATAACCAAAATTTTAATCGGATACCGGGGAACCAGTCGATAGGCAGCGGAAGTTGCGTATTTAATTTTCGAGTGATATTTATTTTTTTATTTATAAAAATAAAACAACAATAAAATATTGTTTAATGGAAAGTGATGACTTGAGAACGGTGAACCATAAGAAACATTGCACCGGGAAAGTTGGAAAAGTAAAAGAAAAATCAAGTGCTCTTCCTTTGGACAAGACAATGCTGTTGTATAAGTCAGTTAAAATAATACATATTTTTAACTTTTTTCGTGGGCTTTGTTTAAATGAATTATTTACCTTGAACTAGATAGATGAAAAATCCTTGATTCAAAAATTATTCGTTCCATATTTCTATTGAATAAATGAATAGAACTTCAAATATTTTTAAAATCTATTTTCGGTTTTATTGCTAGCCAATAATATTATCATATTTACGGGACCCTGATTTACGATGTGTTAACGGTTTAAGTGGTGCGGGACTTACGATAAAGTGCTCTCAAGGTCGGGAATATTCGGGACTTTTTATAGAGTTCTCATATCGATATGGCGATCAATGCCTTGGCTATTATTAAAATTATTGGTAAATGAATAGTTGAATTTTAAATCTATCTGATTGAAAGCTTTTTGTAGTAGAAATCTGTGAATAAATAAATCAAATAGTAGTAGTAATAGACTTAAAATACAGCAAGCGGCATATCCCTTAACAAGAATCCCAAATCGGGATTGAAGAACACTACAAAAATAAAATGTCTGCCCTTCAATTTTAGCGTCGAATTTAATGAAAATTTAACGACTCCTTGCACTAACAATTTGATTAGTAAAGTATCAGCCGCATGAGAAACTAAAACAAACAAATCCCGCTGTGATTGTTTTTATAAAGATCACTTCTTATTTTGTGTGATAACGTTTCGGATTGCTTTTTATTTTTATAAAATGTTTCTCAAGCTACACAAGGCTGGTTTTATGGTACATTTCATTTAAGCTTACTCTTTTTATACCTAAAAGAATTTTTCATTAAACCATTAATGCAATACTGGAGTGAGCAGTATATTTTGACTTTCAGAAGTGAAATAAGCGGTATATAAAGGCAAATACTTTGAGAGAAATATAAAGTGGATTACTTTATTTGAAGTATTTCTCTATTTACTTGAACTGTCTGTTCAGTTGTGGTTGCGTGTTATCTATTGTTATACTATTATTACAAAAGGAATCAATGACAATCGTTGCATGCATCTTAAGTGGCGTTTACACTTGGCTTGAGAACTTTACAATCTTAATAATTAAGTATATAACACTAAAAAGTTGACAGGGTCAAAGAAATCAGTTCTAATCATTTATTCTGTATGTTCCTGTTAATAAAAAATGTAGTTTGGTGTAGCTAACTCGATTGTTTAACTCAAGAACCACTGTAAAAGAGTGATATAGCAAAAATTAAAAGGCTTGGCATGTTGGAGCGTTTGTTCATCGATTGGGGAACTTTTATATGGGCCAGTCATCGGTTCAAAAAGTTTTAAGTCACCCACCTGGTGAGTAGAAACTTATTACCTACCACCAAGACCTTTGCGCTTTGGAAGCCATTAGTTCTTGTACGAGTTGGATAAATCAATAAGCCTGCTAAGTCCTCATGAATGGCAATAAACATTATGTCAGTGGAATTAACCGCCTCTTGCGGTGGCGAATGTAACTGAACCCTCGCGAGTTCCTCTTCCGACAAGGACTCGCTCGATGATGTCTCGCATCTATAGTGATAATAATCATTTAATTAGTATCTAATATTTGAAAAGGTTTTTAGTCCAGTAAACTATTTCTGAATATTTGGAGACAATAACAGTCATTGAAATAAGTTGGCTTTTTTTTGCAAACTGAGTGAGAGAGTGTCTTATGATTATAGCGGTTTTGATTATTAAATGATAATGATTATACCTATTCGTTGTCCTAATTGTGGTTACATAAGAATGTTAACAAAATACAAGTAGGTACCACACAGATAACCTATTATTAATTTTATAATGTCATTATGCCGCACTATTGATTTGAAACTTTAAGTCTGAGACTTTATTTGTTTATTGTTTACCAAACATTTCGAGGTTAGAGTCATTTAACCTAAACATTAAATTTTCCTTAAAAAATAATAGTGCGTAAGCTTACGACGTGCTCTTAGATATCTGCAGTTATTCTACACTTTGAAAGCATTAATTCTTAAGTAATTTTTTTGTCTTTTTAGTTAAAATCTGTCAATCACTCACTCACTTAGGATGAAGCCTTTTGTATATTTAGAAAAGAGATCGGACATTTTTACTTTTTACATTCCCCCTCCCGTCTTGTGATACGTGATGAGGTTCTTATTTATCCCTCCAACCCCCTTTATTACATTACGTGTATTTAGTTCCTTAAAAAAACTTGAATATATTTTTACCATAAATATATTTATATGCATTATAAAAATTTTATAAAAATAATACATATTAATCTAAAAAGCATTCTCGGATAACGGATTTTCTTGACTATCTTCAACACAAAAATGTTAGACGTGATATATAACTGCAACTCCCCCTCCCCCATTGTGATTCATAGTGATGTTTTCCGAAACCCCCTCTCCCCTATTTAGACCTCACGTGATTAATGGATGTCCCCTTAATTGTTTAGACAAAAATTTCTTAAAAAAGTTACCATTTTTGAGCATTCTTGAAATATGTTTGTAGAGTTGACGTCCGATAAGAATTTTTGACTAAGCCAATAAGTAAATACTTGTTTAATATGAGTGATACATACTAACATATGTAAGAAACGATACAGTTAGGTAAAAAATTTGTAAAATTATAAATATTTGTAAGTACTTTTGGTTGATGTTTAACGTTCAAATTTGCAAAAAGCAATTTTATTCATTTATTAATTAATATTGCACAAGTACAATGATTGACCCCGACAAGAAACGAGCTAATATGCATCTTCCGCTATCTATTATGTTCTATTCTGTTCTGTTTTGTTCCGATAGTCAAATCTACTCGTATTAAATATTACTTTTCCCGTCGATCGATGTTATTAGTACCTAGAGATGCCCTGAATTATCTTGGTGTTTGACACATACATATTATATTAGATGTATTGTACGATTTCGTATTCCATTGGCCATATAAGTAACATACTTAATTCAAATGGGCCTTTTAAGATGATTCGTTGAAACTAAGGTAGAAGCCGTCCGGGATTTCCCGGCAAGCGAAATTAATGACACACCTACACTTTACACTAATGTACAGTCCTCCTTTGTCTTTTCGCTGTCATAGTATACACAATATGTAATATTTTTACAACATCTTTAAACTAATTTGTTTTTATTCAAATCCAGTATCAAACTATAATACAGTCAACAGTAAATCAATCAATACACCGTTGACGTTTGGACATTTTTTATTTTAATCTTTTACCGTGAATAGGAAAGCGCTTGACCGCTATCTTGCCTGATGGTAAGCGACGATGCGATCTAGGATGTAACGCGCTTGCCTAGAAGATACCTATTCACTCGTGACTTGAAGACCCCTAAATTGTATTTATCAGGAAACACAGACTCAGGCAAAGAGTTCCACTCTTTGGCGGTACGGATTACAAAATTTGAACCAAACCGCTTTATGCGATTGGTACCTATATCAACCATATAACGGTAGCGCCTATTCGTAAGTCTGGTTGTCCGATGAAAAAATGGGGACGGCGGAACAAGGCTATGCAATTTTTCTGCACACTCTCAACACTCTCATATAACTTAAGCCATTGCTACTTTGCATCCTAAGAGTGTATGGTTTGATGCGGGATAAATACAAAAATCATATGAGAAATTGCAATAAAAGAAAAAGCAGCGCTTATTGACTGAACGAGGCAAGTAATATGACTGTAACTTCTGAGAGACAGAGAGCCTGTACGCTATTTCACACGTAGAGTCTCTTTCTACACTTAAAATCATTATTGTGGCTCGCAAAACATCCGATTATCCTCGTGACATTTTAGAATTACAGATAAAAACAACGTTTCAGTTACATAGGACTAAAGGACGTGCTGGCAGGAACAAGAAATAAGAGTCGAAAAGCAAGACAAGTTTAATGGTTTTTTTGTTTATGACATATCTTTAAACCCAAGAACACATCATCATAATAAAAAAATATTATTATTATTTCCCAGTGTACGCAAACTTTTCTGATGTGTATATTTATCATATTTTTTCATGATACTCCAATTAAACACACACATTAGTGTATTGTGGTTATTATTAATTGCGTAGATTTCTGAAAAATCCATCCGTTTGATGGAAAACGTTGTGTATGTCTAAATTTTACCATGTTCAAGAACTCAAAGTAGGATTTTAATAAAACATTCTACCATGAATGTGTATGTAAATTAAGTCTTTGTCAGTTTATAGGACTCGACAACTTATTTCCTGCGAATTCCGCATTCACGCTTATATTGTAGGAAGACCATTTAACCGCTATTCAGCTTCAAACACAATAATTAAATTTATGTAAAGGATTTACAGGTATACACCATGTAAACGGTTTAGTATAGATGTAGGAACTACAACGACATTATGTATCCATAAAGTGTTTATTCTATTAATATTATACTCTATTAATAAAGACTTTAAATTGAACATCTATTAAGGGAAATCTGTCAGACAAATTACGCTGACCAAATTCGTTGTTGAACTACAAACGCAATCGGAACCAACGGCTCCAACATGCTTTCTAAAATTTGGCGAAGCTCGAAATATCCTTTGCAAATGTTACTTCTTTTACAAGGAGACCATTTGTCCTATAGTTGTGGTTGATGGATTAATATGCAATCTATCGCAGATAGAAGAACTATTTTAGATCTTTCTTTTCTTCGTAGGAAGATCTGTGAGAATGTTGACTGTCTCCAGATATTGGGTACTTTAAGTTTCAGCGTCCCTAGATATCTTCTGGTAGTGTGCCACTGTTAACGCGTTCACTCTCTTCAATCAAGTTCTCGTATTTCACTCTCGTCATTGATTCATTCTGCCATTCACTTCATAACACGCAACATCATTGTAATGCATTGTTCAAAATTTATAATAATCAAGTGCTAATAAAATTGTTATATTCTTGTACACTGGAGTATACTTGCGAACCTGCGTCAACAATTTCGAGCCGGATCAGACTTTAGAAGAAACATCTTCAGAGTATGATAGACGAGGTCAACTTCAGATGTGCAAGAATACCTAACTATCAAAATCAATCAGGCGTGTTGGCGTGAATAATTCAAATCCAGTATCAAAATCAAGAAGGAGGATCATCAGCAGTGAAGGAAACTATATTCACATCAAAATTATTTAATCGAGTGAGTCCGTTCCAATAACAATTCCCAAATTTACCTATCACCTTCAATAATTTTTTATTAGTTACCCACATATTTTTAAATTATTGCTTAATTTAACTACAGTTTTCATTGATTTAAATCTAAATATTATTAATTTTCTGTGTAAATTAAATAACCTTCATCAAAAGACCTTAATATTTACGAAATCTATTTCGTTTTTATTTTTTCTTGTCTACCCACTTGTGAGGTACAAGTTCTACATTTCATTTAAAATTATATATATTTCTATAGATGAAATATACTTAGTAAATTACATAAATATTTGATCTCCTCATCAATAAATAAAAAATAAAGGAATAATCATACGACATTAACAAAATTTTCAGTTTTCACGCATCGTTGGAGTGACATCCGAGTCGTGACTCATACGCATGGAATTGCTTGCCTGACTTCTCTGCTTCACAAAATTATAAGTATAATCGTTTCATTGACAATTTTTAACCGCTCATTTCTGCTAATCTTTTAATATTTAGATAATTTTTATCTCTAAAATTACTTGCATATACCTAAGTTTATAAAATATATTTACATCTATTTTTAAATTAAAACATTATGGATCTTAAAACTTTAAAACGAACTAGAGCTTCTTTTAAATCTAAACTTACAATATTAAAAATCATATTTAGATACTTTGCTTCCGAGTAACAGTATCAATAATGTACAAAGTCATGAATTAAATTTAAGATTGTCAAAAATACAGGAGCTCTACACAGAATTTGATTCGACACAATTAGAAATAGAAAATTTAACTGAAATACCAGGTGAGGAGTACAAGGAACGGGAGGCTTTCGAGACGAGTTATTTTAGCGTCGTGGCTGCTGCGCAGAACTTGCGCAGCAGGCATGGTGCGGGCGCTGCTTCTGCGGCGCAAGACAACCGATCAGGGTCAGGTTCTTGTTGCACTGCACCTACAGGTGGGCCAAGCATTAAATTACCTACCATCCATTTACCTACCTTCTCTGGACGCTATCAGGACTGGCTAGAATACCATGACACTTATAAATCACTTATTCATTCAAATGATTCTATACCTAAAATACACAAATTCCATTATTTACGCAGTTCTCTCAAGGACAATGCATCACTTATCATCAAATCCTTAGAATTTTCTGAAAATAATTACGACGTTGCATGGAACTTACTGTGCGAGCGCTATCACAACAATAGGCTTTTAGTTAATAATCACATTAATGCATTATTTAACGATCATGCAATAATTCACGAATCTTCAAAGGCCTTAAGAAACTTAATAGATTCTGTCAATAAAAATCTAAGGGCATTGTAAACATTGGAACTACCCACGGAACATTGGGATGTTTTAATAATCCACATGGTTTCAAGTAAATTAGATCCATCTTCTCTTCGTGACTGGGAGTCAGAGCGAAGTGAGATATCTAAAATTCCCACTTTATTAGAATTCAATAATTTTCTACGAAATCGTGCTGATTTATTGGAAACTATGGAGGAATCACAGTTAGATGACCGCCTTCCACCAAATCGATGGCTTCTTGGTCGCATCAAGCAAGTCTACCCGGGTCACGACGGTATCAGCCGAGTAGCAGATGTAATCACCACAACAGGAACCCTAAGGAGGGCCTACAACAGGCTTTGTCCTTTCCCATTGGATCAGGATTCACCAGCTCCAAGGGGGGCAGCTTGTTAACGCGTTCACTCTCTTCAATCAAGTTCTCGTATTTCACTCTCGTCATTGATTCATTCTGCCATTCACTTCAGTTCACGCAACATCATTGTATTGCATTGTTCAAAATTTTATAATAATCAATCACTCTTTAGAAAGCCAATAACTAGGAACAAGTTCAGATCTCACGATCCTATTGTTAGATTAAGTAATCTCCATTCATCTGTAAGGATTAGGATATATTGTGTATTTAAAAATAACTCTCCTACGTCACCTGACTATGAGGTGAGATGTCAGTCACTGAAGGATCACTTTAATTAAATCCCAAATAAGTGTAGTGATCGTTACTGTATCATTTTCATTCTCTGATTAGGTGTTATTTTAAACTTTAATTAATTTTATTATTGCTATTAATGTCTGTAATAATTAAAAAAATATGTATTATTTTAATTGGAGCTCCTAACAATCTTAAATTTTAATTGTTTAAAATCGTGAGGTAGATAAGATTGTTCAAATGAACAAACGAACAATATTATATCGGTATCTGGATCTTCAATAACGCGACATATATAACCTTTTCTAAAACAACAAGTGGAAACTACTGAGTCTGCTTAACTTTGAATATTAGGTATCTAAGAAATATTTTAAATGCCTGTGTGTGTGTGTGTGTGTGTGTTTGTGTGTGTGTTTATAAAGTAGGTACTTAAACTCTACAAAAATTGTGTAAGTACCTTTTCTTTGCGATTGTGATGACAGAAACGGAAGTAGCTACGTACCTACTTCGTTTCCATCATCGCAAAGAGTTAAAAATTACTCGCTTATGTTTTCTATACTAGTGCAAGACCCGTACACGACGAATATTAATCTATCAGATTCAGAGGGCTGAGTTTAAGTTGTCATATGCAAACATTGCTTAGATTTTAAATTAAAATTTATTTTGATATAATTAAGGTCCATCATCAAATATTAAACGCGAGAGTAACGTTTGCACATTTGAAATATCCATTTTTGCCTTTGAACCATACAACTTTAGGAAACTGTGATTCATACGTTAATCCCGGAACCCCTCTCTTATCAGTGGCGTGGTTTCTTATCTTACAGCAAACTTACTGGGCTTGCTCAAGCAAACTATGGTAAACATTGCCAAGCCCTTGATTGCATTGACTTGGGACAGTAAATCCACTGTTTATTATTAACGTCCGTACGATTAAACGGTTTTTATGACAGATAGCTTCTACATAGTAACAAGAACTCTTTATATACACGAATAAAATACATTTATCGAAATCGAAAAACAACCAAAACTATACATAAACTAAAATCTCATCGTAAAGGTTGAGAATCTTGATTGCTCGAGTTACCAACCCGAAGTTTTGAAAACCAGGATTAGACCAGAATAATTTGGTTTAAAAACAGGACGCTATAAAATAGTAATGACAAACAATGAAATCAGGGCCAATAAAACTTTATTGTGTATCTATTTATTTACAATACAATTTTATATGTAAATATTATTTTTTTAATATTTATATAACTAGCTTCGCACGGATGCAATGCTCCACTATATTATGCATGTATTATACATATAAACCTTCCTCTTGAATTACTCTATCTATTAAAAAAACCGCATCAAAATCCG
Source organism: Calamotropha paludella (assembly GCA_927399485.1). Lineage (NCBI taxonomy): Eukaryota > Metazoa > Arthropoda > Insecta > Lepidoptera > Crambidae > Calamotropha > Calamotropha paludella. Next base: position 8,143,147 of record OV656820.1, read on the forward strand.
TTGCGTAGTTTTAAAGATTTGAGCATACATAGGGATATAGGGACAGAGAAAGCGACTTTGTTTTATACTATGTAGTGATTCTACTGTACGTTAGTATGTCACTGAACGGCTTTTCCTAAACGGCTGAACCGATTTGAATGATTTTTTTGTATGGCGCCCTAGATGATTTAGATTCACAAATCAGCCTGGCAAATGGCGCTGCAGTCGGCACAACAACGCATGGCCGGGTCAGCTAGTATGTTATAAAATATGTAATGATGTAACTGAATTAAGTATTAAATAAAATTATTATTATCAAGCTGTGAATTTTATAAGTAACATTACTATTCATTCGGCCCTTTGAATGTAATTGTGGCATAATCCAATAGTGGGATGGTTTAAGAAATCATTTTTATTAATTCAACTTTAAACTTAACGGATCGTATCGTATCTTATCGATTCGTTGTCGTAACATTAAAGGCTTGTATATGTTTTCTCTAAACATCATACAAAAACACTAAAATATTGAAGCGTGGCTATACATATATTTGCATCCATATACAACGTTTTTTTTCCGAGGTGAACGAAAAACATCTCCCGCCCGAGAGGCAGCTTGTGAATGAGAGCTTCAAGTCTTTTTATGTTATTATTTATTTAAATAAAACATTTTCACGGTTTTTTGCGCTTTATTTATATTTAATCCTGACGTTTCGACTCTTTTACAGAAGCCGCGATTACAGGATGACTAAGGCAATGTTTTTGCCTTTAATTCTGTATGAGAATTTAGTTTATGATTTATATTTACCCGTTTCTTACTTAATTTTGGATTTGAACTCAGAGGCACTCACCTTGGAATCTGCCGGTCGTCTTCTTGGAGGTACCTCCGTATCCTTGATCCAGCTGTATTGTTCTACGATGGTCTCCTAGCCTAATTCACGATTTTTGCACTGATTGCACTTTAGATTTAGTTCTTTTAGGGCTGCGCGCCGCGGGGAACGGTTCGATCGGAGTGTATAGTTCAAGTGAGAATGTTCAAGATGGCAGCACTGATGGCTGGCTTTGTTAACGGCTTTGAGCCAAAGGGATTGTGCCTCTGATATTATAGAGAAAAAAAAAGAGAAAGATTGGATGTAGTATTGTTTGTGCTATGATAAACTAAATTATAACGAAAGTACGGAACAAATTCCCTTAATTATTTATTTTTTAATTCTGTTTGTTCCAAAAACCCATACAGCCAGTTAACACATAAACAAATAAAAATGGAGTGGAATATGATTTTATGTGCAGTGTTATATGGTGGTATAATGATGTAAGTACATTAAGGTATATTTGTTCTGACTTAAAAACACGCATATGTGGACGTGTTTCCGTAAGTACATACAAGCATCTCTCTAACCAAAACGAGTAAGTGACTTTATCGTGTGCATCCTTTCTTTTCACTAGGAGGACCACAAGTGGATTTTGGTATGAAATTAGGGTAATTTTTAATACGACATTTGTTTGTCTACTTATCCTATAAGATACAAAAAAAAAAACAAAATAAAAAAATCATAAATGGATATTTCATCGTAATCGATTGTCAAAAATTTGTAACAATGTTTCTTTCGAATACGAGGATATTCCTCTCATTGATGAAGCAATGATGGTACAGCAAAAAGTAAAAAGGACTAGAAAATTTTGACGGGTGCTGATGAGACTCTATAGTTAAATTAGGAGATGATATCCAAAGGTTGCAGGTTCGAATACCGTCTGAGAATAACTCGTGAGCTGAGTCTATTTTTAATATATATAGAAAATTTCGATGTAAATGTGTACGTTTTATTTTTAATTCTTACCAAATTACGTCATTTTTTATCTGACTCTGTTAGAATAACAGTGCCTCTGTGTATATTTTGCCCAACTGTGAATGGTACAGAGGCAAACTACTGAGGCAGGGAAATTATTGGCCCGTCAGAGTAGTTTTTAAGTTTTGTTATCATCGTAATTATTTACATTGTTTACCTTTGTCTGTCTGTTTCTTGTTTTCGGTCTATGTCAGTAGATCTGTTTTTTTTGTTTTTTCCTCCTCTCAAATATTTAATTGTTGAAGTATGTAGATTTCTATTCAAAATCAATACTTCATTACTAAGTTAAATTACCCTGCATAATATTATTGACATCTAAAATTTAGGGCAATGAAGATAAATCTTGATTTTATTTAAAATTTGTGTGTTAGGTACCGATAGGGTGTCTACGAATAATCCAGTTTTACACATTCTGACAGCATTATAAAATGCAGAGTTCTACTTATCATACTGGCTTTCAATTTGGTCTAACGCTTTATATACGATGTTTCGAGAAATTAATTAGGGATTCATTCCTTTTAGAGATTGCGCAGATGTTCTTTCACAAACTACACACAGATTGCGATACTGCTTTACTAACTCTCTATCTTTATATCTTTAAGTCTCATTTTTATCGTGAGTGTAGCTAGAACATATAGCTGTTATCCACTGAGGAATTTCATATAACAATATAAAACTCATGATTCTTCACACAGTTTTAGGAAACACACTGAAGGAATGGCGGCAGAATGGGTATTGTAACCTCTATTATAAACTCTATTTGTAAGTCTTGCTCCATCATCATATTACTTGGTCAAAAGAAAGTGTGTAGCCCAAAAAAGGTTCTTTATGGAATAATAATAAAAAAAGAAAACTCTATTGTCACTATTTTATTAGTTAATTAATTGTGATAATTAGTAAGATAGGTCGGTAAGAGCAATTAAATGTCAATTTAAATAATAAAATAATAAATCAATATTTCCTACATTCACACCAATTAGCCTAACCCAAAGTAAGCACAGTAAGGCTTGTGTTATGGATACTAGAGTAATGGATAGACATACATATATGATACATAATTTCGTAGAAATATACATAAACACTCCATGACTCAAGTAGAAATGCTCGTATTAATCATACAAACATCTTTTCCTTCCGGGATTCGAACCCAGGACCGTTGGTGCAAAAGGCAGGATCGCCAGTGTTGCAGCGTTGCACCAAACGGTCGTCAAAAATGTTGTAAGTTTATCAAGTTAAGAAATTTTAGAGAAACTAGGTACTGAGGTAATTGATAAAAAAGTATCTAGAGTCGGTACTCGGTTGGTCACGGTTGTTTTTTTCTTCCAGTTGCTCTGTAACGGTATCAATGCTTTAAGAAATGGAATACGACTAGTCGATATTTGTTCTTTTTATCAATTTTTATCACGGCACTCAGCAAAGAGTATTTGAAATGCAAACATGGGTAACACTTTCCAGCAAATTGTGAATATAGCTTGTATGAAAATATTTTACCTAGTATTTAAACCAGCAAATTAAAAAAAGGAAATATTATCTAACACTGTTCTCAACATGAGGAGGTTATTGGTAAAAATATTCATTAATATCCGCAAGTCTGTTTGTGCAAAAACGATTTTTTATTTAATTTTTATTTTGTTTTGATGAATACTTTCACTCACTTTAAAATAGTCAAATTCATCCCGCAATGAAGTTCCTTAATAACAAGTTGTGTTTATTAAGACAGTACACTCGTGCAATAAAATGCCGTCATTATTTGTATTGTATAATACTTACAATGATAGGAAAAGAATACTTTAATGTTTGATAACATTGAGCTAAAATACCTATAGACAATCATCTGGACTTTTAAACCCCTGTATGAGATTTTGTACGCATCGACAATTGTGAATGATTTATAATTAAGTGCTTAGCGAACATAATTAAACACTTAATGTAACATTTGTAGAAGTATTTATCATCAATCTCTCATGATTGCCTTTTTTTAAGATTTTAGTGATGAACCTATCAAATGTAAAATTATCTCAATTGATATATGTATTGTTGCATTTCAAGCTGAAAATCAAATAGAGAAATTTAATAGTTTTGTATTGTATGATTGATCTGCTGCTGACTGTACCTATTGTGATCTCTTTAATATTCTCTGGTACATAAATGCTTTCGCCTCGTACTTAACCTGTCACATAGTTTGTTCAGATTGAACTTGGGTTTGATATTTTAAAATGGAATGCGTAATTTGTTATTTTGCAGATGTGTTGTTATAATAAAAATAGATATTGGGGACTTATTTACTACTACTTTTTTGTTTCTGTAATATCAGAACCTATATACAGAATATCAGTGTTACGTAGCGTTTTTTCTCAACCATCAATAGTAGTGGTAATAAAGATTCACCTCAAGAAAAGCGGCGTAGCATCTCTACCTGTTGTCTTGTGAGACAACCGCTTAAGCCTAGCCAAAAAATTTAAATAGGGCAAGTAGCCTTACCGTATTTTATTGAAACGCTGCGCTGTTATACATTTAATTTTCATTAAATATGATAGTTTAATACTTACAAAACGCCATGGTCTAGTGGCCAAGCATGAGCGGCCGTCGATACTCGATACGCACCTCTCCACTCATGCGTGGGATTGCACTAGGGTACGCATAATGGGCGACAATGCTATTGTCTGGGGAAATACTGATTAATCCTTTCTGTAACTTGCAGAGTGAGAGAGAGTTGCAGACCCGAGAAGAGTGTAACCAACGGGATTGTTAGATGGTTATTTATTTAACATATATAACCTATAATATTAAATAAATAAATATTTCTTACATTCACACCGAAGTTAGCACTGTTAAGGTTTGTGTTATGGATACTAGGGTAACGGATAGACATACATGTAGGTATGATACAAAGATATGTAATATTCATAGAGATATATATAAACGCCCATGACTCGGGTACAAATGCTCGTATTCATCATACAAACATCTGCCCCTTCCGGGATTCGAACCCAGGTCCGTCGGCGCAAAAAGCAGAATCGTTACCGTTGAACCAAACGGTCGTCTATACAGAAACCTATATACAGAATATCAGTGTTTCGTTTATATGCAAGCTAAGTGAATAGGCACCTTTCTGTACTATTGCAGCAAACATATACCTACCTTACTTTGTGTCTTGTTTGATATTATATCCTGCTTTGTGTAAACTTAATGGTGTGTGATGAAATTGCAAATAAACGATTTCTTAAATACTACATACAGTGTCAACTCTCTTCAGCTGCTTTTTAGCTACTTGGTAATTTTTAATTATACCTACATATCCTCTCAAGGCTCTAACTAGTTCCAGTGAAATTTAACAAATAAAGTTTTACTTGACTGCGCAAAGTATTCTATAATTATAAGATATTATTTTCCAGAATTCTGGAAAATTGCTCATCTAACTCCAGATCACAAATCGGGAGACTTGGACGATATTAGTAACTACAGACCAATTTCACTTCTTTCTATAGCAGGTTAAGTTTTTGAATCAATTGTCCAAGATAATATATGGCCATGTAAGGGGGTTAATACACGTAATTCAACATGGGTTTCTATTTCTACAAAAAAATTCGACAACCTTTAATTTGGTTAGTTATGTTAAAGACATAAATGTAGTATTGGACCAACAAGAGGAAGTTCATGCTATTTGTACTGATTTAAAGAAGGCGTTTGATCTTGTAACGCATGAGCTCTTACTTAACAAGCTAGGGGGAGTTGGTATCCATGGATTACTGCTTCGTTTGTGTGTTCCCTTATGTTAGGTCTCGAGTATAGGGGCGTGACCCAGGCGTGATAATTGACAGCAAACTAAGTTTTAAGTCAGCATATTGACAGCGTCATAAAGAAAACATCTAAGCTAAGTGGGTTCATCTCGCGTCAAATAAAAGTACTAAAGGATTCTCAGATCACGGTGGTTATTTTCAACTACATTGTGCACAGTATTTTGGAGTACTGTAGCACAGTATGATATCCTGGATATCGGGTTCATTCCGACAGACTGGAACGGGTGCAGAAACGCTTTTTGTAGCACCTCTGCTATGCTGATAATAATTTCATCTCCTGCGGTCGCATAAATATCGTCTTTCCAGCTACTGCTTAAGAGCTTGCTACATATTAGGTAGTCGTCAATTTCGATTTGTAACTAAGCATGTTGTGCTTACTTCGAGTAGAGTAAATTCTAGTAAGTTAGTTTTTTTATGCTTTTATATGTATAATATTGGGTTGTACCCAGTTTAATGAGCCAAAAAATAAAATATACTTATGTAAACTTTAAATAACTGTTTATTGCACTCGAACTGAAAATTCTACTTAGGTAATCTATTGAACAAGAAGTTCTGTTTATTTATAAATTGCATGCAATAAAAATATTCGACATCCATTTTCGAGTATATTCTTCTAGTGTTGGTTCAGCTTTATTGTATGACCTTGAGTTGTGGGGTCATTGACCTCGGTCACCCTTCGCAAAGCCCTTGGTTTGGGGCAGGTGTGGGTTCCCTTCCAAACATATGAAATTAGGTCACAGCGTAAGATTAGTTGGTAACCATCTAGGCAGATATTTCTAATGTATAGAGTACATATGGATAGTATGATATACTGAATCATGTTTCTTGTAAACTATGAAACAAACAAACAATGAACTTTTATAAAAAAATAGACTAAGAGAACAAAAGACCATCACTTATTACAAGTATAAAGGTATACTATTATTCTTAATTCCTTGTGACACATTTCAAAGTGACGCCTTTACTAGAGGCTGCTTACACATGAACAAAATGGTTTGCAAGTTAACATAAAATTCAAAAAAGAGATTTAAACCTTACTAATTCACAAAGTCCAAAGCGACAATACATATTCACCAAAGCGATTTGAACTGACCTATGACATCTTGGGATCGAGCTAAACTCACCAATGCAGTTGTCATGGTTTTACAGTATATTTGTAACTGAAGTGGTATTTTATTTGACGTTAAAATTCTTATTACGATATAGAATAGTTACCATAATATGATCTGGAAGTATCTATAAGAACTTACACTATATGTATAGACCGTAATGTTGGGCCTATTCCCGCTGATTCATAAAACGTTTACGTTATCTTCTCGGGCATTTTTTATGAGAAATTCATCCCTACTAATATTATAAATGTAAATGAAAGTTTGTTTGTTATGCTTTCACGCAAAAACTACTAAACAGATCATCATATATATTCGTACATATATTCTTGGAGGTTTTAGAAGTAACATAGGATACTTTTTATTGAAAAAAATAGAAAAATGCGGGCGAAGCCGCGGGTAAAACCTAGTATAAAATAAAACAATATCCATTACGACATGTTTCTATTTTTTTATATGTTTTTAAATGGCCAGTTTTAAAATTACTGAACGGCCTATGAACAGTGGTAAGACAAAGGGCACAAATGCTCAGTCTGCAGGAAGGCTTACAGTTGAAAAGAGTATAAAACAATATCGATTTAATAATATTAATATATGAGTTAATGATGGTTAAAGCACACTTGATATTTTTTTATTTGCCACACAAAAAAGAGATGATTAAATGATATGAAATCAATAATGTTCCAGAGAATAAATATGGGGCTGAACTTGAGTTTAGGGATGAACAATAAATTTCAGGTATATTCATCATCTAATATTCTAATTTGTATAGCACAATATTTCCACCAAGAGCTCAATCCCTTATTTAAAAACAGAGAAATAAAAATGAAACCATAGAAGTTTTATTTAATTATATACTCTGAGAACAAAAGCACCTGTAGACATAGTATAGTACGCAGGCTGCGTTCAGCTTCTATTTATGTTACTGAGGTATCGATAATTTTACTGTCGACAATTTTAATAATTGAAAACTGATTTTTAAGCTATGGCGATGGTGATGGCAGAGAAATCCACCTGCCTCCGGATTACTCGTTAGTTCATTAAGTTACTCTTGACGAATGAAGTAGAGATCATAAGTTTCCATAGTATTTAAAATTCTATCAGTTGCCATATATATCGGTCACCATCGTTTTTAATAATATACACTTATTGGAAAAAATAAAAACACTAAGTACCAAACTTATTTTCGATTAATTAAAAAGAGCTTTTACCATACTTTGCATGTGTTGTTTTTTTTTTCATTGTTACCATGTGTTACCATATTTTATAAACTAACTAATATTAATGGTAGAGACCATGAAAGTTAAAAAAACTCATTTAATTTTTTTTAATCATTTCTTTCTGCCACTGTTCTACAGCTGCCCAGATTTCCTTAAGAATCGCGATGAAGAGGGAGAACAAATCATATCTAACCCGTACGTGTTTGCAAGAAAACTCTGCAATTGAATCCTTACTTAATAACATCGCTATCTTGCCGAACCAATATTCTACTCTTTATTTTACAGGATTTTTTATTTTTCTTTGTAAAAAATAATAGGTATTCAGGTGCATTTTCTTTATTTTTCTCGTCTAATATGGTTACTCTAATTTTGAAAAATTTAAGTATTTTTACTATCGATATTCTACTATTGAGCCACAACACAAGCTTCCATTCATCGCACTGAATAGGCACCAGCAAAGAGTACTTTATATATGGCACCAGTACAGTGGCTGCCAAGCCCCTGTTCGCATATAAAGTCCCTAGAATACACTTATATTCATGTTGATTTCAATGGATCACCTACCTATTTGCTGGTATAGAATTATTTTATATTTCGTTTATTCGAGGACTTTTCAAATCATACCTATGTATGAATGGCGTAAAAGAACATGTACTTAATTCTAACGGTAGAAAATTATATGTTGTGCTCTTTTACACTTTTTAAAAATACTCAGTCGACTGCTTTTAGTTTTAAAACAACAAACAGATTTCCTTATCTTCAAAACTTAGCCATTAGCTTAGCCTACGATATACATATGAATCATAAATGTATTTACAATTCAAAAAAACTTCAAAGTTGGCCATATCGCAGATTACACATAGTTATACCATAAATAAATTCAGTGCAAATAATCCATAAACGATAGCAAATAGAACCGGGCATTATTGCGGAAGTGGGCGCGTCAAGAAGTGCATTGTAAGTAAATTTTAGGTGACAGTGAACCGAACATTTACAAACATACCTAGACTGGTAAGCGGGACAGTTAATAATGTATACTATAATCCACAGAAGTAATCGTCAGAAACGCCCTGTGTTATATCTACCCAAACTAATGGTAGACGAATCAAGCATGAATGTGTATTTACCAACAGTTTTCCCCGATATTTGTCTACCAATTTTGTGGACGAGTTTATCTAAACTTGAAAGAACAATTTTTTATTACGACTCGTAACTAGTTCAATTGATTAATCTTGATATTAAGTGTTTCTACACTAGAATTCAAATGACCACAACTAGGTAACTGGGTTGAAAACAAGGAAATCCTTTTTACTGGAATGAGGGAATCAGGCAAATTACCTGACCGTTTCTATATTACAATTTTTCTTGACTATTACGCTAATGTCCTCAATTGTAGGGGTGGCACGTTGTCTATTTGACAAAAGCAATATAATGATTTCAATTTTATTTTTTGCATTCACAATGTCATATTTCTATAAGATATAAAATAATCTTCCAGCAGCCCCAGGAGATTTATCTCCCAATAATTTTCCCAAGCTACTGAGACGCTCAGCGGTCAGAGCACTCGTCCGGATAGCAAAAGTTCGTGGGTTCGAATCCTACTTGAGAGTTCGGAGGCGTGGTCATTTTTTACATGCTTATTTATTATCTTACAAAAGCAATATAACGGAGACTGACAGACCACCTTAAAATCACATGTCTTTAAGTTAACGACACAGACCAAAATAGCTTGGATAAATTTTTGGGGGATATATCTCCGAACGGCTTACTTGGTGTTGCTGGAAGATTATTTATTCATAATTTAAGTCAGCTGAGCAAACTTTAAAGCAAACGCCGTGTTTATAATTGTTCCAATATCGGTTAGTAAAGTTATCAGCTAAGTTAAGTAATGGCAAAGTGTAGTCAAGTGATTTGCACACAATGCCTTTAGTGAAAAGAGCACGATGAAGCAATCTATGTAAGTAGTGAGCGATTGTCATCGTCTAGGTACTTTCTCACAGTTGAGACAGGAAAATCTGTCATTGCTAGGATTACGAAAAAACTGCATGTTTCTATTTTTATCGGAGGTAGGTACTATAAGACTACTGCGCCGATGTACTTTGTGTTGTTGTAAATTATAATTAAATGGTACCTAATTATCTCTGCATATGTATTTGACAACTCACTCTCAGAGTCTCAGTCCGACATCGGATAATTTATCTTAAGACGGCAGGATGGTTTTATTTGTTATTGTTAGTAAACAGGTTTAGGGCATACGGTATTTATGTGGGTGTACTCCCTGTATTGACACGCACATTTGCATGCATGCCTTAATGCATCCCAAGCAGTTATATAAGTATCGCAATTACAAATGTGGTATTCTGTATAAAACAATTATAATACTTATAGTATAACTGGTGAGCTATGTTTTTGTTATATGTTTTTTGATACGACGAGCTCACAGGACCAAAAAATATTTATTATAATCGCCTATTTTCATTGTCTTCTGTATCATGATATTATAGTTACCTAATTATAAGGTATTCATCTGATAGTTTAAAATTTATTGAAAACTAAGGAACAACTTAAGAAATAATACCAAGAAAGAATAAAAAAAAGAAAAAATATATGAACAGTTAATATGAAAGGTAAACGTACTAGGAATGTAGTTGTATAGAAACATAAGGTTTAAAAAATAATAAAGTAACTATAATACATGGACATTGTGGGTGTACGAAGACCAGTGTATATAATATAAACGTATAATATAATCTACATAACTAAAGAAAAGGGATACTATACGGGTTTCTGCTTAAAGATCTTCAAATAAAAAAAGAGTAAACACAAAAAAGGAATGTGGGTCATATAATCTATAATCTAAGATCACAGTGGTTTGTGTGTTTGTCTGTCCGCTCTTTTTCCCGCTCTTTTTTCATTGTATCAATAATGTTACCATAGCAACGCGTTAACCGCAAGTTCGTCTACCGGACGCTAGATAGCGCTAACGGAAAAATATTTAATAATAGAAAAAATTTTAAAGAATTTTGTCCACCCGTGCGAAGCCGGGACGGGCCGCTAGTTTACTATATTTATAACTAAATCAATAAAACAAGCAGTTAGAAAAATGTAATGTATTTATTCGATTAAAGAGATTATAATTCCATTAGAGCTCAAGAGATTCAATTAGAGCTCTTTGCAGTGATGTGATGTGCTAATACAGAATGAACAATACAAGGTTTCCAGACACTGTATAATGTTGGAATTAACTGTCTAGGTGTAATGAAAGTGTCACGACTTGATTGTAGTCGCAAGTGTCAAATAGGCCTTGTGGTTATCACGCTAACTGACCAGTTACACAATCTCAATCAAACTTTACAAAATTGTGTAATTCAGTTATTCTTCGTTCTGGTCACGTCATTGAATGTGGTTCATGTAATGAGATACATAAATTAAAACTTTAAGATTAGTAGGCGCATTATTTATTTCTTTATAGTGTTACTAGTTGACCTGACCACATGTTACTGTGTAATAAATTAAAATGAAACCTATCCTATGTCCTAAGTCGGAACAAATTTAATAAAATGAAAAAAAGAACATCAAAATCGGTTGAGTAGTTTCGGTGTTCATCGTGGTCAAACACTGTGACAGAGAATTTTTATGTATAAAGATAATAATAATTGTCTGATTTGATATGCACTCCGCTTCATCGTACTGAGTGTGGCACTATCTGCAAACTTTTATATTTATTTAAACAACATTGAAATTTAGTATTTTTCGTCGCTACCGTTTAGGCTTCCGACCTTTTTTATTTATCTCGATATATTATCCGAACGTTTGGCCTAGTTTTCCTTGTTTTTATACTAAGCTACGAGGTAAGTTATTTAATTGGAGCGAAGCGAGCGAAGCTCCCATGGATCAGCTTCAATGGCGCAATGTCTATTACGCCATAACTTCCCGAGTTTTTAACCGATTTTAATATTTTTTGTGTGGAATCGAATCAACAGGTTTAGGACCAGATTGGGACGAATAAAATGTTTTTTCTTTTTTAAGGTATTACGCTCCGCGCCGATTTATGGTGCTAGCATAGCTTAATGCTTAGCGACTGCATCGCCTAGTATGTTAGCTGTAAGTATTCGTTAAAAATATTCACAGGAATTTCAATCCTCCGGCGACAATCCTAACGATCGTAAGATCGCCTCCGATGAAAAACTAAACTTAAATAAATCTCCAAAAACTAGTACTATACTTGCTACTATTTTATTATAAAGCTTATAATAACTTTTATTGTGTATTGAAATGTACTTCTAATTGATGAGTCACAAGTCAAATGTGCACAGACTGAAATATAATAAAAAATAAAAATTTTGGGAATCGTATGTGACGTCAATGAATAAAAGTTCGTAAATGGAAAACCTCAGCAATGTAATTGAACATTGTTATCTGATACCATCCTAAGCTTTTAATATGTGTTGATCTCCCTAATCCCTCGCTGCCAATCACCAAATAGCCGGCTAGGTTATATACCTATGTACCTATTCCTATGTAGGTACCTATGTACCTACCTAATCCAAGTTCGTCATTGCGGCTTTCGTGTTAACAATCTGTACTACATATCGCTGCCCACGCGAAAACTTTACAGGCAATAAAATATTTTCCACTGAGTAGGCCAAACTATAAACAGTATGTTTTTATTCACATCGGCAACCTTAGAGACAAAGCAGAACCTTTGTTATCATTTTATTAATTTCATTCTTTCCTTTTACTTCTTTTGAAAGAGGACAATTTTAAATAAACTGAAACGGTTATTGTTAAGGTTAACAGTAGCTATAAAGCGATATAATTACTAACAGTTTTGCTAAATAACAGAATATTTATTCCTTGACTATAAAAAAACAGTTTTTCAATACAAAACAAGCCCTGAGATTCTGAAAATTTTGATATAGTAGTTATTTTATAAGTCCAGTCATATATTTACTTGCTGATTTTCAGTTTCAGATACACCCTGTATAATGAAACTTCACAGAGAATGAGGTTATTCCTCTGCGTAATATGGATTCATAATAATATTAATCTATTATTACAAGACGTTGAACCAATTCTTAGTTTCTAATGAAAAAAATTACTTCTTAAGAGTATAAACGAACTTTGTATATATCATTACATGTATATCTTCTGAGACGACTTAGTTTATTCCTGAGATGACTTTTTTTAAGGGAAGGTGACTTTTAGAGTAAATAAATAAAATAAAAAAAAAAATAAAAAAAAAGAAAGGAAAGGAAATTTTGAGGAAAGGTTCATCAAACTAATTGTAGTAGCTCACCTTTTTGAACATGATCGATTGAAGACAATCAATTTATATTGTCACGGTAACATCAATTTAAGTCACGTTATCTACGAATATCATGTACATATTTTCTTCTTACCCTCATCACAATCGACAGTCTATTGTTGTCCCCACTACAGAAATACATGTTTTCCCTAGAGATGAAAAGGAAGATATGCCGTACCTAATGCGGATTAAGAGTCAACGTCTTTTGATGCATCCGAGATAAGTGGGTGATATAAACGTAGAAAATTAGCATAAGACAATATAATTTAATTAATCCAGCCAATGAAGCTCTTGTACAAGTAACATCCGTATTCGAAAGCCGAATGCACTAACCACGCACCGATCCTCAGAGCCATTTTCTTAGGTATCAAGTGATTTCAGTGATCTTTATTTTTTTCTCAGATTTATCAAAGTAAACTTTATAAAATTAATTATTACTTGTTTTCAGAGCATATTGATATGCGTCTACGTAAGTACGTAAGGACGACAATCGCCAACCTACCACAAATGTCAACTTTTCTAAACTGATATTGTATTTATATACATTTTTGTATAAGTAGGTTCAATGTTGATATTTTGTTGTACATCACATTTTTTTCTTGTCAAAAGTTTGAGAATCGTTAAAAGATAGTGTTTGACAGCAAATGGGATATTAGAGGAATCCAAGAAGACCTGGTCTTTTAACCGATTCCATACGGATTGTCGCAGCCCGTAAAAACCAATTGTCCTAATTGAGGCCAGCCCAACTGTGAAACTGCCAACCGAATTACAACGTACACGCGACCATGCATTACTCATGCTGTTCTCCAGACTTTACCTAAGTCTAAATGCTTTAACGAGATTATACGAATATTTGGCGTCCTATTTGTGTTTTGTGTATGTTTTTCTTTTGCTGTTGTCAAGTTTTATTCGTTGTTTTGTAGTCTAGGCTTAATTTTTTTTAATTTACTTTTGTAAAAGCTGGAAGCCTCTTCTCTACGTTTTACTTATACACTTTTATGATATAGGCGCCTATCTACGTTATTAATATGATCTATTCATATTGCTTGCTAATATGAAGCTGTATCAGATAATTTGTAAAATATAAAAAGTGTAAATCAACGGCGTGTAATGTTTGGCAGAGTAGAGTAGCACCAACCCTTCACGCTTTAGGGTGTCATAAAAGGCGTTTATAGCTAGAAGTACCTAATACACCTCCCGTTTTCAGAATCACGGTCTTTTTTATTTCAATCTTTGACCCAGCCAAGCATGGAGATTATGGCATAAACGTATGTTTTAGTCCCACGACGGATCTTCTCGATTTAGATAACTAAATTTAATATTAAATATTTGTTTGTCCGGATCGAGGATTCGACCAGGGTGGCGCCGTTTTCAAATTCAATCTGCGCTATAGTGAATTTTGTTGGCTCATTTTTGTTACAACAAATGAACTTGATTTTAATAAAAAAATACCGGGGATACAATTTTAAACCCACTTTTCTCATCAGAGGGTTATCTTTAGTAAAGTTTTTAAACCTGAAAAGTTTATGCCAAGAGAGTTTTTGTTTTTTTTCATATATTTCTATGTTATCCTAACATCGCAGAACTCAAGTTCTTTACCATATCGTCGATGGTCATGTCAAAAAATTATGAGTATATCTCTTTTGTAAAATAATTTATGACATTCCCCACATCTCTCTTTTACTTGTACACGTGAATAAAGGCCAATCAGAACGAGTACTTCGTTAAGTATTTTACTAAGTATTTAAATTATTAATCATTTGATCATCTCATCTTCAGCTTATCATCGCCATCTCTCCAAGTGCACGCCACTGAGCATGATTCGCGGCTACTCTTCTCAGCTCTTACCGGCCACCATACGTAAATCGCTCCGGTGTCCTACACTACGTTTGCCGATACGTTGCCTCTACTCAAGAACCTGTGCATCGTAACGGATATCAGTTTTACGTCTAATATAGTCAGATCACTGCCTCTTCAGCTTGCTAGCCGTTGCATTACGTTCATTATTGTTTGTTTGTCGAATCACCTCGTTCCGGATCCGATCCCTCAAGGAAACTCCGAGCGAGAGATGAGAAAAATATATGGATATAAAACTGCACTAAGTGATTGATTGAATAGTTAGAGCTAACCGTATTTCTCTCTCTTGACATGAATGACATCTCAATCATTTAAAAATGTCAAAACCTACTTAACGACGGTGCTAAACACAGCCAACTAAGGTGTGGAGGCGTGAACTCAGAGGCGTCCTTTGTGCCTAGTAGAGCGTGGGCAATCAGAAACGCTATTACTACGCATTACCGCTTGCCGTTGCCGCAGAACTATAATCGATTACGTTTATCTTCGAAGTAAATCAGCTTAGTTGCAACGGAATAGTAGCCTTTATATGCAAACCTAGGGTAAATATTGATAGCCAAAAATTCTAAAATCTTATGAAATGAAATAAAATGTTATTTATTCACTGAAAATAGAGTACAGTATAGATATTCAGTATAGTTACTTCATATTAATTCCGTCTATTTTACCAATAAGAGCATGTGAATTTTGACTTAGACGATACTTGGACGATACCAGTCTTGTGCACATTGTGGATTATTCTTAGCACTGGAATTAGTATGTTTGTTACAATTTTTTCTATTAAAAATTGTATGTTAACATGGTTTATTTTTTTTTATTTTATGATCGTTTTTTACTATTTTTTCATTTCTATTATAACTATAGTACTTGCCAGTTTCTATGCTCCCAAGTTCAGAGAATAACATGTTCTAGGACAGCGGTTTATCATAATATAAAAATATACTATTATCCAGAGGGAGAGAGAGTTATTGTATGTATTGGACCCAGTACAATTGGATATAAACGCATAATAAAATTCAGTAAACTTGTTCATTATCGTCAGTAAATTATTGTAATCTAATCAGATTCAGAAGGCAGGATGTGTTTATTCAAATTAAGCTGAATTTCGACACTATAATTAGCGTTTTACGTCTTGTCTTAGCTGTACAGTTTAATACAGTTCAAATTGTATAAAAAATTATTAATAATTATATAAATACTTCTAGATTTTTATTTGTTTTTATTAATTATATGACGCAACTGATTATAATGTATGGAATTGAGAATAGTTGTCGTAATAGACATACTATATTTTTAGAAAATAAAACCACAATATAGAGTGGTGCACAGATAGGTTGGCATGTCCTGTGGTTAGAAAACCCAGGTTGGTAACCTATCTAGGTATATCAGATTTAGTGCTTCCGTTTAGTCAATACCTAATAATAATACGAATGTGGTGAGGAATTCATTAGATTTTTTTAAATTCCGTATAATACCACCATTTTTACTGTTTAAATAGTTCATTAAAAATATTAAATTAGTTCGTCATATACTTTACAAAAATAAGAGCAATATAGATACTTACATATACAACTTGCCGGTTAGAGGTTCGGAGGGCTGTGGAATTAACCCTCCGATCAATTAGACTTCACTGGTAACTCAAAGTTCACTAAAAACGCGAGTCAAAAACACTTGCACGATTACAAACACAGATAGTCATTTCATAATTATTTTGTTTTTACATCAAAATAATTACAAGTGGCGATCGCGAGTGCGTGCTTTTGTTTGGACGCAGCGCGACAGCTGTCGACGCGGTAGACACGCATGCGTCGTGTAGCGAAACTGCCGCACGATTGCCGCCAAACTGTTAGCGCGGCGCGGGACGCCTCTTCAAGACTTGTTGGTGGGAAGAAAGGGATACGCAATAAAGATGATAACATTATCAACAATACCCAGTTGGGCGAAACTCTTTATAGCTAGAGCTTTTTTTAAGCTAATTGCATTTCATAATGAAAGTATGCAAAAACTTTAAATATTCAATTTTATTATGTAAAAAAGATCATTGTTGATGCTGTTCAGATAGGCCGAATTTTAATTGGAAGCTCCCATGGATCAGCTTCAATGGCGCAATGTCTGTTACGCCATAACTTCCCGAGTTCTAAACCGATTTTAATATTTTTTGTGTGGAATCGAATCAACAGGTTTATGACCAGATTGGGACGAATGTGAATTTTGAAATTCGCTAAAATTCCCATCGAAACAAAAAATAAAAAATCTTTTTTAGGTATTACGCTCCGCTCCAATATATGGTGCTAGCGTAGCTTTATGCTTAGCGACTGCATTGCCTAGTAGGGTTCTATTTAACACAATCTACTACTTACTTTGTAAAACAACTTCGTCTATTTGTACCTTTTAATTTGGTTACCAAGTAGGTAGTCATTTATGTCATTTCAATGACTTTGATTGGCATTTCGTTGAAAATTCATGAGGTAAACAAAAATTAAATATCAAACAATAATATTCTTTTGAATTTTTTTATTAAACAAAAACACCTTGTCATCGTAGGGTTAACTTTTTACATCTTATGATTTTTTAAATCAACATAACAACACAAAATGAAACCATCATTATCACTTTGATCACTATAAATTAATATTAACACACATCACTATATTTTACTTTCCAATTTTGGAAAACGTATTCAATTATTCGATTACGAAATTGAGTAGTAATAGAGAGACTAATAAACTGTTGAAATTTATTTTGGTAAATAGTTGTTATTTATAATCTAAAATAATCTGCATAAATCTGTCGAAACTTGTTAATATTTTTTTATAGATCGATTACTGCTACTTTTATTCAAAACCGAAATTAAGTTACAAACATATTTATTATAAGATTACATAATTTTAATACAAACAATCTTGAAAGTCGCTAAACAGGTGGCCTGAGTAACTCTCATTGCCGCTTTATTTTATCATCTAGACATTACAAATAAAAATGAGAAGCGATCAACTTAACAAACCACTTACGTACTTATAAACTAACTTATTTATTTCTTATCCTAATTCAGTCTGACCGAAATCATCGAATGGTGAGTTTTTACAGTTCGCTAATGTGGTTTTAAGTGTAAGCGAGCACTACGATTACTAAAATAAGTAGATCATACTACCAAAATATCATCCGGGTCCTGCAGAAAATGACAAGATTTTTAGTTTCTGTGTTGCAATTTTATTTTAGTGTAGGTAAACTTAGCAGCGTAGTACACGCTTAACTTTAAAGAAACTCGACACATTCCTAACTTACCGTAACGCTGTTAAAGCGATGTAAAAGCAATAGTTTCTGTGGGATGGTGCTACAGATTTTACTCTGCTGGTTTTGAGAATGATTTTATTAACATTCAAATGGATTAAACACCGTAATTGCAAGGCTACTGAGTCTCATATCGACCTCGACGAATATCAAAGACATTATATTTTACTTTGTTTCGTCAGTGTCTTATATATTTTTGATAAACTACGTCACAAAAGCCAATTTTACCTTTACAGGTATCCTAAAAACGAATTATGACACAAACTTGACATATTAATTTAATATTTCTATGTAAACATTATAAATGCGAAATGAGAACATTATATATACCTGATTAAAAAAATATATATAATTAAACCGTAGCGTTTGTAAGTTAAAGTACTGTGAGCTTAAACCAAAAGGACGAATGATAATAGTAATTTCAGTCGAGTGTTCTCAAACTAACACCCACATTAGCTCTAGTGTGCGATAACCCTACTCGGGGAATTATCGCGCTTATTTGCTAAATTTAATCTACCAGTCTACACGAAAGTGTATTTGGATACAGTATTTCATGGTCAACATTACGTCTTCACAGTACAAATATAATTTATTATACGCCAAAAATACAAAAAAGAAGACAGCAAAAACTTTGGATGGATAAACCTCGTGAATAAAATCTATCTAAATGAATTATAAACCCAATTATATAAACTAACTTCTACTATGGAGAGTGTTTTGTGTTACGTATTTAAAAAAGATTGCTTGTTTACAATGGAAAGTAATGGGATTGACTACTATTTACTGTTCCAATGACGTACAAATACTTTATATTCATTAAAAATAAATTGGGCACAGTTTGTTCTGTGATTGTTTGTAGCAATACTTATATAAGTTCTTCAACCATGATTTTACAGACTCAAAACTTTCTGGGTACTGGTTAGTCGACGCGATGAACATTTTCAAAATATCTAAGAAGAGAAATACTCCCAGATGATAAAGATAAACATGGGTTTTTGAAATAACGGTCAAGGACTGGAGATCATGGCCAACTCAGGCACCAAACCTCGTTACAACTTTTTTTTTGACTTGGCGAACCCAAAAAAGCACTCTGATGAAATTCACACTGTATGCCGGTATTTTACAATGCGTGAGTGTCATGATTTATATAACATTAAACAATATCGGTTACTCGGAATTGAATAATATCATTTTGAATCTAATTGTGTTAATTATTAAGCTCAATTTGGCAAATTGGCTGTTGAAAAATATGTTTTTAAAGATCAGGTTGTATTTAACGTGTAAGGTTTGTGATTGAAACTAAGTATTTAATGTTCATGCAGTTTTTATATAGTTTAATACGAAGCACTGTTGAAATTGTATACAGAAGTATAAATAATTTCTATAAATGTGAATGAGAACTATATTGGTTGTGTCCTGGGACCCAATATCGAATAGGATATAGGATAAAGATCCTATTATTTTATAGGAAATAAAATAATAGGATCTTTATCCTATTTTCTAAACCTAAATCATTGTAAGAAGTACGGGCGCTAAATAAACTATATGAGCTGATTTTTTTAGATATTAAATTATTCCAAGTTATCGTCTGCCCTTCTGTCGTAAGTTTTCATATGTTCCCGCGCTCGTTATTGCGTTTTGAGTTGCAAAATTCATGGTAGAGTATAGTATGTTCATTCTATTGACGCAGCTTGGTGGACGCACTGGTAACCGTACTTGATGAGGAAGTGGAATCGAGAATCGGAGCCAAGCTCTGCCAACTCACGCGCTGTTAGAATGTCTTCAGCTGGAGGCAGTAGCAGTTCCAGATCGCCTCCTGTGTTTCCAAAGAAACAAACACTTCTATCATTGCTTGGATATTACAAATATGAGAAATAAAATTAACAGTTTTTAATACTTTACTGAGTTTTGTGATTATTATCATAACGCTAAAACAAGAAAGCAAGATTTATAAACGCGTATGTGTAATGTGAGTTGTAAAATAATATTATTTAAATATTTAATAGAATCAAGCGTTAGCGTTATTGGCGGAAGTCCATATTCATTAATAAAAAAAATATATGTAGCTTAGTTTCGCAAAACACAAGCAAAATGCATAGCTTAGTGCTGGATATTGCACGTTCTAATAGCTCCTGATAATTGTTCGCGTGGAGGTGAATAACGAGTAAAGTATTTGGCAAAGTAGCAAGGGGTGTCGCTGTCTGCAGTATCTGCATTTATTTGCTTTGGTGAATTTTGCTTGTTTTTTGCGGAAGTAAGCTACAAATTCTTGTTTAATTTTTTTTTTTTAAGATTTTTCGGAAACAAAATATATGAAATATATTAGTTATCTATCTGCACGATCAAATATTTACTGAAAACACTAAAAACTGCTTGATTTACTGAGAATACAACTGGTTGTTGCAATACAATTTTATTTATTATATCTTCAAACAACATCATTTGAAAGCCATCAAAACTCTCACCCATAAGATGCACAAGCTCGATGAGTTTAAAGAACATCTTGTCCCGCAAGGCTGCATCTGGTTCATCGACACGACATGACGTCCAATCATCTCGTCGAATACACGCACACCATACCTTAACAATTCAATGCTGATGATTTAAGAAAGTACGACATCATATGATACCAATTTAGAGTTTTGACAAACACTGACAAGCTGTTTCAGAACAGTTTAAACAATTTTAATTACTCATATACCGTCTATCTTACCGCCTTGACCATGATTTTGCTTTTATACTTTAGAAAAGTATAATTGCAGAATCAGTTATTTGCCATAATTTTGTGTGATTATAGCTGATAGTACAGGACATGAACTTCGTGATAATTTTTTTTATGAACATGGCTTTAATCCGGAATTTTTTAATATTATTGTTACCAATTTGTTAATATTTTAATATTATATCATCTTTATATTCTGAAAGTTGTTGGGGTTTTTTAATTAACATAAAAACACCATTTAAATAATTTATATCTAAAGAGAAATCGGCCTTTACACACTAGAAAATCTCTCGTAAACTGTTACTACAAAACCTTGCAAGGATATGCAATATTTACTCTCAAATCTGGGCCTACTTAGTTAAGTTTTTGCAAAAGTTACATTTTAAGATTGCTCCATGACATATGTAAGGGCTAGATATATAACTCACCCTAAGCCGAAGTTCGTCGCGGCGTTCCATATCTCGTACGTAGTCTGTTAGGTCCAAGGCCTTCTTCATGTCGTACTCCGTTAGCGAACTGCTTTCTGATTCTATATACATCTGTGAAACAATGATTTTTATTGTATTTATGCCAAAAATTTAACACAAAACTATTATTATCACTTTACGATTAGTTAAGTTAAAAATTGTTATTTTCAATAAATTAATTAATGTCATTTGTTTTAGAAAAGAAAGTTCTTGCAGCTGCTGTTCATACTGCTGCAGTTACTATTTTAACCATTGACTATTTAAAAAGATTATCATAATCGAACCATGACTTCACTGATCGAGATCACAGAGATCTTCGTTGACATTACTCAATATTACCACACATAAATTATAAACAATTAAATATTTAGCTAATTTTGTACCTGAATCAAATCTTCCGGCTGCATAACCTTCGTGTCTTCAGCGTCAAGTCCATTATGTACTCGAATGTCCCGTGGTAAGGCCGTATGTTGTTCAGCTAGTGCTAAGCTAGACTCGATCTGACGACGGAGTTCCAAAGACTGAGATTCAGACTCATCTGAAGCTAGTAGGCAGAGTTTAGCGAGGGACGCCATAGTCTAAAACAAAAATCAAAAAATAGATACAACAAATGTTCTAGCGATCGGAACAAACTCAATAAGTTAACGTATTTATAGGTTAGTTACTGTAATCGTTATCACAGGCAATTACTCTCTCGAACAATCCTACAATTAATAGTAGTATGAGATAAGGGTATGCGAGTTGGCATATAGTTTTGCCGTGGTTCAGTGGAGTTGCCATTACGAACGAGAGGATGGTACGTCTCAGGGGTCTTAGTGGACTATCCGTCGCCTACACTTCGTGCGTAATGGCAGGGGGTCCTTTTATATCCCCGCCGTCAACCCGGGAATCCATAAAGATTTTGAATGGTTTAAAAAAGAAAAAGGTTGGCATATAGTTGAGGAGTCATAGACATAGACATCATCATCGTCATCCTTAACCAATTAATATTGTTTTGGAAATTATAAATTTAATATGTTTTCCAATAAGAATGACTTAAGTTGATCTCTTATTCACATCGTAAATAGTTTTTAACGACTCTGGCAGGGCATTAAATTAATTGATTGCTTGGAATCTTACGCAGTGGCTAACAATTTTAAGTCAGGTAATTACCGTCATCCTGCCGACGGAGTCCGTCTCAGCATCAGCCAGATGCGCCAACGCTGGTGCAGCAGCCGCTGCATCGCTCGCACACAAACGCTGCAGCGCCAATAAAGGTGCTCGGCCAGGCACTGCTCGAAGCCACGCGTATAATCTTGGCGTCACACCAGCTCGATTACAACGCAGCAATTGCGGAACTAACGCTCCTCCACGTTCCACTATACGGGCGAACGATAGTTCTGCTACACCCTGAACGAAACATTAAGTGGTGAAATAATATTTAAATGACCATTTCCAAATATTAAAATAGTTATTTTAACTAGAACATGCTTAAAAAGTTAAACAAAATATTAACAAAATAAAAGAAGTAAAAATAATTTATGTAACTTATTTTTTTATTATTATGTAACTGCAGTGGCCCAACGCCACTGCAGTTTGAATAGCACTGCAGTCACTACAATATGGAAGATCTATTTAAGTAGCTCTTTTAGCCTGGAAGCTTTTAGAAAATCTAGAATTTTCATAGCCTTGTATATCCTAGTTTCTCTGGGCTGACAATATGTAGTCCCAGATGGATACTGCGTTTGTGGATTAGGCATCCAAAATTAAATATGAGGTGTTTGGATGTTCCATTTTTCACTTTACAATATCTGCAACAATTCAGGATATCCACTAGTCACACCTTTGTCCACTTTTAGTCTAACGCCGTATATTTCGCATCAAATATATGACCCATTTTGAACAAGTCTGTAAACCAGACACCACCACCCCTTCTGGTATTCTTCTGACCATGCTTCGGTACATGCTTCTTCGACAATGTACCTAACAGGGTAGTTCCACCGAGTAATTTTTCGTGAAATTACAGAGTGGAAGTATGTTATAATTTATCATTGCTAATGGATCAATTTTAAGCACTGATTCATACCAGGGATGTTGCGAATATTCGCATCCGCATCCGCATATGCGGAACATCCGCATCTGCATCCGCATCCGTATAAATCGATGCGGAGCTGATGCGGATGCGGATGTGTAGCAGGTCGCGACAAGAAAGAAAGGGGAGGGGCCGGCGAGTGGCGCGTGTCGACCGAGTAAAAGATTAAAGAAGACATATTGAAGATTAGCAGAAACACCGAAGACATCTTGGCTTCTCGAACAATATCTCCAAGTACCGAGCGAAGAAAATGAGAATGACAGATTCCATGGAAACAGATACAGAATATAATACCAGGGACCTCAGGACGTCAGTCCTGTTTAATTAGTGATCTTGCCATGATGCTCGATTCATCAAGTGACGTTGAGGAGAGTCAGGAATCACCGGAAATCGTCAGCCCTGACGCAATTCTCAAGAAGGAGTTACTTACTTTCCGCAATAAAAAGTGAATTAATTTAAATGAGAGTCCTCTTAAATGATGGAGTGTTAATCAAAGTAAATTCAAACTGTTATCTAAAAAGGCACGCAAATTCTTATCAGCACCACCAGCCAGTGGTCCTAGTGAACAGTTATTTAGTAGCGCAGGTTTAATATACGAACCCTTGCAAAACAGACTGGAGTCCGAAAAGGCGGCCATTCTACTTTTCATTAAATACAAGGTGTCCCGGAACTCAACGTCAAGCAGAAACGGGGTGACAGGATTAGTTGTAACCATCATGAGAAAAATTAAGTATTTAGTATGGGCATTTAAGAAAAACCTAGAAATTTGGTCAAACTGTAACCATTTTTCGGTAATTGCGGTTAATTTTTATTATTTTTGTTCATTTAAACTTTGAAACCGTAACCCTAAATAACATTTCTAGAACCACAGTCAAAATAATGACACAATTGCCCCAAGTTTTCTAGAATTATGACTATTTGTTAAACTACGAATTTAAAATTTGTCGACTTTGAAATGCCCTTCTTTAAAAAAAATTTACTAAAGTGCCTCGGCAAGTGCCATCAAAAGTTCGCGCATTTAATCAGGATTGTAAAATGGTACAATACTAGTTAGTTTCATATTAAAAAAACGAGTAAAAAAATAAAAACCTCAAGTCACCCGATTTTTGCTAACCCATTTTACTCAGTTCAAATGTTTACTATTCGCACAAGCTCTTGGTAGGTTCTTAATTTTACGGCAAAATGATGAGAGAGATGGATAGTGGACATGTTTGTTATGAGTGAGCGAGACAGATAGTGACGCCACACAGTGAGACGGAGATGCTTCATTTAAACGCTTTACTTTATTATTAAATAAAGAAAGGATAAATATTACTGTTTTTTTACCCTACCAAACCAAAACTTAGGTTTTTGTACAGATCCGCATCCGCATCCACTTCCGCGGATGTGAGCCTCTTAAAATCTGCATCCGCATCCGCATCCGCGGATGTAAAAAAAAACGTATCCGCAACATCCCTGATTCATACCAGCGCTGACAATCTATCAATTTTCGGCAAGGACACGTTTGCTAACTTCAGTAGCGCTGACACAATCCGCCATTTTGCTTAGATAAGTTTGTTTACAAACTTAAGTTAACCGGTGGTTTTGTGCAATCATTAAAATAATAGTAGTAAACTCGTCTTCTTCAATATTGTCATTCACTAAATTATTCAATATATTATTCATAGTTTAACACTTTTCACTGCATTTGATAAAAATATATTTAATTGAGGTTATGTTCCCCAGTGACCGCTAAGTTTGCGTCCTAAGTTACGGTGTCAAATGGTAAATCGCTGTTTTCCTCTAGAAAACAGCGATTCACCATTTGACAGCGCTTACCACTTACGATCGCCATTTCGTTTACAATTTCTTATAAGCGATTTTTTCTGCCAAACTCAATAGGAATAGTGATCTTAGTGCTTGAGAGTGCCACTTCACTTTTCCAATATTGCCTGCTCTAAATATCCCAGCCTTCGCGTCTTTGACGATAAATAATAGGCCGTAGGTTTAGCAATGCATTCAGTGTGGCTTCTGGAGTTAAGAGGACCATAGCGCCAGTTGTCATACCAGTTTATGCAAGCTATTTAGCTTGTTGATGACAATCATTTGTGTTGCCTTTTTCTGCCATACTGTGTATGTATATTTCGCATGTGAAAGATATGTTTGAAGCAAATTAAATGAGTCAATGATCATCGCTGACTTGCTTGTCTTTAATCATTCTAGCTAGATTGTTTTAAGAGATCATCATGACAAGAGAAAATCTCTATTGACTAAGTGGAACTTACCTCATTAGAATATTTCTCAATGTAGGAATAGAGTCTTTCCAAATCGTTATTGTTGATGCACATTTCAATCAGCAATTCATAATCTTTGAACTTTTCGGCCAAAACTGCAGCGCGTTCTACTAATCCTTCGTCAACTGAAAATAAAGTTTTGAATCAATAAGTGCATACTTTATATGTTCAAACAAAATATATTTTTAAAGAGTTAATAAAACTATATGTTATCTTTAGAATTTAATATCAGCTAACTGTACGATGCTAAAACCTTTTGTCCCATTTAGGATCATAGATGGCGCTATACAAACTTCTATCCAAATTTTTCATATAAACGATGACAAGCAGTCTAAATTCGAATCGATCTGGACTGTAAGCTATGCTACCAAATGTTCAGTATTTATTATAATCAAAACAAAATTATGAATATGAGTAGAATTATTAAATGAGTATCATGGTGTTTGAAAGGCACTAGACGATTTCGTGTAAATGGCCGATTGCTGTGATTGGACGTGCGCTGTGATTGGTTATTTGTCAAAGTAGGGGTTTTCGCCCCACCATTTGATGCTATAAACGGTTTGTTCTTGCTGTCAATTGAGGCATTATACTTCGCTTTATGGACGAGAAATAACCTCTTGCTGTTCTGCTAGTTCGATTTTGTACGTGCTTACAGGATAGACATTAATTTTTAGGGCACAGTTAAGTGCCGATGCTTGTTGCTATTCCCGCGTGTTTATATACTGACCGAAGGGCTGTATAAGGTCGCGGCGCAGTGAGGCCGGAGCGGGTACGCGGTCTGCCAACGCTCGGTCAGCTAGCGCGGCCGCTGCTTCAATCACTTGCCAGCGAGCAGTAGCGTCCTGACAGTTGTGTGCCGATTGCCTAATTAATACATAACATTAAGAAGATATATCTTTATTGGCAAAAAATAAAATAGATCTCGATAATTTCGCTTATAGTATTACTATTTATATCAAAGTACTCAATGATGTCCTCTACTCTACAGTCAATAGTATGAACTCTGCAGATTGCTTAGTAATAATAAAATAAATTAAATTTAAGCGTGCGTGCCGCAACGACGCAAAGGGAAAAAGCTCAGCGATACCTTTGCTCTGAGAGCAAAGCACTGCAATATCATAGCATAGCAATTATCTAAATATTTAATGAAATAAATATTACACATTATTAATTTTCCTTGGCTGATAAATTCACTTTCCTTATTTTTGTATTGTATTAGAATGTAAAACTATAAGTAAAAAAAAACTCACGCCAGTGCACGTCGCACCAGTTGCACGATAGGCGGCACCAAATCTCGCGGTAAGCCAGTAGTAGGCCCGTCCGACCACTGAGCACGGGTTTTGTGAGCTTCGCCTAATACGTTCTGGTAAAAAAAAAAACCGTTTTGTTCATTGTGTTTCGTTTGTTAAGCTGTTAGTATAACCTTGATCGACATGTACGCATGCACACACAGCGCGTAAGGGCCTAAGCACACTGGACTTTTTTTCATCCACAGACCAATTTTTTACATGACTAACGCGTTTGTATTAGCATTTCGTCTGTACCGATACAAAAGCGGGTCGACGGCGCGTTTAAAAAACATGGTGTGAACTAACTCTTAAATTTAAAAAAGGTCAAAGGTTGTTTTTCTATGCATAACTTGATTTTAATAAAACTTACATTAATAATATTAATAGCAGCGGCCGCGTGTAGAGCAGCCGCTCGAGCATCGTGATGCGCATGCGCATGCGCACTCGCAGCTATCGCCCGAATGACACGTGTAATCTTCGTGACGCGTCGGTAGCAAACATCGGAAGGAGACAAAGCACCCGACGACAGTGCCTCTTCGACTTCTGGCTCTTCTTCTACTTCATTATTATCGCCACATACCACCTGTAAAAGTACACTCATATTATTACAATGAAAAGTGCAGCTTTTGATATGAAATATATAACCTATTTTTCTTACTTATCGATCAAGCCCAGTTCTGGCCAAAATCAGTCCAATCGATTGAGGAAACTATTCGACTTCGAGTACAGTGATTTCAACACACATTACCAGCTCAAGTAAATGTAATGGAAGCAGAAAATAAAGAGAAATGCGGAATGAACCAAGAGCAGCAAAATGGAATAGATATATACTTAAAAAAGTTAATGAAATTTTTTTTTTTTATATTTATTCATAAAACTCTGAGTATGAGACTATCTAAAATTATCTAAGAAACTATTAGTCACATTTTATTTAGAGAATATTTATATTTATGAAGTTTTCTTAGACAACATAATAATTCAATAATAATATAATGAATATTTCTGACTATTAGTTACTGCATGGTTTCAACATGTACCGATTTTATTAGTCGGTTATTTTGTATGATAATTGTAGATATGCTCACCTGTTGTATAGCAGCGGTGATGAGCTGGGAGTCGGGTCCATCTTGTAACCGTCGTAATGCTATCGCCATGGCTAACTTTTCAGATAGCGCGCAAAGCTCTTGGGCTGTACTTTTGCCGCTCTCGGCAGATTCTGGACAAAAGAATGTACTTTTCAATTATGTTTTATTTTGAAGATCATATGCAAATACAACGATAATATTTGAAGAGCTACAGTGCCAGTAAAACAATTGAAAAAAATAGGGTTGTATTACAGTAGCCTAGTTAAGGCGACTAGCCCGGTTACCCAGGTAGACGCGGGTGTGAATCTGAAAGCGAATTTCATTCAACACTATTTTTTAAATACGAAATGTTAGTAAAATAATAGGGCGAAGTTGAGACAATAACAAAAGAGAGCAGTCGAGTATTCGCCTACAGAATTACTTAGATTGATACAAAACTTGTTGGAATTAATGACATATACGTAATAATCATACCATGCAGAGCGCCTTGCGCACGCAGGAAGTCGCGAAACAGAGCGAGTGCTCGTTGTTTATCCCTCAGTTGCTGCGAGTGAGCTAACGCCGAGCTGCTGCCAAGGGGCACGCGGGT
Organism: Calamotropha paludella; assembly: GCA_927399485.1. Taxonomy (NCBI): domain Eukaryota; kingdom Metazoa; phylum Arthropoda; class Insecta; order Lepidoptera; family Crambidae; genus Calamotropha; species Calamotropha paludella. Next base: position 8,172,048 of record OV656820.1, read on the forward strand.
ACGTAATCCACCCACGCGGGATTTCCACCTACAATATATTTGCTATCAATATACATAAATGAAATGAAATAAAAATAACTTCAAATGCACTTAAAAGAAGTAGTTTTGAATCGTCCAACATTTTAACCTACCAATTCAGGACGTCTTTTAACTGACAAGAAGAATGGGCGCAAGAAACTCGTCAGCTTTAACAGAAGTAACGACATTTACAATATAATAGGTCATCACCGTACATAATCCACAAAAAAAATCTGTTATTACAATAATAGTATTATGGTATCATTATTTCGTTGAATATAACAAAGTCAACCAGAATCTATTGTAAGTAAGTATCCCTCAACATGGAAAGAAACATAAGAAGTTGTATTAACTTAGTAGCTTACAGTTAAAACTAACAATTTTGATATATGAACTTTCAGTAGGATGATATGATATTTAGTCAAAAGAAATAAGCATATCTTTTAGTCCCCGGCATACAAGTTGAACCTGGTTTAGAAATCAAGTGACATGCGCAGTAGCAAGTTTAGGTACATTATTCACTACTGCGTATGTCACGTGATTTTAAAACCAGGTGCAACTTATATGCCGGGAACTACATTAATCTCATTCCATCGTAACTGATTACTTCTAACAAGTTTTTAAATTTCTTTAAAAGCATTTCACTGATATGGGGTAGCACCTTTTTATAAAATGCAACATATCTACCAAGAACGCCTCCTGTTTTGGTAAAACTTCTTTTGAATGCTTCTATTACATTCCAATTTTCTGGACCAATTTTGCCGCTCTAAGCTTAAGCTTTTTCAGCTTCTATGGTAAATCCGGCACTGCTGTTATTTTTTGTAATTTTGTCTTGTCTGTATCATATTCTTATTTTTATTGTTATAAAAAAGCATTGTTTTTTACCTGGGGTCGCCAGCGGGTGCATCGTCCAACATATCAGCAGCGATAGAAACCGCCGTGGAAGGTAATGCTGCAGCCGGTAGCTGTTGAAGCATAGAACGGCACGCGGCTTCTTCTCGCCGTACATAGAATAAGAATGCGGCTTTTAGCTGTCCACATAAGTCTGTCGTGACTGAGCTTACCTATTGAAAAATAAATTAAATAACACCATTTATTATAACTGGTTTTAGATACTACAACTACAGCAATAATACTAGAGGAAATTCAACTTTTCTTAAGTGTCGAGAAGATATAATAAGGGAGAAACAAATTAATTAAAAGTAAAATTGGTTGAAATCTAGCAGTACGACTTATTATTGACACAAATATTTTATCAATACTTTTAAAACTATCTTTTGACGACCGTTTGGAGCATCGATAGCGATCCTGCCTTTCGAACCGACGGTCCTGGGTTCGAGTCCCGGAAGGGGCACATGTTTGTATGATGAATATGGGCATTTGTATCCGAGTCATATAAATTTCTATGAATATTACATATCTATGTATCATATATGTATTTCTCTCCGTTACCCTAGTTTCCATAAAACAAGCCTTACAGTACTTTGAGCTAGGGGAATTGGTGTGAATGTAAGCAATATTTATTTATTTATTTTATTATCTTAATGTGTAACAATACCCCTGACTTAAATGAAGATTAAATATTCTACCCATCATTAGAATTATTATTTTGTAGATTATACCTACTAATTAAATAGTTATAGTCATTAATGAAATCCTTGTTTTTGCATTTTCTTCATTAAATTATGATTTATAAAAATTGGCAATCCAATTAATCAACACATGTATGGGTGCTTTACGATACACAAATAGTCTGTTACTACGTGCGTTTACATTGCGCGTGGTACATCATACCAGCTTTTTAATACATATAAAAAAAGTTTTTTCCACGAATTATTTTCGATCATCTTGTCACACTGATTATCAAATTGTAAAGTGTAATTGACAGAGACGTGTATACTATAATTTGCGTATTCGTAATGGTCTTTACACCTAAAGGACATACTTTGAGGCATACTTTGCAAAGGCACTAATAAAATTCCAATTAGAGTTAAACCTTTGTTTTTATAATGTATAGTACAAAAGAGTTATTGTAGTTAAATGGTTTCCAATAAATTTAAGTCCCTGTCCGGAAAGTGCCACTTATTTGGTCGAAATAACATAAGAGAAGATAGAGATCACAAAATAAAAAGGCTTACTTCGTGTGGGTCGATTTCGTACAACGATAAATTGCCATCGTACATATCGGACGGACAAGGAGACCCCATAGGGCTGTCACAGACTGACCTAAAACAAATATAAATATTATAACATATTCACGTGAGCCATACTAGTATATACTCACTATAAAGATAACAGAATTCATGAATTACTTACGGGGTAGGAACCAAACTGTCGGCGGTAGACAGTGCTAGCACACCATGCTTTCTACTAAAGATGAGTGGCACACCATCACAAAGCTCTGCGCCCAATATACGATCGCCTTCTGCAGATACGTCGATAATATCCACCTTGTCACTTGATACTGTGCCTGTCAAAATATTGTTCGTCATGAGTCTGACTAGATATACGTCAAAAGATTTAATAAGAATTATTAAGTTGTATATTAATATTTAGTAGATACATGAACAAAGCCTTATATTATTCTGATTTTGCTTGGATTTGTACAAGTAATCAGTTGAATAAATAAATTAATGTCTGAGGAGCGAGGTTTGTTGGTGGTTAAATGTTAAATGAGAATTAAGTAATGTTAATGTTTAAATATTATAATGTTCTGTCACAACGTTACAAATGTTATAATAATGTTGAGTGTAAACGCGACCCGTAATAGTGCGCGGACCTATACATACAAAAATTAAAACTACATACGTTATTTGATGTAAGCGCATCGAACTGACGTCACATGCTATTTGGGACATATGCACCAAACAATTATCATTGTAATAAGATCAGCCGTACAACACTGTTGCGTATAGAATAGGGCACAACTATAGTATATGACCTGCTTAATATATAGCATATAGCTATATATTCTTGCTCGGGAGGTTGAGCTGAACAAAATTATCGGGGTCGTCGCTGTCGAAAATCGAGACGATCTGAGTTACTCGTTACTTCAGTTACTGAGTAACTTATAACATGCTATGTTATGTATATTAGAACAACGTACTGCGTACGCGTACAGTATGACGTCGCGGCGTTCCAACATTCGTGATTTGTAGAAAACATACTCATACATACATACCCAGCTGCGTCAGATATTTTTTTTCACTTTTCTTTATTTTGAACCAGACTTTTAATAATTAACAGCTTTTGTTAACCAAGAAACAATTAAATCTCATTAGATATACATTAATTTTGGTTTGGTTAGGTTAGGTTAGAACTGTAACCACAACGAATCGAATCGGTCCTATAGTTCCTTAGAAGTGAAGTTGATTTTCGACGATTGAGACCTACATATATATGTTCCTCTTGACCTCCCGAGCAAGAATATATAGCTATATGCTATATATTAAGCAGGTCATATACTATAGTACAGCCTAGAATAGAGATAGCGTATAGAAATTAGTTGATTGTTTTACTTCGAAAGTAACTCTTTTGAGCAAAACAACAATCTTGACTATTGTCTACTATACTTGTTATTTCTTACAAATGCAGGTACTCTTTGTGGAGTAAATCGAGAGTATAGGAAAAACAAAAGTTATTCTTAACTTACTGGATACCAATGTTAAGTATGTAGGTGTGTAAAGTAATGCCAGAGGTCCTAGCGGCAAAAACCTCGGAGGCGGTTGGTCGCTGTCACAAGGCCAACTGCGGAGCGGGACTAGTGACGTCACACGCGGGTTGGCAGGATCTTCTATAGATATATGCGCTGGAAACAATAATATAAATTAAAATTTCAAATGGAGACAAATTTCCGCAGGGGCCTGCGTGTTTAGTAGCAGAACGTAATTTTGCGCAATTACGAAATATTGTTACGATGTCGCGTGTGAATTATCGCGCATGACCGTTTGTTTGTAAAAACTTACGAAAAATAATTCAAATACAATTTAGAGGTCTTCAAGTCAAGAGTGAATTGGTATCTTCAAGGCAGGCGCGTCTCATACTAGATCGCATCGTCGCTTACCAACAGGCGAGATGGTCAAGCGCCATGTATACTATTTTCTATAAAAAAAAGAAGCTACGGTAATTAAACGCGAGCGCGCGCGATGCCGCGAATGACCGAGACGGTTCGCGAACGTTGAATGAGATTTATATCGTTTCGACGTGGTGATTCTGAAACTGCGTGGTCTTAACTTCCGTGCATATTTAAAGCGGAGCGCGACCGCGTAGGTAAGTAGTTTGATTTTGGAAACAATCGAAACGACTTGAAAGTAATCTTCGGAGCGAATTGAAGAGTGATTTAATAAGCGACCTCATGGTGTTACTGGACTATTGTAAACGTTGTTTACGCACGTGGTTGATGCCAAGCGACATAATAATTCCACACGGTGGCATTTTTGATAACTTCGGCGAGTTCAACGTACTACATCTGTACATAATAATCGTAAGTTATTTAAGTAATTAAATCTCGGAATAAATTAATAATTTTATTTGACTATCCGATATCCACAAACACGTAACAATATTATTAATACATTAATATAAAATGTATACATCTAAAGAAATTTTAACTAGGAAAAATGTTTTCTACACTAAACGCCATTTCTCGACACTGGTGTACTTACCCTAGTTCTAGAACCCTGTATATTTTTGTAGGTATTCCAATTAGGAATTGGGAAACGCCTTAACCATACGCTCGAATCTTTTAATTACTGGGTTGCGTGGTTATGTAATACCATTTTTAAACAAACAGAAAATGTCTTAGCAAGTTTTACGTTGTTTTCATTACATTAAGCTGTAATAAAAAGTAAAACTGCCTGGTATGTAACATAAAATTTGGCCAATACAAATATAGTTATGACAACATTTTTTATCTGAGTAATAAGTAAGTAATGCTACTTTACCTATGACATATCTCCGATCAGCTGCCAACAACAGAAGCAAGCCATTGCCACTCGCACGAACGTCAAGTGCAACCAGTTCAGCCCCACTCAAGTCCCCTGAAAAAAAAGAAGGAATTTATGATATCAGTTACACAAAATTTTAATAAATTCAATCCCCCAGACCTGGTATACTGAGTAAATATTGAGGTTTTTTGAGAATTTTTTACTTTAGTGTATACTATAGTTATACGCAAATAACAATACAATTATTAACAGTACAATTTGGGCAATAGCAGTAACTTAACACCGCTAATTATACATTTATATTTTTGTGTATCTAATATATGCAATAATAAATTTGTTAAATAATTTTTTGTTCATTTTGCTGCATTCATGAATTTAGTATTCCCATATTATTTTAATTTCATTAATTTTAATTTAAAATGTTATATTGTGGTCCATTAAGTCTTTTAAATAAATGAATACTTCATGGTGTATAGTGATAACATACCATTACTAGAACTGCTAAGAAATTAAATTAACACAAATGTACATAAAACAATTATTTTGAATTGAATATATATATCGAAATATCTCCTTTGAGCAGTGTTCATATAAAGCAGTTTCATTGACTAAGGGGATTTGTCCATTGTGGGCACCGTTAACTTGTTCCACTTAGCAACTATGAAAATGACTAACCATGTCTCGCATGTGCTTCAGTGAGCGGCCGCCTTAGGCTGTGTTCGTGCAGTTCGCCGGCCGTCCATACTTGTATCAGGGGACCCCCACCTGCATTGCCCCCTCCCCCTACGAGAACTATGCAGCCTTCTCGTCCGCCTTCTTCAGTAGCATCAAGTGACCCCTCAGATAGTACTACTACACCCACTAACTTCTGTGGAAGAAAGTTATCGTTAATATCTGAAAATATTGATTTTATTAGGATTAAAAATTAAAAGGATAAAAAATATATTAAGGATTAAATAGCCTCAAACCAAGCAGTTTGTCCTATAGATATGAAATAATTTATAAATCTATACTAATATTATAAAGCTGAAGAGTTTTTTAGTTTGAACACCCTAATCTTTGGAACTACTGATTCGAATTGAAAAATACTTTTTGTGTTGGATAGTCCATTTATCGAGGAAGGCTTTAGCCTATTAACATCACGCTGTGACCAATAGGAGCGAAGCATCAGTGAAAAATGTTGCAAAAACGGGAAAATTATCCCTATTTTAGGGCTTCCGTTGCGTGCGCTGCGTCAAAGGTTCAAGTTACCCAAAAAATATGTATGAAAGAATTATTCCTCTTTAAATGATCTAAAGAAAAGTCCGCGACAGTATATGTCTATCTTTTAAGATTGACTCATTAAAATCTTTTTTATGGTAATCGAATTTGGTCGAAATTAATGCACTATTGCCAATTATTTGGCAAAGAGTTTTATCAACATAACATTATTATTAATCCATATCCAAATAAATTTAGCATTTTCAAGATCAGATTGCGGAGAAAATCATTACGTTCTTCTGCCACAAGAAAATAAAAGTAAAAATATCATTTACACACTCAGAGTAAACAGGACTGGAGTAGCCTTTGCCTAACATTACCCCTCTGCCAAATACACAAGCATCGGATGCCTGTGCGTTATACTACTAGTTGAGCCGCCATTTTAAAACCACAATAATCAGAACGTCTTACCGTGCAGAGCCCCCACGAAAATGCCTGCCTGTGCTGTTTTCTACTGTAAAAAAAAATCGAAAATATCTAGTATGCAAAAAGATGGCATCTCCTTTCATTTGTAAGTATAATTTTTAGGATTTGATTATTATTTAATTCATAATTTCATGTTTTAGCAGACTACAATTTCAAATTTCGCGCTCAAAGTTCGTTTGATGACGTCACAGCCGCACTCCCCACGAGACTACCTAGGGTTGACCATTATCGCATTTCAATTAATTAAGACAAAAATTAGAAAAAGTTTGTTGGTAATAAATAACTGTAATTTTGTATTAATTAATTACCAATTTTAATTTCTTTTTAACAATGTACGTTGCGTGTTTTTTTTTTAGTTTAGTATTAAGTACATACCTACACTTTTGCGGCTGCTTGAAGCCTATTCTTTGACAGACAACATGGAAATACAAAATAATAAATAAAATAATAAATTAAAATAATAATCAAACTATTTGCCCTTTTATTCATGCTGGGCGGCGCTCATAAACATTAAGAGTACTAATACTGTATATACTTACAGTGTCCCTGACTTAATAAAAAAGCACGGTTAAAAGGGTACCATCGCCTAACCAGCACACCCGATCATTTCCGAGAAACCAAAATTTTTTTTCGAGCCACAGGACAAATTGTTTTTATTTTGTAATCAGCAACCCTTATTAATTTGTACAATATTTATTTGCACAATAGTGATGTCAACTTCATCGATATTCTGATTTTACGAGTTAGTAATGAATGAATGAATGAATGCAAGTAACATACTTAAATTGAAAATATGTATTTTTAATTTAAATCTATATGTCGCAGGGAAATTGTATAATTCCGCAGTTTACATTCGGCGTCATCAGTTTAAAAAACACACCCTATTCTTAGTTCTTTTTCTTAACGATAATAAAACACAGCTTAGATAAATTACAGTTTGTTTCGGCTTTTATTACCAGGTATTAATGATGATTTCAAATAAGAATCATTTGTATTAATACATATTGTAGAAGGTATGTGATTTTAAACTAATGACGCCGTATGTAAAGTGCGGAAATATACTATTTACCTGCGATATTATACATACGAGAATAAAACTGTAAAGATATAGAATAAAACAGGTCAAGTCCACCTTAAACCAAATGGCTAGTAATGAGAGTAGAGGAAGCGAAATCACTAATTTTTGAACATTTTGTCTGTCTGTATGTATGTTTGAGCACGCATCACGCAAAAACTACGCGACGGATTTTGATGACATTTTAATATGGTAATAGCTAAATGTCATCGTCAACATTTAAGTTAAGTTTTTTTATTAATATTGTAGCATTTATAGAAGATTCAAGATACTAGGAGTAAGGTATGTGGTGCCAAAAGTCCTTTGTACATAAATGAAAGTTATTGGAAGATAGTATTGCAGTATTAAAATTAGAAATGATCGGTATGTGTAGTTCAGGCAAATATACTCTGCCCCTAGGCGGTATACTAATTGTTGGTTTTTATACTTTAAGCTTTGACATGCCCGGAAACATCTAATTTTTCATATTCGGTTTTCCTTAAGAAAGCAGCATACGAAAAAAATGGATTCATGCTTGTAATAGGTAATAGGGCATCTTGGGCATCTTCAAGAACAAGTACTATATGTTCCATACATTTTGAACCGTCTCAGTTTCAAAAATTATCTAACAATAGAAGAAGATTAGTTGCCCATGCTGTGACAACGTTATTCTTGAATGATCCTCTTAGTTTATTATATAACTAGTTATGTTTCAAATAGATATTAACATGTTATATTATAACAGTTTTAGTTTATTACATTTAAATGTATTAATTTTAGGTTAAAGAATATGTTGAAAAGGAAATACCTGCAAAAGGTGATGCAAGCAAATCGAAAAAAAATACAAATAATCAATCGGTCAAAGTAAAAATCTGAGAAAACTAACTGTAATGACTATCGCTTTGTTAAAAATAATGTTTCAGTGTTCCTCCTTTCCATTATGGTTATACGCGAAAGGGTGGGTCCACAGTGAATTCTATATATATAATAACACCTATTGTAAATATCTTTTAAATGCAATAAACTATTAAGTTTCAATTTGTATTTTATGGATATAGCCTCCGAAACTGACTGTTGTAGCGTGTAATATCATCATTAATTTAATTTAATTTTTAATACATAATGTATGAATACTAACGCAAAGTTAATACATTCATTCATTGAACGAAACTGATTTATCGATATCGATATTCTCGTGCTATGTCATGTCACTTCTCACACAATGACATTCGTGTGTTTGAATAGAACGTTAACACACTATTTTAAGCACGTGTGCGTGTATTTTAAATATGTTTGTCGTATTATACATGTGTGCGTTTGTAAACACGCAAAGAGTTTTTGTTCCTGTGTGCTGGCATTGAATGTAGTAGTAACCTCACCCCCCGCAAAAAATGGCAGAAAAATATGTACGAGAAATTGACTAATAGCTACTCCAGTCCTGTTTACTCTGAGTTTACGCAGCATTTTAAAGTACTTTTAAAATATATTCTTTTAAAACTTCTTAATCGCGATCATAACAGAATTGACACGGACGAAGTCGCGGGCAACAGCTAGTAACTATATAAAGAATCATAACTGTCTTGATGAGCCAATGACTATCATAAAATCACATCATGCCATTAGGATTCGAATCCGCAACATCCATAAAAGTACGATTGCTAGTGTTAATGTAGTGTAATAATGTTTAAAAATATTTCTTGCCTTTTTTGTAACTAGGCAAAATTATTTCATTATTATTATTATTATTTATTTTAGTAGGTATGTGACTTACAGTATCAGCATGTGCTGGCATAGAACCAAAGAACAATAATGAAACGCGTCGTCCAATGCCACCTAGCCAACCGCTTGGTGGACGAAGAACTCGGCAGGTGACTGTGGCTCGACCCTCTGAAATAATTATTAGTTGCAATCACACATTACCTGCGACTACTTCTATGAGTGTTTTATTCAATTAATAGAATATGAAAACAGTTAGTGCTACTTTCTTTTATGAAAGAAAATTGGACACTAACCATGTCTCTGCGGATGTAATAGCACTACTGAACATGTTGTAGTCGCTAGTAGCAAATATTCCGACGTAGCGACAAGACGGTCGCACTCTTGGCCAGCGAGGTCACAAGAGACATCAACGGAGGCACTCTCGTGGCCAACAGACCACCAGTAACGTACAACGCCCTCTGGTGAAACACCTACACAAGATGGCATCTATAAATAAAAAAAAATATGTTATTTGAAGCTGCTTACAGATTGAATCAATGTAATGACAATTGTAAGTCTGTATACTTGTGCCCCATCTTCATAGAAAAGTTCGACGAGGTCCGCTTTATGAGCCAAGTCTGTTTGTGGCAGGGTCAACTCTCGCGCAGCAGGCGGCGCTCTGCTCGATGCTGGTGATGATATGCCACTGCTGGTCGCTTCCCGCGGCCAAGCAACGACTCGTCGCCCCGCAACAAGCCAACACCAACCGCAAGGGGAGAGTCGAACACTCACTTCACCACTTGCTGTAAATGACCAATTTATTTGATGTGGTGCTGCTCTGGCATAATATCAGCCCCATAAATAAGGGGATAGAGGGAACAAAACATCATTAGATAAAATATTTACAGACGCACTTATACTCAATCATTATAAAATTTAGAACAATATTTGGTGAGGATGCTTTGTCAGGGGATGAAAACTAATATGACCTATAAAGCTTTAGTAATTAATTAAGTCCAGATTGTGTAGTCACTATAAATATATGAAGTTGTATTGTTCATTGTTAATAATGGAACAAAACTCTATTACACAATTGCTTCACATATTATATGGAATTTATGAAACAGGCTTGCAATTGTAAAATAAATAATGATTCACATAATTTTCATGATTTGCTTATTCTGTAGAACAAAGGAGATGGATTTCTTTTACATCTGAAAGGATTTCCAGTGTAGAAAACTGTAAAAGTTTGACTCACTTTTGACAACTGGTTTGCATACCAGGGTTCAATGTAGAAAATGAACTTTTTTAAATTGGTTTGGGTTTGGGTGTTGAAGTACCATCATGGGTTCTGAAGTGTGTATCACAAGTTGTTTAGTTACAGAACCTGGTTTCAGAACAATGTATTATAGTATTTAACCTTTAACTTGTGACAAGCAGTCTCACAGGCTGATTGGCGTCAGTGAAACATCATTTTACCCCCGTCCCTGCACTTTCTTTATTTTAACGCCTGAGTAGCTTCGAATTTCGTCGCATCCACGCCGTAGAAAGGGATAGTTGCGTAGTATGGTCCTAAATCAGTAAGGTAGATAGATGCAAAGTTGGGCAACAATCTCTCAGACCCTATGTCACCACCTTTGTAACTTTCCTAAACAATTTGGCTATATTGGTTTTTCTATTTTTATAGTTATTACTTGCAGTAAATAATTCCACACCTCAAAAATAGCAGAGTGGGAAGTTGGGAGTTGAGAATGTATTGCCAAATACTTTAAAAAACGATTTGAAAACTATCAAATTGATTGAATTGAATGAACACTCAAGTGGATTGGAAATGATTTTGATATCTCACTTGCCTAAGAAACATAAAGCACAAAGGACAGGCAAAAACACCGAAAACCAGTGTCTCAGTTGTCCTCCTAATGTAAAATCGCAAATCTAGTTACCAATGAAATTCATGTAAAAACAAGTGTGTACTTGCTGTGTGCCAAACAACTATGCCCCGACTGCCAATAAAAATAACCAAAGTTTGACTATTGTCAGTTTTGTAAAATGATTACTGTGATTAGAGCATTATTATATTTTTTATTGATTAGTATCATAACTGTAAGGAAAAATTGTATTTTTGTTATAATTTGTTGGTTTAATTATTTTTGTTTGTGATTTTTGATCTCATCTCTAATTTTTTGATTTTTGTTACTACACACATTGTAATAGCAAGTTCTTCATTAAAAATTACATTTAGAGTTTATTTGTTACTTTTATTTTATCCTTTCATATGTTAACAAACTGTTTGCAAAGACTACGGTAAGTGACCATATCTAGTTTCTTTGCTAGAGTCCAGATATGGCAGCGGCCTCTCAGACCGTTTGTCACCAGTTATGTTACACAAAAACTATGTCACCAGTCAAAGCTTAAGACAATAATTATTGTTAATCAGTTGATAAAAATAGACTGAAATTTCAACTTGCTTTAATCAACACTGAAATACATTCAAATCATGTTGACAGTGTTTTAAAAAGAAAAAACCTCAATGCAGAGTAGGTACTTAAAAATAGTTTAAAATATAATTTTTCTGCGGCAAAATACAACAACATACCATAAGTTAGTGTTTCTGTGATCATAACTGGCAAAGATGTGCCATATGTTTCTATGGTGCTAACTGGAGTCTTGTAAATCACATCTCCATGGGATCCTTGATTTTGCAGGAATTTTCTGAAGAGAAAAAACTGACAATTAATGTAAATGGACTGACAGAACATTGTATTATTATATACTTTTGAATTTGACTAAAATAATAGAATATTTTTATAGACAACATTGTGAGACCACCAATAAGTCTGTATGATGGATTAAGGCAAGAGATGCTGCATATTTATGCATCTCAAAGACCAGTCAGCAAATAAGTAAACTAAATTTTACAACCCTTAAGCTCCGACATGCTTCAGAAGGCACATTTAAATTTACATTGCATCTTAAATTGTAAGCACCTACAGACAAGCTAAAATCTACATTAGACCCATATATTAGGCTGGTTATGGCCTATATTCCTTAGAGAGTTTTCAACTACATTGATGTCTGTGACCCTTCAAAGGGGACATCATGATGAATAGTGATGAATTCTATTAACATTTTGAATAATAGGGTATTTGACTATAATTAAATTATAGATGAAACTGATGTTAACTTAATAGTAAATTTTTTTAACCAATTTAGCCCACTTATAAATAAAAAAATTATATGATTAAATCCCTACCAATATTATAAATGTGAATGTAAGTTTGTTTGTTATGTTTTCACGCAAAAACTACTAAACCGATCATCATGAAACTTTATACATATATTCTTGGAGGTTTTAGAAGTAACATAGGATACTTTTTATTGAAAAAACAATTAAAAAATAATACAGGCAAAGCTGCGGGTAAAAGATAGTAAGAAATCATTAATAAAATAATTAAAATTTCATGTTCGACCATGACATTGAAAATGCACAGAATTGGCAGAATAACGGAGTTATGTCATCTGCTTGTTTACAGTAAATGTCAGTCTAAGCTTTACATATTATGATTTGACAGCTAAAAGTTTGTTAACACGCAGGTGACGTCATGACATCAAGTAACATGCATGCAGTGTCTTCGGAGTTTTGGCGGGTTTTTTGTTCATTTAAACTTTTATGGTGATTTTTATAGGAATTAAATAAATCAACAGAGAATTAATCAAATGGCAAATGTTTTATACTATAACAAACTATTTGAGATATATTGTAAAACCTGTCCAATCCCCTATTGTAATAAAGACCATTTAATCACATTTTATAAGACCATCCATTAACAATGCATTTTTATTCCTTATTCTTAGTTTATTAGCCCTTCTAGAGTCCAGTCTGAAACAGGCTGATAACTGTACCCATCTCAAGATTCCATTATTATACAAATTAAGTGCTTTTAACTGCCAACACTCTTATAAATCATTACTAAAAATATTCAACTTTTCTCAGATGACCTGCAGGACTTGGATCCCCGCGCTATTCGGGTGAAAACTTTTCCAATTAGTAGGTATTGATTTCGTGGTATGTAAGCGATTTGTTACGGTTTAATAATACCAAAAATTGTTAATACTTTCCTTAATGGTTTGTATCAAACATTTGAAGAAATACGCTTTGTAACATTTTGAACTTCACATTTGACATCTTTAGATATATGTTTAAAATAAAAAGATTTCGGAAAATAAATAATAAGTACCTTTTATACAAGAGAATATTTAGTTTGTAGGTTATGTCTTACCCCTGGTTTTTTCTCGCAGACATTCCTAAAGGCTTTCTGCCTGTAATCGACTGCCTGACACGAGGAGAGAAGGGACTTCTCATGCCACCGGTGCTACTAAACTCCATTTTCTATTAATCTAAATTTACACACTAAAACGAAATTAAATCGCAACACAAATTCAAATGACACATTAATTAACGCAAAATAAAAACTGTCAAAGATTAGAAGAAAATCAATATGCAGTGTTGCCAAATCCGTGTCAGATTTTCGGGATAAATGCAATACTAGTCTTAAAAAAATGTAACCCCCTCGTAAATGAGAAAAATCATCAGTAATTATCCGTCTACACACACGGTACCATCACGAGACTTTGACATAGCAAAATTCTATAGACGGACTAATTGTACCTCGTACCGATAAGCCAAGTCATACTTATACTTAATTATTGGTTCATCATGGTTGGAATTGCTAGTCAAAAATTAATAAAATTTTGTTTGCTTTCTACGGCGAGTTATCATGTCTTGACTAGTGAAGGTTTAAATTAATGGGCCAATCATTACGTCTTTAGTAAATTCCTACATAAAATTATTTTATAAAAATTTATATTGTCATAGCAAAAAAACAAACAATTTTTACAATATTAGGAGGTTATTTTCAAAACTAACCAGGTATTCACTATTCAATTTTTTTATTTTTTTACAGAATTTAAGAAAAATGAATTTTAGGTATGCAGCAGTGTATATTGATCATTTTTTTGTTGAATATTGTATACGAGCATAATACTCATTGCGTGGTACAGGTTTCACAAGTTTAGGATTAATATATACTGAATAAATCGATAATTTAAAATGGAATAATCTAGTTCTGGTGCGGCTGATTGGAATAATATTTCAGAATGGAAGTTTTGCTATGAACTCTAGAGGAAAAATCATGTTCTGATTAGAATGTTGTTGGATTGAATTGAAATAACCTAAGGTTCATCTTCTTCTATAAATAAATAAAACAAAAATAGTTTTCAAATTTTTAACTTCAACAGCTACTTCATGGTCAAGGCAATTACAATCCTTTGTATGTTCATGACCATTTACATCATCATTTTCAACATTATTGTTATCATTCATTATACTGACATACCAAGAGAGCTCCTGGTTTTTAGCTTCTCTTCGCCGAATCGTTTAACCTCAAAACAATAACTAAAGCTATAGAAGCCGTGCTAAAATAACAACACAATACGTTAGTTCGTACTATTTTGACTTATACAGTTGTAAACGTGTAAGAAAAAAATAAGTATACAGGCTTTTGTTTCGTAATTTCTAAGGTCGTCACTAGTTTCCCTTACATCAGTGATGTAGACATTTTTTTATACTGTTGGTATGTCAATGACACTAGAAGGGACGGTAATGTGTCATAATAAACACGTGTAGAATCTGCAATATGAACATTTTATAATGAACTATTCATGGGTAGAATTTTGGACCCGAACCAATTTATTTATTGGAGCAAATCTAATAAATAAATTGGTTCGGTTTGGTCTTCAGTATCTAGAGAAACCATGTCAAAAAAACTGGTTGGTTGCCTGTAAAGTCGGTATACGGGCGAAAGTTTTACGTGACAACGACTTTGAGTGGTAAAATAATTTTAATGTGAATATTCATTCGTATAGTAGGAAGAAGGATGAAATAATAGTAACAATTTAAAACATTTATTTATACAAAGAATTATATTTAAAACATTAATTTATAGGCACGCGTCCCTTCCACTTTTTATGTCTGTCTCTCTCGCTCTTAGGCGGGCTAACCATGCCCGAGTGGAAGGGACGCGTGCCTCTCACTCGCTCTCATTGTAAGCGCATAACGTGAGCGGAGCGTAACGCAGTTTCTTGAAGTGTCACCCGGCAAACCAATTTATAAGACGTTGTCACGTCAAAAATTGCACCTAGTATATCATATTAAGCTACATGTTTCTTTAAATTGATCATCTGTTATTCATAGATCGGTTTTCATCTTCAGCATTAATCATCATCTAATGAAGAAAAAAAACTGTAGACAAGGCTGAATTTGCTTTGTACCCTTAGCCTGCCGTTTGAGAAAAGTTAACAAAAAATGCAAGTAGTTGACAGTTGACACCTCTTGTGATATTTCTGTGTATTCTATGGTTGACACTGTCATGGTGACATTTCTAAAATTTCAATCCAACGGTTCCCGCTTTTGACGCTAAAATATTGTTTATTGTCTGTAATCTGTGGGGAGATATTAGATACATATTTTTATTTAAATTGCATCTAATTGTTGACTGTTATGTATTACCGGTAGGATATAACTGTTGTTATAACGACAATATGCACATAAAGTCCATTGTTTTGGACGGATTCAAATCCTATGGAAATCGTGTTGAAGTTACCGGTTTCGACCCAGAATTCAACGCTATCACAGGTCTTAATGGCACTGGAAAATCTAATATACTGGATTCCATATGTTTCGTGTTGGGGATTACAAATTTGTCGAACGTAAGTTGACGTTATTTGATTTTTACACTTTCTATTTTTGGTTACTGAATTCCCGCCAATTGAAATGTATATCCTGCAGGTCCGAGCTGGCAGTCTCCAGGAGTTGATCTATAAACATGGGCAGGCCGGTATTACAAAAGCTACAGTCAGTATTACATTTGATAACAGAGACAAGAGGCAATGCCCCATCGGCTATGAAAATCATGATGAAATCACTGTTACTCGGCAGGTAATAGTCGGTCATAAGTGAAATTATTTTTCATATATTTTATGGAGTACATTAGTTTGTGGAATATATTTAATATATCCAATGTACAAAATATTTGTTAGAGATTTTTTATTTTTCAATGTTGTTGGTAAAAGCAACAATTTAAAAATTTCAGGTGGTTATGGGAGGCAAAAATAAATATCTCATCAACGGCATAAATGTTCAAAACAAGCGTGTCAGTGATCTTTTCTGCTCTGTGCAGCTGAATGTCAACAATCCACACTTTCTTATTATGCAGGGGCGCATCACCAAGGTGCTTAACATGAAGCCTCCAGAGGTAAGAAATTTTAAAAATAAATTAACTTCTGTACTCTGATAAATTGGATGTCAAAGAATTTATTGTATTCTTCTAAGACCCAAATTTGTGTAAAAATTATTAATTTTTATTAAGGTTTAATATTTTATATTTGCAATGCTTAAAAACTTAATGTTAATAAGAACCATAGGTGGGAATTAAACTAACACCTGCTATCTTGGCAGTTGTTCAAATCACTACACCGCTGAGATATTGGATAAAGTAATGAAATTTATCAGTGCTGGTCAATAATGTTTCTATACTAACACGGTTTCATAAAATTGACAGAATATTACACACCTGAACATCTGTAATATGTATTCAGTTTTTGAATAATTAATAAAATATTCAATCAAAAATGACATCGGATGATTTATCTCCAATTTTTTTATTATGAATAAGTTAACATGTTTAAAAAAAAATTGATAACAGATTTTGTCAATGGTTGAGGAAGCAGCTGGTACAAGAATGTATGAAGCAAAGAAGCAAGCAGCACAGAAGACAATAGAAAAGAAAGATGCCAAGCTTAGAGAACTAAATGATGTATGTGTCATTAAGATTTTAATTGACTTTTGTTGTAAATATTTAATTTAAATAAACATTTAAAACAAATAATAACCACTACTCATTCTAAGGTTAAAGTACAGACAAGTCAAATTTTATTCTATTTGTACCTTGTCTTCTTTTTATTCGATTTGGTACACCTAATTTGTTGTTATTTTGATCTGCTAGTATTTTTATTAAATCCTTCCTATTTACAGATAATAAAGGAAGACATAGCTCCAAAGCTGCAGAAGTTGCAAGATGAAAGATCTCAATTTCAAGAGTACCAGAAAGTAGTAAGGGAATTGGAGAATCTTACCAGATTATATGTGGCTTGGAAGTGAGTTGTTTTGTCACTGAAAGTTATAAACATAAATATATTATATTTTACTTACAACTTTTTTAACACTTAGGAAAAGGTGTGTAAAAAATTGCCAACAGGATTTTAATCTGCTTCTTATTTTTCCGGTATTTATTTTCTTACCTATCTCATATATATCTCTGATAGCAAGAGGGTTTAAAGCACAGTTTCTGAATGTGCAGGTAAAAATTAGGGGGCATTGAGTGAGTGCAGTCGGGATGTAATCAGATTTAAAAAAATAATCTAAAAAACACTTTTATCACACTCTAAATAAAACTAAATATTAAATTTTTTAATTTTTGTTAATTTACATGTAATATTTTGGTGGGTCAGGTCAGTAGCAGTAATTTAAAATCATCATAACTTAAAAAAAAATATATGAAAACCTAGCAGTTATATGCTTAAATTACAGAATAATAAAAATATATTGCAGTTGAAATGAAACCAAAAATGGATTTTCTTAGCTTAGTCTTATCTTCGACCGAAAATTTAAATGATTTAGATTAAAAAAGAAAATTTACACAATAAACCCAGAACAAAAACTAAAGTTTTCTTTCATATTTTTTCGAGACCTGAATTGAATTTATCGTCTAAGAATTCCCATCTGAGAATTCACTTGTGTGCCGAGTCGATTTTTTCTAGTTTTTTCTATTAAAATAATTTATCTTATAAGATAACATTGAAAAAAAATATATAAAATGCTTAAAAAAAAAAATATATATATATAAAAAAAAGTAAAATATTGAACTATCGTTTTATTGGAAAATGAATAAGTGTCGGGAGCATTTTATTTCGAGGTTTTTTTATGATTTCAAATGATGAGATGAGTCAATTTATTATTTTATTTATTATGAAGGAAGAACATCCAAACTAAAGCCTCAATTGGCGATTTGGCCTTTATAAAACGAACGCCTATACTTTGTCCAATGTAGGATGATACTTTTGACAGTTGACACCTATATAGAGGGTATAAAGTTGCTATTGCAATGTCAAGCCAAACATAAGGAAACAAAGGCAACCTTAGTACGTAGCAATAAGGAAGTGACACCTGTCGAAAGTGTCATCCTACATTGGACAAAGTATAACAAAGTTAAGCGTTAAAAATTTAAATTTAAAGTTAAAAATTTGATCGCTAGGTTCGTCATTTTGATATTTCGATTCCATTATAAAATCAAAGCAGCATTAACGCCGAATGGCTCTGAATGACATACAGTATAACATGTATGGCATTTCAGAGTATAATGTATACTATGTGATGCCTACCAGAAGTTTTCATTGCAATGACCAACGAGCGACCGAACACCACGCTCCGCTTACTAAGCAGGAAGCGTGGTGAAGCCACCACGATAACGTTCCCGTGCACTCAGCGTTCAATACGAGGGACTTCCTAAACGCCATACTGATTAAAGTTTTGTGTCACCCACTCCTTACTGCCCTGTTTTGGCACCGTGTGACTTTTTTTTTATTCCCTATAATAGAAATAATCTGAAATACAGTTTTCATAGCCGAAGTCGCGTTAACGGCGTTTGAGAAGGCCGTAAAAGAAGTGTCTAAGGGTGTTAAGTCCACCTTTTTTTTTAAAAGAATTTCGTAAATTGGTTCAGACGCATGTAACTTTTTGTAGTCTGGTAAATATTTTATTCATATAACTTGGTTTTTCAGTTTCGCCAAACATTGTGAGTGTCTCACGTAAATGTATTGGACTAACTTTTCCTTTTAAATGAATTGATCGCCCTACAGATTTCATAAATATTTGGTAATTTAAGTAATGAAAGTTTCTAATAAATCGTATCATATTAATATCGTATCATATATAGTATAAAAAGTAATTACCTAGGGCGTGTCTTAAGTTAAAATGACGCGCCCCACTACTGCGTTATAAAGTATGGATTTTAAAGTATGGATGCGATACACTTAAAGAACAAATAATTATTAATCATTCAGTGGATCAATTCTTTTCTATGGATTTGTTGTGCAACTAATTATAAATTGTTTGAATGTGCCAAAGAGCGGACATTTTATTCCGTACAATTAGTCAGCGCTACTCCGAATTTAGAGGGTTGGTGGATTTTTCTCTCGACTTATCGCTTGCGACACAGATCTGAAGTAAAGATCTGAGTTCACTGAAAGGTACTCTCCCACACAGATAAAGTGTTGTTATTAACATTTTCACTTAAACGTCTAAATAAACTAATAAATTAGTGTGCCGTGTCAACGTAGATGGGCCCTAGGTACCTATTAATTTGACGTGTGAAGTAAAACATCGAAAGAATAACGATTCACTCTAAAGTTAGTCGAACGTCATTGATGTTGACGAGTTCTACGAAGTAGACCGAATGACGCGAGACAATTCATGAACTTCAGATTTTCGCCTTGGCCGAAGCTTCGCCTAGTTCATGGACGAAAACAAAAATATGGCCCAATCATGCTTTACGGCCGAAAATGGCCAAAACGAAACTGGTCACTAATTTTATAACAATAAGGCAACTGTTTCTGGTAAATGATTTAAATATATGCGATAGTAGTTACAGTTACTAGAAAACTTTGTTTTTATCCAGGTATGTGAGTGCTGAGCAAAGTGCTAAAGAAGCAGAGGCAAAGGTTACTGAAGTCCAAGATGATATTAAGAATAAAAAAGAAAATATCAAAAATAATGAAAGAGAAGCAAAAGAGTTGGATAAACAAGTAGCTGAACTCAACAAAAAGTTGGATGAAGTAATGTTAAATTAATTTATTAAAACTATTTTGCTATTTAATCCTATTCCAATCACATTAAGTTCAATTGAGCTAGCTCTTTCTCTCCTACTGTAAGACTTAGAAAAACCCGTTACAAATCTGAGTTATATTTGTTTTTACAGATTTGGAACATCTGTCGCATTGGGTTATTTGAACCAGTTACTCTGTGTATGATTTAAAAAAAAAAATTAAATGCTACATTAAACTTATATCTACTACCTTTTGTTTATATTTTCTTTTTCTATTTGTTGTAAAAGTAAACTTTATATTTTCTTAAGGACAGCGGTAGTGTTTTGAAAGAGTTAGAAAAGGAACTTCAAACACTCGAAAAGAACGAAGCGTCAGCTAGTGCGGCTCATAAAGCAGCGAAGGAGTCTGTCGCATCTCACGACAAAAAGGCGAGGCTGCTCGACCGCGCACTGGCCGACGATGAAGCTGCTTTGCTGGCTAAGAGGAAGATTCTAGATGAGGTAATTCATTTCAATGAAAACACCAATAGCAGATTTATACTTTTTTTTTAAAATTTGAATATTATAAATGTGCTAAAAACGTTATTAATGTAAGCTCTCTCGGTAAGCTAGATGATTGTCTCACGAGCCGGTCCACGTCCAATGGTTTGTACTCGGTCTGGTTAATTCAAAACTGAAGTCTCAATTGATGTTTTTGTTTAACAATACTCTAAAACAAAACTCTGTTTAATATAGTAGCTACTATATGAGCCAATGTAAACATAATGAACTGAATAAATTAAGTTTGCTTGATGCAGGAGTCTTCAACATGCGAAGGCTTAAGGACAGCGAGCGACGCAGCGGCAACAGCGTTAGCGCAAGCGCAGGAACGGTTCTTAGCTGTTAGTACTGGTCTCGAAGGGGCGTCCGAATCGTTGCAAGATCAGCTCATGGGTGAGTATTTTAGTTCAAAAAAGATGAACTTGATGCTAGAGATCTGCATGCAACTCCATTGCAATATGTTTATACTTTGTCCAATGTAGGATGATACTTTTGACAGTTGATTTCTATGTAGAGGGTATAAAGTTGCTATTGCAATGTCAAGCCAAACATAAGGGAAAAAAACGCAACCTTAGTACCTCGCAATAAGGAAGTGACACCAGTCAAAAGTATCATCCTACATTGGACAAAGTATAGTTGTGCAAAAGACCTGTGCAGTTTGGTGCCTCCAATTGTTATGTAAAACTCGACTGTCACTTGTTTGACTTATTGTATTGCTAGTTAAGGCAACGGATTATATATTTATTTGTTGTACAGCGGCGAAGGCGGCTGCGTCTGAAGCGGCGACTCGTATTGCTCAAAGTAGTATGGAGAGAACTCACGCACAACGGCGTCTAGAAACACTGCAAAAGGAGACCGCAGCGTCCTCAGCTCAACACACACGGGATCAAGAAACTCTACGCGCACACGAAAAACAAGTGCAGAAACTTCAGGTTAGCAATTGTGTGATTAATTAATGTTATAGGCTTATTGATTGTATCTGTGGATAGTTTTTGTAAATTCTGTAGTGGTCTCTCATTAGTAGCAATCGACTTTTTCGTGTATGGGTGTAGTACCATTACACTGTTAGTAAATAAATATTGGAAACATTATCTTTTATTTAAATTTATCTATTTGCTAACAAATATCTATTAATAAATTACTAGAGTAATTAACTTTTCCAGTCTCTTAAAATTTCTAAATTGTTGAAATTCTTTGAAACTTTAGCAGACCGTTCATCTTTAGTCGAATGTCCATTTATAACATGTTAATGAGATACTTATTACATATGATTCTGTGCCGTGCTTCGACATCTTTGCTACAGTCCTAGTAATATGACAGTTTAAGATTTACTTAAGCTTCTATTAAATTTTCTTTAGTGGGCAATTTTATAAAAGTTTGTACGGTGTCAAAAAATGGGGTAAAAAAATATATGTAATTAAATTGGATGGTATATCCTTTAAATCGATATTAGGAATATTCAAATTTATTGGAATTACAATAAATAGGAGAAAAATGGAATAAATACTGAGGAAATAACTGTTAAATATTCAGTAATCTCCAATCGTGTTCCACTGCGTTACATATTACTTTGTTTTGTCTACAGGCCAAATAAAAGATGAAAATACGAAAAATAGTTATTTATTATAAGAATTAAACATGTTTCCAAAAAATCAAAACAATCAAATCAAAATAATTAAATAACGTAACAAAATCAACATTTTATATCCTCTGAGTTACAATGAGATCAATTGAACACAATAATATTCCACATATTTGGTGAAGACAAGATCCGAATGGAAATTTATACTAGCTGCGTAATAATAGCATTAAGGTTTTTTAATCTAAATAAAATATTGAGATCTTCCTCACTTAACAACAAAAATAATAATTAAAATTATATACCGTAGAAGGTGGACCGTCACACAGTGGACAGGTGTGGAAAAAGTAAGGCTTAGTTTACATCAATGACTTAAAACTTTAAAAATATTTTCATATAAAGACCTAATAATTAGGTACGTAATAATTATAAGGAAAACACTAATTTGTAATAGAAGTACCTACAACGTTCCTAAATTTTCAAAATAATAAAAAAAATGACGCATCTACCCGGGTAAACAGTAAATAATAACAGGTAAATAATTTAGTTTTCATTTTTAAATTTGTAGTAGTTTTATTTACAGTCAAACTCTTAAATATATTTTTTTCACTATATTTCCTGCATTTTTCATAGGTAGTCTTTAAACATCTCTCCAACATTTCATCTCTAGCTGTCATTTTATTAATAGTTTCTTCTAGACTTTGGATCTTTTTATCAGTTTCCTTTTTGTAGCGGTAGAATCTCTTTCTAGTTGTGTTAAGCGTGGTTTTTAAATTCTGAATCCTTTTTATAGCGGCATTATATTTTCGCATTTATAATTTGTTTCTGTTCGACGTTCTTTTCAGCGTAGATTTGACATTTTTAGGTTTAACTTCACTCTTTGTAATTTTGTTTTGCTTTTGTTTCCGTTTCTGTTCTCTCCATTTCTTTCGCTTTTTTTCTTTCTCATCTTCGATTAGTTCAGATATTTTTTTAGTTTTGTTTTTTACTCTTTCTGCATGTTTTTTCTTGACTTCTTCGTGCTTTTGTGGACTTTGTTTCAATTTTAGAGAAAAAATATTTTTTCATATGTTCTGCACTAGGAAGGGCCATTTTGACACCTAATAAAAATAATATAAAAAATATGTATTACTTATAATACGGAGAACACAGAAAAACCAAGAATGTAGGATTTGGGTATATTGTTACTATAATATTTGGGAAATAGACAATATCTCAAGAAAACTACATCCGAAACAAATAAAAAAAATTAAATGGAAATAACAAAAATCTTCATTATGCTATAATACCCTCTTGTGTTAAAGTCGGTTAAAAGTAATAATGTGTACGAGGCTTTATATTCCACTGAGTGACGAAAACCTATCCACCGAGAGAGTGTTTCTCAGCTGACGTAACGGATTTTTAGGTTAGGTCAAAATCAATAAAAAAAATCATGAAATAACACGTCTTATTCGATGGTTTGTTGTTTAATTATCAAATAAAAGATTATTCCTCTCATAATAACTCTTTGAAATAATGAAACAAAGCGTACTTACAACGTTATCTCCGTAAATAAGTGGAATTTCCAAACAGCACTTTAGCCGGCGTACCCGCTTCTTGTGACGTTACGTCAAAACTGAACGAAAAACAATATCGCGGAGTCGTTGGAAGAAATCGTAGGGTTCCCACGGTTAAAAAAAGATAACAAAATAGTAGAGTTTATTTTTCTTCTTGGATATATTTGCGTAACGAAGTGGAATTTTCCACCATGGCCAATTTTTTATTATTTACTAATTTATGTTTTTTATCATATTTTACAAAAAATTAACTAAACAATAACTCTTAAAATTAAAAGTTAACTTAGCGTTCTTTTAAAAAGCACCAAAATTTTATGAATATAGGGATTCAAATTTAAATAGCGCGGCAAAACCAATGCTCTGAATAGGATGAGACAGTGGTAGAAAACAGAATTGCCAAATTTAATTATTATTTTTATGTTTTTATTGATTGTAAAAGTGTACAAATTGAGTTTTAATAGATTGCCTGATGTTTTAATTTCATTTAAAAATAAACTTTAATCAGCTAAAAAGCTAGAGATAAACGCAAGAGAAAATATTCAATGTGAGACAACGCCAAATCGCCCCCTACAAACTTTTGTAAAAATGCCCTAGTGTCTTTTTTTTTTTTTAATTTACACCGAGATTAATGTGTAACTACTACTGTATACCTTCTTCACGCCCGACTTAGGGCAATCCTGCAGATTAGAAAGGTGAGGTGCGTTAGTGCAGAACGCAGGGGCATTCTTATTATCTGTCTTCGTATCTGAAATCTGTTTTCACTTAACACAAGGTGGATCAGAGTCATTTGCCAATTTTAATAAAAAAACATTTTTGTAAAGAATGAATGAAGCCTATCTTTGGAATGACTATAATTTTTGTCTGATGTTTTCGCCAGACTAATAGTTAATAATTTTTACAGGCAGAGCTCACCAATATGAACTTTAGTGAAGAGCGTAACAGTCATCTTAAAGAGAGCGTGCGATCTCTCCAATCTTTGATACGCTCTAAGCGCGATACCGTCGACAATTTGTCTGCTAGATTACAACGATGCAACTTCAAATATTCCCCGCCGCAGCCCAATTTCGACCACAGAAGAGTATCAGGTTAGTGGGTTTTTAACCCTTTTAGTGCCATACATATTTTACCAATATATGCTAAAAATGCCAGTAAAAAAGGTGTATTTTTATCGATAATTTATATGAACATGAGTTATTTGAACGAAGTTTATATAAAATATATGTGATCGAAGATAGTTTGAATGCAATATAATGAATGAAAATACGAACACGGTAACACAGCCGTCACATGCGCGCGCGCGCGCTCCAAAAGTGAACTGTCAAAAGGAGCGCAATCGTGACGCCGGCATTTTTCACAACTAGCGAGAACAGGGCGACGGCGCTCCTTGGCACTAAAAGGGTTAAAACGTTCTTACAAGATATAGTGTTAATACCGTTGCCGACAGAAATCGATTGGTCGTGTAGATTATATCCCTACGCCAATTTAAATAATTATCATTTCAAATGTAAGTATGAGTTTAATATACGCGGTTGTGCTGTTAATATCTTTGCACATTGGCTGTACCTAAATGTTTTGATATGTGGTGTACTGAACCTATTTGACCAATTATTCTAGCTGCACTTTCGGGCTGCGAATCGTTTGCGGATTTTTTTTTGTCTACAGAACATTTTCCGAATTATTATTTTTTATATTTCAAAATCCTTAATATATCCTATGTTCTCACCTCAACGTATTAATTTAAACCTAGACTTCGTTATTAATATTGAAAGACAACAAAAATATTTGGCGTATCGTGTTTTCGGCGAACAGTGTACTGCTAAACGATTCTACGCCAGTGTTCATCAATTTGGTTTTGTTGGCTTTGCCAATATTTTAAATCACTTAAGATAAATCTAACTTTATGGACGTCTTGTCCGTCATCTAATATTTGCCGCTGACTGTACACTACCGTTGTCTATTGATAATTTTCATTCATTCATCTGTTATAGAACCAATATAATAATTCGATAAATTCCGATTACATCTAATAGGATAATTCAAAATAACATTTGTTCTAAAAATATTATTCTTCTCTTTAAGGTACGATCTGTAGGTTGATAGACGTTTGTGATCAGATGTATTGCACGGCATTAGAAACTGCAGCCGGCGGAAGGGTAAGTTGCTTAAGTTTTTGCTGATTAATTGAATACATTTTTTACAGTACTTGTTTAAACTGAAATTTTGTTTTCTTTCTACATCATCATTATTTGAAAATTAGTCAAATTATTTATATTTAAGAAAATTCATTAAATAGTTCATTTAACGGACATGGATTTGACTTTCTAAAACAACTTTAATCCCTTTCATAAGGTATAAAATCAACCCCTGTTTTAGTTCAAAGAAAAGGATGCAATTTTCACGAATTTTAGTTGAGTTAAAGGGTTTTGTACAGACTTTTGTGTGTACTAGCTAATTTTCTTACAGTTTTTATTTGTGATTTATTCTTACAGTTATACAACGTGGTAGTGGATACAGATGCCACGAGTAAACTTTTGCTGCAGCGCGGCAATCTCCAAACACGTACAACAATCATTCCACTGAACAAAATCACTGGACATGTCATTGACGCTGCTACCGTACGGAGAGCTCAGCAGATTGTAAGTTTCATGCTACAGGAAGATGGTCCATTAGGCTATACTATTAAAATTATACATATAAACATATGTGAATTTTCTAATCTACAAAAGTATTTGTTTGAGTATGATTACATATGATTGCATATAAATATGTGTTATATATTTAAGAGTATTTTATTATTACACGACTGTTAGTTTATCTATCCCACCATAACTTCAAAATGCCTGAGTAGATATGTATATGTATAGGGTATCGAGAAAATCTTTACTTTGGATATAATTTGGCAGTTGTAAAGTAGTGTGCCATTTTATAATATATATAAAATTATAATATGGGGATCAAATTGAAGGCCTTGTTAAGCATGGAGGGCGCGAGTATTTATTACTTACATATAAATGTATGGAATTTTATGTTATTATAGTGTATATCATAAAATTCTATAAAATAACATAAAACCGAGTACATATTTACTTTCATATAAATGTATGGAATAGTTAACGTTTTTATATAAATAGTTTGTTATACGTTTTTAAGATTGTAAGTATTTGTGTTGAGTATTTATGATTGTAAACCTTATGACTGTCATATTAAACAAAATTATATATTGTAAATTACATATCTATGTATCATATACAGTGAGGTGCACAACTGAGTCAGTGTTGTGACATTTTATATTATATTTAATATAATCGCATTTATTAAAATCTTTTCAAATCATATGTATTATTATTTAAAACTGTAATTTACTAGCTACTTAACACATACAATTAATATCCAGTATCTACGTTATAAACTTTAATATAACTAATATTGATTGACTCACTTTTGCACCGTATTTACAAACGTCTCTGCGCTCAAGTATAAATTTGTTGAAACTTGCTGAAACTTGTCGGGATTATACTGTAAATAAACAATTTCGCTTTGTAATATACTCAGCCTACAGCACAGTGAACGGCTTAACCTAATACATTTCTTTTCGATACAATCATGAAACCGATTGCAAAAAATATTAAAGAATCTGTAAAACAGTTGCTTAAAAATAGAAAATCGACAAGATACATTGCTCAAAAATTAAAGATAAGTCAATCAGCAATACAAAGAATTAGAGCAAAATGTAAATTACCTATATCGGCTAATGTTGCTGGTCGCCCTAAAAAATTATCAGATAGAGACGTGAAAAAATTATTCACTATTTAAGATCTACTGAGGAGTCTTCAGCTTCTGAAGCGGCGGCGCTTTTAAGGCGCGATACTGGCACGTCACTGAGTAAGCGAACTGTTCGTCAGGCATTACAAAAAGCATATATGCGAGCTTTCAATAGGAAATACTTATTTTACAATATTTAATATATGTTTAAAAAATAGAAGAAAAAATAGAGCTATAGAAAATTTTGCAAAACAATATATTAACTGGACTGAAGATGATTGGATTAGGGTCGATTTTCGTCTCATCTGACTAAATAACCCTAATCCAATCATCTTCAGTCCAGTTAATATATTGTTTTGCAAAATTTTCTTTAGCTCTATTTTTTCTATTTTTTTTTAGTGAGGAGAGTTTTTTTTCTTCTCGAAAGCTCGCATATTTGCTTTGTGTAATGCCCGACGAACAGTTCGCTTACTCACTGACGTGCCAGTATCGCGCCTTTAGAGCGCCGCCGCTTCTGAAGCTGACAACTCCTCACTAGATCTTAAATAGTGAATAATTTTTCTCACGTCTCTATCTGATAATTTTTTAGGGCGACCAGCAACATTAGCCGATATAGGTAATTTACATTTTGCTCTAATTCTTTGTATTGCTGATTGACTTATCTTTAATTTTTGAGCAATGTATCTTGTCGATTTTCTATTTTTAAGCAACTGTTTTACAGATTCTTTAATATTTTTTGCAATCGGTTTCATGATTGTATCGAAAAGAAATGTATTAGGTTAAGCCGTTCACTGTGCTGTATCGAATTAGGATGAGTATATTGCAAAGCGAAATTGTTTATTTACAGTATAATCCCGACAAGTTTCAGCAAGTTTCAACAAATTTATATTTGAGCGCAGTGACGTTTGTAAATACGGTGCAAAAGTGAGTCAATCAATATTAGTTATATTAAAGTTTTAAAACGTAGATACTGGATATTAATTATATGTGTTAAGTAGCTAGTAAATTACAGTTTTAAATAATAATACATATGATTTGAAAAGATTTTAATAAATGCGATTATATTAAATATAATATAAAATGTCACAACACTGACTCAGTTGTGCACCTCACTGTATATCTATCCGTTGCCCTAGTATAGAACACAAACTTATTTTGGGCTGAGCTTATTGGTATGAATGAAGCGATTTTATTATATGTTGCAAAAGTTATGATTTTGGTAGTTTATATATTACACACCCCTTATCAAATTAAAAACTCTTCAAGTTCTTTTTTCTCTATTTAAGTTCTTGAAATTGGTTTTGGTTTGTAGGGTGGTGGTCCTGAAAACGTGCAACTAGCATTAGACCTCATCTCATTCGAGTCTCACTTACGGCCGGCTATGGCGTGGGTTTTCGGTGGTACTTTAGTTTGTCGCGACTTAGAGACTGCGCGGCGAGTGACATTCCACCCGGACGTGCGTCGTCGCTGTGTGACGCTTGACGGCGATGTTTGCGATCCGGCTGGTACGCTTTCCGGAGGAGCGAGAGCTAAGGTCAGTTTAGTTTAAAGTAACTTTTTGCGTGACTTAAATAATGTAATGTTAATCATTTTATCAACATGTAGTTACACTGACGACAGACACAGCTAGGTATGATATTAATACATTAATAGCTTATTGTTTACGCTATGTCACAAAGTACGTTTTTGAGTTGGTAATCTTTAGGAAAATATTTTATTTTTATAACCATATTATGGATAAACTTTTAATTAATATAATGAACAATCCTTCTTCAGTATTATTTACAAGTAACATTCGTAATGACTATAGTCCGTTTTTTTAGCATTAGGAATTATGTAAACAAAGAAGCAGTGGTGGCCAACCTTGCGCTGGAGTCCACTTGTTTCAGGCTCGTCCATTGTTGAACAGATTAAATAACAAATAACAACAAAAACTTTTAACAATAAACTTCAACAAAAACAATAGAAACTTAACAATAAACCAAAGAAAATAGTGAAAATAGTCAAAACAGATAAATGCAGAGGTACTCGCAATCGCTTTCGTGATGCCAGTAACGTTGGCATTTGCCGGTATTGTTGCAAATGGCGGCCATGTTAAGGGACCATTTTAAAAATCACCTAATATGGTACGTATTACAACGTCGGCATGTACTTTTTAATTTTGTCGTGTCAAACTGACCAACGTTTCGTTCCGCAAGTTTGCAAATTCTGCTTCTTTAAGATATTTTTTAGTGTAAACTTTTCACGTTACGTTTTGTTTGTTACATTATATGTGTACAATAAAATACCCAAATTTTGTTCTTTCTAATGCTAAAAAAAACGGACTATAGTTTTAGTTTAATTATTATGACTTTTTACATGAAAACTGTATTTTACTTTTATTGTTATTAATACAAGATATGTGATCCAAACAATAGTTTTGATAACAATAAATGTTTAGGGGGGCTCCATATTAGTCCAGCTCCAAGAACTGAAGGAAGCGGAAGCAGCGTTGCAGCAAGCTGAAGCACAGTTTACCAAGTGTAGTTCAGAGCTTGCAGCTATGCAGCATGCCGCTGAAAAGTATACGACTACGCAGCAGAGGTAAGAATCAAGTGGCGCCAGTCGACAGCTCGGCGGTCGTCAATAGATTATGTTATGGATATTAGGGTAACGGATAGACATAGTCATTGCCAAATAATAAGGGATAATAATAGTTCAATGTGAGTCAATATTGTTTACGTATAGAAAGTTACAACTTATTGTACAGGAACTATAGCATCCACGCCGTCGATGTCATATGGATATAACTAATTACGGTAACCACACGGTTCACTAAAATTTGTGACTAACAAGTATACATATAAGTATGACACATTCTTGGACTAGCTGTTATCTTTCTATCTATATATATATATAAAAAATCCGTGTCAGTGTTTGACCGCAATGAACTCGGAAAGAACTCATCCTGTTTTAATGATTTTTTTTTCATTTTGCTGGATTTGTTCCAACTTAGGGCATAGTAAATATGTTTGATTTTAATTAATAAAAAAAATATTTATGAAATTTATAATAACAGCCACAGCGACGCGTGGCCGGTTCAGCTAGTCCTATAAACAATACCTATGGGAGATTATCACACTATTTGACGCTAAAAATAAAATCGTCAAAATGGGCATTGATGAATTAACGTAATTATTTGGGCAGAGCCAAATTCGAAACACACAAACGTAAGTCCACCAATGCTTAGTTGCGTCCAAGGCTTGTATATTATATTTATCAAATAATGAGCGGGAATCCAATTTTACAGTGTCGGCCAGTAAATATAATAGATATGCATTTTCAAAGTAACTTCGCCCGCCTCTGCTTACATGTACTTGGCTAAATGACCTCGAGGGCAATTTTGATTTGTTTCGAAAAAGGCTGTCAAAATAATGATTGAATTTTGTAACATGTTTGAGAAACAAAAAAATAAAGTTATACTTTACCTTTTTTTTTACAAATATGCACATATACTTTCGTCTTCTACTATTACCTATTATACCGATGTTGTTAAACTTTTTAAACTCAAGCCTTTGTCCTTATGTAGATTGGAGATGGTTACACACGAGTTAGAAGTAGCGCGTGAGCGGCTCGCTACTACAACACATGCGCAGGCGCACCAAGAGATAGAAGCGCTACGAACACAGGTAAAAAAAAATGTTTTTCATTATTACAATACGTTTTTTGTTTCTTATAGACCAAGCCGTTAAAGTCAAATCTTTCAATAAAGATTATATTAATATCACTCTAACAAAATATTCAAGGAAGTATGGCGTAGGAGTAGGTTATTTGTCATTGCGCTGGTTATTTAATAGATAACATCAAACAAATTACTATTAAGGAAACAGTAATAAATTTCTCTTTGTTATTTTATGCACAAGTTAATTCCACTTAGAATAGACGGAATTACGTGGTCTGTTGAGCAAAAA
Organism: Calamotropha paludella; assembly: GCA_927399485.1. Lineage (NCBI taxonomy): Eukaryota > Metazoa > Arthropoda > Insecta > Lepidoptera > Crambidae > Calamotropha > Calamotropha paludella. The sequence goes on from OV656820.1 coordinate 8,203,777, forward strand.
CAATAATTGCTCAACAGACCCCAAAACTTATTGAGTGTCTGTTAAGAAGTTTGTGTGGCATTACCAGTGATCATAGAGAGTTTCTAATTACTTTTCTAGCACTAAATAAATAGTTATTTGATATGCAAGGCTGGAAAGTTGAGATTTGGCCGCGAGTTATCTCTATTGAAACCTGAGCAAGCGAAGGATTCTAGGATTCGACTCGCTACAATCGTGGTTCAAAGATATAATCTTAAGCGTAGCGAGGGTTTCAAAGGTACGAGACGCTAAAAACTTTGCTGCCGAGCGAAACATACAATTCTTCACTTCACTACAGTGAGGAAAATTCTTAGATGGAAGAAAAACAGATTAAAAAAATGGTAAATTGGTATCTTTGTTTCTGCTGGATATTTTTGATATTAATTCTTTTGGATTTAACAAAAATTTTTAGAATGCATCTGATAAAACTTTTAAATTGGTTTCTATTCAATGTGAATTTACTAATACAGAGATCACTTTGATAGTTCTTTTTCGGGTGCGGACCGAAATAGAATCATATGTTATGAAATCTCACCTACAATATATTTACTCGCAACGCTCGTGGTTCAATCATAGAATCCTCTGCTTGTTCAGTTTTCAATAGAGGTAACTCGCAGCCAAATCTCAACTTTCCAGCCTTACATAACAAGTAGCTATTGAATAGAAAGGTTCTCATTTTAAAACACTTTTCCACACTAGAGTTGCTAGTTCCAAATGAAACAGACGAAAACTTCCATGCAGAAATTGAATGACAAACCAAACTTTTTCGAGCGTATGAGGTGAAAAATAAATTTATTTTGTGTAAGGTTGACAACAATTTTTTGATATTTATAATCAAGTTGATCGTCTTTTATGATCTATTAATGGTATTGTAGATGTCTATCTGAAATCCATAAAAAGTTTTTCTGAGGATTAACTTAATTAAACATTTATTTATTTATATAGTTTTCGGTGAATCATCAGCTTACAATTTTGTATAATTACAAGCTATTATACTTAAAAAGCTAATGAAAGATTCACACAGGATAAATTGGTCTAGCGATATCTAAAGAGAGTTGAATTAATATAAATTCAATAAATTTAAAACAATGGTACAATAAAAAAAAAACAAAAGCGGAATTATTCATTATTGAAGAAGCGCCTGCTAAATAAATACATCTACATTAAATACATCCACACCAAATTATACCAAATCATAAAATTCCTTCATTGCTTGGTGAATAAAATTATTCTTCCTATAATTAATGTTCCAAAAGGGCAAAATGAAAAGGTGCAAACGTGTGACATACATATAGTAAGTTAACAATTTAACATTTTCAGGTACAAGAGCTAGAAGCTGCTGTAGAAAGAGACAAAGTGACACAGAAAGAGACAGCAGCGCGCGCGAAAGAACTTGAGGCTAAAGTAAAAGACATAAAAGGCCATAGAGAAAGGTGAGTGTAGTTTCTTGAATATAATAGGAAAGGATTGGATCGTGTTCAATAGATTGTATCTATCTGACGGTGGGCAGAATCATACTTTTATAAAATATAATCTGAAACATATAATTTCACACAGAGAATTCAAGAAAGCAGAAGATGCTTTAAAAAAGGCGAAAAAGGATGCAGAACAAAACAGCAACTCGTGGAAGCAGCGAGAACAAGAATTCGAAACCCTACGGCTTGAAGTTACTGAGCTGGAACAAGCAGTGAAGTCTAGCAAACAAGCTCTGCAAGATACAAAGGAGGCTGCTGACGCTCTCCAAGAAACTTTACAGACGGCGAAAGTAGAACATTCTAGAGCTACGGTAAGTTAAAATTATTAAAGAATTAGGTTTCGTAAAAAAAAATTCATTGTTTTAACAGCTAAGTCTTATTTTATTTTTAATGACACAGTAAAGAGGAATTATGTTCTGAATTTTTTATATTGTTATCTCAGTTGTTCACTATTGATATATATCTATTTCAGTAACGAATATAATTTCTTTGTAGGAAAATGTTAAGGAAATCCAAACGCGAATAAAGAAGCAGAAAGCAGAGATAGCCAGTAAAAGTACCGACATTGCGAGATTGCATCAGAAAAAAGAGCAACTTGGTAAAAATAACAATGAGCTTGAGCTCAAGATCAAAGAACTGGATTATAAGATCAAAGAATTGCAAGCGGAGGCCTCGGAGTGTTCGAAAAGGGTAAGTTGTTAAAATTTCTTAAGATATACAAATCAATTTATTATAACTGTTTCTTTACAGGTTCTCCCATAGTTGTATATTTTATTAAATTGTTCTAAACAATATATGTTATTTATTTTGTTCTTACATCATTTAAATAAAACAGTTATTAAGGGTTTTTTTGCTCATAATTTATATTCGATCATGATGTTTCGACTCCTTTACAGGTGCCGTGATCACAGGATGATAGTCATCCTAATGAGTGATTTATTTAAACATATGTAATTGATAATTTAAATCTAACAAGTAGTAATAAAAATCTAGCAAATCAAGTAATCAAAATCTAAAAAATCTAATAATGAAATTCTAGCAATTAAAAGCTTAAATAACAAAATATAAGAACTTTAAGTATATATTTGTGGTAATTACCGTTTTGTTGTTTAACTGCTAGAATTTTATTTTTTAGTTTATTAACGTTGTTGCTATTGTCATAAATTAAACCTTATTGTTATTGCATTAGGTTTCCTGGTGTATTTTATTTAGTTGAAAAATATATGTTGTCAATAGATTAAATCATTAGAAGAGGAGCACACTTGGATTCCATCAGAGAGGGAATATTTTGGGGCAGCTGGCGGCTTATACGACTTCGCCGCTAGACAAGCGAGCGTTGCTGGACAACGGTTACAACAGTTAGCGGCTCGACGCGACAAACTGGCGCGCGGACTTAATGCCAGGGCGCATACTTTACTTGGCAAGGAGGAGGAACAGGTACTTGAATTTTTACCAGGTTAAGTTATAAAATACTAGGTCGATGCAGTCGTTAAGCATAAAGCTTCGCTAGCACCATATATTGGTGCGGAGCGAAATACTAAAAAAAAAAAACAATAATGTTCCGAAATCCCATAGAGCTATGTTTTTTTGGTCATAACTTTTTATTTTTGCGAATTTCAAAATTTAGGCTCTCACAATCTGGTCCTAAATGTGTTGATTCGATTCCACACAAAAAATATTAAAACGGTTATGAACTAGGGAAGATATGGCGTAACATACATTGCGTCATTGAAGGTGATCCATAGAAGCTCCGCTCCAACAAAATAAGTCATAAGTGACATCCATGTTGAGGGAAGCTGGCATCCATATAAGGTAGAATGTATATCATGAATGCCAAGCTTCTCGCTCGTGCCAAATTGTGCACAAAGATAAACAAACTTACATTGATATTGCTATCAAGAAATTCAAGAAAAAATGAAGAGAAAGAAATTTTTGCTTTCTGTGTTAATTCAGCTTTCAGATTTCATGTATGCAATGGCATGTTAGTATACCGATTTTCCTGAGACAGTTAACTAACTTCTTTGCATGCAAGTTTTTCGACTTTCCAAACGTTGTTGATATGGAAATGATAAACACGCGTGAAATCCGTACTTCATTGAATCTGTAGTAAGGACGTCGCTTTCTTTTTTTATTGGCACACCTGCAAAATACTAGACTTGCTTTTGGAGTTGACACAATAGTGCAAAAAAGTGATCATTTAGGTTGGTAAAATAGTAAAAAAACCTGATAAAATTCAGCAACAGCAGGATTTAACTTATTAAATCCTTTTGTTTATTGGTTTTGTTAGTCTGAGTCTAGAAAGTTTAATTCTCGCTTTTTCGTTTAGTATCAAGACGTGATGCGCAAAAAGAAAATAGTGGAAGCAGATCGCGCTAAACTAGTTCAAGTGATGGCGGAATTAGATGAAAAGAAAAAGAAAACGCTGGTGGCGGCTTGTGAACAAGTCAACAAAGATTTCGGGTCTATATTCAGTACCCTACTGCCAGGTGCTCAAGCGAGATTGCGACCTCCACCAGGCCTTACTGTTCTGGATGGTTTAGAGGTAAGGCTAGCATTCGTCTGGATTTTTTTCACTTACAGTCTTCGATCTGCACTTAATTGAATTTAAATATTCTTAAAAGCAATTATTTAGCATTACATTAAAACGATGCTGTTAAATCGATCTATAGTGGAATCAATCCTTGTGTTTGGCGGAAAAAAACGCTTGCGAACGCTTGTAAGCAAAATGGCGATCGCTGAACGATAATAAGCAAAATGGCGGATTGTGTCAGCGCAACTGAAGTTAGCAAACGTGTCCTGGCCGAAAACTGTATAATTTTTTTTTCAGCGCTGGTAAGCGCTCGCAAGCTCTTTTTTTCTGCCAAACACAAGGAATAATCTTCTAAAAACAATTAACCTTATCCGTGCACCCTTTTGATTGCACTATATTATTGTTCTTAGTTATTGCAATATTTATAAATGTAGGAATTAAAAAATATATTATGACGTTGTATTGTTAAACAGGTGAAGGTTGGATTCAACAATACTTGGAAAGAGTCGTTGGGTGAACTCAGCGGAGGGCAGCGTTCCTTAGTCGCATTGTCACTGGTGCTGGCCATGTTGCTGTTCAAGCCAGCACCCCTGTACATCTTGGATGAAGTGGATGCTGCACTAGACTTGTCTCACACGCAGAATATAGGCCTTATGCTACGGGACCACTTTAAACATTCGCAGGTATTTGTCTGTATAACTTTTTTTCATAAAGTTTAAATAGAACTTTCCATTGTCCAGGGATACTCGAAAAAATATAAATTGATCAATTAAATGTGTAAGAACGACTCTCCTTACAAAAGGCTAGTAAAATAGTCAACGCATGTCTACATCTAGAGTAACCTGGACTTGATAAAATTTTATAAATCCAGTAAAGTTTTATTGCTATCTAGTGAGAAGTGTACATGCTTTAACATGTGAGGATATTTTTATATTAGGTTCTTTCTGTTTATTACACTTTTCATGTTTATTGCATATGATAAAACGATTATTATCTGTATGGAGTAAATTAAAAAAAAACCTGTTCTATCCGCTTAAATAATAATATTTGATAATAACAATTACTTGTCTGAATTATTAAGGTGAGTTCATTAATAATAGAGAAAAGTATACAAATAGACTGCAACTCTCGACGACAAACAACTCTTCCAGGCAACCTTGGTTAAAAAGAATAAAGAAATTAAAAACGGGAACGTGTGCGCATATTGAATGGACCACTGTAAATATAAAACAATTAAAAAATAAAGAATCAGTAAGATACAATAACAGTCTATGAGAATTGGAGAAAAAGATCTTCTAATTCTGTTCCGAAAGGATTTAACAGTTTGGATTTTTAACAATTTTAAATATATATTTCACGTATTTTTACTAGTCGCTTCGCTACGCCTAGTTCTTTACCTTTTTTAAAGATTAGTTTGTATTGGTTTTTTAGAGTGTGGAAATATAATTTGTTATCGTAGTTTTATCATCACTATCAACCTCTTATGTCGTCGTTGCGACTTTAAGACCTCCTATGTGTAAAATTCATAAAAATGAAGAAACTAATTCCAACAAATATGTTGGAGTTAGTTTCTTCACATTTTTTTCAAACTCACTCCAATAAATAAACATATTTTTTCTGTAGACACTTTTTATCGATTATCTCGTAAACATGAATTTTACACATAGGAGGTCTTAAAGTCGCAACGACGATGTGCCAAATTCTAAATGGATTTCACAAACTGAAATCACTATTGCCTTACAGTAGTTAATAATGCTTAATAATGTGCGGAAAAACATCAGCTTCATTGGTACACCACTCAACAATATCAATAACGCTGTTTCTATTTGCAGTTCATAATCGTATCGCTGAAGGACGGCATGTTCAACAATGCAAACGTACTATTTCGTACAAAATTCGTCGACGGCATGTCTTCTGTGCAACGAACTGCTAACCATCGTCGATGACCGAAACGTCGTCATAATAAATATTTGGTGCATTTTGGTAACTTAGATAATAATGTAAAGTGTAAAAGGTTTTACTACCTGGAAAAAGTCAATCTCAGTCTTTTCAAAAATTATAAACAATTTAATACTTTATTGTTATATGATTATGTGTGAATATAGCTTAAAACGAATTAATTATATTATATCTAAGCCATTTTACACCAGAAAAAATAATTGTGTCTCAGGTGTCCGACGTAAATTTCATATAATATGAAAAGATGGCACATAAGAAACACTTGAAAATATTAATTGGCTTTGTTAGGGTCTCAGTAGCTCAATTGAAGGAATAATCGCAAGGATGCAGTTTCGAGTCTCGTTTGACACATTAAATTTTTTTTAGTAAATTTTTTTAGCATAAGACTAGCAGTTAAATCCTTAAATAATAACAATACAAACTGTTTTGAACATACATTTATAATTTATTTGAATGAAAAAATATTATTTAGTTGTCTACGCGTCTCTCACATTCTCGCAAAGAGAAAAAAGATCTTTTATTTCTGGTGTATAATGTTTGCTAAAATTTTCTGTAACATGTTTGTTTTAATTTCTTTGTTTTAATTCTCGACATTTTCAAGTAGTTGTTTAAAATATCATAAAAGAGAAGGGACCACTGGCGTCTTATGTTGTGAATGTCGTTTAAAGTAATGAAAATTATACATTGTAGAACTATATTATATTGAAATGTTTGCCAGCCTATTGTTAACAGAAGGTAGTTTAATAAAAAAATAATGATATTAAGTTACAAGTTCTAACACCTCCGCGCTCCTCACCCTGCTAACCACTTTAACCGGAAAAATTTGCGCATTTGTATTTAATCGTGATGTTTCAATTCTTCTACAAGAGCCGTCTTCACAGGATGACTAAGGTAATGATCGTCAGTGTGCTATCAACACACATTTATGACGACCATAATCTTAGTTTGATAAATTAATTTTGTTATGTTCTATAATTTGGTTCAACGTTATATTTGCTTATAGTTAAATGTATGTAGTTTTAATACCGCCATTAGTGACTTCATTGTGATATTGTTTTTTTTTAAACTGTATCCATTGATTTTTGATTTTTTTTAATTGTTCCCTCTTATGATTCAGTGTCAATCGATCCTTTAAAAGGCGGAAGGAAATAATTCCCTGTTTGTAAATAGTTTTGTATTTTTAAAATGTTATTTCTGTACAGTCTTCAGTATATCAAACTACTAAATAGAGTAACCTTCAACTAAAAATTTATTACAAATTGAGAACATTTGACATAGTAGTAGGTATATTTGTTGATGTCAAGTAGGTAATTTTAAAGCGATGCACTTATAGATTTAAGATTTGTTCAAATATAAAGTACAATATTTTTGCATGTAATGTTTGATTCCTTTTCCTTCACCAATACAATTTGTTAGGTATCTATCTTAATTAAAAAAAACTGAAACCACAATACAATTAAAGTAATTGTTTCTTTGAACTTTCCTCTATGAAAAAGACATGCGTTTCTAATAAAGTAGTTTCCAACGACATAGCTTATTAGTTAATAATACATAATTATACAATGTTTTTTGCAAAAAATAGTATTTGATCTTTTGAAAAATACATCTGAGTTTTAGATCTGTGGGTTATAAGAACTGAAACTGAAACTGAAACATGACTAAACATCGGGTGACGTCACATAATACAAAACAGCGTCCGGGTGTCATATAAAACTTGTTGCGATTTGTGATGTGACGTCACAGCCAACTAATCTCACGTGGCCGGTTGTTTACACGCAAATTTTAAATTGGCAATTTTTTTTAATCTACAGTGCTTTTTTAAACATAACTGTATTAGGTATAAAATAAACCTACCGAATTATTACAATGTCTCTGAAAACTGATAAATAGCCAATAGCTGATGCAACTAAGACCTACGGCGTAACATGCCATGATTGGTGACCTTGTTTTGTTTTAAGTTAATCTCTGCAACCGTAAGGTCGAACGTGATAACTGCTACTTTATTGCGCTCTTCAAAATAAATAAGGATAAAAATGAAAGTGAGAAAACTATTAAAATTTCTCTTGTAAGAATTACTTGGTAGGGATAAAAGGGCTAAATCTAAAAGGACATTAAGGCAAAATCAAAGCGAAAACGGCTCTTTATATGATGCCTTATCTTAAGAGATTGGATTTTAGAATTTTTGTCTGTCTAAAAGTTCGTTTCAAATAATTTTCAAAACTTACAACAAACGTAAATCGAACGGTTATGGAAATTAAGCAACTCGCAAGGGGCAGGTATCGGACGGATGACCGAAATAATTTGTATCACAAACACCAACCATAGTACCCAACCCGTTCATGTTATACTCCCAAAAGAAGGCCCGTCCTCTAGTAATGGGCATATCGATTGCTTGAAGATGACGGAAGTTGCTTTCGAACGCAGCATCGGAACTTCACCTTTTAAGTGTGCGATGTAAGCTTGTAGCTTTTAAAAAGCGCCGAAATCGCTTTATTTACCCTTTTTGCATTGCCTCTAAATATCTTTCATTTTATTAACTTGTAGTTAACATAATGATAATAAGTTTTATATATTTTATGCATTTTCAATGCGATCTTATAAGATAAATTATTATAATAGAAAAATACTAGAAAAAATCGACTCGGGTCACAAGTGAGTTCTCAGGCGAGAATCGAACCCGCAACCTTTGGATATCCGGTCCAATGCTCTCCCAATTGAGCTACCTTGAGCCTTGTGAACACTCATCGAAATTTTCTAGTAGGTACCTTTCTATTTTTACGCTGTAGGCCAGCGTTGTTTCATCAATGAGAGGATCTTCCTCTCGTATTCGAAAGAAACATTTTTACAAATGTTTGAGCAATCGATTAAGATGAAACGGCCATTTAGTTTTATATATACGACCGTTTAGTGCAACGGTAGTGATCCTGCCTTTCGCACCGACGGTCCCGGGTTCAAATCCCGGAAGGGGCAAATGCTTGTATGATGAATACGAGCATTTGTACCTTAGTCATGGGTGTTTTTATTATATATTTCTATGAATATTTCATATCTATGTATTATATATGTATGTCTATCCGTTAACCTAGTATCCATAACACAAGCCTTACAGTGCTTACTTTGGGCTAGGCTAATTGGTGTGAATGTAAGAAATATTTATTTATTATATTTTATGCATTTTCAATGCGACCTTATAAGATTCCAAAGGTTGCGGGTTCGATTCCCGCCTGAGAATTCACTTGTGACCCGAGTCGATTTTTTCTAGTATTTTTCTATTATAATAATTTATCTTATAAGATCGCATTGAAAATGCATAAAATATATAAAACTTATTATCATTATGTTAACTACAAGTTAATAAAATGAAAGATATTTAGAGGCAATGCAAAAAGGGTAAATAAAGCGATTTCGGCGCTTTTTAAAAGCTACAAGCTCACATCGCACACTTAAAAGGTAAAGTTCCGATGCTGCGTTCGAAAGCAACTTCCGTCATCTTCAAGCAATCGATATGCCCATTACTAGAGGACGGGCCTTCTTTTGGGAGTATAACATGAACGGGTTGGGTACTATGGTTGGTGTTTGTGATACAAATTATTTCGGTCATCCGTCCGATACCTGCCCCTTGCGAGTTGCTTAATTTCCATAACCGTTCGATTTACGTTTGTTGTAAGTTTTGAAAATTATTTGAAACGAACTTTTAGACAGACAAAAATTCTAAAATCCAATCTCTTCGATTCGATTTTTTCTAGTATTTTTCTATTATAATAATTTATAATGATAATAAGTTTAAAAGCATTAAGCAAATTAAATTACCATTTTATTGATGGAATAAATTGTTATCCACGAATCTGCATGGCTAAACGATTCAAAAAACTTGGCTCATTCTCTGAAAGATCGAGCAGTTATCGTAACCTATCTACAGGGAGTTGCGTTTGTATTCATGAGGTGGCTTCGCGTCCATACAGCAATTCATCGTGAGTGAAAATTCTATTACGTTGGCACTATAAACATTGCGTCCCGCCCACCTGGCTCTCGGGAAATAAAACTTTTACTATTTGAAGCCGCTCTAATATCTGGAATTGATCCCTCACCTCGCCGCGATGTATAGCCATTTTATTGGCAGCGTAATAAAACCTCCTTAGTGTTGTAAGATTTCATTTTTCAGCTCCCTGGTGTGCCTTGCTCCTTATTAACTTGAATGAACTTGCTCTGACTGCATGTCAACTTTGGGTAAATGGAGATTCGAGGATTTTTGTTATAATAATAATAAACACTTACATTAAAATTGTATAAATTATATTTAATTTATATACTTAATTTGACCCGAGAGACCGGGGGTGGTCCGTCAGGGTCAAAAGTAGTACGTGATAACACGGCCGTTATCACGTACCACTTCACCACCATTCAGTGTGGTACATCCCGTCTACACAATGGCGGGGGGAATTTCCCCTGGGTCAAAAAAGGGGAAGGGGAGTTATGGGAAAGGGTATGTTAATTAGGTATTTTAATGAATTCAGTGAACAAAGTAATTCAGTGGGGTATCAAATAGAAGGATCTGATATTGAAATAAAAATAAATTAGTTGATTAAGCGGTTCACACAAAAACACGATTTGTTTAAAACTAAAACAATACCGAAATCTAGGTTTAAGAAGCGTAAAATGAAACCTAAGTAAAAATACCCGACTAAAAAACAAAACAAAAGTCTGAATAGGTAAAAAGAAAAGAATCAAATTAAAATTTGAAAAGTACCCAATAAATAATATACCTAAATATCACAAATCTACTAACAAATAAAAATGAATAGTAATGTTTATATAAAAATCTAGACCGAATTCATCATATTAGAATTTATAATAAAAATATAAATGGATTCAATAATTATGGACCTAACCACCATCAAACATTAAAATTAATTACATTACGAATACGTTGGTAATCTGAGTAGGTACAAAGATATATGTATGTTAGTAGGTATGTAGTTTGGTATTGAGCGGTTTCCTACTACGAAAAAGTTTTAATTTATATAATTATATTAACTTGTATTAGGTATTTTAATTGTTAATACATTTATATTTTTCACATTATTCATTATAATATATATTCTTTTTATGATCATAAAAAAATGTTTTTTACCGATTCAGTCTATTATTTTGTTAATTTTTGAGTTGGTTATTCAAATTTATAATCTAAGGTTTTCCACAGAGCAGATGACTTGCGTTTGCTCATGTTGATACAAAAGCGCGGTTAGCAAAGATACTCTTTGGTCAGCATCGCGTCTGTACCAATACAAAAATGCGTCGACGACCCGTTTAAAAAATGTGGTGTGCATACTCTTTTTAGGGTTCCGCACCCAAAGGGTAAAAACGGTACCCTATTAGTAAGACTTCGCTGTCTATCCGTCCGTCTGTCTGGCACCAGACTGTATGGCAAGAACAGCGATAGCTAGACAGTTGAAATTTTCACAAATTATGTATTTCTGTTGCCGCTATAACAACAAATACTAAAAACAAAATAAAATAAATATTTTAGGGGGGCTCCCATACAACAAACGCGATTTTGTTTGCTGCCCTGTTTTGCTCGATATCAATAATGGCAACAGGTAGGCACAGTGGCGTAGCATAGGTCACTAGCACCCGGTGCGGATTCCAAATATGCCGCCCTCTTATTTTTGCAATCCATTATAAAAAAATTGAGGCATGGTAAAAAGAGTACTTTTATTGAATAACACTAACCTGAAAGTGAAATTAACATTTTTTGACATAGAGTAGAAGGTAGACTATCACAATATCACTTAGAAAAATTACAGAGAAAACGTAATACAATAATGGAGAAATCGCCTACTCCACGAACGCTCTTTCGCGCACGAGTATCATTACTGATTACAACCTCAACTCCTCACCAAAACCAAAAGACTCGTTCCGGGTATCTAACTTTTTAAGCAGTAGTGTTTGACACAAAACACCGTTTTTTTTTTAAAAATGTAAATCTTTTTACTCGCTAACTTTGTGAATATATCCGATGAAACGGTCATCGGTAATCGTTAAATCATTATTTTCTGTAAGCAAAAAATGCTGTCGATTGCCTTCAAGGTGTAATTCGTGTTGCAACAATGTACGCGTAACGCGTATCTTTGCTGTTTTTCTACCAGTAGCTTTTAGCTACGGTAAAGTACAAAGAATGCGTAAGGAGACATATTTATTTAAAATAACATTGAAACTTGAAACGAAATAAGTTTCCTAAATAATAGTTATTGAGAAACCTTGCGCTTGCATCACCCATGCATAGAACCTGCATAGGAACCTGGGTATTTGGTAACAACAACAAAAAAATGACGAAAAAAAAACTGAAAGAAATTAACTTTTTTTTATATTTTAATTTTTTTTTCTCTATCTGCCACCTCCGCAGCGCCGCCCCCGGCAAAGTGCCGCCCGGTGCGGACCGCACCCTCCGCCCCCCCCCATGCTACGCCACTGGGTAGGCACTTGAAATAGTCACAAAATACTCAATTGTATTTTTACTTTAATAATAAATAATAAAATAAAAATAAAATAAATATATAAGGGGGCTCCCATATAACGATCGTGATTTTTTTAAATCTACACGTAGGTATTAAAAGTATTTAAAATATTTTCGTCCGAAGTGGGCGAAATAAATTGCAAGAGTAGAAAGTGTTTGTTTTTTGTGCATTTTATACGATTGGATGAAGAAATGTATTAATTATTATTAGAAATGTTTAAGTCCTAGACGCTGCACAGCCTTTATTATACTCCAACCCAATAATTAATTAAAAATCCAATCATAATACACCTACATGAAGTTTGAAAACAATCACTCTGAGAGTAGGTACTTTATTAACTATTTAAAGAATAGTTTAAATAGCTGAGGGTTCAGAGATGTGATGTTTTATACAAGCATATTTTAAATCTCATAGAAACATGGCATTGGGTATAAAAAAATAAAAATTAAAACTAAGCTTTTCTATGTAATAAAAAGTTATTTTATAATTTTAGTCCACATTTATTTACAACGTGCTACATTTAAAAAAATATTCACCATCTTGGTGTTCTTTTTTTCTGAACAAGCAATAATTTTTCATCATAAATAAAAATAAAACTTATCCTATCTCCTTAGTCGACACAACCTAGCAAGATTAAAACAAAAATCAAATTCGGTTGAGCAGTTAAGGAGTTCATGGCGGTCAAACACTGTGGCAGGGAATTTTTATATATGTAGATATAGACAGATGCATTATTTTAACGTCGCTTCAAACTGTTGGTATATTTTACCTAATACTTTTTCTTACCAAACTATTTAACTGTCTATATAAACAATATGCGAAACCGAAGTGTATGATGATTTTTCGCTTCAGACACGATATAAAATGAAAATTCGCTGAATACTCCTTACTAAGATGTGAGTACGATTTATTACTGAAGCGATAGGGCGCAGCGGCCACTGCGCCATTTCCTTAGAAATATTAGGTTTTTAAAAATATTGTGCCGCTACTGAACGAATTCACAATACAAATTTTGTTATTGCATACAAATGCAATTTTACTGAATAATTCACGATGAAAATGTCAAGTTTTTTTTTAAATCATCAAAGTTTCAAGTTAACCGCCTTTTGATGTCCTATAGGTACTAGAGAGACACAGCCTTTCTCATTATTTTTATCAGAACATCGTAGGGTAAATTTGCCGTAACCCAGCACGTTGGCACAGTGCGGATTGGTGGGTGTTAACGGTTACAGATGCAGCCGGAACAGAAACGTAAACCGCTGTGCGATCGAGCTACTCAATATTTTAGATCCATTAGGTTTTAATTAATTATGAAAAATCTAAATTTTTAATAAGTATATGATGAGAGCTGTTTTGTGAACGATAGATGATGCATTGATAAGAAGAGTAATAAGATAATCTCTTTATATAACGTTCAGTAACAATGTAGGGATTTATTGAAATCTCCGAGAACTTCTTGAGAGAGAATCAAAAGACGCTTTCCCTTTTATTGTTACTCTTGTCAAAACCTATACATATTCAAGAATATTCAATCGATAATAATTGACAACTATTACACACTTATATCAGCCACAGCACGAAAAACAAGAAAACCAAAACCACCAAAGTCTCTTCCCGTTCCTGCCAAAACGTCCTTAGGTTTAGTTGATGATGAAACAAAAGAGAAATGTTTAGAATCAATGCTGGATGTTTCTAAACAAAAAAGATGTTTCTCAGTGTTGGAAAATATACCTATGTGTTGTTTGTAAATGTTTCGAATTGTTTTGTTCAGCAACAACACGTTTAGAAACATCTTGGTTGTATTTCGCTATACACATCAGTATACTGGCCAGTGGTTATGACGTCATGAATCGACGCCATACTGATGATTTGTTCCACAATAAACTGGCTAGCATCAAGGGCGGATCCAGGGGGAGGGTCATGGGGGTCATGACCCCCCCCTGGGCGGGGTCCAGGACCTAGATAGACCGCTAATTAAAATTGTTAAACAATGTTTTTATATATTTTTTGTCACAAAATATATTTAATTTAAGTACCCTCAATATTAAAATAATTTAATTTAATACTTTGTATGATAGCGAATGCATTATTCGGGAACGAACGATTTATTTTTATTTTTTTATTTTTATATAGGATGGGGTTGCTCTTGATCCCAATCAAGCTCGGGGGCTAAGACAGAATCCACGATGGAACAAGCTAACCCAGAAGTTGCCTATTCACCCTGGCTTTGAAAATGGACGGGTTATATGTACTCGGTAATACAGAAGCAGGGAGGGAGTTCCACTCCTTTGCTTTGCGCATTATGAAGGATGTTGAAAAGCGCTTGGTGCGACAGGTAGGAATATCAACCAAGAAAGGGTGGTAGCCTGCAGTGCGTCTGGATGTCCGATGGAAAAAAGGAGCTGGCGGTATGAGCAAATGCAGCTCTTGAGCACACTCTCCAAAGTACAGTATGTAGAAGACCGCCAGACAGGCAACTTTGCGGCGATGAGCTAGGGTGTGAAGCTTACTCTTCACCAATTTGCTGTCACCGATGAGTTTCTCAGCTCTGCGCTGAATCGTATCCAGTGAAGCAAGTTGTTATTTTGCTGAGCCATCCCAAAGGTGGCTGCAATATTCCATGCAAGATCGGACTTGAGCTTTATAGAGTGTTAAAAGCTGTCCTGGCGCGAAATATCGCTTAACCTTATTTAGGACGCCCAGCATTTTGGCTGCAATTTAAGCTTTCAATTTGATGTTGGCGCCAAAGTTGAGGTCTGAAGACAACTCCATGTCAAGAAGCTCACAAGTACAGATGTACCTCGGAAAGTAGGAGTGAGGTGGAAGGAACTCCTTTTTGCCGTGAAAAGACACGCTTGTGTTTTGGAGGCGTTGAAATTAACGAGGTTACTATCCCCCCACAGGGAAACGTAGTTTAGCCTCTGGTTTATTCGCTCAACCATGGCCTCTCTCATGAACATTACGTCGTCGCCGCTGGCTTTTGCGCTAGACAGGTATCTCTCTACAACAGTACTGTCGTCTGCATATCCAACAATTCCTGGTATTAACAGGTCACAACACATTGATGTGCAGGAAAAGTGTCGCAGAAAGAACAGACCTCTGAGGAACTCCGGCATCAATAGCCACTGAGTCAGAGGAGCAGCCATCGACAACTACTCTGATCGATCGTTCAGTCAGGAAGTCGGCTATCCAACTGCAAAAGTCAGCGGGAATACCGTACGCAGGAAGCTTGCGCAGCAGACTTGCGTGCCAGACCCTGTCAAAAGCCTTCGAGATGCCAAGTGACACGGCAAGTGCTTCGCCGTGCATCTCGAGGGCCTCGCCCCAGCAATGCGTCACATAAACTAGAAGATCCCCAGTTGAGCGTCCTCGGCAAAAGCCATATTGACGGTCACTGAGGAGATCGTTGTCTTCTAGGTATGAGAGCAACTTGCTGTTCAGCACTCTCTCCATAAACTTACAGAGTATGGAAGTGATGGCGATCGGTCGGTAATTGCATGAGTCGGCACGACCACCCTTTTTGGGTATTGGTTGCACGTTGGCAAGCTTCAAGGATTTTGGGACTGTTTTAGTGTTGAGAGAGAGGCGATACAAGCGTTTTAGCACAGGAGACAACTTAGGCGCACAGTACCTCAGCACTTTTGCTGGTATGCCATCAGGACCACTGGCCTTATTCACGTCCAGACTAAGTAAGACTCTACGGACCGACTTATTGTGAATTGTGATCTCCGACATCGAAGAATCACAGTGAGGTATGTTTGGTGATTGTTGAGAGCCGGTGTCTAGACGGGAACTGCTCGCAAACAGAGACCCAAACAAACTTCTTTTCTCAGCTGCAGAATGGGCAATTGACCCGTCAGATTTCAGCAATGGCGGTAGCATAGGACGGCAGAAATTCGCTTCGACTGACTTCGAGAGGGACCAGAAATGTTTACTTCCATTCGGATAGGAAGACAGTTTCGTCCCTATTCGGCAGATGTTGTCGAATCTCGCCTTTAGTAACACCCTTTTGCATTACTTGGCGGCCGAATTATAGGCTCTCTTCTTCGCTCGGATTCTCCGTGCACGGACCCCGCGATCGCGGATTTGCGCCCATGCTTGGTAAGCAGATTGTTTTTGGGCCTCAGCACAAGCGCAAGCCGCATTATACCAAGGTCGGGACTTGTAATCGAGCGGGATGTCGGAGAATAGAATAAAATACTCCATTCCCTGCCGAATTACATCCGCGATCGCATCAGCGGTGCATGAAGGGTCGCTCGAAGAGAAGCAAGTTTGCCGCCAGGAATAAGAAGCAAAGAAAATACACATCTCGTCCCAATCTGCTGACTCGTAACGCCATACTCGCCTCATGCCTTTAGAGCTATCACCTGGAGGAGAGCAGATTGATACGGATTTCACCACACAGTGGTCGGACGATCCTAGTGGAGCTGAGACCGATACTGAATGTTTGTGTGGATCAGTTGTCAGCAGTAGGTCAAGACAATTGGGTGTGTGGCCAGCAATATCTGGAATTCGCGTCGCTCGATCCACCAGTTGGTAAAGATTTAGCGCTAGGGCAAATCGTCGCGCTTCTATCCCAGCATGGTCAGTTTTCTGGTATGGGAATAGCCACTCTTTGAGGTGAGCGTTGAAGTCCCCCAGAAAAACAAGCTCCGCCGCTGGATATCGCTGAGTTGCCAAGTCTGCCGTCTCTGTGAGGTAATCTATGAGCAGAGTCGTCTCCCGGTCACCGCTGTGCGATCGGTAGACACAGATGTAGAGCAACTTCTCTACCACTATGCCCACCAGAAGCCAGATAACAGAAAACCCGGATTTTTCAAAGCATCGGAGACGCCTATAGCATATGTCATTGCGGACGAACATACAGACCCCTGCACACATTTTAAACTTATGCTCAAGTGCGTAGGCAGGGTAGTTGAGGTACGCCTCGTCCGACGGGGCGTCTGTGTCTCCGTCAAGAAGAATAGGTGCGGCTTTTCGGTCACTAACTGGTGATGGACCGAATGGAGATTTGAGTGCAGTCCTCTAATGTTCGCAAGGTGCACTTTAAATGGGAGGAAGTGCAGCCGTTGTTTAAGATTCTTCCTATTCCTGATGTTGATGTTCTTCCTATTCCTTTTCATGATGTAGAATGTTGGGGGGTAGGATTTTTAGTCGAGACGCTACTTAGTCGACCAAAGGAAGTTTTCTTGGGCTAAGCCGACCAAAAAAGGGAACTTACCAGGAGACTGCGCGGACGCCCGAACCTTGTGTTGGTGCTCTAAGATAGCGGCAAAAACTAGGGACACCGCATCCAATATTTCACACTTATTATGTTTTTTTTATACAATTCATTAAAAAATCAATGAAAGACAGAACTGTAAAATGTATTCACAAATAATGCTCACTGACTGATATTTTAGCGCGATTACACGGTCCTTTGTATTGGCAGACTGGACGCAAATTTATTAGTGCCATAGTTAACACATTGCGAGTCCATTGGTATACTTAGTCTGAGGTTTCGACTTACTTCTAGCAAGACCTACCTAACCTCAATCGGAACGACTAAACTTACTTTAATCAACTATTAAATTTAATATAGTATTAAGTTGAAATGTTTTAAAATTCCAATATAAGGAATAGAGTTCTTAAAAATGTAGGTAGGTAGGTACAGTACTTACATACATTAATAAAATACCTACTTATTACCTGTATCAATTATTATCAAAATTTAATTATTACTTCTTGTGACTTGACCACGACTATTTGACCCCCCCCTGGCGCCAAAGCTGGATCCGCCCTTGGCTAGCATATTGACGTCATAAATCGACGCCATATTTAAAATAGTGTGAGAGCAAGGGCGAGAAAAACAGGCCGGCAAGATACGTCACACTTTACTGAGCAGGCTCCTATCGCGATTCGAATTCAGCTGTTGAAGAGAGGCCACCATAGAATGCGTATAGCGGTATCTCAGTTTGACAATAGATCATGGTAGAGCCTCAGTACAAAATGGTGACGGATTCATGACGTCATTACGACGGGCCAGTATACTGATGTATATTTCGAAATACAGCTCTTGTCTGGTGGTTTTTCAACACTAACGGTATGGGAGCACAGTAAGATAAATAAGTGTGGTGAAAGTGAATATTATATCAGGCTTTTTAGTTTAGTTTTTGGAGTCATTATATTGGTGATTTTTTATGGATTGCCTCTTAGTATGCCTCCTAATTCAGTCAGCGCGGAATTATTTACCGAAGTAAGTAGGTACTGTTCACTGAAATCACGTGTCACCGTATTATTATTATTTTTTTAAATTCCCTATAGATTCGCTAGTTGAAAGTTTCGAAATGAATATAAATAGGTCTAAGTTTTATATAAAATGGTTAGGTTAAAACAAAGAACCGAAACACAACTTAAGATAATTTTAAGAAATAATATTTCAGTGAAATGTTCTTTCGGCGAAGAAAGATAGGTTAACAATTAGTATATTACGAGACCGAACTAGGGCAGTAATATATACCTAGGTAAATATTTAATTTTTGTGTCATTGAGATTTAAGCGTAAATTGAATTTCATTTAGAAATTATATTCCATAAACTATGCGATCAAAGCAAGGGACAAATGCTAATATATACAAAAATGTGTTCTTAAAGAACTTTATATAATAGACTTAGGGGAGAGTGGGTAACAGTGGATCACTTTTTTTTAACGCTCCACAAATCCCAAGTTTATGCCTAAGTAATTAATCTATGATAATTAACCACAAGATACGTCCCTAATCTACAAAAACAAGTGCAATTATTGGCAAAAACGGCATAAACTTATAAGTTATAACAAGTTTAAACAAAAATGGGAAATGATCCACTGTGACCCGTGGATGGGTCACTTTGGATCTTTTCATGGGTGACAGGGAATCGCTTGGTGTACACTGGATGTATTAAAAAAAGTTCAATAAAATATGACTTTTCTACATAATTATTTATTTATTCATATTCTAAGACAGTCTTCTATCACAGTCTTATAAAAAAATTAACAAAAGTTTTACAAATTATGCTGGTAGAAAGAGATTTAAACTAATCAAAGTTTTGTTTAAATAAACAACTTTAATTTCCATAAAGCTCTCTTTTCTATTCAAATAAACATATTTACTTCTTTAGTAATCATTAACAAACATTTTAATAAGAACATTGTTGATGCTAACTCTACTATTAAACAGTCCACTGTGACCCAAATGAAAATTATTCACTGTGACCCATAGGCCGTTATGACAGAAAAAAAATAATCAAAAAATAACTATGTATACCCAAGCCAACATTACATTACCCACAACGGATTTAACAAACAACAAGTTCAAAAAATACAACTATAATTTATATTTATTGAAGGGTTGGGAATACGACAAATTTCTAAATTACGTAAAAAAATACTTTCGTACTAACTTACTGGCCTGCGTGTGCCAGCACGTGATTCCGCTCGGCGAGCAAGGCGGCGACTGGCGCATGAGAGGGGGGTATCAACGAGCAGTAGCCACGCGTTTGCTTGTGTATGTAAAGCATCACATTTAAGAATTATAGCGAATAATCCACTGTGACCCGTGATCCACTGTTACCCACTCTCCCCTACTCCAATCCTATCACAGAATCCTTACAGAGGATTACATGAATTCTGTTCGAACATGTAGGCTTTCAATATAAAGAAAACTAATTATTTATCTAAAGATTAGATTTGTATAAGAATAACTTTTCGGTAATTCAATTATCTATTCATAAGAATAATCAAATTCTGTTTTTGAATATCGGTAATATCTGTTGTTGTGATATTGTTACATGCTTTGGATATCGAATGGTCAAATAAAATAATTTATTCGGAGATTTATTTATTTAAACCACTCGTATTTTATGGCGTAATATGCACTATAGGTTTGGCAGCCTGTGTACTCGGGCTTTAAAGGTCTTTGGATTATATGCTCGCCAATTAAATTCTTTGGCTGCGCCGTCCCAAAGGTGACAGCAAACCTACTCCTCGCACCATCGGACTTGCTTGCCGTTATTTGATATAGACAGTTTTTGTCGCAGTTTGAGCCTTATTTTTGAGGGAGTCGTTGGAGCTGAGATCGGATGACAGCATCAAGTCGAGATTCTCGGTACTCGACAAGTGATACCTCGTAAAGTAGGAGGGAAGCTAAAAGGACTCTCTTTTGCAGTAATCTAACACGTAATACTACTAAGCCTACGTCTTATTGGCGTCAAAATTGATTATTGAAAGTTGAAATTAATGGTACATTGTTGGGAGACAAGACATCAAGTCAAGTTTTTCCACTCTACCATAGCTTTTTAGCACTCTACCAAAGCGAAGTTCGGGCTTCCTATACGCTAGCGTTTGCTCTGGATAAATATATTTCCGTGACCGTGTAGTCGTGTCAGCAATACTAAGAAATTTCAAGCTGAATTGGAAGAAAACGGTATCAATAGCCATGTGGTCAGAAGAACCTTCAATGCCTATTCTGATCGACATTCGCTCAGGAAGTCTGAAACCAAACCACAAAGGTCAGCAGAAAAACCATATTCTGGTACAAACTTCCAGAGCAAACTACCACGCCAGACCCGATTAAAGGCTTTCAAGATGTCAAGTGATACGGCAAGTGCTTCGCCATGTTTCTCGATTCTCTCGCCCTATTAATGTGTAAGGTACACTAGAAGACCCCTAGTTCCCCAGTCTACATGGCAACAGTATTGACGGTCGCAGAATTTCTAAGTATGTATAATAGCAGCTTAATGTTTTGTACTCTTTCCATAACTTTACAGAGTATAGAGTTGAAATAGCCTGTAGTTGATGCGGCTAGTGCTCTTCCTGGTCACTGGTTCAACATTCGCAAGCTTTCAGGGCGCATTTAGGGAAGGGAAGTGCTTTATTAAGAAAGAGGTGGTACAGACTCGTTTCGTTCGGACGTGAGACAACTCAGGACCACAAATAGTTACCTACCAATCTAGATGGAGTACCGTCGGGTACACAGATCTTATCAAATTCACATCAAATTTATATAATCGTTTTTCTTTTTAATGTGTATGATGATAGTTACCCAGAACAAAACAATACAGAAACGGGTTTTAACACGTTCATAATGATTTTTACCTACTTACCTTTTTATACGTTTCGGCCGACCATAGCCCGTGTAACCTGATTTAAGATGGAGCGCGGTATATACAAAAATGATAATACCTGGAGACCTTATGGTATATAGAGGCTGACTTTTATTACCAAATGCATTAACCCCCATTAGTATAAATATGAAATATTCCATGGCCCAGTGTCCGGTGGGTCCCCAAGGACAGTAAGTTTGATTGATGTCCCCTTCTAGCCTCTATCTGGGGCGGCCGGTTTTTTCGGTTTACCTAAGTATAATTCAGGAATTTTCGAGAGCATTATGTCCAGCTGATTTATTGGCGGCCAGGTATCTCGGGAGGCCACTCTGGAGCGGCGATACGTAAGTGTTTTGAATGTGAGTACTTTGTAAGTGCAATGCATTTGTGTAAATAAAATATTTGTTAACCAGAGGCCTTCCTTGACTTGGCCCCGGTTAAACATAATGGAAGTTAAACTTATTTTGAAAATAATAATTATATTATATACTACTTTGGATTGTATATTATTTGCTACTTTGGAGGAAATAAAAAAAAAAAATGGAGGAAATAAATAATTTAAAAAATAATTTATTCCACACACTGTCACAATAGATGAGTTCACACAATAAAGTCAAAACAGATTATAAATTGTGTGTAGTGCTACAGCGGCAGAAAACACTACGGCCCAACACAGACTATCACAGTGGAGATGTAGCGGTGACGCTGTTTTCTAACGGAGGTAATGTACTCCTATGTCACACACACACACACATAATAAACATTGAAAGACTACATAGACTGTGTACACACACAATTATATATTTCAGAGTTGCCTGTTCTGGTTTATTTTTAAATGGTGAATGCATTTTCGCTTTAGATTTAGTTATTCTGCTGAGTACTCTTAAAATATAAACAAAGTAACAAAAATCTCCTGAGTAATTTTAAGATCTCCAATGGTGGGGCACTGGATGTAATGAAGTAGTAGAAAGGACCATATTGCCGTCCTTTAACTAAAACGTTGCTAAGCCCCAGAATATTTTTTTGAGATAGTAGCGAAAAATATGTAAAAAATTGATGGTTGTGCTAGAACTATTCAACAAGTTATTGAAATATGATCCATAAACAGGTTGGAAGAGATTTTTTTTTATATGCAGGAATTTAAAAATAAATTTAAGTAATATGTGTCAAGTAATTTGGTGTTGTGAGATACAATTTTGACATACCTACCCTTACAGGGTGTATGTATAGGCATTTTAGTTTGTTTAATATTTATGGTTATAACTATATATGTACGCAATAAATAAACAAATTACTCTGAATTTTATACTTTGTCCA
This sequence comes from Calamotropha paludella, assembly GCA_927399485.1. Taxonomy (NCBI): domain Eukaryota; kingdom Metazoa; phylum Arthropoda; class Insecta; order Lepidoptera; family Crambidae; genus Calamotropha; species Calamotropha paludella. The sequence goes on from OV656820.1 coordinate 8,226,710, forward strand.
ATGTAGGGTGATACTTTTGACAGTTGACACCTATATAGAGGGTATAAAGTTGCTATTGCAATGTCAAGCCAAACATAAGGATACAAACGCAACCATAGTACGTAGCAATAAGGAATTGACATCTGTCAAAAGTATCATCCTACATTGGACAAAGTGACCTTTCAGCTAACGGACGGCAGCATAACAGCTCACCACGGACGCGCGGAATACAACTGCAAAAGAAGCAGCAACCAAATGGCATAAAGTACCACCCCAAGAATGTAGGAGCTCGATATTGTAGTTTTTGTTATCCATTCGAAGACCGGTCCTTGTAAAAGTTGCTTAACTTCTGCTATTCATTGGTTTAGAGGATATTAACTCAACACTTTGACTTTTTAATTTTAAGAGTCACAGTGTTTATTTTACGATTTTGAAATCTACGAAACTGAAGAAAAATTCTACGGTAATGTCACTCAAACAATTATAGCAGTTGGAAAAATAATAAAAGAAAGTTGAAAAACAATAGAAGAAAGTTGAAAATTGCTTTCCTGAAAAAATATGTGTTTTCGAGTTAATACCCTGTTTATCTAGACTCTAGATGAACAGGGTATTAGCTCAGGGTATTGGCTCTAGATTCTAGAGCTAGACCAACAAATTATATTCGTAACGCGAAAACCACTACGACGCGCCGTCGTCGTCACCCGAGCTTCTCATTTTAAAGATAGAAAATATTTATGTCGTCGTTACTTTAGTAATTAATTTTTTAATTAGTCTAAAGTGCTTTGATCTACTGTAACATATTTTCATCGTTAATCCAAAATAAGATACCACATCTTAATGAATATCTGAAGTAAGATTTCATAAAGTCGACACCGCAAGCAATATTATGCTTATAACTTTTGAAGTTTTCTTGATACGATTCTGTTAATTAATTATGGTATTGATCTTAATAAGTTAACCATGAAAAATAGGAAGGTAGGTATAAATTTCGATAAAAGGTAATAATCTAACCTTGTAGTGAAACATAAAACATAATTTATTGATTTATTCTTTTAGTAAAGAAAATATAGTTTTCTGTCTTACAGATTAAGATGTGTTAAGTCTCGTGTTTGTACATGTGTCAGTTTAGTTCCTCATTCACTCAAAAGATGGCGTTGGATGTAAGTATGTCGAATCGTGCTATGATTTGCGTTGTCAGTTAGTATTAAGACTATTGTCAATTGAATAAAGATGTGGTCTGCATCGCCTCGTCACTGCGGCGCCCCGTCACCTTGGGTGCGATCGCTCATACAAAGCCTGTATAGCCTTCCCAGGCTATGATATCTTCATGTGGTGTTTGGTCAGTATGAGTGACATAACCTCTCAGTCGGCCGATGTATCCATGTAGGATTCACCACCTTCCTGTCCCGAGTCCGGAGGAGAAACAAAAAAAAGAATAAAGATGTCTTCGTTCTGAGTATGAAGTGTTATTAATTCAACTCGTGGATTTTAGGATCCCGTACGGATATCGTACAAGATGTTTGAATAAAAAGAATATACGGATAAGCAATGCGTTTTCTCTGAATCACAGCTCCAGCCGAAATTATAGGATTAAATAAAAAACAAGAATAAAAGCGTCATGTGGTAAAAGTGCTTTAATGAAAATGTGCGATAGACGCGGAAGTGTAAGAAGTGAATATAGATTAAGATGTAACATTTTATTGTCTTTATGAACTGAATAGAGGTGGATGTGATAATAATAATAATAACAACTCATTTATTTGCCAGGGCATAGTAATATCACAGTAAAGAACAGTAAAATATCTTCATACAAACGTGCCGCTCTCGGTTTGAATGTGTGCGTGCGCGCCGCGCGCCGTGTCGGCACGCGATTTCACGCACACGCTAGCATAATATATGGGGGAATAAGGTGGCGGCAGTACGGGCTGTGCCGCGCGACTGTGAGCATGCGCGTACGTCACATGATCGCTCGCGATCGTCAACTCTCGCCGGCCACTTACCATAATATTAATTATTACGAGTATCATGACTTCAAAAAGGGGAAAAAAATATTGTAGTGTTTTCGGGTGCCTCAATAACGATTTCGCAAACTCATTCGCAGACAAATATTCAATCATAATATGCTTTTTATTACATAAATTTAGATCAAGTCCTGCTTGTTCGAAAATATTAACTAAAAGTAAAAGTGACAACCCTGGGGATCAACGCAAGAGTAGGCTAATAACTCGGCGGGCGGCCTTAGATAACCTACTGTTCTGTATTTACTGTGGTAATATACAACTTATAGCATAATTTTATAGTACAACATGACCTGTCGAATTTGTCGACGTGCAAATATTTTAAACATTTCTAATATTCAATTAACGTATTAAATATAAATCTAAATCCTGTAAGTATTAAAAAATAATTTATTTTAAACTATACAAATGTCAAATAATATTACGAAGTATATGTCAACAATTCAAATCATCTTTTAGAAATTCATTGACAGAATTTATAAATTTTATCTACCAAAATATGAAATAGACCAGTTTTAAATTTATTAAAGATAGTAATTGTCATGCAATATGCATTTTCAGAGTATAACTCGAGTCTCCTATTTGGTATACGCAACTTATTTCCGTTTCTATCTCTATATTCACAGTGCCATTTAGTGGGAAGGATGGGTAGGTAGGTAGAACACAGTTTTCAAAGTTTTAACAAATGTTTAATACATATAAGATGAAATATCAAGTGCCTTTAATGTGTTGTGTTTATAATATTTTTCACCTCATGTATTCGGAAAAGTTTAAGTATATTTATAAGTTACATTATACTCTTATTTAAGTTAATACTATAACACTCCGTTTTGGTTTTGTTAAATGATTTTAGTTCCTTAAATTATAAAAACCACTAAAATAAATAATATTTAGAATAAACTATTTGTTTAGTATGACAATTTTAATTGTAGGTATGGTGGGTTAGATTTCATAACATATGAAAGGATTTCGAACCGCACCCGAAAAATAACGGTCAAAGTGATCTGTATTCTTAGTCAATTCGCATTTCATTAAAGACAATTAAAAAAAAATATCATTCAACATTACTAATTGTAGAAACATTACTAGTTGTATGTGTGGTTCGCTCGGTAGCAAAGTTTTTAGCGTCTCCTAGCGTTGAAACCCTCGCTATGCTTAGGATTCTATCTTTGAACCACTCACTACGCTCTTGATTCAATCCTAGAATCCTTCGCTTGCTCAGGTTTCAATAGAGGTAACTGGAGTGGTTCAAAAATGGCGTAGCGAGGGTTTCATCGCTAGGAGACACTAAAAACTTTTCTGCTGAGCGGAACACACAATTTTTCACCTCACTACAGCGAGGAAATGTTTTTAGTTGTAAGAAAAACAGCTTAAATAAAATGGTAAAAAAGTATCTTCGTCGCTGTTGGACATTTTTTATATTAATTCTAGCTAGCGGATAAAACGCAATTTTCCACGCAGAAATTGAATGACAAACCAAACTTATCCGAGCGTGTGAGGTGAAAATAACTATTGTTTATTTTCAGCTTTCTTACCGCAATTGCATTGAATAAATGTACGTATATACATACATACGTGACATCATATAACGTGTATCAGCTAGGAAATTATTATATTTTCTTAAAATAATAATTCGTCCTTACAGTGTCCTTAGTTTAACTATATATTTAGCGGATGTGATATATTGGTACCTACTAGGGATGTTGCGGATGCATTTTTTTTCACATCCGCGGATGCGGATGCGGATGCGGATTTTAAGAGGCTCACATCCGCGGAAGCGGATGCGGATGCGGAACTGTACAAAAAACCTAAGTTTTGGTTTGGTAGGGTAAAAAGCAGTAATATTTATCCTTTCTTTATCTATACATTAAAAATAAAATTGGAGTGTCGGTTTGTAATATGGAAAAAACCGCTTTTTACATGCATATGAATATATATACGGTACATACACCAAAATAACATGTTTTACAATTTTTGTCTGTCTGTCTGTCTGTCTGTCTGTCAATGTGTTCGGGCTAAACTCTAAAATGGCTGAACCGGTTTTGACGGGACTTTTATTGGCAGGTAGCTGATGTAATAAGGACTAACATAGGTTTCTTTTATTTTTTTAAATATTTTATTTTAGGAAAATAAATTAATATTGCCATGTCCAAGTACTGTCCAGTACCGCGCGCAACTCTTACCACTTCTCCCACCAATGCAACGAATCAATGCTGCCTATCGCGCGGGCTCAGAACACGCGAACGGGCTATTGCTGATTTTTAAATAAAAAATATATATTGCATGGCCGGGTCAGGTAGTTTAATAATAAAGTAGAGAGTGAATTACCATTACTGATTAGTTGTTTTAGTAATGAAATTTAAATATGGAACATTATATTTATGAAAAGTAGAAAGGCCGCCTTTTCGGACTCCAGTCTGTTTCGCAAGGGTTCGTGTATTAATCCTGTGCTACTAAATAACTGTTCACTTGTAACACTGGCTGGTGGCGCTGATAAGAATTCGCGTGCTTTTTAGGTAACAGTTTGAACTCACTTTGATCAACACTCCACCATTTAAGAGGACTCTTATTTAAATTAATTCACTTTTTATTACGGAAAGTAAGTAACTCCTTCTTGTGAATTGTGTCAGGGCTGACAATTTCTGGTGTTTCCTGACTCTCCTCAACATCACTTGATAAATCGAGCATAATCGAGATCACTAATTAAACAGGACTGACATCCTGTAACCTGAGGTCTCTAGTCGTTCCGTTCTGTTTCCATGAAATCTGTCATTCTCATTTTCTTCGCTCTTTCGGTACTTGGAGATATTGTTCGAGAAGCCAAGATGTCTTCCGTGTTTCTGTTAATCTTCAATATACCTAGTAACACTGAAAATGTTTAGAAAATAAAAAACGGCTTAATGTAGAAAGTTGCCAATACTTTTATTGTTTTTCGAAGTAATCTCTCTACACATCGTCGCATTCGATGGAACCACTGAGAAAGCAGTGGGCCCATTCTTCCTTAGGGGTCTCTTCTATGGCATTTTCGTACGCTTTCACCGCATCTTCAGGGCTCGTAAAGCGAATTTTATCTTTAGTTCGTGGGAATAATTAAAAATCGCAGGGCGCCAGGTCAGGACTGTATGGCGGATAACTCATTATCTCGACACTTGCCAAATATTCAACAGTCCGTTCTGCGGAGTGCGCTGAAGCATTGTCGTGGTGAAGTAGGATACTGCTTCGAAGGCGCTGCTGTCGAATTTTTTCTAAGACAACAGGCAAACAGCGATTGACATACCAGTCTGCAGTAACTGTCCTTCCATCTTCTAGCACAACTGTCGCGAAATGACCAGTCCGACCAAAGAATGAAGCAATCATCTTTTTTCCTTGACTTCTTCCTTTCTTTACCATAGCTGGCCGATCCTTGAAAGGAAACACCCACTGAGCTGATTGTCTTTTGGTTTTGGGTTCGTAGCGATATATCCAGATTTCATCACTTGTGACGATGTCAAATACAGCATTTGAGTCACCGCCGTTGAACTTATCTAATATTTGCCGACACCAGTCCATGCGAAGGTATTTCTGGTCGTCGGTTAAAGTATGGTACAAAGCTTCTGGACGCCTAAATGTTCGTGTAATATTTTTTGAACTTGACTCATACCAATGCCTAGGCTTTGAGATTGCTACGTCCACGCTTAAACTCGTTAAACTAATTGTAAATAGTGGCACGAGATGGGGCTTCATTAAGAAATGCTAATCGCAGCCTATCATAGCTTTGTTGTTGAGTAAGCCCACAACGAAAGTCATAATAAATCATTGACCGAAAGTTTTCTCGCGTTAGGTTCATTTTCACTTGTAACAAGAGTTTTAGATTTGCCGCCAATTCCCAAAAACAAATGACAAATGAATGCAATATACTACATTATAATAGGTTACGAAAGAGTTCTAAAATTGAAATTGAAAAAGTTTTCATTAGCAATGTTTCTAACTGGTCAGTTCTAAACATTTTCAGTGTTCACACGTTCTCCCCTTTCTTTCTTATCGCATCCGCATCCGCATCAGTTCCGCATCGAATTATGCGGATGCGGATGCAGATGCGGATGTCTTAATCGATGCGGATGTTCCGCATATGCGGATGCGGATGCGAATATTCGCAACATCCCTGGTACCTACCTATATCTATTGTTTGTTTTCCCAATGGAAATGTAGGGTCCAATCCACTTCGCACCAAGCTACCATTTAATGCAATATTTTCTTAAGCAGAGTAAAATTATAATCATATCACCGATATTTATGAAATGTAAACAACTATTACTATAATGTGTATATCGCTTAATAAACTTATGAATTAGAAATAAAATAGAAATATTCCGGAACAAAAGAAAACGTCTAAACAATAACAACACCGAATACACGGCTCATCAGAAAATCTTCAGCGGCTTAATTTTAATTTACAAGTAAAAACAAAAGCGTCAAGTAAAAATTTTTTGGGACTTTAAAGCTAACCGATGTTAAAAGCCTCTCGGGTGGGAGAAATGGGAAGGGGCGGCCGGCCTTATGGTTGAATTTAGTGAGTTTAAGCATAACCCTCATCCGACAAAGGACACGACGAAATAAAGTAATCAACCATTTTCAAGTAGATTTGCATTAATATGGAATCGTGTTGAGGCTGTTCTGCTGTTTATGGATTATGTAGGGTACTAGAGCGAATGGTTTAATGGAAAAATACGGGAGCAACTCGGAATTGCGTGCTCTAAGTTGCGTGCTACAAATTCTCTTCTTGTTTCCACGATTTGTGGGTAATTGCATTGGGGATTTCATTGAATACTTACGCTCAATAGAGCACGTCACGGATGCGGACTAAGAGATTACGATACTTAGCAGGTATTTTATCTTATGATGTATTCATATCACATGACAGAATATTATATGCTATATTGAGAAGCACGATAACAGTGATGTGGAGGTTAAGGAACTTCCGCAAAAGTTTGTCATCGGATAGTGATGAGTGACTAGTAAAAATATTATCTCTTTATCTGAATTCGTTTGCACTGGGTCCAGTAAGTGTAATCATCAAACTGATTTCAATGTTTTACCTAATGTTACAACGACAATTTTAAAATTGCTTCAATTTTAAGAATAATGAAGTTATTTAAAATGTTTTCTACTATTTTTTTAAACTTATAGATCTTCCTTAGGTGTATAAATGTTTTTCTAAAGATCAATTTTCTTATTTCAAAGTATTTGGTTTGATTTGATTAAAAGTTGAATAACAATTTGAAACATTAAATTTTTGTTGGAGGTTGATGTGCTGTTTGTTGATTGTACCTTGTACTTATAATATTACACAAAATGTAGATACAGCATAATTTTTTTCTTAAAAGTCTGGCTTCTGACATTTTGTTTCTAATTATAAAATTCTTATTATCGAACCTCCGCTGTGTCGGTGACGGGCGTAATTTAAATGCAGCTATTGAAATAGCTGGGGTTTAACGATACTAAACATTTATTAAATTTTGTTGTAGTAGGATAAAAACGAGTTTACAATCAAGATGCTTCATGCGCACCAACAACGATTTTTTCTGTTTGGATTGAAGGCATCAGAGAAGTTTCCAGATTTTCTATAAAACAAAAATATTCATCACACTTTCCGCAAAAAAACGTAAGATGCACCGCCTGCAGGCTCGCATAAAGGATTATGGACAAACGGAAAATAAATGCAAATTCCAGCAGACACCAAGGCTGTGATTTCACGAACTATCTTACACGTGTTTCGCTCCCTCGCGAACCATCATGATGACCTCATAGACAGTGCATGTAGTGCACAGCAGGGATGTTGCGAATATTCGCATCCGCATCCGCATATGCGGAACATCCGCATCGATTTAGACATCCGCATCTGCATCCGCATCCGCATAAATCGATGCGGAGCTGATGCGGATGCGGATGCGACAAGAAAGAAAGGGGAGGGGCCGGCGAGTGGCGCGTGTCGACCGAGTAAAAGATTAAAGATGATACGTGGATACCACTGAAAATGTTCAGAACTGACCAGTTAGAAACATTGCTAATGAAAACTTTTTCAATTTCAATTTTAGAACTTTTTCGTAACCTAATGTAGTATATTGCATTCATTTGTCATTTGTTTTTGGGAATTGGCGGAAAATCTAAAACTCTTGTTATAAGTGAAAATGAACCTAACGCGAGAAAACTTTCGGTCAATGATTCATAATGACTTTCGTTGTGGGCTTACTCAACAACAAAGCTATGATAGGCTGCAATTAGCATTTCTTAATGAAGCCCCATCTCGTGCCACTATTTACAATTAGTTTAACGAGTTTAAGCGTGGACGTAGCAATCTCAAAGCCTAGGCATTGGTATGAGTCAAGTTCAAAAAATATTACACGAACATTTAGGCGTCCAGAAGCTTTGTACCATACTTTAACCGACGATCAGAAACACCTTCGCATGGACTGGTGTCGCCAAATATTAGATAAGTTCAACGGCGGTGACTCAAATGCTGTATTTGACATCGTCACAAGTGATGAAATCTGGATATATTGCTACGAACCCAAAACCAAAAGACAATCAGCTCAGTGGGTGTTTCCTTTCAAGGATCGGCCAGCTAAGGTAAAGAAAGGAAGAATACAAGGAAAAAAGATGATTGCTTCATTCTTTGGTCGAAATGGTCATTTCGCGACAGTTGTGCTAGAAGATGGAAGGACAGTTACTGCAGACTGGTATGTCAATCGCTGTTTGCCTGTTGTCTTAGAAAAAAATCGACAGCAGCGCCTTCGAAGCAGGATCCTACTTCACCACGACAATGCTTCAGCGCACTCCGCAGAACGGACTGTTGAATATTTGGCAAGTGTCGAGATAATGAGTTATCCGCCATACAGTCCTGACCTGGCGCCCTGCGACTTTTATTTATTCCCAAGAACTAAAGATAAAATTCGCTATACGAGCCATGAAGATGCGGTGAAAGCGTACGAAAATGCCATAGAAGAGACCCCTAAGGAAGAATGGGCCCACTGCTTTCTCAGTGGTTCCATCGAATGTGACGATGTGTAGAGAGATTACTTCGAAGAACAATAAAAGTATTGGCAACTATCTACATTAAGCCGTTTTTCATTTTCTAAACATTTTCAGTGTTACCTAGGAATATTGAAGATTAACAGAAACACGGAAGACATCTTGGTTTCTCGAACAATATCTCCAAGTACCGAAAGAGCAAAGAAAATGAGAATGACAGATTTCATAGAAACAGAACGGAACAACTAGAGACCTCAGGTTACAGGATGTCAGTCCTGTTTAATTAGTGATCTCGATTATGCTCGATTTATCAAGTGATGTTGAGGAAACACCAGAAATTGTCAGCCCTGACACAATTCACAAGAAGGAGTTACTTACTTTCCGTAATAAAAAGTGAATTAATTTAAGTACGAGTCCTCTTAAATGGTGGAGTGTTAATCAAAGTGAGTTTAAACTGTTACCTAAAAAAGCACGCAAATTCTTATCAGCGCCACCAGCCAGTGTTCCAAGTGAATAGTTATTTAGTAGCACAGGATTAATACACGAACCCTTGCAAAACAGACTGGAGTCCGAAAAGGCGGCCATTCTACTTTTCATTAAATATAATGCTCCATATTTAAATTTCATTACTAAAACAAGTAATCAGTAATGGTAATTCACTTATTATTAAACTACCTGACCCGTAGTTTAATAATAAGTGAAAAATAAAAGTAGCCTATGTTAGTCCTTATTACATCAGTTACCTGCCAATAAAAGTCCCGTCAAAACCGATCCAGCCATTTTAGAGTTTAGCCCGAACACACTGACAGACAGTCAGACAAAAATTGTAAAACATGTTATTTTGGTGTATGTACCGTATATATATTCATATGCATGTAAAAACGGTTATTTCAATATAACAAACCGACACTCCAATTTTATTTTTAATGTATAGATAAAGAAAGGATAAATATTACTGCTTTTTACCCTACCAAACCAAAACTTAGGTTTTTTGCACAGTTCCGCATCCGCATCCGCTTCCGCGGATGTGAGCCTCTTAAAATCCGCATCCGCATCCGCATCCGCGGATGTGAAAAAAAATGCATCCGCAACATCCCTAGTGCACAGCCTAAACAACTCCAGGTTTTTAACCGTGTCTTTGCTATATCCTAATGCTACAAAAATATTGTTATTTTAGCGACATTAAACTTTGCATTATTGATAACTAACATTAAGGCTAATTGAAATTTGAAAAGTCAATTTTAATTTTACAGAAAATCAACTATTAAAGAGAGCTTATTGCTGCATTCTTTGATGTTTTGCTGCGTTTCTTAAGGGTATAATCCAAGATAGCTGCTTAAATAATTTTGACCAGTGTTGAATTTGCAAAGGAAAATAAGCACAACTAGCTTAAACAAAAACTAATCTTAAAATAAAATCAAGTGTTCCGAGTAATTTATCTTCACGCACGTACCGTACCGTCCCTCTTGCAATTTTCGAGTAGGGTAACCTGGCAGCATCGCTCGCGTGTTAATAATACATGGCGACCCAGCAGCTAGGTGGCATTTTTGTTAAGAGTTATGACCGCTTTCTTGCGATAACATGATAGAATTTATTTCTGGTACGTATAGGACTAACATAGCTGTGATCACTGATGTCGGACTCTCAGTTTCAATTTTCAGTATATATTTCTTTTTATTCTAAGTCACTCGTCCTTATAAAAAAAGTTAAGATTGTTTTACTTTTTTATATTTAATTCTGACGTCTCGAGTCCCTAACTGAGTCGTGACCACAGGAAAGTCATCTTACGAGTCGAAACGTCAGAAAACAAAATTGAATGCAGAAAAAACCGGTAAATGTGGTTTTATTTAAATGTGTGGAAGTGTAGGAACTAAATAAAACTTATGATTAATAAAAATATCCTTTGAGCTTTACGAGATTATAAAGATCAAACTGTATTCTCGATGGCCACTTTATAATTGACAGATTGTTAATTAGTCTGTCAAACCGTTTGACGACAATTTGGTGCAACGGTTGCGATCCTGCCTTTCACACTGACGGCGACGGTCCTGGGTTCAGATCCCGGAAGGGGCAGATATTTGTGTGATGAATACGAGCATTTGTACCTGAGTCAGGGGTATTCATATATATTTCTATTAATATTACATAACTTTTTATTCTGTTATCTTAGTATCCATAATACAAGTCTTATAGTGCTTAATTTGGGCTAGGCTAATTGGTGTGAATGTAAGAAATATTATGAATATTATTATTGTAAATATATAATTTTATTATTAAGTAATGAGATTATAAAGCAAGAGCTCGAAGGCGCAGCGCCTTAGGCTTATTATCGCGGAGGTTAACAAATTTTCGCCAGTCTCGATTATCGGATGAGTGAAATTATAATATGGAGCTACCCTGCGCTTTGAAAGGCACATTAAGTCGTCGAATTCAGCTGCATCAGCCATTGTCAGCACGAACGAATTCGCACTGGGCCAGTGTTTTGATTTATGTTATGTGTCTCTACGGTGTTTTCATCTATAGGGAAAGCCTATTGCTCAGCAGTTCGAAAATTAATAGACAGATAATAAATAAAATAAAATATTAAAAATATTTTTTTCATTACCAAGTGTTACAGTTATTATTAACCTGGGTGGGTTCCCTCTATAAAGTGTACATCTGTCTCTGTGCGAGCGTGCGTGCGTGCGCTTGTACTCGAAAGAAGATGATGAATACCTACTTAATTACTTCTTACACTTCCGCTTCCGCTTCTTCGTGAATTTTTTCGCGCGTTTATTCTTGTTTTGACTCCTTTACAGAAACCTTGATCACATGATAATATAAACTTGGTCTGCAAAGCATGCTTCTGTTTGCAAATTCTGAGCGAAGCACTACCTTACCTTCGTTTGTGAGTTTTGGCGCCAAATTTCATCAATGTAGTCTCAGCGGTTTGGCTGTGATCAGCTTTTGAATTTTTCTTTCGGTGATTATTCCACCATGGTAAAGTCTATTTTTTTTACATAGCCTATGTCCGTCAGGTGATAATCATGTATGTTCATGCCAAAATTCGTTTGAATCGGTTGAACCGTTAAGTAGCAGGAGGGACACAAACGAAATTTGTGAGTTGCCCAAAGGAGAGCTTCGCTCAAAAAAGTTTTTCTATTTAAGACCTACCTACTTCTTGTAATTTTTTATCAAAAGAACTGAGTTTACCTTTTTAAATGTAATAAAGTTAGAGTTGCGTTTGAGTTAATAATTGCATGATACTTTAATACAACGAAAACAAGTTCTAATAATCTGTTTTAAATATCTTCTTCTTAAAATCCTAACTCAGGCGAAATAGTAACGTTATATTTATAAACTTACACTCAGCTCTCAGATCTGATATATAAAATACACCTTGGGAAGGCAGAGACGCAATCATTGAAAATTGACTTTTTCGATCTCGATTAGAATCGTTCATTACGTAGTCCAATCCCGCACGCCATTCGAATTTTAGTTCGATTGCTCCAAAGTTAGCCGGCAATTTGCCTTGGGGTGTTTGTAAAAATTTACAACTCCTATCGTCTTATCTACTTGAAGATTCTGAGAACTGATCAATGTTCCTTTTTAGTATATAAAGTCACATTATCTAGTTGGTCATTTTATTTTCACGGCCACTCGGATACCAAAAACATTTTTATTTTCATATCTTTTTCAAGTGAGAATGGATTTCAATTAACTCTTTATATCTCTGTGTGACATTACTGTAACAAACCAAATAATTCCTAAGAATTTCCACTACACGCATTTTATCTCCTTGTAAGTCAATGTGTCGTATCGGTAACATACCTGTCTATGCGTTTTAGTGCAATAGTCATTAACTAGATGGCTTTACTTGAGTCAAAACTCCTACGGAATTCACTTCGTGCCAATTTCTGTCATTCGGTTGTGGGTAAAATTTGCAAAAAACAAATAAAATATAAAAAAACTACACAACGGTTTGGAAACTGTGGCGTAGCATTATGCTATAATAAGTTGAACAATTGTTTCAAGTCATTTCATGCATCCTAGGAGAATAGTATAGCACAGTGTTACATATCAGTAACACTCCCTTTTTATGATTTTCTACGTATCTAATTTAAATAAAAGCGAAACAAAAAATACGTGTCTTTTTATTTATTTTTACCTACCATAATAACAAGTATTTAAGAAAATATCTGTTGTTGAGTTATAAAGGGTTAAGTAATAATAATATCTTTTACATTAACACCAATTAGCCTAGCCCAAAACAAGAACTATAAGGCATGTGTTATGGATACTAGGGTAACGGATAGACATACATATATGATACATATATAAGTAATATTCATAGAATTATATATAAATACCCATGATTCAGGTACAAATTCTCGTATTCATCACACAAACATCTGCCCCTCCGTGACTAGAACCCAGGACCGTCGATGCGAAAGGCAAGATCGCTACCGTAGCACCAAACAGTCGTTAAAAGTACTGTAAATACTTTATTACAATTAAAATATACAACTTTGTGCGTCTCATGTTGGTGGTTGATATAAAAATATACTACTATGTTTTTTCCTTATGCGAAGTAATAAAAATATTTTCGTGGTATATTCAGTTTTTCATTAATTTAGATATTTGCAGATCTATTGTAAGTTACGCTACTAAATTCTAAAATTTAAGTGTAAAGCACCGGAGGAAAGACAGCTTAGTAGATATTAGAATCTGTTAGTCTTAGTAGATATTAGAAAGAAAATAAGAATAAGTTTACAATAAAACTAATAAATCCGCCAACCATCGCTGGATATATTTTAATGGAGCTTATGTCAGGATACCAACGATTAAATATACATAAATATATAATAGCGGCCCGTAGACAAAATTCTTTATTTTTTTCTATTATTAAAGATTTTTCCGTTAGCGCCATCTAGCATCCGGTAGACGAACTACCTGCGGTTAACGCGTTGCTATGGTAACGCATATACAATGGAAAAAGAGCGGACAGACAAACACACAAACCACTGTGATCTTAGATTATAGACTAGCGGCCCGTCCCGGCTTCGCACGGGTGGACAAATTTCTTTAAATTTTTTCTATTATTAAATATTTTTCCGTTCGCGCCATCTAGCGTCCGGTAGACGAACTACTTGCAATTAACGCGTTGCTATGGTAACGCATATAAAATAGAAAAAGAGCGGGAAAAAGAGCGGACAGACAAACACACAAACCACTGTGATCTTAGATAATAGATCAGATAAAATCACATACATTGTTCTGAACCAATTCAAGAAGCTAAAGAATTTGTTTCAGAAACAACTGGTACCATAACGTTCAGACCCGAGTCAATATAAAAAAGTTCGTTTTCTACGTTAACCCGACCGGTAATCGAATTCGGGACTTTGAAGTGGTGTTACCATGGAAACCGGTATGCGAAGCACTCGACAACGGAGGTCGTCCAATTACCATTTCCTCGCTCGCCACTGATACTTTATATAAACTGTCATTAGCAGTTTTCGCATCTGTTTTAAACTACTTAAAAAGTATAAGGAAGTTCTAAATACGTCGTAATATGTGTATATAGATATTTTGTCCAATTAGTGGTAAGAAACTAAATGGAAATATTCTTTATTCAAATGCATTTCAATTAACTTACTTTAAATCATCTATAATTTGTTTTACGTTTTGTCCATTCAGGACGTCTTTTAACTAACTAGGAGAACGGGTGTAAGAACTAGTGTTGCCCAAATGCAAGAACAAGACGAGACTTAGCCAGTCTTGGTCTTGATCTTGCGCCAATACACCTGGTCTTGGTCTTGGTCTTGGTCTTGCGCTTGCAGTCTTGGTCTTGGTCTTGGTCTTGCAGCAAGAGTCTTGCAAGTCTTGCAATTACCTATTAGTCTATTGCTATTTATTAAAGTTTACTTTAAATCTTAGAAAAACGTATTAGAATTGGAACATTGTGAGCTTGAATTAACATAGCCATAGTAAAGATCAATCAGATTAATAAATAACTGAAGATTTGATAAGAAAGTCGAAAAATCAACTGACCTATATGTCGTTTTCCATGGAAGTAACTGTTTCTTAATAAACATTTATGATTTATAAGCTTACATTTGCTAAAACATGTAAAAAAACAAATTAATTACAATAACTTGACTGTATTTTAAATAACAATGTCTGTCTAGAAAGAGATTGAACCCTCAACTTGCATGAAATTTAATAAAAGAGTTTTATGATTTATCATTTATTTCAATCAAAAATAAAATACAACACAAATCAAACATAACAGTACACAACAGCTTTATCATTAGGTTATGTTACTTTATATCAATTCTTTTGACCAAGAATTAATACAAAGTAACCATCTGGCTGACTCATCACTTAACCTATTTCTATGTTTTCTAATTACTAATGATGCTTTAGAAAATAATCTCTCAGCAGGTACTGAAGTTGCAGGTATTGAGAGAAAATCACGGGCCATCTTCGATAAAGTCGGATACTCTGTCTCATGCGTCCTCCACCAATCTAAAATGTCTTCCGAGCTGGCAGTTCTTGGTTTTCTCAGGTACTCCTCCAACTCGTCTATCACTAAGCCTTGAAGACAAGATCCAGATGACGTCGAGGGACATTCATAGAGTTTATCAAAGTCTATAATGTCTTCATCTTCATCACATACTTTATTTTCTTTTCTTGGCAATTCCAGAGATTTGTTCAGTGAGTGTAGACTTTTATATTCTTCATAAAGTTCATTGAACTTGCGCAGACTTTCTGTTTTAAGTTGCTTCCCCCACATTGTCAGGTCAAAAGTCTGAGCCTTATGCCTTGGGTCTAAAATTAAAGAAGTACAATAAATCCAGTTGCTCTTCTTATAATGTTTAAGCATTTTGTCTCGAGCTGCTTGGAAAGCTAGAATGAGCCTTTCATCCACTTCAGATCGATTAGGTTTCTCATCTAACTGTTTTACCATGGATTCAATTTTATCTAGCAAGAGATTGAATGATACAATGACTAGCGGTAATGTAACATATTTGTCTCCACCAAGTTTTGTACTTAAAAGTTTAAAGTTTATTAGAAATTTATGTAATTTTTCGAGTACCTGCCATTCACTAGCTGTGATTTGAAAATCATTCAATTCGGTGACAGAACTGCACAATATGTTAATGCCCGCTCTCACTTTTAAACCAAATCCAATCATATCATGTGTGGAATTCCATCTTGTTGGACAGTCAAGAATGGCATTTAGATTTGATGGCACGCCAGCTGCTTCACAAGCAGACTGAAACTTCTTCTTCACTATCTCACTTCTTTTTATTTTACTGGAAATACTGCGTAACTTTGTTACAGATGTACGCGAGTCAGCAATATTTGGTGCATATTCTTCATCTTCCTCAGTTTCGTCTGCATAGTCTTCATACTGCTGATCTTGCGCGTTAGTGTCAGACTCACAGTGTAATGCTAAGGTCTCTAATAAATCTTGTACACCAAGGTTTAAAATGTGAGCAAAGCACCGGAAATGTTGATTGTCTGAATCAAAGTGTGGCAACTGTTTGCCCAGTTCATACATAAATTTGGTATTTGCAGTTGCGTTGTCGACCGTGATACCTTGTATTTTATCAATTATGCCATATTCCAATAAACATTCATGGAAAATCGTTGCAATATCTTCCCCAGTATGTCGACCGCGTGATGGTATAAAATCAAGAACTACAG
Organism: Calamotropha paludella; assembly: GCA_927399485.1. Classification (NCBI taxonomy): domain Eukaryota; kingdom Metazoa; phylum Arthropoda; class Insecta; order Lepidoptera; family Crambidae; genus Calamotropha; species Calamotropha paludella. The sequence goes on from OV656820.1 coordinate 8,243,407, forward strand.
ATCGATACTTCCATTCGTTGTCTATATAATGCATAGTAACCCCGTAGTAACTCCTACCAGCAATTGACGTCCACCCATCAATGGTAAATGACATTTTAGATGATAATTGTTGAAGTCGTTCCTTGAGATTAAATTGGAGCTCTTCAAATCGCTCTTTGACTTTCCTTCTAAGTGTAGACCTTTTAGGAAACTCCATATTAGGGCAAATACGTCGAAAATATACTTGTGTAGCTTCGTCATCGAAAAATGAGAAGGGAAGATATTTTTTCACTACCCAATCAACTGTAGCTGTCGTGATGTTGTCACTGCTGTTTTCCGACTGAAATAAAACAATAAATCTTGTGTTATTATTTAAAACATACTAGGTTTGAGCGTTTAGGAGGAGGAGGTTTGTTGTTGTTAAATAGAGAAAATCGTTAAATTGACATTTGTTATATTAAGGTTGCACTGTACTGTAATTTACCAAAATAAAGTACTTAGTTGTTACTGGCCGATTATGAAAACAAATGAAAATATAGGTGTTTATAAAAATATTTAAGACGATAATTACATACTTAATATGTCGCACCCCTAGATGAAAACACCACTAACTCAAAAATACTTACGTAAGTTAATGGCGTTTTTGAAAGTATCGCATGAACAGCTACGCGGAGTTAAAATTCCCGTAGCGACAATTTCGACCATTGTTAAAAATGACGCGAAATATGTACCTATGTATTACTATTTTATCAATATCTATAAAATATTCCGAAGTCAGTTTAAAGTCATTTGTTCAAAAAAGACTTTTTTGAGTTCCTGGAGTTTTCATATAAAAAAAATATATTCTTACCTGTCCACTTCTTCCAGCGGTTACTAAAAAGCTTGTGATATCTCCACTTAATTTTGGTTTAACAGGAAGAAATATTTGTGATTCCTTTTTGTGGAAAGATATTAGATGTTTCCTTAAGCCTGAAGTGTTTCTGTTTTTCATTTTTATTTCAGTCTTTTTATGTTGGCACAATTTACACAAGGCAGTTTGGGATGCATGAATTATTTCGAAAAACTCCTCAAATTTGCTTTTGGGTCTTTTAGATCTGTGACTCAAACTCTCGTTACTCGGACTAGAATAATTTGAATCTTCGTCACTCATATTAAATTGTACACGTGATACGTTTTTAGAAAACAACAAGAATTAGTAAAAACAATTATTAAGTTAGACTCGAAGCACAGCTCAATTGGAAATGACTGGAATTAAAATAATTCCTTTGTTTATAGTACGTTTCCTTGCTTTCTACCGCGCCGCCTCGCCACGTGCCGGCTCTATTAAAAGGATGCCGCCGCAAATCAAACGATGCCGCGTGCGGCGTACAAACACAGATTATTACCTACTTGTACAGACGCGACGCGTGAATAAAATATATGTAAAGAATTAGTGCCAATCACTATTCTTTACATATAAGTGAATGTTTTGGCGTACATCTATACTAATCTATACTAATATTATAAAGCTGAAGAGTTTGTTTGTATGTTTGATGACAGAAGTTTTAAAATAAATAAATAAATCCTGAACGTCACTATACCTCCAAAGTTACTATTCTTCGTGGGCGAAGTCGCGGGCACTGCTTGTAAATACTTTTTTTTTTTTTTTATTTATTTTTTTTTATTTATTTATTTCATATACAAGAAAAAAAAATACAAAGATACAATTTAGTCCCACAAAACCGACTTGTCGGTTTGACTGAGGGATCTTTAGTCTCTTAGCTTATAATTATAATTATGTAGGTATATAATACAACTATAACTGTATCAGGTAAAGTTAAGTGCACAATAATTGGATTTAGACTGAATTACAACAAACTGAAGGAAAATTTAGCGGTGATAATAATAAGATACAATTGTTGTAAGATATAAAATACGTGTGTAAAAAACAACCACGCCTCCGAGCCCTCAGATGGGCTCGGAGGCGTGGTTGTTTTTTACACACGTATTTTATATCTTATAGAAATATTGCATTGTGAATGCAAAAAAATAAATAAAAACATACAATTGTTGTGTTAAATAGTAGTCATCAGATAATCTTTTAATATTTTTTTAAATTTATTTTTATCCGTTTCACATCTAATAGTTTCGGGCAACGAATTAAGAAGATATGGTATACGCTTCTGTAAAGTTCTGTCACCAAAATAATTTTGAACCCTAGGAATTACAAATTTCTTTTTTGAAGTGGCTCTAGTGATCTGGTTATGATTTATGTATTCAAAAGTGGAGACACACTCTCGGCTGCCGTGATTATTTACTAATAATAAATCGCAGGCTTTTTATTTTATTAGTAGGTAAGTACCTACGCTTTTTATATTATTTTATTAATTATGTAGAATTTTTTTACACGTTTCAAGTATATTTAAAAGTGGCTACAATATTTATCAAACGGGTGATATTTGAACACTTTTTTGCTATTTTTTCTTGTAAAAACTTAAGAAATATAATGACTAAATGTACAATAATAGTACCTAAGTAATTAGTTTAAAACCATATAATCAATATTATAATATATACTTACTAGAATAAATTATTATGACATCTACTACCTATCCTTACCATTTTATTCTAATCATAATACTACTTGCGTGATCAGTATAATGTATTCATTTTCATTATAAGCACTCTGAAACTTATTTATTCTTTGGAACACCTGTAGGTACTCTTAAAATTCGAAATTATTTTGCATGAGTATACCTACGCCTACGCCCTGTGGCGGCAATCAAATAGTGTCAAATGTTGTGATTTCGGCGCGGCGGCAACGATTGTTGTATATGATTTCAAAAGAAGCCGCCGGCGCGTGTATTATAACCATGTGCTTCCGAAAAGCAGCAAATTTCTTTGAGAAGTAAGTACAAAACCTTTGATGCCGCATTATCAAAGTGCCGATGGTTAAAACATAACTATGCATGCACTCAGTTTGATTTTAATGGATATTTTTTTATTCGCTATGTAGGTATGTTTATGGTATTAGTCGTAATGCGCATAGATCCAGTTTTTCATATTCTTTGATACAGTTTTTTGCGTCTCATAGAATTCCTAAGCGTACCTATACACCGAACTGTTACACCTAACTACTCCGTGAAATAGCGCTAAGTCCTAGCTGCAAGACGCAAGAGTCTTGCAGGCTTAGTCTTGTTCTTGCTCAAGTCTTGCACGGTCAGTCTTGGTCTTGGTCTTGCTAAAAATACGCGGTCTTGTTCTTGGTCTTGGTCTTGCAAAAACGCAAGAACAAGACCAAGACTGCAAGACCAAGACTGAATTTGGGCAACACTAGTAAGAACCTCGTCGGCTTTACAGTAAGTAACGACATTTACAATATTTATAAATCATTACTACATTTAAAAAAAAAATCTTTTATTATAATAATATCAGTGTTATGTTTCCATTATATTGTTCATTACAACAAAGTCAACATGTATAAATTTTAAACAAGTATACTCAAACATTACAACAATACAGACAATTAAAATAAAAAAATAATTAAACTAGGCGATGCAGTCGCTAAGCATAAAGCTTCGCTAGCACCATATATTGGAGCGGAGCGTAACATAAAAAAAAACAATAAAAAAATAAAATTCAATAATGTTTAGTAAATTTTAAAATTCCTTAAGAATGAAAACTTTCAAAAAGCGCGCGCTTTTTGTTTCAATGGGAAATATCATAGAACCAATGTTTTTTGGTCATAATTTTTTTATTGTTGTGAATTCAAGATTCGGACTCCGTCACAATCTGGTCCTAAATGTGTTGATTCGATTCCACCATAAATTATTAAAATCGGTAAAGAACACGGGAAGTTATAGCGTAACAGACATTGCGACATTGAAGCTGATACATGGGAGATTCGCTCCAAAAAGAAAACCATATTGAGGTAATGTTTTTAGTAATTTAAGGTAATTTTCTATATTATCAGAAGTTTTAAAGCAGACCCAGACGAATAATACGTTTGTACAATGTTGTAAGCTATTACTATTATTTTGTATAAAGGGTGTTTTGGATATAGTTTTATACTATTTTGGTTAACATTAGGCAGCGATGGAAGACAAAGTCTTATTCGGGTATTTGCTAGTACTGCAATGTTTGTTGTAAAAAGAAGAAACTGTCAGTCATTCAAAAATATATCAAAATAATCTTTTTGTTTTTCTAAATAAATTATAAATAAATAACTATTATTACTTCATTTCTCACACGCCCCCAAAAGCTATTCTATCCCTACGGTCAATTTAAAAACATTTACATACAAAATAGGTAAATAAAAAATTGTTAACTAAATTAAATATTTATTCACAAGCAGTATACTTTTACTTAGACAAACAAAAATATTTATAAACGGTGTTCAAAAGGAAACGGTTCCGAGTCAGCACAAATGTCGAACTAGGTAACTTGAAGTTTATTTAGTATCGTGCCAATATCGGACGGAAAATAAAACAGGTATACATATAGATATAAATAAATTCAAAACACCTTTGCATAGTCTGTCATAAACCACAAAAAATAGTCTTCAGCTTTATTATTACAATATCAATCTTTGTAAAATTGAAATCGCTACAGAGTAGCACTCTAAGAAATAGGATAAAAGGTGGAAAAATCTCATGCTTCCGCTACCATTTATGGACAATGCTTTAGGCATACAATCACACTATACATAGCTTTTTAGGATCGTTATCGCTGTTTCTCGTTTCATACACACATTGAATTCCAGTGACATACTTAAATAAACCAACTTTTTACGGTTTTTTGCGCATATTTTGTATTTAATCATGACGTTTCGACTTCTTTACAGGAGCCGTGATCCCAGGATCACTAAGGCAATGGTCGTCATACATGTTCTGAACCTTCAAACAATTTTAATCGGGTACGTTCCTAACTGTTAATATTTATATAACCAAAATTGCATAATTATAAATCACAAGATAGTTGCTTCGAACAGTGGTGAATTTACCAGGAAGCAAAGGAAGCAATTGCTTGGGGCCCCGCTTGGAGAGGGGCCCCAAAATTTGAAAAAAAAATAAAACTTATTTGAAAATGTAAAAATAATTAAAAATATTAAATTTTTTTGAAATAAAATAAAAATGACATTGACATTTTCAATTCTTCGATGGGCCAAGAAAAAGTCAGTGATTTAAGCCTACTGTTTATCGAAAAAGACAAGCTTCGAGAACTTGACTTTGATCGCAAGACTGAAAAAAGTAGAAAGAAGTTGTAATGGAGATGGTTCAAATAATATATTGATTTTGCAAAATTGATCTGTTTTTTATATTAAAACGAGGGCCTCAAAAATCAGTTGTTGCTTGGGGCCCCGTCTGAGGTAAATCCGGCATTGGCTTCGAAGCGAGAACTAAAAAACAAAAACTCCTATTTTATAGTACACCATTTTCCATCCTATTGTGGTAGTTTTAACATTAGGTATTTCTACGAGGGCATGACAACTGCGTCATCAATATCAGCTTTATTGTCTGTGTTTTATAGACTTTGGAGAGCGTGCTCTTGCTGATTCCGTTTTCCCCTTTCTACCACCGGTAATTCTAGGCGCATTGAGTGTTTTCGTCCTTTCTTGATTAATATTATGTTTGTATAACAAGCCTTTTGTTCTTTTTAATGCGTACAGCCAAGGAGTGAAATACCGTGTTTCTTTTTCCCGAGAGCTTTAAAGTTTGAGTCAATAGGTTGCTTCCGGGAAAGCCCGCTCCATTGTAGGCTTCTTTTAAACGCTTGTGTCGTCAAGAACATTCACATATTATATAAAAAAATCATCATTATGTTCCTATATGATACAATGGGCTGTAGTTGTATAGGCCTTGCATGTGGTTGAAAATAACGCAGGGAGTATGGGATTTAACCCACCATGTTCATTGTCGATAGTTGGATGCTGATGACTGCAGATGCAGCCATTACCAACGGCGTAATGTGCATTCCGAAGCAAGGCAGAGTTCAAGATTAAAATTTTTATGGTCACCCTTTTGTTGCCCGGCTCTTCCGAATGTGGTTTAACCTTTTCAATCATAAAGCGAACGCGTTAACCGCCGCCCTATTTAGTTACTCTTCTTGATCAAAGAGTACCTATGTAATATGACTACATATAAAATACAGTAATTTTATTAGGCTTTTACAAACCTTTGAAGCTTCAGAAGATATCTGATATATTAAAGAGAACTGCAATGAGCATTCCAGTGAAATAGATTTTATTTCCGACGGCCATATCAATCATATTCTGTCTCAGTACGGCGAAATATGAGTGCCGGGAAGTATATTATAACAAAACCTAATGCACGCATATATCATATTTTGGTTACACATTAGTAATGTAATAAAAATGTGATTTAATTAAAAAATGTAATATACCTACTTTTTGCAGTGTTATAATTAATTTTATTTCAATCTATCAAAACAGCAACAATAAATTACAAAATGGGAAATCATAAAAAATAATTTACCTTTTTTTTAAAGTGACTTTCAAATTGAGAGGTTTCCATTTTACAAGAGGTTTCCATAAAATTAATATATCATCGGGAATGAATTAGTCGTATGACTTTAGCTTTATAAATTTTTAATTACACACATAGCTTATCAAAGACGTATCAGGAACATATTACTTAAACTCTAAAATATAAAGCTATCTACGACATCAATTTCTTCAAAGTACTCGCAGGGACTAATTGAGATGAAAATTAAAATTAATGGCGCTATTACCATGAATTGCGTGTTAATTATACTCAGCCCATTTCAATACTCTTACTGCTATTTTTGGCCGCTTCAAACTTGATTCATGCTCATGATTCTGGTATAACGAATAATTTAGCAAATGTGTGGTAAACGATAATTATCTGCGAAAATATCAAACCACGAGGAAATCACCATAGAGGTCAAATTATGACGAGACTTAATTTTTATCGACAAATACATGACACACCCATGGTGGCACTTGTCCTCCTCCACCCCGTACCTCCCTCGGTACGCCCATCACACATACATTGCCTTTAACGAAATAGTCAATTATAATTGGAAACAGGAATAATACATCTTACGTAATATTTTATAACGAAAACACATATTGGAAAAATACGTTGAGGTATTGAAATATAAATATATAAAGATAATATAGGTAACATAAATAAATATAAATAATTTAAAAGTGAAAAACAGTCTCCATAAGTTGTATGGTTCGTAAAAATAATTTATTTTTTCCATAAACTGCTACTCTTAACATTCGCCATTAGTCGGAGGCTAGACGTATCTACATATAATTTATACATATATGTACAAAACGTTGTCCTCTTTTGGCAGACGGGAAAAAAGCTTTAATCCATAGCATTAACACTGATTTTGTAATGGCAAATACATCACATGTCTTTCATAACACAATACTTTCAAAATTAAACAAGTTATCAATAAGTTGTTACGTGTGGATTTATTCAAAGCTTCCTAAGCTGGTATTGCAGTTTTGAATAAAACAAACCATAATTAAATGTAACTTCAGAAGGCAAATTTACATAAGGCTCACATGAGCTTACTGGGGCGCTGAGTTGAGAAGTTCTGAAAAGAGATTACTAAGTAAGACATCGTTTTCAAAATAAATTGGCAAGATAGTAATTAAGAGCAATTTTCTTATTTAATTATCTGACAGCAATTTATTGGAAAAAATCTAAAAGTCAATGAACTAATAAGATTACGGAAATTGGAGTTCGGTACGTAATGAAGTTTAGACATAACTTGATGAAAGCGAGTGCGCTAATTTTTCAAAGCTAAAATAAAATATCAAAGAAAACAACTGGCGTTTGAATATTGGAGGTGTGTTAATTCTTAGCTGAAATACTAACACTGTTGGACAAAATATTCCCCAAAAATTTAATTATTTTAGTAATTGTGTGTTAGTATAGTAGTAGTAAAGTATAATACATTAAGATTTCAGAAAAGTATAACTCAGTTAGCGGGGAATCTTATGTGTATAGTAGGGATGTTGCGGATGCATTTTTTTTTCACATCCGCGCTTGCGGATTTTGAGAGGCTCACATCCGCGGATGCGGATCTGTACAAAACTTAATCTGTAAAAAACTTAAGTGTTGGTTTGGTAGGGTAAAAACACAGTAATATTTATCCTTTTTTTTACTAATAAAGAAGTGAGTGAATTACTATTACTGATTAATTATTTTCTGTCCCACCCCTTTCTTTCTTGTCGCGACCTGCTACACATCCGCATCCGCATCAGCTCCGCATCGATTTATACGGATGCGGATGCAGATGCGGATGTCTAAATAGATGCGGATGTTCCGCATATGCGGATGCGGATGCGAATATTCGCAACATCCCTAGTGTATAGTATGGGTCTGCTTTAACCTTGAGAATTATTGACATATACTAAACTTATATCTTTTATGTTGCTTTCTTAAATTTGTCTTTTATTCCCTGTATATTATTGCAATATTTAAGGATACTTACTTAAAAAAGATACGTGTTGGCTTTCTTGTAATCAACAATGTAATGAAACCATAACATCGTGATATTAGAATAATATTGTTTTTTGTGTATTATATATGGTGACGACGTATAATATTGTAAATGTTGTTACTTCCGTTAAGGCTGACGACTTTCTTGCGCCCATTATTCTTGCCATTTAAAGGACGTCCTCAATAGGTGGTAGATAATAAATAAATAGTATTTCCTACATTCACAACAATTAACCTAGTCCAAAGTAAGCACTGTAAGGCTTGTGTTATAGATACTAGGGTGACGGATAGCCATACATATATGATACATAGATATCTGATATTCATAGAAATATATATAAACAACCATGACTCAGGTACAATTGCGCGTATTCATCATACAAACATCTGCCCCTACCGGTATTTGAACCCAGGACCGTCGGTGCGTAAGGCAGGATCGCTACCGTTGCATCAAACAGTCGTCAGATAAAACCTAGAACGATTCAAAACAATTGATTTTCACAATTTATTGCATTTGAATAAAGTTATTTTCATTTCATTTCAGAATATTGTACTGCTGATTTTATTTATGCTGTGATATTTCAGGAAGTAGACGCCTTCATAAATAATTAAATAAGATATATATTTAATGTACTTTTGCCCTTGAAATTTTTTACACTTAAAATAAAATGTATATGTATAACTTTCAACCTGTTTATCTGTTCAGGTTAGGTCTATTTAAAATGTTGTTTTTTTACATTCAAATAACAAAGAAAACATTTAAAAAAAATTTCATAATAAAATATGCTCTTTTGCCATTAAAAATTGGATTCATTTTAGATTATGGTGAGAATATAAAACTTTGTTAAATTTTATACTGCCGAGAATTCAACCATATTAAACTTGAGCGTGGCGGCGGATAAAGACTAGTTTTAGATATAACTAAGGTCAGAAAAGTTTCAGATAAGTTGAAAAAACACGTGTTGTGCGTTACTACAAGAAAGAATTAGTATGATGATGATTGGTAGTATAATTTATGTTTTAAATAATTCATGAATTTAATCACCTATGCGAAAAGCGGCGCTCTTTAAATGAAAAGTATAAAGGTATTAGTACAACGTAAAAGTAAATCCTTCGCTTAATAAATACAAAATTTACGCTGCCGTGTTTCACATACTTATGGGCTTATAACTTGTTGTTTTGTTAACAACAAATGGGCGGATATTTAGTAAACGATCAAAGAGGCCCAACATTTCTGAAGTTAGATCCACGTAGAATAAATGTCTGGAATTATAGGATATTGTGTGGATGGTAAAATTATTATCTACTTGTCTTACTTATGATTCTATTATATCTTATACACATCTTATACCGTATATATCATAATTAACTAAGATCTAGGTATATAATTGTCGTACTAGACTCGCTAGATAGCGTTTGTTAAACGCTTTGATTTGATTTTATTCAGTCTGTTTTCACTCTCTAAGAATACCTACGTGTTAACACTAACCTTGATTGATGTTGTTCATGAAACATTACGAAATGAATGGAATAAGGCAATAAAATATATTCTTTAGATAGTATATCAATTTAATAAATAGGGAATGGTTCCTGCAAGCAGACGACAATTTTTCCGTTTACTCTCCGAATAAAGTAAACTGATGCAACCAAAGCGGTAGGAATAAGGTAGCATTTGATGCATTGACTGTTATTCAAATAATGTTTTATTCCTGTTGTGCTTTTAGCTCTTGTATTAGCATGCAGCAGGCGTCGAGATGACCGTCATCCGCCATTTGTCTGGCTCGCCGCACCTTATTTATTGCTGAACACTCTTACGTATAAGGCGATTTACGGGTTCCATTGCTTTTAGTAGCAGCGTCCGTGCGGGTTCAGGTGGATTTCATAGTGTTTTATGAGCGCGAAGATGTTGGTAAACCGGGCTTTAAAATAAACAGCGAGGTCAATGAATGGAACTTGCTGGTGTTACTTTGGTTTTTGTGATTACACTCTCGACAGTTTACGATGCTTTTGAAAGGGACAGACTTAGAGGCAGAGAAAGCTCTTTCCTGCATTTCGTTACACCAGTATCTTATGAATGTACCGTTGTCAATTATATGCCGTGTAACGTCAGTACATTTTAAATTTACTACTATCGGGTATCTACGTCTAACATCGGTTATTCCATCGGCTTCTCGAGTTAAGATTAAAGGCGGAAACACATTATTAACACGCGACGCGACCCGATGAAACGCGATGCGTGTTGAGTCGAATCAAATGTATTGTTTTCTATGGACCAGAATCATACTATGAACATCCGACGCGACGCCATGCGCTCACACGCCACCCGATCCAGACGGGCCAGGTCGGTGTGTTGTCCATGGTGGGGGTAAACACGCCATCCGACGCGGCGCGCGTAGTATGTTTCTAGACAACACCCGATGCCACGCGTCAGTCGTTTGAGAACTGTCACAGAGCGAATACGAATTCGTTGACCCATCCCTATTCTTCAAACTATCAAACAGAATTTATGTCAATTTATTATTATATTTTGCATTTATTGTATTAATTTTTTCTTTATTTATTCTGGCACGAAACAGTCATTAGAAATAATAAAGTACACAAGATTTTGACATCAATTGTAGAATAATGAGTGCCCAATATTAATTAGGTACATAAATGTAGGAACAGAAACTAGTTTAAATCAAAATATAAAAGTACATTAAAATACGAATTAACTTATTATTAAATATCTATGATTAAGGCAACAACACAACAAAATAAGTATTAATTTACTTAAAAATTATTAAAACGAACATTATTAGCATTTTACTTAAATATATTGAAAATGTCTGACTTGATACCAGTCAATGTGTTACAAAACAGGTGTAATTTGTAGAATTGTTCGTTATATGTTTTCATACAGCGAGCAAAATAGCTATTGCGAGTCTAATTCTTGCGATATTGTGGTGGTACGAATATTTTTATGGGGCGTGAGGAGCGTGCGGGTACTCGTGCCTTGACTATAAGGTTGATCTGTGATAGAAGAACTGGACAATCTATCTTATTATTTAATAATTTAAAGAGAAAAACTAGATCGCACATCATCCTACGGTTTTCAAGAGATAATAAATTATGTTAATCCATAGTACATGACCATACACTTCCACTGCTGTTAGCTAACTGTATTCAGAAATTGCTAGTATGTCGTGGCGTCGCGTGTTGGTAATGTGCACGGTGTATATCGGGTGTCGACACCAGGGATGTTGCGAATATTCGCATCCGCATCCGCATATGCGGAACTTCCGCATCGATTTAGACATCCGCATCTGCATCCGCATCCGCATAAATCGATGCGGAGCTGATGCGGATGCGGATGCGACAAGAAAGAAAGAGGAGGGGCCGGCGAGTGGCACGTGTCGACCGAGTAAAAGATTGAAGATGATACGTGGGTACCACTGAAAATGTTTAGAACTGACCAGTTAGAAACATTGCTAATGAAAACTTTTTCGAATTTCAATTTTAAAACTCTTTGGTAATCTAATGTAGTGTATTGCATTCATTTGTCATTTGTTTTTGTGAGTTGGTGGCAAATCTAACACTCTTGTTACAAGTGAAAATTAACCTCAGAATAAAACACTTTTTTACGGATTTTTGCGCATATTTTATTTTATTTTATCATCAGCATCAGCATCAGCTTAGTCATCCTGTGATCACGGCTCCTGTAAAGGAGTCTCAACGTCAGGATTAAATATAAAATAAAATAAAATATGCGCAAAAATCCGTAAAAAAAGTGTTTTTTTCTGATGTGCAATGTGCGCGGAAGTGTAAGAACTAAAAAAAAAAAGAAAATTAACCTAACGCGAGAAAACTTTAGTTCAATAATTTATTATGACTTTCGTTATGGGCTAACTCAATAACAAAGCTATGATAGGCTGCGAATAGCATTTTTTAATGAAGCCCCATCTCGTGCCACTATTTACAATTGGTTTAACGAGTTTAAGCGTGGACTTATCAATCTCAATGATGATCCGCGTGAAGGACGTCCTTTAACAGCGACTACTGAAGATAACATCAGTACTGTGCTACGCATGATAGAGGATGATAAGAGAGTGACCTATCAGCAGATACGGTCAAGCCTAGGCATTGGTATGAGTCAAGTTCAAAAAATATTACACGAACATTTAGGCGTCAAGAAGCTTTGTACCATATGGATTCCCCATACTTTAACCGACGGCCAGAAACACCTTCGCATGGACTGGTGTCGGCAAATGTTAGATAAGTTCAACGGCGGTGACTCAAATGCCGTATTTGACATCGTAACAGGTGATGAAAGCTGGATATATTGCTATGAACCCAAAACCAAAAGACAATCAGCTCAGTGGGTGTTTCCTTTCGAGGATCGGCCAACTAAGGTAAAGAAAGGTAGAAGTCAAGGAAAAAAGATGATTGCCTCATTCTTTTGTCGGAAGGGTCATTTCGCGACAGTTGTGTTAGAAGATGGAAGGACAGTTACTGCAGACTGGTATGTCAATCGCTGTTTGCCTGTTGTTTTAGAAAAAAATCGACAGCAGCGCCCTCAAAGCAGGATCCTCCTTCACCACGTCAATGCTTCAGCGCACTCCTCAGAACGGACTGTTGAATATTTGACTATGGCAGGTGTCGAGATAATGAGTCATCCACCATACAGTCCTGACCTGGCGCCCTGCGAATTTTATTTATTCCCAAGAACTAAACATAAAATTCGAGTTATTCGCTTTACGAGCCCTGAAGATGCGGTGAAAGCGTACGAAAATGCTAAAGAAGAGACCCCTAAGGATGAATGGGCCTACTGCTTTTCTCAGTGGTTCCCTCGAATGCGACGATGAGTAGAGAGGAACGGAGATTACTTCGAAAAACAATAAAAGTATTGGCAACTTCCTTCATTAAGCCGTTTTTATTTTTCTAAACATTTTCCGTGTTACCTAAGTATATTGAAGATTAACAGAAACACGAAAGACATCGTGGCTTCTCGAACAATATCTCTAAGTACCGAAAGAGCGAAGAAAATGAGAATGACAGATTTCATGGAAACAGAACGGAACGACTAGAGACCTCAGGTTACAGGACGTCAGTCCTGTTTAATTAGTAATCTTACCATGATGCTCGATTCATAAAGTGATGTTAAGGAGAGTCAGGAAACACCAGAAATTGTCAGCCCTGACACAAGGAGGAGTTACTTATTTTTCGTAATAAAAAAAAAAAGAGTCCGCTCAAATGTTGGAGTGTTAATTAAAGTGAGTTCAAACTGTTACCTTAAAAAGCACGCAAATTCTTATCAGTGCCACCAGCCAGTGTTCCAAGTGAACAGTTATTTAGTAGCGCAGGATAAATACACGAACCCTTGCGAAACAGACTGGAGTCCGAAAAGGCGGCCATTCTACTTTTCATTAAATATAATGCTCCAATATTTTAATTTCATTACTAAAACAATTAATCAATAATAGTAATTCACTCATTACTTTATTATTAAACTAGCTGACCCGGCCACACGTTGCCGTGGCTCAGTTATTATAATTTGTTTTTATTAAAATTCAGCAATAGCCCGATAGCGCGTTCTGAACCCGCGCAATAGGCAGCCTTTGTGATATTGTTTCATTGGTGGGAAAAGTGAAGGGAGGCGCCCGACGTGACGGCACAGTGGTGGCATGTGCGTGAGTTGCGGGCGTTACTGGACAGTACTTGGACATGGCAATATTACTTTTATTACTATTTTTTTTTTATAAAAGTAGCCTAACTTACTTCCTTATTACATCAGCTACCTGCCAATAAAAGTCCCGTCAAAACCGGTCCAGCTATTTTAGAGTTTAGCCCGAACAAACAGACAGACAAAAAATTGTAAAACATGTTATTTTGGTGTAGTACCGGTTATTTCAATATTACAAATCGACACTCCAATTTTATTTATATGTATAGATAAAGAAAGGATAAATATTACTGCTTTTTACCCTACCAAACCAACACTTAAGTTTTTTGTACAGTTCCGCATCCACATCCGCTTCCGCGGATGTGAGCCTTCTAAAATCCGCATCCGCATCCGCATCCGCGGATGTGAAAAAAATTACATCCGCAACATCCCTAGTCGACACGTTGCGTCGCGTCGCGTTTTAATAATGTGTTTCCGCCTTAAGTCTCCTGAATTGTCAGTACCATCTAGCAACGTTCTCTTACAATGTCACGTGACACTTAAAATGTCAAGCACGCAGGTTCATTTTATAAAAAGCAAACAGAAACGTCCTGAATCTCTCTTTCACTTATCAAACTACTGTTATTAGTTGGACCTAGAAAACGGATTTTATTATGACGTAGATAAAAGATAATTTTGGGAAACTCGAGTTTAAAGTTACCCCTTTTAAGCAGGGCAAATACTATTATGAATAAAATTTAAATGTATTTCAGCATTTTTGGACCGATATTCCTACAACCTCAGAAGGGGTGATAAAGGAGGTTAAAATTTCTAAGGAAGTTCTGATACTTTTGTGTTATGAAAATCTGAAATGTGTATATTTAATTCAATGTGAAAACGAGTAAACCATGATGATGTTTGATGTAAATAAATAGTAATAATAATTATTAAATAAGTGAACTGTGTTTTTCGGGGTAATGGGTGGCAAGGTTTTGAATAAATTAACCGATTCGTTGCTACATACAATTACCAGAAACGAAGGCTACGAGCTTGATTAACGTGAAAAATGAAGATTGTTTTATACTGGGTAGATTTCCCTAAAATTTAATTTGAAGGAGTTATCATCGATTTAAAAATGCCACGGCTCCAGTGGCTAGAGCCACACGAAAAAGAAAGTGAAGCACGCCAGACGTGCCATCCGCAACGAATCGGTTACTACATACGTAATCAGATTTTTTTGTAATAATACATTAAAGGTTGTTAAACAGTTCTAGTAGAGTGCATGATTGAAATAACAAACGCGAAAGAGCATTATAATCAAGAAATATTTGAATGATTATTTCACTTTCAAATTCAGATTTGCCGTTCAGGCTGATAAACGGATTTTATTGAATTTTAGAAACAGAATAGTTTGGTATATAGTGTATATTTTATTTTGTAAAATGTATTTTCTCAATACATTTATATAAATGTATTTTTTTCAAGAAATTAGATATAAAAAGAGCGAAGTCGCGAACAAAAGCTAGTATTAGGTACGTATCCTATCATATACTCGTATTATCTGTTTTTCTTCTCTATAATTATATAATACTTTACATTAGTAGATAAAAAAATCAGGGCACTCAAAAGTTTTTATGATACCCTGGCTGATAATAATTATTAAAAAAATGATTTTAAAAGTTTTTTTTTGCTTTTTTCAATACTATCTATTATAAGATATATTATTTTAATAGAATAATGATTATTTTTAAAAATATTTCTTACATTCACAACAATTAGCCTAGCTCAAAGTAAGCACTGTAAGGCTTGTGTTTTGGATATTAGGGTAAAGAATAAATGTATATATACGATACAACATGAATAAGTAATATATAAACACAAAATAGATATAAGATTCAGGTACAAATGCTCGTATTCATCACACGAACTTCTGGCCCTTCCGAGACTCGAACCCAGCACCATCGGTGCTATAGGCAGGATCGCTACTGTCGATCGTTCGTATTTCCCTCTATATTTTTATAAGAACTTATTTGAATTATCGTGTTCCATTGAAAAAGGAAATGGTCGGGAACATTTTCGTGCATTTTAAATGTTACCTAAATCCGGATAAGACGTTTGATAGACTTCAAATAGCATGTATGATATGATGAAGGCCCTTCTAAAGCAACTACCGTTGACATAAAGTTCATACATATTCAGTTCTTTCAAAAGATTTTATATAAATACATTATCCATATAAGTTGGTTTTTCAGCTTCTCAAAACTTTCTGAGCATCCCACATATCATGTCAGCATACGTTTTAGATTTATTTTGTGACGTGCCGTATTATACCAGAAAATATCCTCGTTTGACCCGTTTTAGTATTTATTTAATCTATGGTACAATATTGACTCAGAATTATTGATTTGGTGGTGAAAACACATAACAACATAGTTCACAATGGAACAGCTAATAAAATTTGAATGTTTTTTAAATCATTTTTAAAGAATATTTCCTGAGACTTATTGTTTTCTTACAGTTATTCAGTAAATAACATTTTTGCGGTAATAATATTTAAATTTGAACGAACTTGAATTGCAGCAAGGCTCATAAAGATCTGTGCGTATTTCGATTTCCTTTATATTGCATATTTATTCATAAAAACGAATTTATTACGACACCAGTGATCGGTTTCTCAGAATAACACAATTAAGATTTGATCAACCGATAAAAAAAATCATCTTTTGTTATGGAATTTTCGTTTTTCCAACAAATTGCTTTTTGTTGATATATGAAAAAGTCTTATTTGGATGTATTATATCTCCTGAATGGTATAGCCAATAGCAGAACAACCTATCTAAATGTTACTTTTCGTTACTCGGTTTTCAACTTTAATTCCTATTCCTATCAATTATTAGATTATTTTAATAGAAAAATACTAGAAAAAAAAACAACTTTTTTCTATTAAAATAATTTATCTTATAAGACAGCATTGAAAAAATGCAAAATATATATATATATATATATATATATATATAAAAAAAGTTAAAAATTCAATCAAAAGGGTTAATTATTAAATTAAAAAAAATTAAAGTGGTAGATGTTTGCTTGTTCATAATATTATATCCAACTAATGAAAGGATTTAAATTTTGTTAAAATGTCTCCTTGTATTTACCGTTTGTAGCTGCTTCGCTATTTTCTGGTTAAGCCGAAGTTAAGATTAGGAATTGAGATAAAGGCTAAAGTTGTTAATTAAATGCTAGTTCCCTTGTACTTGTTTCATTTACGAAGTTCAGTGGCTTTTCCTGAACTTTCCTGTTTGAAATTAAATGGAAATAAACTTTATTGAAATGCACTTTAAATAAGTTATTTTATAATGTCCAACCTTTTTTACTATACATTACCTATAAAAACAATATAATTTAATTATTTATTAATTTATTTATTACCAATGTTCATTATGTTGGTAATGGTTACAGGTAAGTATAGTTGAGCGTAGTGTTATGACAATTATAGGTGTCGACAATTATCATTATTGAAGGATAAGGAAACATTTTAAACTTAATTGAATTAATATGAAAACAGATAAATACTAAAATTGCACACTTGCTTTATATAGGTAAGGAGGATAGAAAAGTTTAAAAATAGCATCATAAAAATGTAACAATACTATATTTTGTGCTATGTACCTTCTCCCTGTTTGGAGATAAGGCCGTAACCAATCACGCGAGGCTACATCAGGTTGGTGCGACACGTGATAAAAAAGTGTGTTTTTCTAGAAAGTTTATGTATCAGCTTTTAGAATAAAATACAATAAATTTTGACGACCGATTAGCCCAGCGGGTGTGACCTTCGCTTCGAAAGCAAATGGTTACTGGTTCAAGTCCGGTGGAGGTTTATGTGATGAATTCGAGCGTATGTACCCTGGTAACCGGTGTTTATGTGTATATCTTACCTAATTATGTACAATCTATTTGTACATCAATCTGTTACCCTGGTATCTATTACACAAGCCTTACAATCTTCATTTTCGGCTAGACTAATTGATGTAATTGAGATCCTGCAATTATTATAAATTGATAGAATCTTAGGTACAGGTCGACGCTACAGGTACAGGTGGGCGCTGTATATATTCTGGAGTCCCGATTAGATAACGGCTTGAGTTGACGGTGTGACTGTAGCGCTGAGGGTAGCATTCCATGAGCGTGAGATGGTGTGTCGCTGAGTTTTTTAGTTGGGGTATGCCCACACCTACGCTCCGTACGCCATGGCGTGGAAGAGTCCCATATATCTCCTTCCGCCAGTCCGCAGCGAAGAATCTATTAAGGATTTTTCTCTGAGTCAAAAAATTGTGACTGTCATGGATGACAATGTACAGTTTGAGTAGGAAATTTAGGATGTAGGTTTAATGCTGTGTGCTCATTTAACGAACAGTCAGCGGCTGACTATTCGTCTCCGCATATATATTAAATGAATGCTTTTAGTGCTTATTGTACGTCATTTGTACGTTGTTTCGCTTGCCAACTCATTCAGTAAACGGCTGTTTCGCATTAAAATTAGGCGCGTAATTTGTTCCAGTCAGCGGCAAAGTATACACGCTATTTCGCGCTACCGGCACCGATGAAGTCAGTCAGCGGACAGTGAACCGTTTGCTGTATATATATAGAGGACACAGCCGAAACTACAACTTATTACTCGCTCAAACTTCGCTACGTTTATTTTTTTTATTTTGCGCTTCAAGGCTACGTCCCCAGTACGCAAATAGTGAGTTAATGACAGTCTGCTGATTGACTCTAAGCGGTGAATCGGGGGTATACTCTATGTAGAGTGAACAGTCAATTGTAGCATATTAGCCTGTACGTTGAGAAGAGTGGTCGTGTTTGCTGCCATGGATATTTTTGAGCTGGATCTATCTTGGAGGTCTTAGATTATGATAAATATAAAAAGAAGCACTGTATGTAGGCAAGCAAATGCAGCTATGTATACGCTGTGCTAGTCTCGCTCTAACCGTAGCTGATATTACCGGTAATGCAGCGACTGTAGCGTAATAAGCGGACTTCGCCACTGACTAGATAAATGATCGCACTTTGGGTGTTATTCGGTCACTTACTAAATGAGTTGGTAAGCAAAACGTCACAAACTACGTACAGCACATGCTGTACACACTTCATTTAGAATATACAGTGAGGTAATCTGGAGGCAAACACTCAGCCACTGACTGTTTGTCTAATGAGGACAAAGCCTAAGGGGCAGTTTTGCGCCCAAATCAACGAGCAGGTATATCTGCAAGTATATTGTTCCTTTTGTAGTTAACTTTTGGACTAACGTACAAAACTTTTGTTATGACACTTTCATAAAAAATTAATAGGGAGATATGTTTTCTTAAATATAACTATTTTTGTTATAAAATTTGCTTATTTCCGCCGCTACTGATATTGTTTCTACAATATTTCTATTTTATACCGATTCTATGACTTCAGTCGTATTGGTTTCCGCGGTTGGAGTAACGATTGCATATGATATTACACTTCTGTTATATAGTATCTGAACGTGACGAGCTTGCGTATGTAACTGTGATATTTGATACTCGGTATTGTTTTTGAGGAAAAACCATTTGTTTTGGTTAAACGAGTAAAGAGGAGGTAGATGGCAACAATATTAAGTTTGTAAGAATAACTTTCACAAAAAAATCTATGCGTAACTATGTATGTATAGGTACTAAAACAAATTTGGATTTTGGATATCAATCTTTATAATAATAGGACTCAAAAATTCAGGTATTTGTGGGTATTAAATATTTCCTGCAACTTTTTTAATTCACTCTAATGGCATTGCATTAGGAACCTCAAGTTTTTCTAATAGCACCCGTGGCTCTATGAGTGAGGTCACTTGATTTACACTTCTAATACTAGTAACACTGACATTAACTTGATCCGTTGGTGCTCCAGCCCAGGTGCCTTGTTTTCCTGTATCCACGGAGTTTTCCTTTAAAGAAGTTTCCTTCTTCCGCAACTACAAGTAGATATGGACTATCAGTAGCCATCCAACAGCCACAACGTGAATATTTGAGTAGTGATTTACGCCAGAGATAGAATTTATCTGATCTTTTAAATTTTGATATAATTGTTGGTGATATTCAATTTCGTAGAGTTTAGTTTTGTGATATTTTTATTGACAGTATAGTGTTATACAATGCAGAATATAGAACTATTTGAAAACGTGGATATAATTCATCCACGTTTTCAAATAGGTCTATAACACTTTTTAAATAATGATTATGTATTTAGTTCTTAGACTTCCGCGCACATTACATATTTGAATAAAACACCTTTTTACGGCAGCAGGAATCCAAATCAAATCCTTAGTCATACAGTGTATAGAAAGGCAACTCATACAGATAGATATTTAAATGATGACTCTCACCACCATCCTATACAGTTGGCTACCATAGGGAATCAATAAATACCTACAAAACGCACACATTGCAAGACCTGATGATGTAGTTAGCTCTTTTTGCAAATAATAACAGTAAGATGGAGGTCGGTCCCCCTGTCCGAGTTTCTTTCGCCAGTTCTTCTCGGAAGAGCGTCCCAATTTCCGAACTGGTAGTAGACTCAGTAGTATACAATGTAATTGTAGTGAGAATTTAATAACTGATTTAAATAAAATAATTTTAACAATTAGGAATGTGCCCGATTAAAATATTGTGAAGGTAGTAGAAAATACATGACAACCATTATCTTAGTCATCCTGAGATCACTGTCAAAACGTCAGGATTAAATATAAAATAAAATATGCGCAAACTCCGTAACAAAATGTTTTATTCAAATTTCTAATGATTATGTGCATTGATAGTATCCCCTTTGAGCGAGCATCCTTGTTGTCGACTAAGATAATCGTTCCCGGTTAAATTAACTATTTCCATCTCTCATCTTAAGAACGTACACGTACTCTGTATATTTCATGACATGAAAAGATCCTAGTGTTGTCTTTTTCTTAAATGATCCACCAGTTATCTGTTAATTCTGACACAATGCCGAAGTAATATAATGTTTCTTTAGGTAGTTTTATACGCATATCGCATATAAAGGAACCTGTTGTTAGTGTGTATATTTCTCATATATTTTCATATATTTTCTCAAGTAAAGGAAATATAAGGAAAAGCTAGTTTCAATTAATAGATTGTCTTCTATCCTTTTTGGGGAATTGATATTAAATTGTCGCGTTCATATACATAATATTGATTGGTAGAATGAGATTGTTCCATAACTGATTAGTGATTATGCTTATCAACTAATATAATTGCTCTGGCAACAATAAATGTTAAATGTTAAAATTAACCAATGCGGCAGTGTTGAAAGTTAATGAGTAAGTCGAGTAAGGCAGGAGGAGCAGGAGCAGTACTAACTACCTTAATTGATTGTTTAATATTTGTAAAAATATTACTTTCAATGTTGAAGGTAGTTAGCGTTCGACATTGGTGGAACGATACTAGCTCATAGTAGAAGTTGGAATACGTTTGTAAAATTCGACACGTTTGCCAGCGTCTCGGTAGCTCAGCGGTCAGAGCAGTCGCCCGGATTGCGAAAGGTCGTGGGTTCGAATCCCATCTGAGGGCTCGGAGGCGTGGTTGTTTTTTACACACGTATTTTATATCTTATAGAAATATTGCATTGTGAATGCAAAAAATGAAATAAAAACATAATTATAGCTGGTTCCATCTTAATTGATTGTTTAATATTTGTAAAAATATTACTTTCAATGTTGAAGGTAGTTAGCGTTCAACATTGGTGGAACGATACTAGCTCATAGTAGAAGTTGGAATACGTTTGTAAAATTCGACACGTTTGCCAGCGTCTCGGTAGCTCAGCGGTCAGAGCAGTCGCCCGGATTGCGAAAGGTCGTGGGTTCTAATCCCATCTGAGGGCTCGGAGGCGTGGTTGTTTTTTACACACGTATTTTATATCTTATAGAAATATTGCATTGTGAATGCAAAAAATGAAATAAAAACATAATTATAGCTGGTTCCATCTTAATTGATTGTTTAATATTTGTAAAAATATTACTTTCAATGTTGAAGGTAGTTAGCGTTCAACATTGGTGGAACGATACTAGCTCATAGTAGAAGTTGGAATACGTTTGTAAAATTCGACACGTTTGCCAGCGTCTCGGTAGCTCAGCGGTCAGAGCAGTCGCCCGGATTGCGAAAGGTCGTGGGTTCGAATCCCATCTGAGGGCTCGGAGGCGTGGTTGTTTTTTACACACGTATTTTATATCTTATAATAATAAATCAGTTAAATATTTAAAGAATAATAGTTTAATATATATATGCTTTTTCATTCCTATTTGAAACAGACTTAAATCGATATCGTTAGCCTAACAAAGACCTTATTGTTTAGATACCTATAGGGCTTCTCTATGGAATACGGCTTCGTCAGGAACATTTAAAAAAATCAACAACACGGTCCCAGTGATGTTTGTTGTGTGTTATTGGATAATATTTAATGAAAATGATTATTTATTAAATATGTAACACAATTAGTTAATAATTAATTTTGTTCGACAACTGAGCGACAAGCAAATGTTTGACGTTAAACACGTTAATAAAAACAGCCTTAAATAAAATAGTACAATGCTAAACATAACTTTCCAGAGAAGGAGCCTTGAGCCTTTAACTTAAGCGTTTCAAAAAGTTAGAGGAATGCTTATAATTTTTATGGTCTTTCTATTTATATTTAATAATATGTTAGCTCTCACGAGGTCAAGATTCATGAAAGGCGTTCCAGTGCGAAGAACCAACACGACTTGAGTTATCATTAGAAGAGCCATAAAAATAATAATGAAGTTTATTTCACAACGAAGGTTCGCAGTCCGTTCATAGAAAAAGTTCTGCAGTGCTATTCGAAAGTCTTCTCTTGAGAGATAATGCAATATGTAGATAATAGACAGATCTTGCTTCATGATAATCCAGCATTCCAATATTGTCTGGTAGAGATAGCTTTCAGATATAACACCACACGTTGTTTTAAGCAATAATCATTTATTTTATATCCTTTTGTTTTGTGGTGTAAACGTATTGTTAACGTATTGTTTGTATAAAAAATTGGTATAACTTTGAAGTATAAAAAAGTAATTTTATTACAAAAGTTGGTTGTCCCACTTCATGTTGTTTTAATATATCGAATCATTTAGGTACATACGTACACATTTACTTATGAAACACAATTAAAAATTGGATATTTAAAAACAATCCAAAATGTTTTACACCTTTTCTTTAATTAATCAGTGAATTAATTTCCTTTGATGTAACCATATATTTATGATATACCTTTTACATGTATCACGAAATATTACACTTCATTTATTGAGTTTTTCGACGCATGATCTGACGTTTTGATGATTTTTTTAATGATGAAACCCATAACCAAAGATCGAGTGACACTAATATATTATGGCACCTGTTCATTTAAAAAACTTATAATAATAATCAAAGCTAATTTGCTTGGGAGCTTGCTTGCTTGCTAACAATAAGTAATCAAATAGTTTTGAAATATTTAGGAATAACTATAAGTGACATTGGCGTTATGGCATATGGTTATATTACCAATGACTTATCTAGTTTACACATTTGAGGACATCAAATTAACGTTTTAATTGTTTTTTTGAATGACAGAACAGTAACAGAGTTGAGAATAATAGTAGTATATTAGAAATAAGCCAATTATTAAGATGTGTTAGAATTGACATATGTTTTGTAGTAATGAAATATTAGAGAAAGATCATTAAAATGATATTCCTTTACTTATCTTCTAAAGTATTCAGTGGCCTTATAAGGCGACAACATGCATGTCGCAATAAAGCTTTCTGTGACAGTAAAGTTATAAAAGAAATAAAAAACACTCATATTAGAGGACACATACCTTTCTTTCGTTCACTTTAAATCCTGTGTGGTGAAATAAGCCAATGGGCCACAATTGGCGCGCTTTGACTTAACAAAGCAAAATTTTAGCGCGTTCCGTCATGTGTCTCCACTGAGTCGTAAATAGTACAGATTAAAAGTATGAAAACGTTAGGAACTTTGACGGGAATAAAGCTTTTGAAGAGTTAAGATTTTAAATATGGATTTTATTTAAGGCACGCATTTAATTACGCCTTGTTTATTTTTAGTTTATGAACTTTTAAAAGCACCCATTTTATGTTTTCCAAGTAACCGGTTAGGGTAAAAGTCAATCACATTATTCTATGATTTAAACAAAAAATGATTTAGGGCAATTAGAGATTTTGGGGTTTTATGCTGTGGACCATACTATGTATTTATATACATCTTATAATACCTGAAACTTAGTTAAAAAAAGTAGACATATATGGGAAAAATCAAACCCAAAAATTCTTATAAATATAAACTGGTCACGCAAAAAGAAAACTATTAAAACATGGTTTATACTCCACTGTCCGTCTTTAAGGTATGCTTTATGGAATACGTGCTTAGAAATTTCTCTTTACATTAGATTACTTAGTAAATAAAACATTAGATCAAAGCATCGTTATCGCATAGGATGGACGAGGCTTTTGTCTCAACTAAACTAATGAACACTGAGAATATGATTCCTTTGTGTATTTGTAAGCTACCAAACTTTATCATTATCAAATAAAATCATTATTTATTTGCACGAAAACATATTATTATATTTTTATTTTATTGGCTTTTAGTAAATTACAGCTCCTAATATAGTTTGAAAAGTAAATAGCACTTATTAGCCTATTACAAATTTCCACTGGTATGTAACAATTTTAGAGTCGGTATAGAAAATTTATAAAACAAAAAAGAGGAAAAATAAAAATAGGAGTAAATTACAATATACACACTTATAAACTAACCAAGACAATTTAACAATTTAAGATAGAATTACCTATATCTAAATACTTAATAATACGAGCAACTACCAATATAATCTCATATTATTTTTAAAATTATTACCAAAGATACACTACAATCGTTTGGTTTACCTTACAAACACAAGCGTTTTGGTTTCAATTTTATGATACGAACCGCTAAGGAGTGGAACTCTTTGCCTGAGTCTGTGTTTCCTGACAAATACAATTTAGGGGTCTTCAAGTCACGAGTGAATAGGTATATTCTAGGCAAGCGCGTCACATCCTAGATCGCATCGACGCTTACCATCAGGCAAGATAGTGGTCAAGCGCATGCATTTTATCTATAAAAAAAAAAAAATAGGCGTAACTTCTTCTTATCATCATAGGATTAACATTAAACATAGATACGATAGAAAATTCTAAAGATAGAAATACTAAATCATCAACGACAACATTTTGTCTAAGGAACGGTTTGAAACGTGGAATAATTTTTCCGTTTTTAAATTCACTGCGCTTTTGGCCAGTATACCCGGCACCTGCGATGTTATAGGCGATCGAAAAGTAGGCAAAGTTAGAGATCACGACTACTGTAATTTTCTTTGTCGTAAGGGAAAGGTAAAAGTGAAAGTGGCAGTGTGTTATGTTTCTATTAATCCGATCGTAAAATTGGTAAAATAATACATATTTCTTTTTATCACATCAATCTAGTACGTCCATACTGTTGGGACGTAGGTTTTATTATTTAAGAATGACCAGTGTGTTTTATATCATCATATCATAATAATAAGAACAAATTAAACCTTTTTAAACCTTACCTGCTTGGAAAATGCGTTGATATTTGTGCAAGAATGGGTTGGAAAGTATGTCTTTATTGTTACTCAAATATGCGGTAGTCTGAAAATTCTTTATTACCTCAGGGTAATCAGTAACGCGGCGTGTAAAGTTATATGATAATCATTTACTTATTTTTAAGTTTGAACCCTATAAAATTAAATTTTAATGTCCAAAAAGATTAATTTTGAAATTCAAAAAATCATATTGGTTCTAGCTTTTTCTGCTTAGATTCAATTCTAAATAAATAAATTGAATCGGTCAATTGTTTATTGGTTGAATTTTTCATCTCATTATTTATCTGCATTATTATATCTGCAGTACATATTCAAATAAGTATCCAAGATGTCAACTAGTGATAGTGAAGAGTTTTTTATAATGACGTCGCCAGAACTAAAAGATGCCTCCCAAGCTGTCATTGTGAACTTACGTGCAGAGAAGACTAGAAGAAATTACGACAAAGTAGTTATCACGGTTTCATTAACTTCATTTTCATTTATCTATATAAATCAATGATTGCGTGTATTTACCTTATACGTTTATTCAACAGATTATGATGAAATTTTGTTAAGTTCTTGTATGCACGCCAGGGAAGGTTTATATGTATGCAAAAAAGAGCATTGCAAAGCATGGCGGGTGCAGTTGCTATGTTTATAAATTGAAAAAACTTTTAATATCCTCGTAGCTGTAGTATAAAGAACTTTGTATCACTCGAGAGAAAGTAATCGGTCACTTTCCTCGTTAAAAATGTACTATTATTTGCACATATCACTGAATTGATGCCCCACTGTTGAGGCATAGGTCTTCTCTATGAATGATGGACCAGAAAAATTATGCGTGTCGAGTGTGGATTAAGGGGCGATACAGGCGTTAAGAACTGCATAAACATTTCATTCGAAGCACGAAGGAGGTCAGGATATTATTTTTTGGTCACTAGCCTCGATGATCTGAGCGAAGTTGTTTAATCACTGCAAAAAACAGCGCGAAATGTGATACCCGCATAATGAGAAAGAAACTTTGTTTCACAAATGTAAAAAAAATTTACTGTTTTACAAAATACAGATAGAGAGAAAACAGTATACATGGTTTATTAAACATAATTTCACCTGCCAGACTCATCCGCCATTGGATTAATAACATCACTCAAGTATCGTGCATCATACAAGATGCATGTGCCTAGCTTTAAGTTACTAAAACTGCTTACTAATATAAATTATTTACGAATTAACAAGTAATGAAGGCGAATTATTTAGGTGATTTAATTAATTTATTGTGGCTTATCTTACTATTAAATTTCTGTTGGTAACGACTGAATAATGAACTGCCATCCATGAACTACATGTCATTTTGAGCTCTTTAGAAGGAACAGAAGTGGTCTAATTCTGAGTTATAAGATTAGAAAATTTTGTGGATGGACAAAAGGACAGACACGAACGAAAGCAAGTTAATAAAAACGTGGTAAAATAATATTAAGTTTTGTGGTAATAAACCTTTGGTAGGCGCATTGAAGATCGTAATTCAGAAAACACTCACAAAATCTATGGAAGTTATATGGTGATTACATCCGGTATCATTAGTCGCCTTTTACTACTCTCTTAAGTGTCACAGGTAGGTTATACTACTCTGCCGTACACCACGATGTCTGATGATGTCTGGACACCACACGTAAAGACTTCGATGAAACGCTTATCTGGGATAAATATTTAACTGATAACAGTTAAGTTTATGTGATGTATGGCTAATGAGGATGTCGATGGCGCCTTATTACCACGTTTTTCTTATCTCACTTTTCTTATTTGTTTGTCTGTCCGGGCAAAATCTTGCAACTTAAATTTGAGGCACTTTCCGATAAGCTAGAAAGCTGAAACTTTCAGGATAGTTCAGAACCCGATGACAATGCACTCTAAAGCAACTTTCAACTTTCCAGATGCACTTTCAGGTCCACTTTCGGCAACTTTCACTTTTGTATGGGGCTTATCCGATTGTTGCGTAACACATGGTTACTTCGTTGAGTTAATAATTAAAAAGAATAAAATAATTATACTAGATTTAAAAAATCTAAAAATCCCACGTTTTTCAATGTCCTAAAAAGAATAAAATAACCCTGCGGGGCAAAGCGAGGGGCCACTCAAAACGTGGGGGCGCATCTTTACAATAATCGGCATCAATGCATGTCATTCATCTCTTTAAAATCTCCTCTTAGTAATATGCGCCCCCACGTTTTGAGTGGCCCCTCGCTTTGCCCCGCAGGGTTATTTTATTCTTTTTAGGACATTGAAAAACGTGGGATTTTTAGATTTTTTAAATCTAGTATAATTATTTTATTCTTTTTTCACCACTTCACCACACATACTTCTCTTTTGATTTATTTCATGTACCCAGTAACGCCTAGTTATTCTCTTTATATTGAGTCGTTTAAGTATCATATATGTACACAAAATTTGCATCAAATCTTCTTCAAAGCCTGCATCTGACTCTCGTTATTTATTAAAGCCATTGTATATAACCATACACTTCCGCTGCTGTAAGCAAACTGTATTCAAAAATTGCTAGTATGTCGTGGCGTCGCGTGTTGGTAATGTGCACGGTGCATATCGGGTGTCGACACGTTGCGTCGCGTCGCGTTTTAATAATGTGTTCCCACCTTTAGGGAATTCGTCATCCTACGTAAAAATGTTCACACGAAACATTTTTAATTTATTCACTACCAACATTGCCAAAAACTTACTTGGATTAATGGTGTTGTATGCCAATGTTGCTATGAAACAGATGAACACATTCTTTGACATCCAACAAAAAAGTAACTCAATTGACTTTTCCGTCCACGTAGCACGACATAACTCCGTAATTTTGGCAGTAACGTCTGACTCATCCAAAGGAAGCACTGTCATTTGACTTAGCACTTCCCAAGACGTTTAATGGAAAATATATTTTCTTTTCTTACCGTTTCAATTTACATTGTACTAGTTTAACGTTCAACATTGGAAGTCGAAGTTTTAGCGCGAGGTGTAAACTCCGATGTTTTCGCGGTAAAAGGCAAGCGCCGCAAAGTTGCCGAGCGGGAAATAAGAATTATTGGCGTCTAAGTGATATTAGAAATGTAAAAGTTTGTTCTACTTTATGGATGACATGGGAAATTTTGTGGTGCGGTTAAAAATACGATTAGGAGATAAGCGGAAAAGCTTAAATCATGTTTTTAATACAACGGGGATGTTAACTGCATATCAAAATGTTAATTTTAATAAACTACGTGATCATTTTGTTTCAAAATCAGAAATGAAATGAAATGAAATATGAAATGAAATAATTTATTCACAGAAAACAGAGTACAATAAAAGATATTTAAATAAACATTATCAGTTCGTCTGTTTAGCCAGCAGTGGGCATGTGAATGTCAAGCAGATTTTTAATTCTAACATGATTTTTTATTACCAACTAAGCTTGTTATGTAATTCATTCTAGCGACATAAAATATTTGAAGTACAGATGTTTATACACATATTCGTAGTTTATGTTTGTTTTATTATTGGATATTAATAAATTTTCTTCGAGTTAAATAACTTTCCCACCTCACACGCTCGGAAAATTTTGTTTTATCATTCAATTTTTGCGAGAAAATTGTGTTTTATCCCCTAGCGTTAATTTAAAATTAGAACCATTTTATTCAAAGAAAAACATACATGGTACGTTCCGAATCGTCATTATAGTATTCATAAGTTACATTTTATTCTTATTTCAATGAATACTATAACACTCCATTTTAGTTTTATTAAATAAGTTTAGTTTCTAAAATCATAGAAACAACAAGAATTAAATATTATTTAGAATATACTATTTATTATAAGAATTTTAAATATATGCTGGGTGAGATTTTATAACATATAATAGGATTTCGGACCGAACCCGAAAAAGAACTGTCAAAGTGATTATGGTATTCTTAGTCAAATCACTTTTAATGGAAACTAATAAAAAAAAATATTTAACATTACTACTTGTAGCAATTTTACTTTTAATTTTTAATTTAATTAAATCATTTTACCGTTTTATTTAAGCTGTTTTTCTTGCACCCATAAATTTTCCTCACTGTAGTGAGGTGAAGAATTTTGTGTTTCGCTCGGCAGCAAAGTTTTTAGCGTCTCGTACCTTTGAAACCCACGCTACGCTTAGGATTCTATCTTTGATCCGCTCGCTCGTTTCAATAAAGATAACTTGCAGCCAAAACTCAACTTTGCAGCCTTGCATAATATTGCAAGTGATGGTTGAAAAAAAATTTACGATCTTGAGCGCTTCCGTGCCTCGGGATTCAAGATAGTACATTTTTAGTTATCTATCCCTTGCAAACGTTACTTATCTTCCTTTATCATAGACCGCACTAACTTCATCATTATCATCACCATCATTTGTTAAAACTAAGATTCTATGAAGAATGCTTTTGACTATAAAAAAATACTTTCCCGATTTTAATGACCTAATTAGATTAATATGATTTGGGTAATAAATGGGTAATGGGTAAATGGGTTCGCAATATTCAAAAGTTAATATTATTTAGAAACGTGCTAAACATAAATGTATTTTATCTGTATATATATATAAATGGCTTTCTCCGCTTCGGTTTTGAGTGACTTACTGATTGACAGAAAACGCAGAGCCTAAACTGTTGAACCTAAAGACTTGAAATTTCAAAGGTGTATTTATATAAGGGTTTAAATGTGCGCTAAGATAGCTTACTAGTGGGTGAGGCTAGGGGAATCGCTTAATAGTGGGTGAACTGTGTATCCGATATATTCAAATTAATGAGCGTGAATTATAAATTCTTAGTAAAAAACTAATGTAGATACATAACAATTAGCGTTTTCGAAAATTATACCCTTAAAAAGGGTGTAAAACGGGTTGAAACTTGAGTGAAAATTTCGCAATTTCTGAAGTAAGAAGCGCGAAACAAAGCATTGAGATTTTTGATGGGATAAATGAGCTGTTGCTCCACCAGTTCTTTAGTGACAAGCATGAAATTACGTATTAAAGCTTTTATTAAAAATACACTAGAGCGTATTTTATCATTTGTTCTCCTGTGTTTTTGACGTAAGAAAAGAAATAAAATGAAAATAACTTTATTCAAATAAATGCACTTGAAACAAGTTGTGTTGAATCGTCCAGCATTTTTAACCTACCACCCCCATTCAGGACGTCTTTAACTGACAAGAAAAACGGGCGCATCTGTTATTACAATAAAAGTAGTAGTATAATAATAAGTAGTAGTATAAGAAACATGAAATGATCATGAGTGATGGACACGTGCTTAACATTTTCAAATAGTGCCTTTAAGTTGATGGAATAAAAGAATATTTTGGGTTCTGAAAAGAATACATAGGAATGAGAAGAGATATAAATTAAAAAGTAAAAATTTAGGTTCCTTGAGGCTTCCGGTAAAAGGGCGCCAAAATTATGTAATAGTACTAGATTACAATTTAACCATTAGATACTAATTTTAGGCGGCAATATTTTGAATGACACCGACTCAGCACATGAGGGTGAGACAGTGATTGTCTCACGTATTTCTTTGATTCCCAACGACTTATCAATATAAAAGGCTCCAATTTCCATACAAACTTTGTTTTGCAATGACAATAAACAAAGCTCAGGGATGAACTCTAAAATACGCTTAATAATAATATAATATTTCTTACATTCAAACCAATTAGGATAGTCCAAACTAATCACTGTAAGGCTTGTGTTATACTAGGGTAACGGATAGACATACATATTCGTTGCATTAATATGTAATGTACATAAATGTTTATGAGTCAGGTACAAATGCTCGTATTCATCATACAAACATTTGCCCCCTCCGGGACTTGAACCCAGAACCGTCGGTGCAAAAGGCAGGATCGCTACCGTTGCGCCAAACGATCGTCGATTGTCATGGTTAGTATTATGTGGCACGCTAGTAAATGCTTGGTTATATTGGCAAGTAAAATACGTGGTTCACGAGGAAACGATGTCAATGCTCTTAGGTTATTATCACCTATGAATTTGGGCAAAAAAAATTTTTTTTTAATATTTTATGGAACATTTTTTTTTAAACATGCCAGTTCCATCGAACCTTATAAACTACTTACAAAACTATATTGTTTAGCTAAGTTAACCTATACTAAGAGGCTAAAGCATAGAGCATCGTAGCTGAACTCGAGCAAGGTGTAGCTAGGATGGTCTGTAATATGCCGACATCAGCGGTATTCTGTTTCAAAACATTATTTTTTTTTAATTTATGTTTCAGTGTTATACTGAATATTCAGTTTTCAAGATATTTAGTTAGTTGAAAGAAAAATACATTAATTGTCATAAATAGACCTAAAATTATAGTTCTTTGAGTTTTTGATAGAAGCTGTTTATTTATACATGTTTTAAATTATGGACATACCTATTATCTCCATTATAAACTCAAGTTTTCAAGAGTAAATATCAAATACAAACTGCTTTGACCTTTGTCATTCAATAATTCACTCCTCATTAAAACAAAAGTTTGTTCATGTAGCCTGAAAGTTTCTTCAAGGGTCGGTCGATGAAGCATTCATTCGCTTTCACTGGGCACATAGTTTTGTGTTTTAGGGAACCAAATTTTCATCTTCAACCAGTAGGGCCACAGCTGGACATAGATATCCCTCTTAAAACGCTAACCAAATTTTCATCTTCAACCAGTAGGCCACAGCTGGACATAGATATCCCTCTTAAAACGCTAAAGAGACAGGTGCATTGCTTCAAACATTTAATTTTACAGATATGCCAGTATTAAAATACATGTTATATACAGTCGAAATAGTTATGTATACAAAAGAATCTAGGTCGCTAAACTAATATCATCAGGACTAGCAAAATATCTTTTTTCTTTTATCGTCCTCAAATAGCTTGAACTATTAAAAGGTGAACATAAATGAATTGTGTTTTATTTTTCATCTTAAGTGTGTTTTTATCGACCCCTCGGGAAAAAAAATCTGAAATAAAATTGTAATCTATCTACCAGACATGAAACATTGTTTTATGTATTTGTTTGCGAGATATTATTTTAATAAGTTTACCCTTTCATGGTTTAAAAGACAAACAAACATTTACATATAAATATTTTAAATGCAACAATTTTTAATTGATGTCTAATAGCATTATTTTTTATTTATTCTTAACTTGAGACTAATTTTAAAATGCAGTGCATTTTTTCATAATAATATATCTTCCTTGCATTTCTAATTTGAAATAAATAATGCAAAAATTAACGAATAAAACACATCTTAAGTAGTATTTCTAAAAACTATGTAAATAATAAGGGGCAATTTATAAGGTATTATAATAGCCCAGAACTAAATAAAGTATATGTTTAGAATAGCTCTACATACAAATATTACTTTAGGAGGTAATAAATAACTCGAAACAGAAAGGTTTAATCTCCAACTATACGTGTATACGTATGTAACCATGATAAAACTAACTAATATGGTTACAGAGGCACCTTCATCTCATTCGGGTCATTAACAGTTAGGTATTTCATTTATTTGGCAAACTTACACGTAAAGAGAACAGATTTCATAATTATAAAGAGAATAAAATAATTTGTCTTATATCATTTATGATTAAATAATAAAGGAGAGCCCAAGCCATCTGGTGGTAATTACCATTACCTTAGCTATATTGTGTTCTTCAACAAAAAGAATTCACACGATAATATTTGACAAAAACAGAAAACACAAAAACTTACAGAAATCCCATAGAAAATTACAACCTCTTTGGCGTCGATTTTCCTAAAATGGTGGAATATATCTTATTTTTTCGTTTGTAGAAAAAAAGAATAAAAAATCGTGCCTCTACATATGTAAGTAAGCGCACGCTTTTTATTCTTTTTTAAATATTGATGTTTCGTTAAGCAAAAACGTTTTTTTTTATTATACTTCTTTTGGAGTAATGAATTTTTCACCTAACGGAAATTTCGCACGTAGAATACAATGAAAAAGCGATACCATGAAGTTAGCTGTTAAAGTGAATAGGCTAACATCATGATATCTAATATAAAATTATATAAAAAAAATACTTCTGCCGCGCGTACATAATACACACACGCTTTATGAAGTTATATTTCTTTTGCGTTTTGAGGGTGAAATTTTCATGTACAAACAGCAACACCCTTAACTGCCCCTTCAAGACCCAACAGACAGAAAGGTAGAAAGAGATGAAATTATTTTTCTCATGACAACTTCATAACAAAAACTAAAGTTTTCATGACATAATATCTTTGTGTGTGTGGTGTGTGTCTCTTGGCGCCAGAGAACTGTCACTGCTTGACGCAGAGTCTTGATATGCCTGATGACGTGCTTTCAGTTGTTGCCGCTCTTCCAAAACAAAGAGCAACGGCAACGTCGCATGCTTTTGGATGAAATAATGATAAAATTTAATTTTACTTATCCTGTCCATAGACTTAGAAAGGTATAGATGCAGCAAGCAAATAATAACAAAGATTTCTTACACTTGCATTATAAGAAAATATTATTAACATTATATTACTCAAATAAAACATATACCTACTAACTAAACAAATCGAAATAGCGCATAAATATTGTGATTTTTTATTACACAAACATTTGTCTTTACCGGGACTCTAACTCAAAATCTTTTCTGATTATGTTAGTAGGATCATTGCCAAACTCGACCTTATTATGTAGTTTGTCCTGAGCTCTTATTCCACCATGCATATGGTTGCCCCCGTTCCCAAAACTTATTCTGTTATTTAAAATATGAAGTAGTAATTTTTCAGACATGCGGTAATCTATTCAATTCTACTCGAATTTTATATCTGTGACAGCGTGTCTTTCCTGTTCAAAAACCTCGGTGTTCGAAATGCAAAGATTAGAATGATTTTAAGGTTCAAAATGTGTCTTGCTTTTATTTCAGGTTAACGAAAGTGAAGAAAGTAATAATAGCAACTTTTGTAGTGCAATATGAAATAATATTTTTATTAAATATACCTATTCTTTGCTATAATGTTAGAGCGCAAAGCGCGTAAATAATTTGTTCGCCAGTCTGACTAAAAGTAAAATTAAAAACCAACACTTTTTTTGTAGCAATATATAATTATAAACTTTAAAAACCTTACTTACACCAAAGCACAAAGAAGATAGAATTGCCTTTTGTCTTCAATATTATAATTTTGATTGGACGGATAATATCGTAGTCCTGGTAATTTTAAAAACCAATACGCTTTTCAGTAAAAATATATTATTACCACTTTATAGTGGTAGCAATAAAAACCAACCGTTTGTGCCTTCTGCCTTTTAAAAATCGCTATCATACGAAGATAACTTGGACAACAGTAATAAAAAACTGATGTTGTGTAAGTGGCAATTTAGGGGCTGGCACGAGGGCGGCACTGAAAATTTTGGGAATCAAGGAAAAGACACAACTTTACTATTTAAAAATGAATTTATTGCTTTTCGAAGTATTCTCCGCGAAATTTGACACATTTTTCCATACGATGGAACCAATCATTGAAGCAACCATTCCATTCGGAAGTTGGGGTCTCCAAAATGGCCGTTTTGTAGGCGTCCACAGCTTCTTCAGGTGATGAAAATCTCTGACCACGCAATTTATTCTTTATTTTAGGGAAAGTATAGTAATCATTAGGGCTTAGGTCGGGGCTGTACGGCAGATGGTCTAATAATTCTATGTTTTCTTGCCCAAAAAACTCTTTTGTTCTGTGCGCGGTGTGAGAACTCGCATTGTCGTGATGGAGGATGATGCGGCGGTTGCAGTTCTCATTACGGAGTTCAGAAAAGACCTGTGGCAAACAAATGCTAGAATACCATTCTGCATTAACCGTTCTTTGTCCCTCAAGAGGAATAGTCACAACATGGCCGGTTTTGGAGACAAACGTGGTCACCATTTTTTTGCAACACTCCGTGAACGAACATTTTTTGTTGGCTTTAACTCATTTTCGAACACCCAAACTCGTGACTGGATTTTTGTTTCGGGTTCGTACGCGTATATCCAGGATTCGTCACCTGATACGATTTTGTATACAGCATTTGAGGATCCTGCGTGGAATCTTCCGAGAGTTCTGACGCACCAAATAACGCGAGCCGCTTTTTACTCTTCACAGAGCGAATGCGGTATCCATCGGGAAAACAACTTTTTTACACCTAATTGTTCATGCAAAATTATTTGTATTAGACATTGGCATGAGCCAATGTCTAAAGTTGCCTGAATTTCGCGGTATCTTGGGTGACTGCAGCAGACCTTGACGGGGAACATCACTGAGCTTGACACGTCCACGTTAAAATTCAGCAAACCAACGACAAATTGTAGTTTTGGGGCTTCATCACCAAATGCAGAAAGCATCCGATCAACACACTGTTTTTGTGTTAAACTACTTCGAAAGTCATAATAAATCATCGCTCTTGATTTTTCTCGAGTTAATTCCATTTTCTCAACGACTAAACAAGTTTGACAAGACATTGTGACTAGACCGAGAATCTTTTTTAAAATAAATAAATGGTATTCGATTTTTGAAACCAAGGAGTTTTCAATTAATAAGATTTTAATATGTCAGGAACAGTGGAAATATTCGATGCCCGATACTTTTAGTGCAGCCCTCGTATGTGACGGTGTAGGCCACCTTCATTTAGCCTACACCGCACTGTCTGCATTGATATCTGCAATTAAAGATAAAATAATACTTTAGTGCTGAATCCGGCGTATTTCATACTAAAATTTGAAATACATCACATTTTGACCGTGTCAAACATACACGGTACTGAACCGCTGAATCGCGAGTACGGTGGAAGGGATCTTGAGATCGGGTGGCTATAATCGAATAGACGGTCTCGAAGAGCCTCGTCACCACCTTCGAACCGCTGGATCCACTAGCTTACCGACCTTCTCTACAAATAGAAACAGCTGGTGTCTACAAACGTTATTTCTGTGTACGGAAAAGTGTTTTAGGTGATGTAAAATTTATTTACATGAATACCTAACTGCCGCGAGATCTCCACAACTCCCATACCAGTTAGTCTTAAAGTTACAATTCTGACCCGCTCAAAGTAAGATAGTCGGGCCGGCATTTTTTTAAAGAAATTAAATTAAAAGAAAGGAAAGAACTAAAACAAAAAACTGGTTGGTTGCCTGTAAAGTCGGTATACGGGCGAAAGTTTTACGTGACAACGACTTTGAGTGGTAAAATAATTTTAATGTGAATATTCATTCGTATAGTAGGAAGAAGGATGAAATAATAGTAACAATTAAAAACATTTATTTATACAAAGAATTATATTTAAAACATTAATTTATAGGCACGCGTCCCTTCCACTTTTTATGTCTGTCTCTCTCGCTCTTAGGCGGGCTAACCATGCCCGAGTGGAAGGGACGCGTGCCTCTCACTCGCTCTCATTGTAAGCGCATAACTTGAGCGGAGCGTAACGCAGTTTCTTGAAGTGTCACCCGGCAAACCAATTTATAAGACGTTGTCACGTCAAAAGATAAAACCAATAATTCCAAACGAGCGACCGGAAAAATTTGACAATGATTGTTCTGACATTACTCTTATTATTGAATTGAAACAATCCCACCTTTTTGATGCGAAACTCATTAGGGTCTTAGAAAAAAGTATTAGTTTCAGTTATTATGGTTCATTTCAAAACTTTGTAACGTTACACACACATCTACAATAAAAATGACATTTATGAAGACGTCATACATCTATTCTCACTTTCTTTCAAAAAATTGGTAGTCACGTGACAGGGGCAGTTAAGGTTGTTGCTGTTTGTACCTAACGAAAGTTGTGCACGCAGTATGCAATAACATAAGGATTCCGTTTTTTGCCATTTGGCTACGGAACCTTAAAAGGCGATACTATGAAGTTAATAGGCTAATTTCAAAATGTCTCATTTAAAATTTAAAAAAAGTATAACATCCGTTGCGCTTACATAAGTACACGCACGCTTTTAGGGTTCCGTTCCTCGAAAGGAAAAAACGGAACTCTTACAGGATCACTTTGTTGTCAGTCCGTCCGTCTGTCAAGACCATTTTTCTCAGGAACACGTGGACGTATCAAGCTGAAATTTATATCAAATACTCAGGTCTACTGTACCTTGGAGCTGTAAAAAACTCAAACTTCTTAGCCAACGCAATCAAAAGATACAGCCGTTTATGCCGCAAAATTCCGCAAATTTTCGATACTCGCAAGGTTAACAACACAACAGGGCATTTCCCGTGAACTCAGAATCGTGAAATTTGGCACGAAGCAACGTCTTGTAGCACAGATAAAGGAAAAAATTTTAGTAACATAATAAACTCGGCGTCAAAAAAATCGCACCTTATAAAAATCTTATTCAAAAATTCCTAAACCTTATATAGAGGATAGTGTTAGGTATCATTAGAAAGGTAACAAAAAGGAGCATCAAACAACAATTAAGTGCAATCTTTTTTTTAATTAAAATTATACAAAAAGCATAAAAATTTGAAAAATAATAAAAAATCTTAATTAAGTCCTAATTAATAATCGATAATTTACAAAAAAAATGTACAAAAAGTGTCTTAAAATTAACTCAAAATCTAGTGTTACCCCCCCTTGCCCTGATGACGGCTTCCATACGGTCCCTCATAGACCTCACCAACTTCAGGAGCTCTTCTTGAGGGATAAGACCCCATTCTTCAATCACCGCGGTTTGGAGTTCCTCTAGAGTCGAAGGAGCCGGATCCCGAGATCGAACCTTACGTTTAAGATGGTCCCAGAGGTGCTCTATCGGATTCAGATCAGGACTTCTCGCTGGCCACTGCATCACAGGAATTTGGGACCTCCGCAGGAAGTCGTTCACGATGGCTGCAGTGTGTGCGCGAGCGTTGTCGTGCATTAATGTGAACCCCTCGCCAAAAGATTCGGCAAAAGGGACCACATGCACATCCAGGATCTCTGTGATATAGCGGCGCGCAGTCAGCGACCCTTGTCCGCGAGCACCTCCGGTCCGGGAGACGCAGACCAGGTCGGTTTTGCCGGCAGCCGACATACCGCCCCAGAACATGCAGGATCCGCCTCCATATTCCACCGTCTCCTGGATGCAGGCTTGAGCGAAACGTTCACCCTGCCTCCGGTATACTCTTCTTCGTCGGTCGTTGCAGAAAAGACACACTCGTGTCTCGTCTGAGAAGAGAACAGCTCCCCACTGCTCAATGGTCCAATCGACGTGGTCGCGAGCAAACTGCAAGCGGGCTCGTCGGTGCGCTGCAGTCAATTTTGGACCTGTAGCAGCTCTGCGGGCTGCTATGTTCTTCTCCTTCAGTCTTCTTCTAACCGTGGATACACTCACGGTGCGTCTGCGAACTGCCTGGAGCTCCTGTTGCAGCTGAACAGCGTTTGAGAAGCGATTTCTCAAAGAGTACGACACAACGAACCGGTCGTCTCTTTCCGAAGTGCAGCGACGTCTACCGGACCCATGTCGCCGGATATAGCCACCGGTCTCTAAAAAGCGCTGGTAGACTCTACGAACCGAAAAACGGCTCAGATTCAGTTGCCGGGCGACATCACACTGCCGCACCCCTGCTTGCAGTAGTGCAACCACTTGAGCGGCCTCATCAGCTGTAGTGTCCATTTTCCAGATGTTCTTTCTTCAGTAAAATCAGTGCGTGTGTCCCCTTCAACGGTTTAATAGCGAATGACCCACATTGAACCCGTGTTGACCTCTTTATACCCACAAAGTTAGCGCAACTCGCGACTCTCCCGAGCAGCAAAATTTCCTTAGAATTTTTGTGACCCTTTATTTGTTGCTTTAGGTTTTATTTGATAATGAAAAATAATGTTTTTTTATTAAGTTAATTAAGTAACCTTTTAAATAAAATTATAATTAATACGACTGCATGTGCATATCCAGAGTTAATGCCATTTGAACGTGATTTTCTTAGAGGTGCGATTTTTTTGACGCCGAGTGTATAAAAAAAAATATTTTACGGAATCCTCGGTGCTCGAGCCCGACTCGCACTAGGCCGGTTTTTTTTTAAATCTGTAGCTCTTATGGAAATAGAATAGATATCTCAGCTATTTTTTCAAAAATGTTCTGCACTGATCTGTCACTCAAAGCACGAGTTTTTTAAAACCATTTCTTATCACTTGTCTATATCACAAAAGAAACATACCTGCAAAATGTTAGCATTTTAGGTGCAACTATCCGTAATGAGTGAGTCAGGATCTTTTATTTATATATAAATAAATTTAAACATTCATGATATCTTTTTGGATATCCCTATTTGGATAATGTAAGAAGTTATCTATGGATACTGAAAAAGCCCTGCTTCATATCTATAAACATAACTTCGTATAAGCAATTTCTTTGGATATTGATCAATATGATGATATAAATAACGTGGTCTAGTTACGCCCGACGACGTTTCTATTATCTTTTTTTACGGAAAAAAGTAGTTAAATAAACATAACTATTATAGCTGGACATATATTATTTTATATAAATGATATTGGTATGTTCTCTAAATCCGTAGTACATTATTTTTTTTTAACATGAGTATAGTTTTCGTGCTTACTCAAATATTAGTAATATTTTACACGGTGAATACATTATTGGATTTTTCGTATGATCCTTTTTTTTAACTATACCCTTTGTCCACCCTGAATGTCTTTTCCTTATATAAGTGAAAGAATTTTTGAAATCACATTAGTACAAATCCAAGGATACAAACTTTAACTCATTATTATATAAGCGTAGATTAGTGTTTGTGTTTAAATTGTATCTGTTAGTTTCTGTTGTCTTTCTTATATAGACTTTTATTTAATCCTTCCAAAGAGTGTTTATACCAAAGACCTTAAAAAAATATCCACGCGCCCTCTCGTCTTTTCGAGGCGATTTGCTACCATCTCTACCACTCTAAACCGCTGTTTTTCGGTATAAATTGATGTAAACTTTTGGTTTCTTGTTTAAAACATTTGCGATAGGAATCGGAAGGATCGTATCAGTGATTTCC
The DNA here is from genome assembly GCA_927399485.1 of Calamotropha paludella. NCBI lineage: Eukaryota > Metazoa > Arthropoda > Insecta > Lepidoptera > Crambidae > Calamotropha > Calamotropha paludella. Next base: position 8,284,196 of record OV656820.1, read on the forward strand.
AAGAATATAATATTATATTTCCATTTATGTCGACACGAAAAATTTTAATGACATTATTTTAATCCATAACGAACTCACTGAACGAGAATAATTCAATTAATTATGAACCAAGAAATCGGGTGTGTTCGACAGCAGCTTAAAGGATGGAAATCAATTTCGATATAAGAAAATTTGCTATCGATAAATTAGTATTAATATTGGCACCAAGTTAATTACTTTCATTTATTAACTGTCATAGTCAAATACGTACGTATCTGTACGACTGTTAATATAACAAGAAGTATCTATTTCGCAATAGCAGCCGTATTACAATAATATTAAGGTGCAATCAACCACAATCTACCTTTTCACAAATTAAATTGTTTTAAACTCTTAGGGTCAGTTGCATAAGAATATTATTTGAAACATAATTTTAACCAGTGTGTGTTGCCAGTGATGACTTATGGCAGTGAAACGTGGTCGTTCACTATGGGTCTTGTAAGAAGGCTCAAGGTCGCCCAGCGGGCAATGGAGAGAGCTATGCTTGGTGTTTCCCTACGCGATCGAATCAGAAATGAGGAGATCCGTAGGAGATCAAAAACCGCCGACATAGCTCAAAGAATTGCGAAGCTGAAGTGGCAATGGGCAGGATACATAGCAAGGAGAACTGATGGCCGTTGGGGCGGAAAGGTTTTCGAATGGCGACCGCGTGCCGGACGACGCTCAGTGGGCTCCGCTCCGCTACGAGGTGGACCGACGATCTAGTCAAGGTCGCGGGAAACCGCTGGATGCGGGCAGCACAGGACCGATCGTTGTGGAGATCCTTGGGGGAGGCCTATGTCCAGCAGTGGGCGTCGTACGGCTGATATGATGATTATTTGAAACGTGATTAATACCATGTATTTTTGTGCCGATATTTCGGCGTATTTGTATGCACTATCATCACGGAAGAACTAAAGTTTTTTGAGGATGGTTTTTTTTTAAATAGGACTCAAGTAATAAGTCATTTACTGTACATATGAGTGATTATACAAACAAAAAGAAAAGTTCTTTTTACGTTAAGATGACGTCTGACGATGATACCAAGTCAATTATATCGGTTTCAATATAATATCGAACACAGAGATACCTATTTAAAATATCTACTGTTTATAAAAAAATCCTATTTACGTGGTTTTTTCGGTGGGATAATATTGTCTCCAGTAGACATTCATTTTCTGACGAGCGCGTCTTGTTTTTACCACGTTTCAATTTCAAATTCACTCATTTTCTAAGTCTTTATTTGTAAATACTAAACATCTCAGTCAAACGCCTGAAAACGAATTCACCAAGTGACTTTGAATTAGTTAAGTTATTCATAGTACTTGAACATATATCTTTGAAATTTTTATCATTCCGGGAAAAGAATTTCCATAACAATTCTGGGAAAAAAAATATTTTCTTCTTTTTTGTTCGGTTATAAAAACTAGTTTTTTAAAAACTTTTTTAAATCTATTTTTTTCGATTAAGAGTTAAAATCAAAGATCAAGAGTTAGTTAAGAGAGAACAACTATTATATATATTGATTTTTGTCACTTTGTTTGAGTGAAAGAAATCTCAACTTGTACATTTTATATTTCAACACTATGTAAAATGAAACATCAACAACCATAGTTTTGACAAAATAAGAGAAAAATTTCAATTATGGAGTGAAACAGTTCTTTTTTTCAGTCATTGATACCTAGCACAAAATTGAGATATTCACATTAGATATTTATAAGTTATAACTTCTGTTACCATAGGTGGCTTACGACGCAAAATATATGATGCTAACTTTTAAAAGGCATGTGAATCAAGCTTTTTAAACACCATTTAGTCTTTCAACTGTAGCACGAGCTGTTAATGCTTCATTGTAAGTATACTTTGGGGTCCTTCGACCCATGACAGATACGGGCAGAAAGGGCTTCCTGCCCATACCCGTATCAGTCGTTATACAGCAGCAGCAGCAGCCGCTTTATTTATCACGCCACCTACGACAACAAGAATAAATTGTTCTTTTAATTTGATTTTAGTTTTCCTCTCAAACTGATATCACAGATAGTACATATTATTTAATATGTAGTAATATGCATTATTATTAATATAACATGCTTTATACACTATTATTGTCTAGCTTACCTCAATTTATAAACTAATTGTTTTATATAGTTTTGATATTAATCTGTCAGTGTACCAAAAATAAATAAATAAATAGAAGAATGACAAGCTAAACTTCCAAATATATTTACGAATGGAACGCTCATTACCACTCGATGTTTATCTGGTATACGACCTGAGGCCCTACCATCACGTCTTATAGCGATTCAAGTTTTGCTGTTAAAAAGAGACGCCGCTATAGACCGCGTATAGCGGTGTCTCACTTTGACAATCGAACTTGAATCGCGCTAAAAGATGATGGTAGGCCCTCTGGTAAGAAAAGGTTAATAGAGAATAGTAGATACAATAAATATATGTTAAATAGCATCACATACATGTTATGGAATTCAGTAATAACGACGGTATCACACAATCGGGTGTTCTGTGTACCTGAGCTAATAAGGAGAAGTTCATTTTCTACTTTGTCTCGGGTTCATACTAACCCGGGACCTCAGAGTAACCATGAAAGCCGTTGTGCGAAACACTACCACGGAGGTTCTCAAATACATAGAGTACTCTTTACAGCGAGATAAATACGATAATTATATCTTTAAGAATATACTTAAAATATTAAAGTGTATTAGATAGTGTATTATAAATTCAAATTTAAAACAAAAGTTCAAGATCTACTTTTTTCTTTTAATTATGATTAGACCGAAAGTCTACTTAAGTAAACGCAAATACAGTTTTCATTAATAACATACTAATTTCATACTCGTGCTCTCACATTCATACACACAAACACGCGCGCGCCCGCGCGCACAGACAGTCATACATTCTCATATACATGAATACATACATAAAACCAATCAAACTTAACAATACGTACTAACCAGGCTCATTGACTACTCTTTTGAGAATATTATTATGTATTGGAGGAATCCCTTACTCCTAAGATACAGGACACCTAGACCTAGTTTGGCAGTTGGAGACCAGATATGAAGACATTGTAAAACTTATCATTATGTGTATTGTTGATGTTTTGTAATGTTATTGTTTTGTTTCAATAAATTCTTATTATTATTACGTACCTAACTTATTTTGAGATCTGCTATCGAAAGCACATAAAGTTTAATACTCTAAACAAAGCTCTTTATCACAATTGCAAAAAGTAGACATAAAGGTCAAAGTACACTGCCAGCTGTAGGTACAATGCCATTTAGCATGTTTAGAGGTCTTATTGGTATATTTACAAGATATCGATATATTTAATTCTACGCACGGTGGGGTAGAATGAGTCTTTTCCACCCTGGCTGACTAAGTCTCTTACAGCTAATATTATTACTTTTTATGATTTCAATTTAAACACTGAAATATAATATGGTTATTTAACTCGATATCGATAATTTTGAGTGGATTCGAGTTTCTTCAGTGTTTCTTTGTATTAAGAATTGAAGGAGAAGAATAAAACAAAAAGCGTATTAATAGAAATAGATATTATATTTAGTAATATAATTTGTTATTTACTGTATAACTTATAGAAATTGGTTTTCCAGCTGTTCACAGAAATAATACACGTACTTTTTCATAAATATTTTTTTAATAATAATACTATTACTTACTTTACACCAACTATATAAGCCCAAGGTAAGCACTTTGTTAAGGCTTGTGTTATGAATACTAGATTAACGGATAGATATACACATACATGATACTAAGACATGTAATACTCATGACTCATGCTCATATTCATCACACAAACATCCATCCTTCTGGAATTCGAACCCAGGACCGTAGATGAGAAAAGCAGGATCGCTAGAGGTGAGGACGGTCGAAATTAGTATAATGGTAGTTTTTCTTAGAAATAGTATTTTTTTATGTTTTCCTCTGTACCTTGCTGAGTGGTCTAGTATTTCTTAAATAATTTGTGGTTTTTAATTGACGAATTTATTAACACTATTTACTTTTGTTACGCGTGTATACTGCTAATTAATGGAATACCTATACGAGTTTATGAAAAATCTAGGACTGGTTATCGTAGCAAACTTGCGCACCCGGCAGTGGCGAAAAGTTACTTGTTTGAGTTGGATTAATTCTAGTTAAATTTCTTCTGATAGATATAAATGAATTTAATAATACATGAGTTCTGTTGCTTAACATCTGAGCTCTCAAATCATTGTCACCTTACAGAAATACAATTATTGTTTAATTACAGTGGACCCCCGCTAATTCGGCCCCTATTTAATCCGGCGCCCCCTGTAATCCGACATGCCTGTGGATTGTATGTACACAAACTTTATTTTGGGAAAACTTCACTAATGTAGGTGATGCATGATTGAACAAGTTGCAATTTTTACGCGCCACCACTACACTGTTATGTGGTCAACGCGTGTGTTAATTCTGAGTGCTCAATTTTGAATTGAAAATTGAATTTGACTACATATAATAGGGGAGCAGCATTCATTTTTTACTAGTTCAGATACATTTTACAGTTTGATATGTAATTTGTCGGATTAAAAACATTTCTTTCAAAAAGTTCCGGACTATAGCGGATCTTAGGCAGTACTCTATAATCCGACAAATTCGATAGTCCGACACTACCCTGCAAAACGTTCGTCGGATTACCGGAGGTCCACTGTAGTATGATATTGTGTAATATGTATGAAGTGTTTTATCGCGATAGTTATTTTGGTCAAACAAAAAGACGGGTGGAGGTGTGGTGATTTGCGTTCGACGTGAGCTCAGCGCTGCCATCCGTTACTACTGGCGACACTTATTCGCTGAAGTTTTCTTCGTAAGTGTGCCCGGGATCGCATAAGAGCTGCACTCTCTATTCTCCATATTATAACAGCGAACGTGTCTTCCGACTCAGCTAATTTTCCCGACAGAATTGCTGCTGTAGGTGACATAGTTTTCAGTTTGGTGAAATAGTATTCCACAGACAACCTTCTATTGGTTGATAATTACAATCTAAGTTTTGTCGAATTTTTGTTTTTGTAAATGTTATCACTTTATTGGGACTACAGAATATAATTATATTCGTAATTTTACTAGTAGAATCTTAGTATTGTTAAAAGATCAGCTCCATTCACTATGGAAGATCACCATCATCCTGCTATTATTTTTTAAACTCTGAACTTATTTATGAAACCGTTTCATGAAAAACGTTTAAATTCTTATATCTCAAAATGCTATTAAGTATAATTAATTATCACTATGCGATGTTAACTACATAAAAAAAAAAACTAAGGGAAACCTCACCTAAGGAGATGGGCAGCAGCATCTCTTTATGCGTACGGGTCATACTGCGATCGCCAACCCGCCTGCCAAGCGTGGCGATTATGGCAAAACCCCTCAAATGGATGGATGGATGGATAGGCACAACAAGAAACGGCCCCTAGTCCCCGGCAGCCAAACCATTCCTAGCTACGGTAGCGGCTACGGTAACGGTGCGGCAGGGGGTGCGAAGAATCTCCGGGTAGGTTGCGGCTACCAACACCGACGACTGGACCTGGCAACATATAACACGCGCACATTGAGGACCGACGCGAAAATTACAGAGTTGGAAGAAGTTATCGGCAAGTTACACTGGGACGTCATCGGGTTGTCTGAAGTCCGAAGAGAGGGAGAGGACACGATATTTCTGGACTCCGGTAACTTGTTGTACTTCCGGGAGGGCGACCAACTGTCCGTGGGTGGTGTCGGGTTTATCGTCCACAAGTCCCTCGTCAACAACGTGCTATCCATCGGTAGTGTTTCCAGCAGAGTGGCATACTTGGTACTCAGAATATCATCACGATATTCGTTGACGGTCATCCAAGTATACGCCCCAACCTCGAAACACGACGATGACGAAGTGGAGGCTATGTATGAGGAGATTTCTAGGGTCATACATAGTCACAAATCCCACTACACGGTTGTGATGAGGGACTTCAATGCAAAGTTGGGGAAGCGCTGCGGTGACGAGTTGAGAGTGGGGCAATTTGGATTTGGAGAACGGAACGACAGAGGCCAGATGCTGGCGGACTTTATGGAGAGGGAGAACCTCTATATGATGAACTCCTTCTTCAGAAAGCCCGTAACTCGCAAATGGACCTGGATAAGTCCCGACGGCAAGGTCAAAAATGAGATCGATTTTATCATGTCAACGAGGAAGCAAATATTCAATGACGTCTCTGTGATCAACGCTGTTAAGACAGGGAGCGATCACCGACTGGTAAGAGGCACATTGAATATCAACGTGAAGCTTGACAGATCGCGACTGATAAAATCTACGCTCCGACCAGTGCCGACCCAGATTCAAAACCCCGAACGCTTTCAGCTCGAGCTCCAGAACCGCTTCGAGACCCTTGATAACAGCATAGATGTGGACGATCTGAACGACCTGGTGGTGGATGCTGTCCGTACGGTAGGGTCAAAATACTTCAAAACCCACCGTCCCAAATTGAAGAAACTCTCCGCACATACACTCGAACTCATGGATAAGAGACATGAAATGAGACTGCAAGACTCAGCGGATGCCCTACATTATAGACAGCTTAATAGACAGATCTCGAAGTCGCTGACGAGCGACCTTCGCCAATTTAATACCGAGCGTATTAAAGAGGCCATAGAGCGGAACAAAGGCTCCAAAGTGTTCGCTAGAGATCTGTCTATTGGGCAAAGCCAACTGACGAGGCTGAAAACTGAGGACGGCAGTGTCATTTCATCGACTCCTGAAATCTTGAGAGAGATTGAGAGTTTCTATAGGCAGCTGTATTCCAGTATCACACCAAGCCAAAGCAGAGCTCGAGATCCTAGAGCCAAGCTTACCCGACACTATACCGAAGATATCCCGGACGTCAGCCTGTACGAGATTAGAATGGCCCTCAAACAGCTAAAGAACAACAAGGCGGCGGGAGATGACGGAATTACAACAGAGCTTCTGAGAGCGGGCGGCACGCCGGTACTTAAAGTCCTCCAGAAGCTCTTCAATTCTGTCATCGTCCAGGGCAAAACGCCGAAGGCATGGAGCAGAAGCGAGGTGATTTTGTTCTTTAAAAAGGGCGATAAAACCCTACTGAAGAACTACAGACCCATCTCGCTTCTGAGCCATGTCTACAAGCTGTTTTCGAGGGTCATTACGAATCGTCTTGCTCACAGGTTTGACGACTTCCAACCTCCCGAACAAGCCGGTTTCCGAAAAGGCTTTAGCACCATAGACCACATTCATACGCTGCGGCAGGTTATACAGAAGACCAAAGAGTATAATCGGCCACTTTGCTTGGCGTTTGTGGACTATGAGAAGGCCTTTGATTCGATCGAGACTTGGGCGGTGCTGCAGTCTCTCCAGAGGTGCCAAGTGGACTACAGGTATATCGAAGTGTTAAGGTGCCTGTACCAAAACGCCACTATGTCGGTCCGAGTACAGAGCCAGAGCTCTAATCCTATCCAACTACAGCGAGGAGTGAGACAGGGAGACGTTATCTCTCCGAAACTGTTCACTGCTGCGTTGGAGGATATTATTAAGCTTCTGGACTGGAATGGACTTGGCATCAACATCAACGGCGAGTACCTGACGCATCTTCGGTTTGCCGATGATATGGTCCTAATGGCAGAGACCTTGAAAGACCTGAGCACCATGCTCGAAGATCTCAGTAACGCATCCCAACGAGTGGGTCTTAAGATGAACATGGACAAGACGAAAATTATGTCCAACGCCCATGTTACATCCGCTCCAGTAAATGTTGGGAACGTTACACTCGAAGTTGTTGACCACTATGTTTACCTAGGACATACAATACAGTTAGGTAAGTCCAACTTCGAGAAAGAGATCTCTCGTCGAATCCAACTCGGGTGGGCAGCGTTCGGCAAGCTGCGATACATTTTCGCGTCCAAAATACCTCAGTGCCTTAAGACGAAAGTCTTTAACCAGTGTGTGTTGCCAGTGATGACTTATGGCAGTGAAACGTGGTCGTTCACTATGGGTCTTGTAAGCAGGCTCAAGGTCGCCCAGCGGGCAATGGAGAGAGCTATTCTTGGTGTTTCCCTACGCGATCGAATCAGAAATGAGGAGATCCGTAGGAGAACAAAAACCGCCGACATAGCTCAAAGAATTGCGAAGCTTAAGTGGCAATGGGCAGGACACATAGCAAGGAGAACTGATGGAAGTTGGGGCGGAAAGGTTCTCGAATGGCGACCGCGTGCCGGAAGACGCTCAGTGGGTAGGCCCGCTACGAGGTGGACCGACGATCTGGTCAAGGTCGTGGGAAAACGCTGGATGCGGGCAGCACAGGACCGATCGTTGTGGAGATCCTTGGGGGAGGCCTATGTCCAGCAGTGGGCGTCGTACGGCTGATATGATGATGATGATGTTAACTGGGATCATCTACTTAATTCAGTATCGTCGGTTAATATTGCCATTGAATGTTTTAATTTTAAAAATGAAGTAGATTTTTCACTATTTTTGTACCTCTTACTATTTGAAACAAAAATATAGAGCATTTTGCAGTGTAATATAGCCCTGCAATGATTAGAATCATACGAGAGAAAAGAAAAGTACACAAACGAAGGAAAATATTTTGCCATATTATATCCTTGGGATTATAATGAGTTTTCTCTTCTGCGTGCCAAGCAATAGCGTGTACAAGATAATTGTTTTCAAACATTCAAGAATAACGCAGAACACATATTAATGATATATTTGTGGAAATATGTTAAAGTTAAAAGGGGTAGCTCGTCTTACTAAAACTTTTTCACTTTAAGTGGAGGTCATTTAAAAAAAGAGGCAAGTTCTTACAGTCGTCATCTACTGGTGATACTACGTCCAGTTATGTCACTGAGTGCTAGATCCATGTCTAATGTCGTTGTCTCTGAAGAGAATTTAAAGGACCTGGCAGAGTTGGAGTTACACCTATAACTACCTGATACGCACTTTCATGGTTTGGTTTTTGTTTTCTCAAAGGGCGCTCCGCTACGTTTGTTATCAAGAAAGATTTTGATCGCATGGCTCACAGCGTACTTATACTAAACTTAGCGGAGTTACCTATGATGATTTTCTGAGATGGGTGATATTATACTTGTCTAATAAATTTCGATCTGTGGTACTAGGCATTTCCTCATCTGGAGTCCCATTGGGTTCTGATATCAGTTTTCTCTTATACATACTTATGCCTGTTAAAACACATACTTTACGTAGATGGCAAAAATCTACATGTGATACTTTGATGGCAAGATAATTGGAGGTGTTGATGTTGTGCGGGATCTAGGTTTGCTAATCTCCAAGCATATTTACATAAAAGTGTCTTCACTTTTATGTAAATATGCTTGGGTGTTTCGAAGTTTGGGATTCGTTATGCAGACCTGTCACCTATTCTAATCTTTGACAACTATCAAGTTGTTTATTATGCTTACATGTCTAATATACTTGAGAATGACAGTCCTATCTGAAGTCTTCAGTCGAGACCTACAAAGACCATATAGAGCGCCATTCAGAAGAGATTTATTGGACATTTAAAATTTAAATTAAAAATACCAGATACTGTCACATTCGCTAAAAGCTGTTGCGAATTTATTGTCTTAACTTTTGAACAGCAGCGACGGTTTTGAACGGAAACGGGATGCTGTGGGATCTGATGCGCAGTGGTTTGGATTACCCTGAGCTGCTGGCTAAGCTATTATTTTGTTATCTGTGTTATCGCAAACGACACACCGCGCTTTTTTATATACCATAGCACCGAACAATTAATGGACTAAATTCCATCCTAACGTGCCTTCCATGCATAAATTCACAATACTGAAAATATCTTTTCAAAAATAGTTTTAAATTAATATACTCTCAACAGTGTAATAGTTCTACAGCTTCGTTCTATTAGTTTTCTTTGTGTTTGTTCATTCACATGTTCATTATATATTGCTTATTATTTTCTTCTTAACAGTTTATTTATTATCAGGTGCAGGTTGAATTCTGTTCCTACTTCCATTCTTCTAATTATGTTAGTTTTGAAGCGTGTTTTTGCGATTCGATTGCTACACTTGTATCAACGCAGAACTGTTTTTATAATTGTAGTTGTTGTAATTACCTATTTAATTAACTGCTTTATTGGCCTATGACTGTTAAATGTGCCGATGAAAATAAAAATAAAATAAAAGTAACCGTGCACAAAATCTAGGGAAAATATCCTGTGAATACGAAGCGAGTCGAACACAAGTTCATACCGAATTCCGTGTACCTTTTGTTTTAAACGGGTTGTTAGCATTTAGCTCTTGCTCGTTGACGAAGGTGGGGTGTTGACGGCACACGTGATGTCGCAGGTCTGCGCGACGTCACGGCTGAGAGTGCGCGGGGTCAAAATCATTCATCACCAAATCCAGGAAAATTGTACGGAAATATGTTGCGTCCTTTGTTGCACGTGTGGGTATTGTCAATGAAGAGTACAGAAGGTCTACTTCAAAAACGCAGGAAATAACCTTCACACACAAACAAAATCTTTCCATTTTAATAATATATATGAAAAAGTATCACTGGCTGTCTCACTGTTCCCAGCGAAACAGCTAAACAGATTTTGATGAAATTTGGTATGAAGATGTTTTAATCGTGGGAGTAGGGAAGACTTCATTACCCGCGGTAAGATTCATACGTTCCCTCTGAAATTAAACTAAGTACAACAAAGTCACGGCCGACCATAATTATAGTAATATAAAACTATTAAGCAACATTTAAAAATAATCGACTTAAATTATTCATTTCTGTAAACATTAATTCTTTGACAACTTAATTTTACACTTAAATAGATTTGAATGCATATGTCGTTATAATTTATAAGAAAGTATGCAGCGATTCTAGCTAATTCGTTTTTTATAAGAAATCACATAGATTTGATGCATTTTGCTTACTTATCTCTCAATTGATTACTTATCTCATATGAATGTGTCGGTTTTTTTGCCGTCCAGAGTTAAATGTGCTACTTGCCCTATTTCCCGTATATACTTAAGTTCTGACCATCGCAACTTTTTCAAAGTTCATCTGATTATAATAATAATTTTCGAGATATAATTTGTTTAATGTAAGTGTTGCTAACAAGTAAGTTGGTGATCAAATTTTCTACGAAAAACGGTTCTTGTTAAAGTGTCCTTCTGTGATGACCTATTTTGTATTCACATGCTGACTCCGCGAATGTCGCTGGCAGATTTTAGAACTTGACATTTAAATGCTCTTGCAAAATAAAAGTATTTTTGTTTAAAAGCGCTTGGGTTTTCACTGTTTCAGTGAATTTATATTTTATTCATGACCAGTTTTGCGCCATATCGAAACCTGCTGTGAAATACGGATTACGTAAAATGTCGCGTGAATTTTATCATGATTTGAAATATTTTTACAAAAACATCCCAAACTTTAGTATCGATTTTTATTAGGTTTTATTATGTAGCAAATATTTTCATATAAAATTTTGGATATTTCGAGGCAGATCAGGAGAGTAAAATATAACTTTTGTTCAGAAGGCTGAATGTATGTTTTCAAATTTACAAACATTATCTACTATTCAGTTAGAATTTTAAATTCAGATCTTACTGCCTACGGCTACGGCTATATTAAAACCATCAATTGAAACGCGATAGGAACGATTACGCGTTTAACAATCTACACTCGGATATCAGGTAAGTAATGATTCGAAGTAAAAAGCTAATCTTGACCCGCGAATAGTTGATCAGTGTTGGATTGTATGAAATTAAATGCCGCTGTATTGCTAATAAGAAATGTTAGTAGGTATATTTTATGCGTTAAATACAGCAATCAACCAATTAATTTACAGTAAAACGTTTCCATAGGTGCAAACACATTACCTTCGTGGTTGTAATAGGAGCAAAGTTTGGATATACACTTGACGTTATCAGTGCGTTTTTAATTAAATTACAACCATTTTAACATATATATTTTCTTTAACTCCTTTTTCAATAATCCTTGGATAAGTTATCACACGTTTATTTTACCACGCATGTGGGACTGCTGATTTTTTTCTTTAAACCAGAATAAGCATAAACGACCATCTTTATTAGAAGTATTCTAACGTCATTCGCTCTCTTAGACAAGTAATTAGTTAAGTCTGATATAACTTCGTAAATATAAATCAACCAAACGATTTCAGAGCGTTAATGCCACGTTTTATATAAACTTTCAGGTCCAAATACTTTAAAATAAGAAAACTGACTTTTACGATATTTTGTACACTTACACTGTGGTAGACGTATAAGTCTAAAAATATAGCGGTAGAAAGTTTTTGGATAATATTATGATGTTTTAAGTAAGAGCAGTTTTAAGATTTTCCTAGAAATATTATTTTTATTATTAATGATTTCGATGTTACCTACCGTCTTAGTAGAAGTAAGTGTATTAAATTTATTATGTACCTATTTAATTTTATGAGAATTAGTTTCCATATTTTAAAGTATTAAGTATTGAAAGTTTATTTGAAATGTTGTGAGCCTTAAAGGCTCTTAAACGAGAGTTCCCGTGATGATTCTCTACTAAGTTAAATAAACTTACTGATACTCTATTGATATATCTATTAAACTACCTCTGTAGTGTAGTGCCCCAATGGTTTAAGGCTTAGAGATCCCGGCTTTAATCACCAGGGGCGCGTATTTTTGTGCTTGATTTGATTGGTAGTAGAACTGTTTAGGGTCCGCCTGGCTTACCATATTGTCTAAAGTTGCCACTACAACGACGATTTAAAACATTATTATAATTCTTCATTTAGAGCTAGTTTCTCCATATTTAAGGATTCTGGATAAAACGCTTTGCCACCTTTTAGCATTCTTATCACTTAACATGAGGTGAGATAAAATGACAGCACTACCCCGTTGTTAAGGTTATATTTTATTATCAAATATAGTGATTTGGTATGAAGAATGTGCACGATAAAGATGTTTATTTGTGTTTTTTAACTTTCACTAAGACCTGGTGAGCTTGTTTAAGACACATATTGTATTATAATTTGAATGTTTTATACGTTATATCACTGAATAACACCTGATAACTCTTATGTATTTTTCGAATATGGTGTGATCGCTCTGGTTCATTTTTTGGATATTATTATGACATACTGGTACATGAAGATATTGTATGATAGATGTACTCCAAGATGTGGTACTTTATACGCCATCATGGATTTTTTATAGATAATGTTTTATGTTATAAATTACCATAAGATTTTTTTAAACGAGCTACTTCTATATTTTTTTTAATTCCAATCGAATATGAGTCCAAAAATTTACCAGAGGTTCGGTGATTATATAATTGTTGCATAAGAATAATTTGACGAATGAATCAATTTTCAGAAAACGCTGCCTCATCGCACATTCTCCTCCGAAATTTTTGGGTAGATTATTACCAATAGGCGTATTATTATTGTACTCGTTGGTAAATTAGAAGCTAGTATTGAGTAACTCTTTTAGAATACAACGTATATAGAAATATTTATGCATTATATACAATTGCATTTACTTGGATATAAAACAATCTTTAGTACTATTACTCTGATACAGGAATATATTTTCAAGTTTGGAACGAGAATCAATTTCAACATAAAACGTTGAGAGCTTTGAAGCCAATAATTCTCCCTGTTCGTTTATTGGACTCCGAGTGCGTTTTGATAGTGATGCACTTTCAACTTTTATCAACCTTATAGCGTCGTCATAAGTTCGTTATTCGTGAATTGTATAGAATTTTATTACGGAAATATGCGCTCGGAAATAATACTTTGGTTTTTATGAAAATGTTATAGAATCCTAAAGTATAACAGAATTTCAACTTTAATAATATGCGATTTAAGTTGAAAATCAGTAAACATTATTATAAAATATAAACAAAAAGTTTAGTTCATAATTACCTAAAAATGTGCAATTAGGACAAACGCTAGTTTAAAAAATATAACGACTTAAGGAAATGAGCTTGAGCTTCCGTTTTTGAGGTTATTTTTGGCAAAATTAACTATATTTTTTATTAACATGATTAAAAACGATCAACAAATCATTTTTTATTTTTAATATATTAACTCCATAATTATGGTTTGTACTTGATTCGTTTCATATATTCAACTTGCCTTCCTTCTTCTTCAATTATGCTGACACAATACGTTTCTTTTTTGAGAACTTCTATTTTTTTATTGTCTACAAAAGTAGAGAAAATAATTGTGTTCTCAGAATTGTGATACAAAATTCTTTTCCCGGAATGATAAAAATTTCAAAGATATAATATGTTCAAGTATTATGATGTAATATGACTAAAAACGTGCGGCAGGTGGTTTTCAGGTTTAACTAATTTAATTTATAGTACTTGAACATATATATTTGAAATTTTTATCATTCCGGGAAAAGAATTAACCATTACAATTCTGGGAAAAAAAAAACTTCTTTTTAGTCCGATTATAAAAACGTGTTTTTTTAATCTTTTTTTACTTCTATTTTCTTCACATAAATCCCAGGATTAATCCGAGGATTTAATAAATTTCTTCAAGGGTTATATAGGTGTTTTAATTAATTAATTGTGGCTTATCTCACTATTTACTTTGTATTGGTGATGACAGTATAATGAACTGTCACCCATGATCTACGTGTAGTAAAATTTTTAGTTCTTTAGGAGCATCAGAAATGGTCTAATTTTGAGTTATAATAATAATAATAATAATAATATTTATTTATTTGCTACAAACATGGTAACATAAGATTACAAATAATATAAAATTACAAAATTTTGCGGACAGTCAAAAAGACAGACACGAACGAAAGCAAGTTAATAAAAACGTGGTAAAGAGAAACAAAAAACAAATATGATAAAATAATATAATTTAACGATCACTACATAATTGAAAGAAATACAAAATCCAAGATTGGAAAGATCTTAATATTCAGGATATCAAATCCTAATTTGGTTATGTATGAATCCATGATTTTGCACATTAAATACTTTATTATAATAGAAAAATACTAGAAAAAATCGACTCGGGTCACAAGTGAATTCTCAGGCGGGAATCAAACCCGCAACTTTTGGAAATCCGGTCCAATGCTCTCCTAATTGAGCTATCGAGCCTTGTAAACACTCGTCGAAATCTTCTAGTACCTTCCTGATTTTACGCTGTAGGCCAGCGTTGTTTCATCAATGAGAGGAACATCCTCTCGTATTCGAAAGAAACATTTTTACAAATGTTTGGTCAATCGATTAAGATGAAACAGCCATTACAGTTTTATATTTTTTTTATATTTTATGCATTTTCAATGCGATCTTATAAGATAAATTATTATAATAGAAAAATACTAGAAAAAATCGACTCGGGTCACAAGTGAATTCTCAGGCGGGAATCGAACCCGCAACCTTTGGAAATCCGGTCCAATGCTCTCCCAATTGAGCTACCGAGCCTTGTAAACACTCGTCGAAATCTTCTAGTACCTTCTTGATTTTACGCTGTAGGCCAGCGTTGTTTCATCAATGAGAGGAACATCCTCTCGTATTCGAAAGAAACATTTTTACAAATGTTTGGTCAATCGATTAAGATGAAACAGCCATTATAGTTTTATATTTTTTATATTTTATGCATTTTTAATGCGATCTTATAAGATAAATTATTATAATAGAAAAACACTAGAAAAATCGACTCGGGTCACAAGTGAATTCTCAGGCGGGAATCGAACCCGCAACCTTTGGAAATCCGGTCCAATGCTCTCCCATCTGAGAATTCACTTGTGACCCGAGTCGATTTTTTCTAGTATTTTTCTATTATAATAATTTATCTTTTAAGATCGCATTGAAAATGCATAAAATATTAAAAAATATATAAAACATTAAATACTGTTATAGATCTATTTTTAATAGTGTTATTGTATTTTCTTAACAGTTCCTAAGCAAACAAGAAAATACGGAGGAAACCGAACAAGCATAGGTATGTACTAACAGGCTATCCATTCTCTGAAACCACGTATTTGCTTTATGGATCACGTCGCGATGGCCGACCCATGTCCGACCGCTGTCGACTAAGTAAACACCAACCGGTATGTCACGGTTGCGTTTGGTTATGTGGCTATGGCAATTGACGTCTCCAGTGACAGTAAGCGTTTCGTTATTTGAAATTAAGCTTTAAAACCCGCACGTTGTGGCCACTTAAAGGCCACAAAAAGTTATCGGAATATTAATTGATAAAAAAGTAATCAAATACTAATATAGCAAAAGGTATATTAGTATTTGATATAGTATTTGATATTTGATAGACATGAGTTTTTGGTATAAAAAGTTAAAGAAAAAAGTTTGTATGCGCGAAAATAGAAAAAGTATTTATCAGAGTATGTATTTATTTGTAAAGTAATTTATTTATTTATTTATTTGTTGGAAGATTTACATACAAATATCATATGCTAGAATGTAATTAGTAGCTAAAATCTATGCCATTTACAAATTTCCACAAGTTTATTTTTAAGTAAGTTGCTTATAATTTTAATTATGACAGCATTGAGCAATATTAACAAAAACAATAATTATAAAAGCTCCAAAGTGCAGTAAATTAAAGTAAGTATACAAAATAATGAATTGGAATTAACGCGTTAGATATCGTGTGCTTTTTGAAGTCAGTAAAGTTATTAATCATAATCGTGAATAATAACTATTTTTCTGAAAAACTAAACGTTCAGCCTTATTTACCAGAAAAATTTTGGTGGGATACTATATTCTTAATTATTTTTTGAAAAAATTTCCACTTTCTTGTACGATATTGCAATACATTCGCGCTCTTCATGTTCAAGATTGCACAGTTTAAGCACCTAGTTTCAGTTACGTACAGTAAGCATAGCACTCACGTGTGCAAACACTAAGCTGATAGACTCGTTCAGCTAACTGCTCCGCAAACGTTTGTACACCGGCAGCCTATTATCCACACGAGTAAAGGCTTAAGCACCAAGTTATTCTTTTGTTTTATTGACAGCCAGCGATGCGCATAATAACTCTTTTGACCCAAAGGAGTTGAATCACTTTTGCACATATTCTATACTAAAGCAACTCCTTATATTACTTATGACAAATTGATGTATAGTAGTTTTGAGAGATGTAGGTAAGTGAAGTTTACGGGCGTTTTAGAGACTCTCTGGTAGTAAATAATAATATGAGATGATATGTATATTCCGTTTGGTAGTAAATCTTAAAAAGTACAATTTGTAAGTTTATGCAATATTGATATTTCTTTACACTTTTCGAATGCTTGTAACTGTTTATCAAGTCGATAAAAAAGGAATGGAAAAAAATGTACTTAATTGGTTAAATATCCTTTTTTAAAAGGTTCCCAAAATATCACATTACATTAAAAGTTTTAATTTGAATGCAGTATAAACTTTTGTAACACTTTAAAAGAAGGAAAGGTAAGGTAGGTAAGGTAGAAAAATCAAAAAGCAGTTGTTTTTTTTTTGTTTTATGAATTCTACAGCACTTTCATAAAAAAACTCGGCAATTTTCGAATTGAAATTTCGATTCCAAAACGAAATTCATCATATTGTAATAATAATAGCCAGAGAGTTGTGAATGGAAATTCCAAATAATGAAAAAGTCAATTTCGTAAGGTTAAAGTACCAATTCATATTTAGCAACATGGCTTAGTAAGTATTTCAGCCTGTTAAATATGATGAATCTTTTATTACTATAATAATAATTGTAATTAAGTTTACGGTATAAAAATGTGTTGTGAAAAAAATTAAAATAACTATACTTAAAACGTATTTCGAATACAAATTTTACATTTTGCCTGTCTTGAACATCTCGATGTCTCAAGTAAATTAAAGCATCAACAGTGGCTCTGTATTCACCCATCAAAACGATTTTGTCTTCTACTTCTTATTATTTTATATATCAAAAATATCAAAATATCTTTATTATTTTTCACAAGTTCTTTTTGCCATGTGTGGGTCTCTTCTTTTAAGTTTAAAAAACCTGTATTAGAAGAGGCCCCTCTCTTACTGTGCCATGAAATATCCTAGTATCTATTTGACATCAAGTACAGAAATGCATGCATACTCATAATAAACTTATTAGCATATAAACATTGTATTTTTTGTTTGAAGACATAAACCAAATTATTATTATGAGATCTTGTATTTGGTTCGATTATTCGGCGACACGACACAAAACTTAAAACAACCATAAAATCTTTATCTAAATTCTACAAGGAATATAATATTCTACTTAAGTATATATGTGAGTTCATCCTCACTTTACTTTTGTTAGTTTCTAGTCTGTAATGTTTGCAGACTCGTACCTGAGTTTGTCCCCATTCTGATTTTGTTTTTAGATCAGGTGAGATTTCACACTCGTTAGACACTTTTACTTTATATTGATAAAATATATTTAAACTGTGGTTTTCAAATACAATATTGTTTTTACCTGTAGGTAGGTATGTTTACTGTATTGCCCGAATTGAATTATCTAGTACAGCAAATAAGTAAAATAGTAATTAAATATACCACATACAGCATCTTATATAATGTGACGACTAACGTTTTTTGTGAGTGTAGAGGTATAAAACATAGTTTTTGTGAATGTTCATAAAGTATAAACACGCGTAAAAGCCTCACGTATAAGCGTGTTTAACTTACACGTGTTCTTGATATACTCTTGTATTTACGACTGTTGTCAATTTAAGTAATCCTTCATTGCGCAATTTTAAGGAGACCTGCCATTAACTTTTATTAAGCGATTAAAATGCGAAGCTATTCAGTTTAGGTTATAAACTGAATGCTAAATGTTTTATTTCGTACCATGATTGCCTGAATTTAATCGCGAAAACGGTTGATGATAGGCCTCCATTACGGAATAACCTAAAAGGTTAATAAGAATAGGAGTTAAGTAAATTAAGATACTTTTTCGATGACCGTTTGGTGCAACAGTAGCGATCCTGCCTTTCGCACCGACGGTCCTGGGTTCGAATCCCGGAAGGGGCAGATGTTTTTATGATGAATTCGAGCATTTGTACCTGATTCATGGGTGGTTATATAGATTTATGAATATTGCATATCTATGTATCATAAATGTATGTCTATCCATTACCCTAGTATCCATAACACAAGCCTTGCAGTGCTTACTTTGGGCTAGGCTAATTGGTGTGAATGTAAGAAATATTTATTTATTTTCTAAGTATCAAAATATAATAAATTCATACAATTTGTAAGGCAAAACTGAATTATAACGGCAACATTGAATAAAGCTTGAAATGTCGATAAACTAATCAGTTTGTCTACACAGAGAGCTTTAAGCTCTAAGGAATATCGATTGGTATTTATGATTATTACATATATGGCCACAAGTTTATCCCTTATAATATGTTATTCTATTTAATTATTTTTGCACACGCAAACACCTAGCACTGATGAATTTAAACTGGAAAACCAATATTTCTATTCTATGGCTACGTCTCGGATAGCGGAGATGCGTAGTTTAAAACCCATCTAATATAGACGCTTTGTGTAAATTACAAAGATATTTAAGGATTCATAACGAAAAACACTAAAATTGAAATAATGTTATTGCGTGATTTAAGAGAGATTGCATCAACAGGTTCACTTTTGGTTTTATATTTTCCATAAGCAATATATATGTAAATGATTGTATGCATACTAATCGTGGAGAAATGAACGATAATTTCATCGGAGGAGTAAATCTAAACTCAGGTTGTTTATTAATAAATGTAATAACCGTATACCAAATGAATTTATATAAGAAAAAAACAGCTTATCTCAGTTGGCAGAGATGTTTTCAACCCGCAACCTTTTGCTATACGGCTGAATACAATTGAACCACCGAGACCCTAACAGACCTCTTGAATATTTTTAAGTATTTCTTATGCTGAACATCAGCGCATCTTATAAATTCTAATAGAATGTGAAAAAAAGAGAATGTGAAGATATTTAACTAGTAAGAAGTTAATTAGAACTTAAAGTATTAATTAACTTAATTAGAATTAAAGAAACAACTCAGAACAAATATTTAGTTTCATCGATAGTTGTTCCTCTGACTCAGTGGCTTTTGATGCCGGAGTACTTCAGGGTTCTGTTCTCTCTGTGACGCTTTTTCTGTTGCACATCAATGACCTCTTGATACCAGGTATAGTTGCGTATGCAGATGACAGTACTGTCGTGGAGAGATACTTGTCTAATGCAAAAGCCAGCGGTGACTACGTGATGTTGATGAGAGAGGCCATGGTTGAGCGAAAGAATCCAAGGTTAAGCCACGTTTCCCAGTGAGGTTACAATAACCTCGTTCGTTTCAACGCCTCCTAAACGCAAGCATGTCTGTTCTCAGCAAAAAAGAGTCCCTTCGGCCTGACTCCTACTTTCTAGAGTGCATCTGTACCTGTTACCGACAGCCTCGAGTGTCTTGGCATGGTGTTAATTTCAGACCTCAACTTCGGCACCACTATCGAGTCCAAAGCTCAAACTGAAGCCAAAAAGCTTGGCGTTCTAAATAAGGTCAAGCGATATTTAACAAACTGTCCCGTAACTCTCTATAAAGTTGAGGGTGCATACTAGGGTTTTTAGTAGTAGGGTAACACTCCAATCCTCCATCGGGCACTAGGCCGGATGGGGGAATGGAGGAGAGCTCCACGTAACTGCGCCGCTCGCCCGGCGGCGCAGTATGCGTAAAGCATTTTCCCTAGTTTAATACAGAAAAGGCTCACGCCATCATAGGTCCTATATTGGCCCCCGGGGGCCAAGCTCTTAATCCCAATCAAGCCCGGGCTTGATTGGGATTAAGAGCAAACCCATTCAATATGAAAAAGTGACATGATTATAATAGAGAACTTTCCTGCAGCTCTGAGCTCCGCAAAACATCAAATAAAACTGACTATGAGGCATGAATAAAATAGAGAGAACACATAATTGATATCACAGTGGAAATAAGGAAGGGCAGAATAAAGCAAATAGAAAAACTACAAAATATGATTTAGCTCCAAATATTATGATGTTATTTTATAACTTTAAAATGGATATTTCTTTATAATAAATACTTACACGATAAAAATAATTTTAATTGTACAATTTGCTGTAATGTTAAATTTTATTAATAAATACGATAGCAAACTAACATAAACAAATAAAGGAATTTTTAATATTTATCTGAGCTTCATTTCTATACTCTTATTCTCAATTTTGCTTTAAAAATAATTGAAATTTAAACCACTATTTGCCTAAGTACCATTTTAAAAGCTAAATAAACAAAAAAGTTATAGGTAAAATAATTTTATTTTTTTCCTCTTACGCCTCTCTCGTAAAGTTTTGTCCGTTACGACAATTGAGCCAAGAGGTAACGATGTGTTTTCCAGACCTTATGACAAAGAAAATTCTTGTAGATACTTTTTATTTTTAAATAGTGGTTATGTTTATTTTTTTATGAAACCGAGGATTCCAAATACCAAAAACATTTTGTTCCTGGTAAAGCATCTGTTGACGCTGTTACAAATATTTTAACTCAGAGATACTGTGGAAGTTAGACTTTTTAGTTTAGCTTTTTATATTTGGTCTTGTTTTTGCATATTTGGTCATGGTATTGGTTTTGTTCTTGTTCATTAGGTCTTGGTCTTGCTTTGTCGCAAGGCAAAGAACAATTTTGCTTATCACTAATTCGGACCCGGGACCTTTTGTGCAGAAGGTCTGATACCATTGAACCAAGCAGCCTACAAAGTATAGATATTTAATTGCAATATCAATAAAACTTTACATTGATTAAAATAATAGTAGGTATTGATATGGCCAGAATGCAAATCATATTTTGAGTTTTCATGCGCTTTATAATTTAATGCATAAAATGATATAACTTTTCCTGATATTTTAACTTAAAAAATGGAAAATAATTTTATTTCCGGCAGTGGAGATGAATGAGTCCATAAGTTATTGCTGTATAAAATAAAACAGGTCGATGTTATTGTGTTTATAAATAAAAAAAATCATTTATAAAATCGTATCTACATTAAATCGCATTTTTGCATGCACGATGTGCAATTGAAATTTTCCATAATCGATTTTCTCTATTAATTATAGCAGATAGATACACATTTATTTTTTTGTAATCTTCTTGTAGGTTACTGTGTTGTTTTACGTATCAGCTGCTTAGTTAGCCTTAATTAATTGTGGTGAGTTTTCCGGAATATATTACACAAAAAGTAAACAGAGTACTTTCTCCCTTAAACTTTGGGGTATGTTAGTAGGTTCAGCTCACTCTTCTATATTGTAATGAATTTCATAATATGTAGGGTTTCCTTGTTTATATAATTTATAAAGAAAACATAAACAGAGTCAAGGTTTTAGCGAGTATAGCAAACACTCCCACTTACGTTATAAATTTCAAGGAAACTCTCTGTGTTAATGGATTCTCGTATTAATTAAGTGTCCATTATTACATAGTGAAATGAACAAACAGCATTTTCAATTAAAATTCCCCAATACAGATTATTTTATTATCCGATTGCCTATTTGAATTAAAAGTATTTCAATTATTCAAAAAATATATTACAAATTGTTGTATTCTTATGATAACTATTCTTAACGTTTGGTATGTTATTAAATGTTTTGACGAACGGTCCGAAATTCGAATTCTATCCCTACTGGGATCGCTTGCATGGTAGATCAGTGAGATAAGTATTCAAATATTTACTGCTACAATTTTAGATCACGTTGCTGTGTTCTTAAGTATTTATCATTTCTAAAACGTGAAGCTATTATGAAAAATTCGAAATATTTTCAGTGTTTATTCTGATGTCAACAATTTCACAAATACATACAATAACCCTAAGATGCAATAGTGAATAAAAATAAGTTAAAATAATTACTTAAAGTCTTTAGTATGCTAAAAAAGAAAACAATATGCTGTAGAAATTATCACAACATTTTGACTCGACATTCATTTCGACAATGCGGATAATCGCTCAACTCTCAGGTCGAGTGTAAGTTTGTGAACTTTTGAGTATATATTTTTTATTGTAGATCACATTGCTATGAAAACAAGTTCTGAATTTAAAATTTGAACACAATCACGATAGTAGCTCTTGCATATTTCAAATGTTACTTACACTCAGCTCCCTGCTCTCACAAAATTCGTAAAATAGCGTGGAGATTCGCACGGATGTGAGTCTCTTCATCCCCCCCTTACAAGTATTTAATACCTATTAAAGTCGGGAATCTGTGTTTGTCACTGGAGGCCAGATCACGTTTTCTAAGAAGCTGTTAGAAATCTCAAGTTGCTTTATATTCTTGTATATATCTTTCATTTATCAGTTACCTGATCTCAATGGCCTCGCGTAGCTTTCCGAGAACAAAGATTTATTCTCTATCAAGGATTTGTGGTTTCACAAATCCTATATAGTTATTGGGTAAAAGTATTCTCGAGATCAGGAAACATACTAATTTCAATAAAGATCATGAGCGGATTATACGGCCTACTTGTATCACATTTATTACATATAATTATGTCAATATCTCATATAATTTGTCACGCTTCAAGATCTAAATATATCATGAATTGTTTTTGTGAGCAATAAAATGGTATATCGTATGGAATATCGTAGAGACAAAATATAAAATAAAATACAAATCTAACTGTTTGAGTAATTAATTTAAAGTAGTTAATGAAGAAGATAAAACATTATCTCCTACCTCCATCTTACAAATACTACCTCATTATAATATGAGAATCGATGATCAAGGTAAAACTCCAGCCATCTATGTCAAAAGTTATGGTTATCTGCAAAAAGTGTTATTTATATTTAGGTACATCAATAAATAAAGATCGTTGAATTAAATGACGAAACTTAAGTTTTAAGAATTTAAAAGAAATGCTATTTATTCGACACCTACTCAGATAAGTTTTTAATTTTTTTGCGATTAGACGATATAAATATTTCTTACAATCACACCAATTAGCTTAGTCCGAAGCAAGCACTGTAAGGCTTGTGTAATGTATACTAGGGTGACAGATAGACATACATATATGATAAATAGATACCTATTTTATATTTATGGAAATATATACCAGGACCGTCGGTGCGAAAGGGAGCATCGCTACCATAGCGCCAATTGGTCAGTCCCTGTTCGTCTAATTCTAATAAACTTGTTCTTCATCCATTCGTACCAAAATATATGATGTAATCTGAAAACGTAGCTCAATAAAAACTACTGTTTTCTCTGAGGAATTTCGGACCAACTTCATTTTTCTTACCGTTTCCTCTTCCACTGCGTTAATTGTGAACGGAATATGATTATTGTTTTATGTAATGCAATCTCATCGGATTTAATTATCTCCACCAGTCCTTCCACGATTCCCCCATGCCTTGGGGAGAGCTTAGAGTACGAGGGTTGCTCAGTTTTGATTGTTAGGTTAATAATTACTTTATTTTGTCCCAGCTTCATTAGAAATAAAGTGGCACTGTATCATGAATCATTTTAAGGTATTTTCATGAAGCAGTTTCATATTATGGTATCTCTGCAATGATTCAGTTGTTATTTTTACAGAAGTTCATAGCTATAAATGATTTAATTTCTGCAACGAAAACTTTTTTGGTAAAAAAATTGTAGAAAAATTTTTATTGGCCGAACAATGATGAAAGGTGTACTTAAAGTTTAGCGAGAGATTCAGAAACGCAGATTTGAATTTATCTGCCCCTCCAGTCGATAGGTTCCGCGGGATGAGTTGACGGCTTAATTATTTTTGTTTATTTTTCACCAGTTGATTGGACCCACTCTTAAAGTTAGTAAAGGAATGGCGTGTAATTTCGTATCTTAGTACAAGTGGGTACAAAAATCATAGGATTAGCGTTGAAATAGAACTTTTCAGAATCAACCAAATTAAATAAAACTATCTAAAACACAGGGGACCTCTACCTCTGGTGAATTTAAAAGATATATATATATATAAAACCCATGTGTACAAACACCTATTGCATGCACTTGTACTTCTAAGTAAGTAGGTTTGTTTTATATATTTTAATAGTATTACATAATGTAGTTGTAAAAACAGGGTAGATTTAAAACTTCAATCGCTACACCAAGCAACAAGATTGACAGTTCGTATCACCGTAACTTAGATCGTGCTATAAGAGTTTCGAAGCCATATCTACAATAAACAATGTGTCCCGTCACCAGTGTCGGAGCCTTTAATGGTGTGAAATAAGGCATTTCTTATCGACAAATTGCCCCTCTGGTTTTTCTCTGAAAGCCAATAATTAAAAATTACACAAAAAAAGAATCTATTTGTTTTTCTTTCATTCTTTTTTTCTATTTTTTATTCTATGACAATTGAAACATGATGGCTGTGTAACTATTGTCTACATGTTTAGCTATCAAATGACACTTTTTTAATGTTGATAGGACATTTACATGAGAAGTGGTTGTCGAATTAGTATTAGAGCCCAGGTCTTGGTTACCAAGAAAACAAAATGGCGGCTATTTTATAACCATAAGAGAAAAACAAAATTTGAGGGGCAATTTGTTGATAAAAAATGCCATATTTCACACCATTAAAGGCTCCGACACTGGTGTCGGGACACACATTGTACATAAAGTTCATCAGATCATAGGGCATAGGCACACACAAGTCACAGGTCACCTAGCTTGGCGGAAGATCTTCCCTTTAGCTTTCCATGAAGTTATTTCATATACAATTGCAAAAATGTAACTTTCTACTTTAACAGTACCAAACAATGCCTATGATCAATCATAATAATAAAATTTCTCCAACGTACATGATATTTGAGATTAAAGTCAGCTCCTAAAGCGTAAATAAGATACTTATGTTTATTTGTACCAGAAAAAGGTTTATTCGCACGAATAACTTGTTGCTTCTGTATTGTATACATAAAATAATATCTGGATAAATTATTATATTAGAATGATACTAGAAAAAATTGACTCGAGTCACAAGTGAATTCTCAGGGGGGAATCGAACCCGCAACCTTTGGAAATCTGGTCCAATGCTCTCCCAATTGAGCTACCGATCCTTGTGAACACTCGTCCAAATTTCTAGTATCTTTCTGATTTTACGCTGTACTGGCCTACAGCGTTTCATCAGTGAGAGGAAACATCCTCTCGTATTCGAAAGTAACATTTTTACAAATGTTTGGGCAATCGATAAAGATGAAACAGCCATTTAGTTTTATAACTTTTATATATTTTATGCATTTTTCAATGCGATCTTATAAGATAAATTATTATATTAGATAGTTATTTTCATCGTGACCACCCACCCTCTCGAAGAAGTCACCATCCTTGAGACTGTGAAGCAAAATTTATAAAACGTAAATATAAGAGCATTCTGGAGCTAAGTTTCTATTCTACTATGTGAACGTGATATATTCAGCCAACATACCATAATTTGAGGGTCTTCTATATCAATCGTGTTTTTGAAAGCAACAGCTCGTTTTTCGAGAAGGGCCATCTTTTCCCGTCAAATGGCCAGTCATAAATAACTCTCCCATAACAATGGAAACTATTTCCCCTAACACTTAAGTTTACTCGGGATAATCGGAGAGCGTGTCATTGTTGTTGCTCCATTGATAGATTTTCAATATAATCCGACTTATCTTCGAAGAAAGTATATATCTCATGCATTCGTTTTCAGGAGTAGATATAATTTACAAGGTAAACATTTCAAAGAGATTTCACAAAACTTTAAAATTTATGCAAAGGAGAAGGGGTATTTTGGGCCCAAATGTAATAAGATGTTAGATATTTTATTTCAAAGATTGTTTTCAATGATAAGCCAAATTAAAACAATAAACCCAATGTTTTATTTGAGCGTATTGTTTGTAAGACAAACAATTTGGGTCACAGATGGCATGAAGCGATTCTTTTGATGTCTGCCAACGTGCTATCAAATGACTCGTAACGTTTATATCGTTGTGTATCATCAATTCATCACACTACTGTGATTCTGACCTCATTGTAACCGGTGGAAACCGCCGCCAAATCTTCTGCCGACCCATATTGTTTTAATATTAATTATGATAAATTTAAGTTATCCTATCAAGAATGAAAAAAAATAGCGTTTATTTCTTAAAATTGTTTCAAAATATGAAAGATTAGTTAGACTTTTTTGTTGATGTCTCAGGGCGTTATTAGTGTTCAAAAAATTTACTCACGCACACGATTTGGTCTTACGTGCGGAAATTATATGTTGCGGGACGTAAATATTAGCTTCAGCCCCGCTTCCCGCATCCTTATATAACGCATTATAATAAACACATATATTAAAAATGCCTTTCTAGCGTTACGTGCGCGGGAAACCCCGCATGCGAAATCAAATCCACTTGACACTAAAAACGGCCTTACACCGATTCATCACTAGATACTCATACCTAAGAGCCTTTGAACACCACAGTTTTAAATGCGTCGTCGACGCGCGCTTGTTTCGATACAAGTGCGATACTCACGCAAGTCAAACGTGGATGTAACTCACAATTTATTTAAGTGTTCAAAGTTCTATCTTTAAATACCTGCATTAATAAAGTCTCGCCCTTGAATCGGTATCTGTATCGATAGACATGCAAACGTTGAATAAAAAGAAACGCGCATCGACAGCGCATTTAAAATACACCGTGGGCCCTAACATAAACGTAATCAAACTAGCATTTTAGACAAGAACAGTTTTCGGAAGATGAAAATGTAAGAGAAACAACACTTACTAAAAACATGAGTCTACATCTCGCTGAATTTTTTAATTAAGTACTGGTGTTATGTTAGCATGTTTACAAACCAAAATAATAATAACCAAAGTGGACCGTAATAATTAATTAACATCACCTTTATCCTTAGGGACGTAAGTTTGAAATTCAGAATTGCCTTTGTATTTTTAAATAAGAAAACTTCTTTTATTTTCGAGATTGCCCGCTTCAGTGACTTTAAATTAGTTACAGTGGTTTCCATATCAAGTTCTTTCTCTTCCACTCATTGAAATGCAATTGTAGCGATATTGAAAATGCGTTTATTTTTGTATGAGGTTGCCAGACCTTTAAGACAGGACTTTAAGTAAAGAGACCGAGGCAAGGTCACATGACACAGTGGGATGAGAGTGGCATGAGACGGCGGGTGTTGCCAGAGCGACGGGCGACAATGGGACGATATTAGGAGTGACAGTGATGTAATTCTTTCTTCTTTTCTTCTCTAAACTAGATAACTTGGATTATCGTTACATCTTGGCTGAGTGATAACGGTGTATGTGCTTCTGGTACTGCTAAGGAGTCCACTGTCTTCTCTTCTTTTATGTATCTCTTCGTGTTGCTCTATCCGCATCTTTCTCTACCCTTTTGAACTGTATAAATTATGACATTTATAATAAATATAATATACCTTTCATGTTTATATTATATGGCATGTTATTTAAAATGTGTAACATCTCGATCGAAAGACATCAACTGATGGACTGAAGCTCCAATGAGTGTTGCGATAATATCCACGTTCAGAGGGCGGGTTAGAAATCCCAGTAAAGAATCATAATAAGAAAATGTTGCTGTTTAGTTTGTGGTCTACTGGAGATATGTAGTGATTGCCTACACTTTATTAAGTCGATTTTTAAGACATCCCTAAATGTTAAGGGTTGATGATAATTTGCTCTATCCAACGCCACATGGCGAATGAACTAACGAAATATGTGTATAATTAGTGATTCCTGAAGGTTCTTTTCAAATTTTGTTCCTTTCCGAGATTACCAGTTCTTTTGCTAATAGACCCCTTATTACTTACTTTTACCTTTTATTATCATGTTATAGAGTGACGCATAAACTTACAGAGTTTATTACCATTTCGCGACCATAAATGGAGAGTCAGCTGCCGCGGCTACACTCTATAGTCACCGCTTCCGCCCCCATATCCGCTGCGGTCGAAAACATGGGCTTAATGGTTCGAGAATTGTATCATGGTTAATTACGAACTAGTAGGTGACCTTTGATGTCAGAATTTGTTCATTAACAACGATGTCCACATGTTATAAAGGCTTTATGTATATTTACTATTCGTCTGTATTATTTCTTAAATATTTTTTTTTTATTGGCAAACAGATAAAATAGTCGATTCCAGCAACCTTCTATTTATAAATGCAACGGGATTTCAAAAAAGTCCCCATAATTACAATCGTATTTTCACAAAACAGCTTTTCAAATAACTTAAATAGAAAAAGTGTAATCACATCGTGTATGCCTCTAAGCCTTAATTCTGAGTAGGTATTAAATGAATTTTGGCCGGATATAACTACTATATAATATCATGAAAGATATAAGAAACAGAAAGGTAATTGAAAACAAAATTCTAAGGGAAACAGCTAGAAACTCGATAAGCACTCGCTTCAAAGTTTAAATTCGGGAACGGAACGACAAATAAAACAGAACGTAAACGCATAACATAATATTCGCGGAACTGCTACATTCTTGTGACTGTAATAAAATCTTTTAGTACCCTGAAATGTGTGCGAGCACACGCGACACATCCGACTTATCAGCGTAATGGAATAAAAATATGGCTGCGAAAATCGCACAAATTCATAACGAGAAGGAAATAGTAAAATTTAAATGTGTCATATAAAATGTGCCATCGGTGCCAAGTCAAATTGGGGCTATGCAGTTTTTTGCGTTAGGCGATTATATACCACTGTCACTTAATTGTCTTTACAGCTTACTAATTCTCTTAAGTATTCAATAAATTCAAAAGAGATGTGTATTGTTCTGAGTACATTGTTCTCATAAGAATGGTGAAAAATAACTTTTTGTATTCTAAAGTCTAAACCACTATAAAATCTGTAAAATAAATGCTCACGGAGAGATTTTTTATATCAAAAGCTATATGGATTTTGTAATAACTTTGGTTAATCGTTTAAAACTTATGTCAGTTCATAAGTGTTTTATAACATAAAAATCATTATCTAATGGCATTACATTAATCATTACGTTTTTTATATGTCGTATAGAGTGTAATTAGCTAATGTCTGATAATTAACAAGATGTAGGTATTTAATTATTATCACAGTTGACATCAATCTCTTCGAGTCACGACGCATAAAATTAATGTGTTGTTGTTTGATTGCTCTTTTGAAGACTAAACCTATAGTAGGTACTTTTATTATATAAACTTAACGTATATAAAATATTAAGACATGACATGTTAGACAACCAAAAATAATAACTCTGCAGAGTTTTTTTATTAAAAAGTAGCTCGTTATCACCTGCGCCTCGCTTTTGCTAATGTTTTTGTTATTATCATGCTTCAATTTTGTTTCCAAGGTATAATTTCTTATTACTAAATTACAATATAACGTAAATAAAAATAAATAAAAATGCCCTGTACACCAAATATATCAAATAAGTGATTAGGTGATGTATCGTTTCTCTCAAAATTTTATTTTTTATTACTTAAATGAGTGAATGATATTGATGACAAAAACATTACAACACTCATTTTAGTGTAAGTACACACTTTTCTTTACACATTTCTTTTTAAAGAAGGAAGATAGGTAGGTACTAAGTAAGTATATATATTCACCCTTATCACGCACACGTTACACAAAAAATCCATTTTCTAACCGTAACAGGTCACCGACCTTCAAATTACCATCTTAAATCCCTTTTCTTGACCACTTTGAATCCTGCTTCACCCGTTATTCGTCTTCCGACCTTTTCCCCTTTCCCCGATCCCACAATGCTCATTTAGTGGCCCCAACACATTTACCCGTAAAATATTGCACCTGCAATGCTATCCCACGACCCTCAACGGAAAATAGATGCATTCCGGCGTGTCAAAACGTGTTTTATCCAGGATAATCTGTCACTTTTGTTGATCGGTTTGATGAAACAGGAGTGCCCTATATTAGATGTAAACGGATTTGAGCCATGGAAGGGGCACATGTTTTCTGATGAATACGAGCATTGGTACCCGAGTGATGGGTATTTTTTTTTGTAATTTATTTCTTGTATATTATAATATTTCTTGTTAATGTATCATATAAGTATGTCTATACGTTATCCTAGTATCCATAACACAAGCCTTATAGTGCTTACTTTGGGCTAGGCTTATTGGTGTGAGAAATATAATAATATTGTATTTAACCTGCTTGCAAGCGTATAAATTTGATCACTTGTAGATACGTACCAAAAATCAACGTAACTATAATAAAAAATTCATGGTTTATTAGTATGTGTCTAGGTAATGTCAAATCTAAAAACTATACTGGTGTTCTGGCCTTCTGGCCTGTACAATAGGTTAGTATAATGTACCAGGCGACCCGTGAGAGGATTTTTTTTCTCACTGCCCGGATGCACGTAATCAGAGTCGTTTACTTTTTCATTACAGTTCGCGCATTTATGCGGATTTGTGCGGCCCAAGTACCTACCAATCCGTGGTTGATGTTAACTATAGTTGCCATCGGTACCTTAGGCTTATCGTGCCTCAAGAAGTATAGAGGACTTTCAGATAATAATTATCATCATCAACATCATATCGTCATGCATCCGATAATCAACAATGCGAAAGTTGCTTACCCTTCGAAATCAAAGACCGAACGCGCTAACGACTGCGCAATAGAGAAATATTAAAACGTTGGAATAATTGAAACCATAATTTCGCGACCAACCTTTTTAGAAATACATAAGTTATCAAAATGTTATCATTAAGTATTACCAAAAAAGGTATTTTTACTATGGTTTTGGGGCTCAAATATTTCGGTGCAGTTGCATGCGCTATCGTTACAGAAGAACTCAATTATAAATTGCAACATTGTTAAGACAATAAAAAAAAACTCTTGGCTCAAAGAGACGGTTGCTATGATTAGATCAGAATCATATTATCTAACAACATCGGCATTAGTACTTGCTAGGGAAAAAGTTCAGTAGTCCAAGCGATTAAGCTACACAGAATAGTGAATTTTCAGTTGAAGTAGTCTTTTTTTGAGTGCAAAGTTAAAACTTAATCCACTTTTCCATTAGTCGTCGTCGATTTTTTTCAAGTGGGTATTTTATAAGCTGACGCCACCGCTGCTGTCTCTTGTTCAAACATATGATGGCTATTTAATTAATATATTTATTGTTATTTAAGCAAGAATATTATTTATAGAAGAAAACTCGCCATGATAGCAAGTGGATGTGGGTTCGAGTCCCTCCAGCTGAGACAAGTTGAAATTGTTTCTTGTAATAATTTCTTTAGGTATAAAAAGTAGCTTAAAGTACAATTAATTTTGACTAAAAACCTTAAATCCATTTTAACCTTAGTTCCATTGTTTTTGTACTAATAGCGGACATGGCTATTCGCAACTTTGTCTCAATAATATTACCATTTCCTACAGAAACTATAAGTCATACAATCGATACATACGAGAAGTAGGAAGGCAATATCTCGGCCGTCGTTATGATTTATGCGTCTTTCGTATCATGTAACAAGTTGTAATATGAACGCACAATGTTGCTTCCTCGGAAATATGAATTGAAATTCTGTGTTGTATATTAATATATAGACGTCCTCTTGGCGCAACGGTTTCGATTCTACCTTCTGGCCAAAGGTCCAGGTTTCGAATCAGGAAGGGGTATAGGTTAGTTTGATGAGCACAAGCATTTGTTTTCAAGTCATTATTTATGTATTCTCTAAGTTATTAAGTACCATACATCGTATGGTATCGTGTAGTGTTTTGTAGCGTATTGACGCTACAAAATACTTAATTGTTAACAATGAAAAAATAACAAAACAAAAGACAACTGAACTTAGCTTTACAATAGGCAATCTTTTTGCTCATACCGATTTTTGCCAAGAAAACTTTGGATTAAAAGAAAATTAAAACGGTTACATTTAAGAAATAATTATATAAACATATACAGTACATTCAAAAATGTATATATATATATATATATTTCATATATCGAGGGTATTCTGGCAGTACCGAATAAGTGCACAATATGTCATAATGAGAAAAAGTCAATTTAAGTTTTGAAAAATCATAGTTTAACGGTGAAGCAAAATAAGAACATGATAATCAATACTGTCGTTAGATTATTTATCCAACGAGATTCTGATACATTATTTATGTAATAATTGTCATTAAAATTGAAGAAAAACGGCAACGTATGCGCCACGGTAGTGCAGTTATTTCGTTTTACCAGAAATTGGTAAATAAGCTGTAAATCCCATATAAAGCAAATTATTAATACCTACTATATCAGAAAGGGATCATTGTAAAGCCTTGAATTGTTTTACGTTAAAATAATTTACTTAATCTTGTATTTAAAACGGAAAAATACAAAATTATTCAAAGTTATCCGTTTTTACCTGTAAATGATTTGGAAATTACTGTATTTCAAGAACCAATAAAACTATTTTTATTTTATTTTAATGTGTTAATCAGTTAAACAGCTTTTTCATGCAGTTAAAATGATAATTATAATAGAAAGATATTAAAAAAAATCAATCAACAGAAAATCGCACATCTTCCTCACACGACAGCGCACCCTCTTCTTCAACATGTACAGGAACACTTATTACTTCAAACTTTTATCCCAAGGATCCAATTCCTCCGGTATTATGTTTTTTTTTATTTAATACAATAAAACCTTTTTTTTGGCCTCCGATATAGGTAATGATTCTCCATATTTTTTTTTTCAACTCGATTGGAAATAATTCTTCACGTTCCTTTTTTTGTTCGTGTAACTCTAGTATTTCCTGCCTTGCTAGTAAAATCTATGTAATTAAAATTCTAACTCATGTCGTTCTTATAATTAATTCTTCTCCCCCCCTTTACGAATCTCAGTCTCTTAATTTTAAGCCACTGAACTTTATCTCCCTTATTATCCTTATCTTTGTTATAAATTATGCTAGAAGCGAAATCTTTCAGATCATAAAATTAATGTTATTTAAACTCTTTTGTTTTATATGGCCCCTTGACGATCTTCTTTTGAACAACATGTTTTGTCTACGTCTTGCTCGTTGGCATATGGCAATCCAGTCTTTAATAGTATATACTGAAGTATCTTTCTTTTGTGATTCAATAGCGCTGTGCATAGAATCTGCCTCCATGTATGTATGGCCAGATTCCAAAAACTTATGCTCAATTATCTGCAGATGTTCAATATTATGAACAGCCCATAAAAGCATAGCAGCCACATATTTATTTCTATTTTGGCCTGCGCAAATATCAGAAAAGAGACTAATTTTGGTTACATTTGATGGAATACATTTAGACAAAGAATGCAGTAAAATGATTCCTATTTCACAGCTACCCTTTTTACCATTTAGTTCAGACCACAGAAAACAGTATGCATTATTGGGTAGGCCTGCTTCATAAATTGTGAGGTTAAATATACACAGCTTCCGAGAATAATACAGAAGTCTAACATTGCAGTGAGGGATCTGAAGTATTATAGCCTGCAGATCAAATGAATGTGAAATAAAATTAGGGTCCTTGTTAGCTCGTTCCTTATCTTTTTTCTTCTCCGCATTACACTTATGTTTTCTCTGAATATGCTCTGTATATAGTTTTTCTAATGAGTTCTTCTTCTCTTCGTCATCATTTTCATAATTTCTACAAAGTACACATTGATCTTCTTTCGGTACAAAAAACTTTTGTTGTATTCCATAGAAAATATTCTTCTATATGTGAGCTCATTGACAGTTTCTTGGTTTCTTTCTTGGCAAAATTCTTTGTACAATGTGTACATTTTTCGCATATTAAGATCTCCGCCCAAATACTTTGTATTTGTATCTTTTCTTGTATAGTAAGATTACATGGAAATGATTCATTGTGGCGATGAATTCCTTCCAAGATCTCTGGCTTAGTTTTGTTAGCTGGCTCATGTTTTCCATATCACCAAGAACCAGTACTATTGCGTTTTTTTACAGCGTCAAAGATGACAGATGGTCCAATATTGAGTTTTCGTAAAAAACTTTTGACAAACTTGCATCTTTACGTCATTGTTTGTAAATTTACATTTTTTTGTATAAACTCTTTGCTCACGTTTATTTTTCACAGCAAGTACTCGCGTAGGGTGCTCTACACATACATGGGAAAGGAAGAAATTTTTCCTACCCTTAACATTTTCATCAAATCAGAACAGTTTATGTCCTTTGGAACCTTTGCTAACCGATCTTTAGAGCGATACTTGTACGAAGAAACTAAAAACGTTAACAAGCAGAACCAACAAAGTGATTATTATCTGCTTTTGCTTGTGAAATGGAGTATCAATATTCATTACTTGTACCATGCAAAACATAAAAAACTCACTTATTCTGTTCTGCCTGTGAATAAAACTCAGCAGTGTGTCATAAGGGAACATATCACTTTCTGATTTTAACTTTAAAGGAACAAAATGCTAGATAACTGCTTTACACAGAAAATATTTCTGCAATTAAAGCATTTGCTGTTATTTAGTTCTGCTTGATAAAAAAAGCAAAAAAAACTAAGAATATTGATGTATGTAACATTTTTTATTGTATTTATGCACTTATTCGGTTCTGCCAGAATACCCTCGATATATTAAGATATAAATATATAAACAAAGCGAGTGTTTTGCTAGTCAGGTAAGTTAACAACAGCTCATCTAAAACGATTAATAATATCCCTTTACTTGTTTATACAAGTATAAGCTTTAGGTACTTAATTTAAGACTTAATAATTGTTGTGGGATGTCTGGGGTTTTGTTTTTTTTAATAAATTGTAAGTAATGAGAATTGTATCGGATACATATTGAATCGATAGAATTATAATGACGTAACTGCAAACAAAATGCAATTGTTTACACCTTTTTGTTTACTTTTTTCTGAATCATTCTTTTTGTAATGACATTGTATATTTAATTAGAACCTTAAAATAATTTTTGCTTTAGTATTTTTACATTTATTCAAGTTAGTGTCCTGTTCTCCCTGCTAGGTCATTTTTCAATTGAAAAAGCAATTACATGAGACGGTGACCAAACATTTATATACTCGAACTCCTTTGTGCTTTGTAAGCCACGTTAAGCCGCTGGTCTCAGCTACGTCTGTAGTCGTCAGTATCCCCCAAACTGTGCCCCGTGTGGTGTGTTATGGTCTATCCTGTCTGCGACTTTCATTCACCTAAATTATATCGTTCGTAATACATAAATTTCAATAATGGTGTCTGTTAACGTCCCTAATAACATTAATCACAGATTTATTTATCACAAAACTATTTGGAACTTTATTATTGAGCTCCTATTGTTTTATTATTGAGCGACCGGTTGGACGAACTGCAATTAAGGTTGGTTTCTTGTTTCTCCTTTTTTATCGTGAATCGGTAAGCGCTTGACCGCTATCTCGCCTGATAAGCGATGATCGATGCGATCTAGGATGTGACGTGCTTGCCTAGAAGATACCTCTTCACTCGTGACTTGAAGACCCCTAAATTGTATTTGTCAGTAAACACAGATGCAGGCAAAAAGTTCCCTATGGCGGTACGGATCACAAAATTTGAACTATAACGCTTAGTGTGGCTCTTTAGTGTACCTATCAACCATACCAGTGGCGCCTATTTATAAGTCTGGTTGTACGAAGAAAAAATTATGACGGCAGAACAAGGTTGAGCAATGCTGCTGCACACTTTCCGAAATGTCTCCTATAAAAACGGATAGGCTAGTTACGTTCCGTCTATGCTTAAGGTTTTTGAGCTTTTTATAAAAAAGTTATTGCCGATGACTTCAGAGTCATAAAGCATTTTTAGCCGAGTCTTGGCTGTAATATAGTTATTTATGTATGTATTTAGGAGCTATATTACAAGCTCTGCTTAGCTAAGAACTCAATATCTTGAAATTTATTTATTTCTCATTTATTTCGTCAGATACGACTACCATAATAAAAGACGTAATTTTCGAAGCAACGATTAGACAAATTTAATTGATGCTTTATGAATTGATTAATTATACGATGCCGTTGAAACACGATCACTGCTTGTTAATTCGGTTATAATTGCTGTCTTATCCTTAACCTGTTGAGTCCCAGATACATCAAACGATGTCGCGAAAAAAGTTGTCCTTACGGCCCAGATACATCAAACGATGTCGTGCGATGTCGGGGCATTTCTACCTTATTTTAAGTGCGTTAAACTCTTTTTTACCTTAGCAAACTTAGTGTTTATGGATTCGTAATGACATTTGCTACAAAACAAAGAAGAAATCAGAGCAGCCATAATGAAAAAATAAATTTTTACATCATTCTGAAGTTGGTACTGTGCCGTGACGTTGTCGCAGAGTTGTTTACTTGGAGACAGTGACTTATTTTTAAAGTATTTTTATAACTGGTACATATGTATTTTATAGTATTATCTTGTAGTAAATATATTTCAGATACTAGGAAATTAAAAATAAAACAATAATATAGTTTAATTTATGGCTCAGGCAGCATTTATTGAAAAAGTATAGTCTCTTTTCGTCCTCGTTTGTTTCTGTCCTTACAAATATTATTACAAAAACACAAAAGCTTATGATTTATACACCATTGTAAAGCTTGTTTCACTAGCTTCTCAAAAATATATACTTTGATTGTTCTAAGTGTAAGAATTTCTTGACAAGGCTATAAAAACACTTAAGTGGGCGGGGCGTCTCAAGTGAGTACTTCTAGCTGGGCCGAGGTACATAAAAAATTTGGAAGTACTTGGGGTTCGACAGGTTAATCAAAGCTGCCGAGACTGGCAAACGAGGTACAGTGACTTTAGATAATAGGAACTATACGCTCGTTAAGATTAAACGTTTGAGGATGTTTATGGCTTTTTAGATGTAAATAAGCTGCATACAAAAGTTTAAAATGCCTTCAAAAAATATTTGGCGATAATACTGACAAGACAATTTTGTATTAAGGGAAGCTAATTACAACATAGTAAGTGTTAACAAGAATCTTTAATAATCCATCGTGGTAAGCTCAATGATTGTTTTACGAGTGTGTCCACGTCCCTAATACATCGCCGGGGATTGAATTCTTGGCTAAACGTTGACATTTCAAGCGATGAGTTTCGAGGCCACCTTATTACATACATCTATTTTTAGTGCGTTCTTATTCAGTAGAGGCCTATTTAAAATTAGCTTGTTATCAATTTTTTGCTGTAAGATACAAAAGGAATTGAAGTAGACATTCATGGATAGAATCAAACATGGATTACTTACAAATGTTTAATATATTTAATTTACTATTTAAACATGTTAATGCAAAATATATCTTCCAATTTATATAGATATGTAGATGTCGATTCATGTAAAATGGGGTTGAATAATTAAATTATTCACGCATTAGTACCTACACTGGTTTCGAACCACATCGTGTTAATTATGTAATAATAGTTTAAAACACAATTCAGTAGCAATTAAATGATATTTAGTAACATCCAAGTGAATAGTTGAATGATAGATAATTCACTGAAAATCAGGTATGCAGCAGATGTGACGATCTCTGTGGCTGTCTCTGACGCTACTCCGAGGTACTGGGTTCAACCCTTGGTCTGGTTTATGTAGAAATTGATTTTTTCTATATTGGCTCAGGTTTGTTTGTTGTTGTTGGCTCGACCTCTGCTTTGCACAGGCCTTCGCTGAATCCCCTGGAGAATACAGAAGGAGCGGACCTTTCTTCGGAATACAGAAAGGGCAGACATCCACCGGCCGGTCCGGAGGTGTCCCGTGACTTCAACTGGTGGCATTACTTGTTTATTCGTTACAACTGATATAATTTAAGTATGGTATTATACTGTTAGATCACTTATTACAATACTTATATTTCAGTGAGCAAACACCAAGGAGGTGCTACAATAAATTATTTTTGCTAATCTATCACGGTTTCATGTAGGTATTGATAACAGCATGTCAACAGCTCAGAATTTTAGTAAACGTTATTTTATTCAACGTTATTTATAATAATAAGTTGCAAGGAAATTAACCCTTGAAATTTGACCTTGTTTTAGGTACTAACCTAGTACTACTTTTGAGTATAGAATGATTTATTTAGAGTTAAATAGTAATAACTTTTCTAGAATAACAAGATATTAAATATTTGGCTGACTTTTTGGTAATTTTTGGTAATTTTTGCCATTTTTGGGTTAAATAATGGTTAGTTTGGAGACATTTGCTTTAAGTGAGATAGCAAGTTATAAAATTATTGGTTATAATTTAACACGATGGTAAAATTTACGTGGTAATTAAATATTATTCGTATTATGAATATACCACAAACTGTGAAATATTCTTTAATGATATTGAACTCTATGTCTAGAAATTTAAGCTGACAATTGAATGAAGAAATCTATTAGTTTTGTATGAGGTGGATATGCTGTGACTGTCCAGTATCCATGTGACATAGTCATTTTTTGATAAATGTTTCATTTCGGCTAATATTAAATCTATAGCCTCTGAAACTAAACAATATCCTAACACGCAAATGAAACATTATTTCTTACAAATTTTCAACTTATATCCCTTTAAGGAAGTTGGGGTCCGTATCCACCGCAGGCAGTTATCTACCATTGGGTAACAAAGTCGATGGAGCTGAAAACTAGACCATATATTGTGGCTCCAACTCCACCGCTTCTTAATAAGGCCTCCTTGCTAATAAGAACCGCCAATAACATGAAACCTCTTTAGTTTTAACGTTTCGTAAGATATTGGTTCTTTTTTCTTCGCAAACTTGCGAACTCTCGTGCGATGCGAGAAGTATTTCTGCATTTCATTAAAAACTCCCCTCCTTTTTTACTTTACATGAATAGCGTAAGAACATTGGTAAGCTACAAAAATCGCATTAATAGGATTCGAATTATTTGATTTAATGAGAATCTTTTTACTTTAACGCATTTAATTACCCTTCTGTGTTTCTCCGCTTGAATATATAATATACAAGCTGACTCGGTCACTCGTCGTTGTGGCTCAGTTATTTTAATTTTTTTTAGTTATGAATTAAAATGAAACCTATCCTATGTCCTAAGTTGGAATGATTCCAGCAAAATGAAAAAAATCATAAAAACGCGATTGAGTAGTTTCGGAGTTGTTCTTTGCGGTCAAACACTGTGACAGGGATTTTTATGTATATATATAAGCTGGAATAGGTACTGAAGATTGGGCAAACCTTGGTTGATTGGTGATAGTTAGGTTTTGATAATATAATATTATTCTTGCAGTATTACTTAGTAAAAGTTCATTAATTTGTCTACCATTTTTAATTAATGATTATATTTATGATGTAACAAATTAATTTATTAAACATTTTTATTGACACATAAAAAAGGAGTTAATTCAGTGATATACAGGTTAATATGTGACACATGCTCGGTTATTTTGTGATATAGTCAGGTTAAGCTGTAATAAAATTTAAAACTATGAATAAAAGACAATTTAATAATAAACATAAGTAACACAGGAGTTTTATATTCATTAATAAAATAACCTCTGTATTGGCCCAAACATCTTTGGGTTACTTATTTATTACTTAAGGAACTTTTTAATCATATGAATTAGGTACTTAAGAATCCAAATTAGCTTAATTATTTCTTTAACAAACTAGACAGTTGACACTCAGAACAAAAAAAAATGTAATATTTAGTTTAATTTGGCGTTTAAAAACTTTGCCCTTGGTGACTTTTTGTTTAGTTTGTTTTCTTTTTGGTAGTGTTTTCTTCATTGTGAGTAAAAAAATATATATATTGAGCAACCGTTTGGACGAACTGAATTTAAGGTTGGGTTCTTTATTTTCTTCTTTTTTTATCGTGAATAGGTAAGCGCTTGACCGGATAAAGATGTGACGCGCTTGCCTAGTAGATACCTATTCATTCGTGACTTGAAGACCCCTAAATTGTATTTATCAGGAAACACAGGCTCAGGCAAAGAGCGGCAACACTCATCAGCGGTACGGATCACAAAATTGGAACCAAAACGTTTAGAGCGACTCTTTGGTATATCAACTATATAATGGCGCCACTTGTAACTTTGGTTGTTCGATGAAAAAATAGAGACGGCGGAACAAGGCTGTGCAATTCTGCTGCACGCTCCCCGAAATGTATGCTATATAGCGGACAGGTTAGCTATCTCACGAATAAGCTGATTAACTAGTATCAACCTATATAAACCACAATCTCGTCACTATTTCCGCTTTCTTGATAATCAGGAACTTGACCAATTTATGTCTTTTCATTAGGATACCAAGTGATGTTATGCGAAACAATTGAAAAGCTTTGCGAAACGTTCTTCTTATTAAATTATCGGTTATAAATATTATTTTTATGCTAATCGATTGTATAATTTTTCTGTCCAAGTAATAATTCTGTATTTGGACTTGTTATTAAAGCAAACAGAAACACTATAAGGCTAACC
Source organism: Calamotropha paludella (assembly GCA_927399485.1). Taxonomy (NCBI): domain Eukaryota; kingdom Metazoa; phylum Arthropoda; class Insecta; order Lepidoptera; family Crambidae; genus Calamotropha; species Calamotropha paludella. The sequence goes on from OV656820.1 coordinate 8,325,595, forward strand.
AAATCACTCACCCCATCTATTTCTGATGATGATTTAATTGCTGATTAGGTGCCGTTATAAGTTTTAAACTAAAAACATATAATGCTGTAAAATTATCATTTTAGCTGTTTTTTTATTGCTGACCTTATATTAAAAAAACAAATACCAATTAATTACTTGTCTATAACAACTTGACTACGGAACTGGAACAAGTTATTTGAAATGGAATTAATTTATTAGAAGGAAAAGAGAATATCCTTTTCAATGGTTGTCATCTTATTTCACCGATCATCAATCGAGTACTTATTGGCGTTTCAACGTAGTATAAATTAAAAAAATATATAAATCAATAAATATTTATTTCTTCACAAAGGTAGCTACAATTATACTCAAAGTTATACCAGATATGGTTCCCATTAAACCTTTGTGAGAGTTGGTGTCTATACAAGGTTTCGCACACAACTTGTGTTACAGATCACCAAGCTTTCAACCGCCTCGGAGTGGGTTCGAGTATGATATTTGTAACATCACTAAAAATCACATTATTATCATGAACTGTTAGCTACATAGGACAGGAGACAATTTAAAACATTTAAAAATAACAGTAAAAAAATTTATTTTATTTTTTAATATCTTTTAAATAATTAAACCCATCTGTGCGTTGCCTGCTGCCTGAATTTTGAGATTGTTATATAAAACTGTAGAAGAGTGCGACTTAAATGAATGGAGAAACCTATAAATTCAGTCTTCGTGTTATTTTGATGAAAATATCCTTGCCTAAGTTCGTGTAAGTATTCAAACACCGCCTTGTTACCAACTCTTCAGAAGTTTCATTACTTTGTTTTCAACTAAGAATAAGATTGATATTTCTCCCGCCTATGAATATTTCATTGAATTCAATACATATTCAGGACCAATTTGTTAAGAAAATCCATATTCTATGCGTGAAGTACATGACATTAAGTACCTATATCATAATAATACGTAATTTTACGTAATAATATGAGCTTATTACCTCCAAAGAGACACATTGGAAGACTTGGTGAAGTACTTAACTCTGTTTGCAAATAGGTAATAAAAGTAAGATGGAGGTCGGTCCCCCTGCCCGAGTTTCTTTCGCTAGTTCTTCTCGGAAGGACCTCCCAATTTCCGAACTGGTAGTAGACTCAGTAGTATACAATGTAATTGTAGTGAAAATTTAATAACTAAATAAAATGTAAAAATAAAGCTATTTGATTAATATAAAAAAATAACAATTAGGGAACGAGCCCGATTAAAATATTATGAAAATAGTAGAAAATATATGACGACCATCATCTTAGTCATCCTGGAGTAAATATAAAATAAATTATGCGCCAAATCCTTAAACAAGTGTTTTATTCAAATAATATGAGCTTTAGGAAAGGTATTGGAGTAAGTATTTACTTAAGTTATCCTCTTTAAGGTTAGAATATTTATTTATTTATAATTACAATTAAATAGAGACTATTAGGCTAAGTTAATGTTATTATAAGCTTTAAATAAATTATGATATAAAACCCTTAAGTGTGAAGACGCTTCAGGGGGTCGTAAAAGTCGACAGTGAACGTCTTACAGCTGAGTTGATGATGTTGAAAAACCACTTATTCTCAGCTCAAGAGGTGTTCGTTAGTCCATAGGTTGAAAAGTCTGCTTTGAACCAAGTAAATCTAGTTTATTCCAGTCCTCTTGCTTTCCGCGCTTTTACTTGTCGCGATATTGCCTAACGTATTTCTGTTCCGATAATTCCAATACAACTATCGGTAATATTCCCGTTTTAATGAATACTAATATAAACGAAGAAATAAAAATAATTTGGGGAACTCTGATAATCATTTTTATGATCGTAATACTTAAGATTGTGAAAGTAAAATAACTTACGAGAGGGCCGTTTACCAGACATGCAAACAAAAAAAATGATATATTTAATCCTCCTTATTCAAATGTGTGACGTGCTCGGAAGTGAGAGAACAAAATCTATAATCTAAGATCACAGTTGTTTGTGTGTTTGTCTGTCCTCTCTTTTCCCCGCTCTTTTTCCATTGTATCAATTAACGTTACCATAGCAACGCGTTACCGGGTCAGCTAGTAACTATGTAAAGAAAACCTCTTTCGTGTGTTTTCTTTGCTTATTGTCTCTTGCCGCATATGTCAAGACATGAGAATCAATTATTGTGACGTTTGATTTTTGTTAAAGAATATGGTTTTCAGTTAATTAATATTTTATTATAATAGTGAAACGGAATAGAGGCATTAAATGTAGTTTCTCTACATTGTTACAGGTGAGAGAAATTTATGTTTAAGTTACCTACTAAATTAATTTGTGAATAATTGTGTGAATAATATTTTTTCAATAAAAAATCTCTACATTGTTACAGAAACACAAATTTTGTTTTCTATTCCTCAGATGAGGACGCTAATATCATTATAAAACTACATTTTTCTTTATATTTTTTGGAAACATGAATAAATTGAGATTTGATTTCGCTGTTAAATCAGCGGCAGATGGAAAGTCAAACATAATATGCATAACATCGATAGCTACAAACTACTAGCAAGTTTTTGAAATACCATCAGAGTATCAACCTGCGAATCTACGTCATACCGTTACGAGTACTTCTAACTTTACTAAAGTAAAAAAGTCATTGAGTAAAAGACATCAAACCAGAAAGATATGGATAATATTGACGGATGATATGTCAAAAATATATTTGGATGATGAGCAGAACATACAATGTAATGACATTTATTTGGAAGAGATTTCTGTAGAAACAAATAAATCTGATATTCGATCTGAAACAAATTTAAAGGAGCTTTTAGAAAAAATCTTTGAAGAGAAACCCTCAATATCTGAAACTCAAAATTTAGGAAGAATTGCAAAGGACTTTGTCATTGAGAAATTCACTACGAAGAACTCAAATGCGTACCAGTGGATCCAGGATTTTAATAAAGTGTGTGAACGTTTCCAGATTATTAAAGACAAGAGTAAAATTGAGATTTTGAAAATTTTTTTGGAACTATCTAGTCTTGATTGGTATAACTGCATGATAATGAAACTTACAGTAGAGTCAGAATAGGAAAAGTGGGAGAAATTTTTTTGTGAGACTTTTGCGAACAAGGGATGGTCTCCCGTAAGGTATGCCCCTGCATTAAAATATCAAGTGGGATCGGTACTTGAGTATGCTTTGAAGAAAGAAAAATTGTTGCTGGAAGTAAGAAGATCGATTGATACCAGGACACTTATATACCTCATAGCTTTTGGTTTGCCAAATTATATAGCTGATAAGATAGAGAAGCTTTAAGAGAAACTGCGGATCTTTATAATGAAATAGGCAAATTGGAACATCTTGTTGGGAAGAATAGATACGATAAAAACTGGTTGGTTGCCTGTAAAGTCGGTATACGGGCGAAAGTTTTACGTGACAACGACTTTGAGTGGTAAAATAATTTTAATGTGAATATACATTCGTATAGTAGGAAGAAGGATGAAATAATAGTAACAATTTAAAACATTTATTTATACAAAGAATTATATTTAAAACATTAATTTATAGGCACGCGTCCCTTCCACTTTTTATGTCTGTCTCTCTCGCTCTTAGGCGGGCTAACCATGCCCGAGTGGAAGGGACGCGTGCCTCTCACTCGCTCTCATTGTAAGCGCATAACGTGAGCGGAGCGTAACGCAGTTTCTTGAAGTGTCACCCGGCAAACCAATTTATAAGACGTTGTCACGTCAAAAAACTAATTTATTTACGAATGCTAAGCCGAGGAAAAGCGAAGAAAGAAGACCATGCCAAATTTGTTTTAACGAAAGAAGAGGAAGACGATTCCATTCTGAAGAATTGTGCTGGTTTAAAGAGAAAAATCAAAAATCGATAGTCAGGACTGTAAATAATTCTGAATTGGAGGTAGAACTAAATGAAGACAGTCCAAAAAACTAGATATTTCACCATTAATAAAAGTTCAGTTACTAATAAACGATACACTTATTGTTTCTGGGATATATGACTCAGGTTCAAATGTGTCATTAATAAATGCAAAATTATTAAAAATACGGCCAAATACTAAAAGAGGTATAAAGATGGTTAATTTAAGAACTAATGGTGAAAAGAAGACAAATGGTACGGTAAATTTAAAGATAAAAATCTTTGGTATTGAGAGATTAATGGATATATTTGTGGTAGATAGTGAAAATTTTAATTACGATTTTCTTATTGGTTTAGATTGTATAAAAAAGTTCAAGTTGATACAAGATGAAAAATTAAAAATAACGCAAAGCAACTACTTAGGAGTCCCAATTAAAACTTTATCGAATGTCAATTTTCCCGATGTACTGGGTGACGAAGATAAAGAAGAGGTCTTTTCCTATTCTGAGATGTTAAAACGAGGGAGCAAACACGTGACTGGGTGTAAAAATTAAAAATTATTAGAGAAGAATTTGATTGAGGAATCTTACAGTCCATTTGCAGCTCCGGTTACTCTGGCTTTTAAAAAGGAAGATGGAAAAAGAACAAGATTATGTATAGATTTCAGAGAATTGAATAAGATTGTTGTGCCACAGTCTCAACCTTTTCCATTGATTGAGGATTTAATGATAAAAACTGTTAACTGTGAGTATTTTTCTACTTTTGATGTGAACTCAGCTTTTTGGTCGATTCCTTTGAAAGTTCAAGACAGGTACAAAACTGCATTTGTAACACAAGATGGTCACTTCCAATGGACCTGTCTCCCGTTTGGATTAAAGACTGCTTCTGCCATTTTTCAACAGATATTGGGGAACATCATTAGAAAACAGGGACTATCCGGTTTTGCAGTAAATTTTATAGACGATATTTTGGTGTTTTCCAAAACTTTTGAGGAGCATATACTACATATATCAAAGCTGCTAGAGGCAATACTAATAGAAGGCTTTAGACTTAAGTTTACGAAATGTACGTTTGCAAAAACTTATGCCAAGTATTTAGGTCATATAATAGAAAATAATTCAGTCAGGCCTCTGAAGGACTATTTAACTGCTGTCAAAAGTTTTCCAGTTCCGGAAACAAGGAAAAATGTTCGTCATTTTTTGGGAAAGGTAAACTTTCATCATAAATTTGTACCACATAGTGCAATTATCTTAGACCCGCTACACAACTTATTAAGAAAGGATGTAAAATTTATATGGTCCGCGGAATGTCAGGAGGCATTTGATAAGATGAAAGCATTACTGTCTTCAGAACCAATTTTGAAAATTTTTGATCCTGAGCAGCCGATTCGGATTTATACAGATGCAAGCATCAAGGGAGTGGGAGCTGTATTGAAACAGGAGGATAGAAATGGGGTTAGTAAACCAGCTGCTTATTTTTCTAAAAAACTGACTGAAAGTCAGGCTATATATATAGAATGTCTTGCAATAAAGGAAGCTGTGAAATTTTGGCAACACTGGCTTATAGGAAAAGAATTTCTAGTATATACAGATCATTAGCCTTTAGAAAATATGAACATCAGAGCGAGAACGGATGAGGAATTAGGGGATTTAATGTATTATTTATCCACGTATAATTTTAAAATAATCTATAACCCAGGGAAATCCAATCAAGAGGCAGATTGTTTAAGTAGGAATCCGGTTCTAGAACCCAATGATAATGCTGATGATTTTTTGAAATTAGTTAATTTATTAAGCTCAAAAGATATAAAAGATGACCAACGTACAAGTTTCAATCAGCAGAATCACAAAATTTTACTAGAAAATGGTATTTACTATAAAAAATTTAAAGGAAAGAAAAAAATCTTGTTGTCAGAGGAACTTAGCAAAACTCTTATAAGAAATGTTCATCGTACTTACTGTCACATCGGACGGACTCAGATGGTGAATAAAATAACACCTTTTTACACAGCAGTGAATATAATTGAGAACATCAAAAAGATATGTGATGAATGTGAAACTTGTATCAAAAATAAATCAAAGAGGAGTCCAAAATATGGCCTGCTGTCTCACTTAGGACCGGCAACACGTCTTTTTCAAATAGTATCTATTGACACTATTGGAGGCTTGGGCATTAATTCGAAGGAATTTAAGGAGTTTGTTAATAGTGAAAATATAAGATTAGTTTTTACTGCTGTGGATGCACCATTTTCTAATGGACTTAATGAGAGATTGAATCAAACCTTGGTTAATAAAATAAGGTGTAAAATAAACGAAAGTGATACAAAAATAGCGTGGACTACTATCGCACAGAAATGTTTAGAAAAATATAATGAAACCGAACATACTGTCACAAAATTTGCACCTATATATCTGTTGGAAGGAGAGAATGTGAATATTCTTCCAGTTGAGCTAAAATCCAGGTGTACGGATGAAAATCTAGACAAAGATAGAAAAGTAGCTCTGGAAAACACGATAAAATCTCATAATTATAATAAAAAAATATTTGACCAGCGTAGAGAAGAACGTAAATTGGAAGTTGGAGATAGAGTTTATGTAGAAAATGGTAATCGACTAAATAGAAAGAAGCTGGATGAATTGAGGATTGGTCCATACAAAATTTGAAAAACTCAATCTATGAAGTTGATACGGGACATAGGAAAGCGGAGTCGAATATTTACCACATTACAAAGCTGCTTCCGGTATAGTGAACAATTACGTTTTTTTTTTCTTTCTTTTCTTACGCGTAATTGTTGTCTTTGGAGGGGGAGATGTAAAGAAAACCTCTTTCGTGTGTTTTCTTTGCTTATTGTCTCTTGCCGCATATGTCAAGACATGAGAATTGTGACGTTTGATTTTTGTTAAAGAATATGGTTTTCAGTTAATTAATATTTTATTATAATAGTGAAACGGAAAAGAGGCATTAAATGTAGTTTTTCTACATTGTTACAGGTGAGAGAAATTTATGTTTAAGTTACCTACTAAATTAATTTGTGAATAATTGTGTGAATAATATTTTTTCCATAAAAAATCTCTACATTGTTACAGAAACACAAATTTTGTTTTCTATTCCTCAGATGAGGACGCTAATATCATTATAACTATATAAAAAATAACACCCAATGTAATTAAAAGACAGTCAAAATTAATCCAATCTGCACTGGGCTCGCGTGAGTTCTTGTCTATGTGTTTTCATCCAAAGGGAAAGCCTGTTGTGATAATGATAAGTATTTTTAGAATTCGTTAAAAAAGATTCAAATAAACATTTTGCTATTAAAATTTCTGTAAACTCAGTTACGTTCACAGTTTACGTTCCTACACGTCATTTCATAATGTTATTATTATGCAAGAGTGCCGTCGTGTGCGAATATTAAAAGACGTTAACTTGTAAGTTTACAACGAAACTGCAACGGAGTTTAAGCATAGCGATTCTCCTGCAATCCAATTCTGGATTTTATGTCAGCTTTAACTTCTATGAGAAATATCCTACGAAATAAAGCAGTCTTCAGAATTTCTAGTAACCCTTTTTATTCATCACATTGAGGATTTTTATGAACGAGGATAAATTGTTTAAGTCGGAGTTGTGCATCGAGTGAAGTAGTTTCACTTTATTGTTCGAATATTTTATTAATTTAATTATATTTCTTTCTTAAATTCTTATTTTCATTCTTTTACGGTTTACTGCATTTAGTATCGTTCGCTACCAAATAACATTTTGCTTACTTAGTTTGTTTTTCGTTTGAAAATCTAAATTATTACGTTATAAGTCAGTTTGTATGCTCTGATTACATATACTCGGTGTTAGTCTTATGAATTACAAGCTGACACAGCCACGCGTTGCTGTGTTAAAAATTAAAATAAAACCTATCCTATCTTTTAAGTTAGATCAAATAAAAGATGGTTATGAAGTTTGATCAAAATCGGTTAAGTAGTTTAGAAGTCCATCGCGGACAAACCACGTGTCACGTAATTTATATACATATATTAAGATAGCTGACCCAGCCACGCGCTGCTGTGTTATAAATTAAAATAAAACCTATCCTACCTTTTAAGTTAGATCAAATAAAAGAAGGTTATGAAGTTTGATAAAAATCGGTTAAGTAGTTTAGGAGTCCATCGCGGACAAACAATGTGACACGTAATTGATAAGGTACATGTAAACAAGGGCCACTTAACTTCAAAATTAAATATTAATGTAAAATAATTGATAACCATAAAACATGAATAATCAGGAGAACATTTATTATTTTAGCAACATAACGTAGTATATTTTTTGTCTAAGCTTGTCAAATTTCGCTTCAAAATAAACATTTTTAAAACCTTTTCAATGGCCCTTATTAAACATACGCAGTTTAATAGAGACCATGATCTTGAGTCAATGCTTAATGGGATAACCAAAATGGATACAATATTTTTAGCTCCCTATAGCTTATACTATCATTTGGCGTGAAATCATATCATTGTATACACATAAATCAACGAGAAAAATTCTGAATGGACCTTAATAAACTAAAGAAACGAACAAACCGTGAAAAGGATATTTCCCAACAACAAACTAATAGAATAATCTTATCTCTCAACAAAGTAAACTTTCCTTTAAATAAACCTTTAACATAAAAAAATAATAAAGACACAAAGAAAAGTTCAACAAATTCTGTGGACCTCATTAAACTTATGAAAAATTGAAAACAGTTTCACTTAATACTTTGAGTGTCTTTTTCTTATTTACCAATGCTGTTATCGACAAATTAGTAAAGTTAAGTAAAAATCACATAAATAACAATGTTCTTCTAGTAAGTAAGCTACAGTAAATAAAATGTAAATTTAAATGTTAATCAGTCTTCAAGTAGGAAAAAAATTCTTAAATACTAGGCGTGTTTTTTAAGTAAGTAGGGGAGAGTTGGATAATACCGAGCCCCTAAGGACTTGGGTCCATAGTTAGGAAAGTGTTTGATACTAAAAAAAACAAAATGCAGTAATTAGTAGGACATTTATTCAGGTACATATACCGTATAACAAAAAAATCGAAAATTAAAAAGGGAAGTAATTATTTTAAAATTTCAAAAAACGCTAAAAGCGTGGTATTGTCAGGCCGGTCTGATAATATCGCGCCTAGGTTTGATAAAATCGTGCCCACATTAATTGCACACAGGGTAATGGGGGGTCATAATTTTCTCCCAATTTAAATCGATCTCTAATTTTTGATTCAGGGATACTGAAGTTTCTAGCAGCTGTTTTTATTTTACTTCCGTTTCGTATAGCAGCAAGTGCAGCCTTCATATTTTCTGGATCCCATGACTTCATCTTTTTCTTTGACACAGATTCATCCATCTAAATCGAATATAAAACAATGACACGGACAGACACATCATACATAACTTTTTTGTTGGGGGTAAAATCAATTTAATGTAAATAGTAAATTTTTTTCATAGTTTACAATTTCGCGCCTTCGTCTGATAAAATCGCGCCCTGGGCGCGAAATTATCAAACTTACCCATTTAAATTTTTAACCTTCAAATAATATGGAAAAGTTTATAGTATGTAAAAACGTATTTTAACATTAATTCTACAGTATACTAGCATTTAAAATGTATGGTATCAAAGTATTATAATACTACAGTATCGCTTACGTCTTATCGAAAGTACGTACGAGATTTTATAAGTAGTGACGAAAAAAACTTCTACAAAATGTGCTGTCTCAGTCGTCGCGCGAAACGTAGTGGCGATGCGCGGGGAAGGGTGGAGGCATGTCGAGCTTCGATGTTTACGCACTGTATCGCAGAACCAGTAGATGAATTTTGAAATATGCTGATGCGCGGAATTATCAACCGCGCGGTAATATCCAACTCTCCCCTACCGTTTTGAAATTAAAAAAAGGTGCTAAGATATCGCAATAAATTTATTTTTACATGGAAGCCTGTACCTTTATCTATTAACTACATAATTTTCACTATTATGTAGTAAATAGATAAAGGTACAATATTGAGGCACTTATTATAACGTTGTACCAGTTTTTGAATGCCCACCTCATAGAAGTCTGCCGCCGAAGGACTATTGCTTGTGGTATTTCTGCCTCGTAATGAGGCAATCAATGCAGCAGCTTATCGTAAGACATTGCACAATCTGCGTCGTTCAATCAAGAACAAAAGACGTGGCTAGTTGAGCAAGGGCATTGTTTTGCTGCATGATAATGCCCGTCCGCATGTGGCTAATCAGACCAAAGATCTCATCACATCTTTTCGATGGGAAACTCTAGATCATCCTCCATACAGCCCTGATTTGGCGCCCAGTGACTACCATCTGTTCCTGCACTTGAAGAAACACCTTGGCGGTCAGCGTCTTCAAGACGATGACGAAGCCAAAACATTTGTGATGCAGATTTTAAAAAGTCAGGCGGCAAACTTCTATGAGGAGGGCATTCAAAAACCTGTACAACGTTATGACAAGTGCCTCAATATTGACGGCAATTATGTAGTAAAGTAGATTACAGTAGATTACAAAGTAGGTACAGACTTTCATGTAAAAATAAAATTATTGAGATATCTTAGCACGTCTTTTTTTAATTTCAAAACGGTACTTACTTAAAAAACACGCCTCGTATCACAATAAACTATCGACTTATATTGTCTTTTTATCATCTATTTCAATATATGTTTAATCCTCTAATTGCACATTAGACATTCAAAATCAAAATCTTTCGTTAAGCCCAAGCATTCTTCATGAAACCATCTTTTGCATGAAGGGCAATTTCTCATGTCTGCAAAACGCACTTTATTACACGCGTAGCAGTACCATTTCTCTTCGGCGTCTACAGTATTTTTCTTTTTTTTTTTTTATTGTTCGCCTTCTTCTTCTGCTGTTTCTTCTTAATTCTACTTGTAGAGACTATTTGGTTCCTTTGGCGTTGTGGCTTAAATTCAACTACAACCCTTACAAAAGTTGAAAATAAAATAGACTTTGATTATTAAAATTACATATTCATAGGTTTAATAAGGGCCGGCCCCTTTACCCGCCATTCACCTGGCCCTTATTAAGCATTGATACTCATTTTACTTGATCCGAGATAAAATACACTGAATCAATAAAATCTTTCGAACTCACCTTGCTTGAACATTAATTAAACTGTAGTTTACTTTGTTATATCAAGTTTTATAAACAACAGTATATTTCAAGCCCAATTTCGTTGCAATTAACAGAAAAAATTACTATTGAATGACGCAGACCAAATCTCTGAACGGCGACGCGGCTACTGACAAGATGGGTAATCGTGCGCGACTGCGCTGGCGTATATTAGCCTTCCTATTGGTCCTTTACACGTATGCGTAATTAAAATAAAATCAAATCGTTAGAAGTACACTATTGTAATAGTGGCCCTTGATAAACACCGGCTCTTGTTACCCGCAGGTACCTTATATATTAAGATAGCTGACCCAACCACGCGTTGCTGTGTTATAAATTAAAATAAAACCTATTATATCTTTTAAGTTAGATAAAAAAAGATGGTTATGAAGTTTGATCAAAATCGGTTAAGTAGTTTAGGAGTCCATCGCGGACAAACAACGTGACACGTAATTTATATATATTAAGATAACATCTAGCGAAAAGGTCTTCTCCTAGCATATGTTACAAACATTCATTAGCAACGCTGATCTTCCGTGGAGTCTAATACAGTAATTGGATTTATTAAAATAATCAATAGATAGTTTGTTTGATACATTAAATCAACTTCAAAAACCCATTAAAATGAAATATTTATTAATGTTATATGCTACATTATGCAAGTAGATTTTTAAGACAATATATTTTGGTTTACTTAAAACGTAATAAAAATTAGGGAAATTATGATAAATCTTTATTTTATTTTGTAATGGAGAATGCGTGAGATGGCAATCAAACTTCCATAGATAGTTGAAACTTTATACGATTTATTTATGTTTTTTTAATTATAATACATTCTTATTATATGAAATCAATTAAAATACAAAACATAATTTTATATTTTCGTATGATTTTTTAATATTTCTGCTTTAGTGAACAGTGTTTGTTTTTGGTTCATAATATATTTAAATATTAATATAATATAATGTTTTACCTCGTCCTCTATAAGACTGTCAGATAGAAGGTTGATCGGTATTTACATAGGCCAGTACTTGATTACGTCCTTTTGGAAACTCAAATAACTACGTGTAATCAGTTTCCTAATGAAACCCCTAAATATCTTATTAAATTAAACATCTGTAATTCATATTTTGTTTCTCAGCTCAAGTAGTTAAAGAAAAAGAGTTTGTTTATTTATCTGTATCAAAACTAAAAAGCAAAAAATAACTTGTATCTGTAAAGTCAAATAGTGAAATTTCATTTTAACATGTAGCACATACAAATAATAGTATTTTGTTAATATTATAGTTAGTAGGTTTGCATAAGCGGTATTTAGTTCTTAGACATCTGCAACATAACATATTTGAATAAAACACTTTTTTACAGATATTGAGCATAATTTATTTTATATTTAATCCTGACGTTTCAACTCCTTAAAAGAGCCGTGATCACAGCATGACTAAGATAATGGTCGTCATATATTTTCTACTACCTTTACAATATTTTAACCGGGCACGTTCCTAATTGTTAAAATTTTATATAAATCAAATTATTATATTTTTCATTTTATTTAGTTATTAAATTCTCACTAAAATTACATTGTATACTACTGAGTCTACTACCAATTCGGAAATTGGGAGGCCCTTCCGCGAAGAACTGGCGAAAGAAACTCGGATATGAGGACCGACCTCCATCTTACTGTTATTATTTGCAAAAAGAGCTTCGTAATATTTCTCCGTTTCTTTTCCCTGCACGTTTGCTCTGCTTTAATGGACAGGCGGCTAAGACACACACCGTTCTGGGTCCGGGCCGGGCACGTTCACCTTATATTATGTACATTTTATATGGACAAACTCACGCTATACCGAACGGTAATCGAGTGCATTGTTGAAAGGTTGACTCACGTTACACTGTTCTTGGTCCGGGACGGACACGGTCAACTAACATTACATACATTTTATATGGCCAAACTCACGCTATATCGAGCGATAACCTAGTGAATCATGTAATTAAGGCCTATGATCGTGCTGGGCCAGCGTCAGTCATCTTTTAGGTCTACGTAAAAACCCCTGTAAAAAGCTTTATATAAAGTATCCTGAAAATTACATCGTCCAAGTAAACAAAAATGATTATAAAAGGCAAACTAATAGGTCAAACTAAATTATTTTTTACGGTACAAAGTAAAAAGTATCTCTCATTGAACAAAAAAGAATCACGATTTGACAATCGGATCAGAAATCTTTAAGTTATAGGTGTACATAAACAAAGTATCGTGAAAATTCACATCGTTTAAGTTAATAATAACGCTCATAAAATTAAAACTACTCAATTGAATTAAATCTGTATGTGACCGAACAGCAACTATTCCAAAACGGACAAAAAAAGTCACGTTAATCAGACCAGAAATCTCGTCCTAATCGGTATACATAAAAATACCAACTGAATTGAGAACCTCCTCCTTTTTAAAGTCGTTTAAAAATAAGGAATAAGGGCAATTTTTAAATCTCTTAAAGCTGTGTTAATGAAGAAATGTTTACGATTATAATAATTCATTCTACATAACGAAAGTGCTAGCAAAGGCGGCTAAAAATGTGTTACACGCATTGTTAACATTCAATGTCGAAAGAAAGTAAAAGTAAATTGGACCCAGTAGCTCGATTCAGTACTCCCAGTCAGAGCATTAGGTTCGTGATTATAATAAAATCACTGTATCCTTGAGCTGTTTCGTCGGTACTGTAGTTTAATAATTAAATTAAATTTACGACAACGATTGGAAACTTGAGATTTGCCGCTCCGATTCTATACAAATGACTCATCGAAACTGTAGTGAAAACTTTATTACTTCTGTATAAGAAAACTTTAATTCGATAACTCTGTAGTTAGAGACGGGACTCCCTGCAAATGGGGTAACGATTAATTTTATAGCGCATCGATAAAATGGTCGATAAACAACATATCGCTGGTTTGCGAGAATTGGCTCCGTGCACGATTACAGCGCCAACTAGCGTCCACAACTTTGTGGGCTCTGTCACATTGACATTTAGGTCGTATATTTTTGAAAAATTATCGAAATGAAAAAATAACAAATATTTTCGACTAATAAATTGTTGTGATACCACGATTTGGGTGGAAAAAAGGTATCGAAATCATTATGGTCATTCAAATCAAATGAGGTAAGTCCCAAAAGTGTGTTTAATTTTGATTGTGTCAGGGTTTGTTTACTTCATTTATAGTTGTAGTTTTACATTAAAACAAAAAGAAAAAGCTACTTTAATGGTGTCATTATATAACAGTAAATATATTTAAATGTTCCTGTATCGCTAGTAATACATTAAATATCGTTTTCAGATCGAAATGAGTATTGTTTTGAAGACCGGATTTGTGAGTGTTTCTCACAATATCAAATTCCAACCACAAACCGTATTTAAAGGAAAGTTGTTGATATTGGCTGGACATGTCCGAGATGTAGAAGAATTAAGAACAAAACAAGGGCAGAGTTCAATAATTCACGCTTTCATCATAAGGCAAACATCTATTACTTTGCCACCTTACAAAACGGTTTTAAACGTAAGTAATTATTTCCGTTTGAACTTAATACTTAGTTTGATCGAGTTTTGATAGACGTAATATTCAAATATTAATTTGATTGCAAGTGAATACAGCACGAATAGATAAAAATTAAAATGTATTATGTAGAATCGCTTTGCCATTGATAGATACATCTGATGACAGAGCCCACTTTATTTCTACTTTTGACCACCATGAGCGCTGCGATAGATTATGTTACCCCCACCTAGTACTTCGCACCCAGCGAATAGTGATGGAACTAAAAATTTTTGATTCTATAGAATATGGTTTTAAAATTTCTTATTAAATCTTTTATCGCATAGCAGAAAATGTAATTTTATGTCTTTCGCTCGAACGATGGATTTATAACGACATCTGCGTTGTGTCATGATAAAATATGAAAGATCGTTTCGCATATTTATAATAGTTCAATTTGACAGTTTTTTGAGTTTGCGTCGATATTCTCACAAAACAGCGATATGGTATATACAATTATGATTTACGACACATTTATGATTTACTAAAGAATTTTTTTGCACTTGACATAATTTATCTTATGGCATGTGGCTAATGAATCTCCTGGACCCTATGCATTGCATTTTATATTGACCAATGACAAAATGCCTTAAAAGTAATCGCGGCCATTTTATTTTGAAGAAACGAGAAGATAGGTTACCTAGCCGTTTCTCTTCGCTTTAGTGAAATATCCAGCTGGAATGTTGTAGTTAACTTGCGATGATTTGGAGATTTAAGTGCTTAGAGAATACCAGCTTTCTAGAATGATACAATGGGAAACTCATTATTCCCTATTAAGATTTCGCCGTCTCAAATCCCCGATCCTGAATAAAATTACGCAATGAAAAAGGAACAAACAGGTCCTCCCGAACAATTAACAATCGTAATGGCTAGTGGCCAGATTATTTAAAAATTGAACGTTCAGATATCGGTTTCATTTAATTTAAACTAGTCGGACTTTATGCTTTTTTGTGGTAATAATGTTAGTCATATATGTAACACAGTGTTTCATTTTATTTATACTAGATGTCGCTGTACCGAAATAAATCGCGCTAACATTTTGGTTCTACGACTACACATATAGCTACCCGTTCTTAGCCTTCTTGAATGTTATTCTTAGGCTTTTACTGACTATATGGTAACAAACACAATATTATTGTCATAATATAATAAGGATGTACTTTTATATATATATATAAATATTTTACGGGTTTTTTATATACAAAATTCTGACGAAGACTCTTTTTACGTGGAAAATAAAACAACACATATAAATAAAGAAATGAATATTAAAATCTAATGCAAACTTATTTTTTATATTCAATATTCACTAACGTTGACTGAGATTCCTAGTTACATCATGATATCGAATTATCAAAGAGATAATGCGAGAGTACCTATAACTGATGTTAAGGAAATACATATTGTAATGGCCTACATTGGAGATATGAGCCTTGGTCGGATTTCCAAAGATGGATGACATGACGAATGTAACACTCTACCAAGTCTGATGAGAAAATATTGAAGTCATTTAACATGTGCAGCTCTGTGTTAAGTTAAAAGATGATCGTTTATAAACATTGATGGCGTCTCTACTTATCTTAAAGAATTATAATATATTAAAGTGTCTAGAATTATATCTTATCTAAATCAAGAATATATTTCATTTCTCTTAAGACTCTAAATGAAATCAAACACCTTATTTTCGACATTACGCAATTTACATAATATAAAAGCTTGTTGTGAGATTTACTCATTTTATTAAAAGCTATTATTTTTTCTAAGAATTATTTATGAACTAGGTCAAAACAGTCGCTAAGCTCAAAGTTTCGCTAGCTCCATATATTGGAGCGGAGCCGAGCATAATAAAAAAAAACTAAATAATGGTTAGTAAATTTCAGAATTCAATAAGAATGAAAACTTTCAAAAAGCGCGCACTTTTTGTTTCAATGGGAAATCCCATAGAGCAAATGTTTTTGGTCATAACATTTTTCATTTTTACGAATTTTATAATTCGGGTTCTGTCACAATTGGTCCTAAATGTCTTGATTCGATTCTACACAAAAAATATTAAAGTCTGTTAAGAACTCGGGAAGTTAAGGCGTAACAGACATTGTGTCATTGAAGCTGATCCATGGGACAAATAATAAAAATCCTTTTTTTCACATATATAATTTATAGATGTTACTACCAACTTTACTTAGGTGATGGCACCAATCATGGACACAAAAAAAAACTGATTTGGTGTAATTTTTAGAACCGACAACTTTTTTGACTTATATAAATAATGTATTTTTTCCGAAATAAAATATATAAAAATATCTATGTACTGTGTTAAAAAAGTATTTCCAGACTATCTATATAAAAACACCAGTAATGTACAAAAGTAATGCAGTAATGAACCACCAATTATGGACACCCATTTAAAAACATGTTTTCACCATTAATGCATGCATTGATGGACAGTGTAAATTGTCACATGCATCGCAATTTTTTCTTCCTTACGATCTGCATACAATGCCCCCGCATTTGTTGGGTTGTATAATTTACTTTGGTGCCACCTAGGATAAAATAAAGAACACCAATTAAGATCACCTCCAGATACCCAATCATGGAGATGTTGTCCATTATTGGAAAATAAATAACAATTGCAAAATCACAGCAGTACATTTATTTAAAACCAAAAACTTAATAGTTTCAATGAATAAAGTAAAGAAAACATGAAAAACGAAAACTTTCGACACATGTTCACTAAAGGATTTCATGAGATTTCAAAACCAGTCATGAACAAGGATCGAAAAAACGACCCAGGCTTGACATATTGGGATTAGCTCAATTCCCTGTCATTCTATTGCAATTCGATAAAATATTAACACATTTCCTTGTATCACAATACCAAGAAAATAAAATGCTGACTTTCTTGTAAATTTTCGTAATTTTTTTTTGTTATTTGGTGACCGTTTTTAAGCAAATTGGCACACACGACGTTGTCAATATGACAGCTCAACGGTCTGTGGATTATGATTCAGTGATGTTCGTTAAAAATGAAATGACAATTGCTTAATATTTTGGCAAACAGAAAAGGATGTCCATAACTGGTTCAACGACCAATCTCGCAACAAGCTTTTATATCGTATAAATTATGTTTGATTTAGATCACTTTATGTAATAGGAATGTGTCTGCTAAAATATTTAGCGAAAGTGACAAAAATAATATTTTAGTCATCTTTAAACATCTAAGCGAATGATTAAGGTCTGTTAATGTCCGCGGGTGTTATTTCTGAGTCATATACATAAATTTTATGAAAATCTTTTGATAAATGTAATAATAATAAGATTTACCGAACCAATTTTGATGGGTGTGTGTGTTTGTTTGCGAGTTTTTTTAAAGATCGCGTCTCTCATGGACGCTTGTGTGTTACAAGTTTAAAGTGAACGCGATAGTGTAAGAATTAAATAGGAATATTTTGTTACTAAATTTACTCTCGAATAATAAATTAAGCAATATTGGTTTGATAATATGTGTAATTTACTGATATAGTTAATATTAAAACAAACCCTCAACTTATATTTTCTTGATTATATGAAAATTAAAAAAATTTAAGCTCATTCGATTCGTATGTGTGGTTTGTGTATGTTTGTTTATACATCTATGTATATACGTTATATAGTTTTAGAATGTGAATTAAGACCTTCAATTTGATCCCATATTGTAATAATTGATGCAATATTGTTTATATTTGAAAACGGCTCCATACAGCTGCCCTTGGGACGATGTAAGGGTTTTAACAATACTTCATACTCCAAAATTTTCATGTAGGTACTCTGATAGTGTGATATTTAATTTTTCTTTTGATAATGTAAAAAATACCAGCAAGCAAGTATAGTCATACAAATTTACCTCCCGCTTATTTGTATGACAATAAAAACGTACTTTCTGACCCTTTTTTTCACAAGTATTATCGTATTTTTCGAGCAAGTGTAGTACAAAACTATATTGTTATAGAAAGGTGTTATATGTTTCTCATTTTATAAGTGTATAATAAAACACGTGCCTGACAAAGGTGATGCTACTTTCCTCTGGCTGAGGATGTGCTCTTTGGTAATAGCGGCGTACGTTTGAAAGATGTTTATTTATAAATTCATGTAATAAATATTTAATTGTGTACCCAACACAGGCTTGGTAATTGATAAAAAAAATCTTAATTGATGTTTTAAATGTCTGGCAGTACTTTGCATGATAACGATTGAATCTCGACGACACAGACACAGCTGAATCGTTCTCTTGACAAAGAACCGCTGTCGCCGCTATTCCATTTAGTGCTCCAAGACAAATCCATTCAATCTATATACTTAAGACTATAATAACTCGTCGCTGATCTCCAACCGAATGTAATGTATGTGTTCATTCGAAATTTAAAAGTGCATAGAGTTTGCGAGGGCTTTCTTCTCCTTTTTCATTAAAATAAAACACTAACACTTCTCTTTATTGACCAACGCGTTTCCCGAGCGGCTGGAAGTATATGAACAGTATAAAACCATAGATTTATTCTATTTTCCCTGTTCTTGGGAAGTCACATTAGATTACGGTTATTATGCCTCTAACTTATCACTAAAATATGGTTTTATATTACTATGAAACTAAACTGTCTTATTATTTTTTATTTTGTTTGATAGAGCCCTTTCAAGGTTTCATAGCACAGCGCCAGTAATGGCGCAGGATTTTGAAGAGGTGACTCCATAAGATCGAGGTGCGATGCAAAGCTGATATTGACGCCCAGCGAGTTAAAGGCCCCTCTACCGCTCTTCAACTATAATTACGATCGCGGCGTTTATACGTGCCCTTACTGTGCACGAGAGTTCGTTACGGAGAAATTCAAGCTTATGTAGATCCGCTATGTTGACTAAGAGTCTAAGCGATAGCCATGATCGCAAACAATCGTATAGGCTTAGGTGACAGCTTGCCACCTATTTCCCGAAAACATTTTCATTACCTTAAAAAAAAGATACAGAAGTAGATTTAATTATAAAGTAAACTACTGCGACAATGAAAACCGAAGCAGTTTAACTTAGCTTAAACAGCTTCCCTCAATCGCATTGACTGAGAAAGTTATGGGATTATATTTAATCTCAGTTTAAGTGCACGCTTAGAACTCGGTCTTAAGAAATGCTTTGGGTCACGGTTGTGTGCAAATAATTAAAGAAGCTTTATCGTATATGTTGGCTGCTGCTAGGGTTTCCAATTTTCTTTTGTGATCCTTATTTACATATAATATGGGAACATATTTTATTAGTACAAAAAGAACTTTATTCATTTATTGCGCTAAACATGCAACGATAAAAAAATACCTTGTAGCGAAACGAATTCACACTTCCCACTATCTGTAGACAACGATGTTACCAAGACATTGGTGTAACTGCCGAAATTAAGAAAGAAGAAATGGGGATTTATTTTAAATTTCCATTTAAATTTTTAACTTTAAAAAAGGATTTGCCTTCATGAAGTTGGCAAGCCTTGCATATTAATGATACAAGTATGTCGTATTTTGTTTTCGCAATAAAAAGAAATAGGGTGTATAAATATACGTAAATGATTAAAGTTTTACCTTAAAGAGTTGGTACTTTTCTCGATTAGTGGCATATAAAGTGGCGGCGACTTATGATGCTTTAGCATAGGGCGTAAACCGAAAAAAAAACCGTTGCATCCTGTTTGATATTATCACTTTTTCAACATATCGACTTTACGACATACTTTTCTAGCCAAACGGTTGGATTCTGGCAGATGTTTGTTTGATGATTACGCGCTAAGAGGCTATGGCTACCTACGTTGTAATCTTTCCGGATTAACCATTGTAGTGAAACTTTAATAGTTTGGAGATTCACTTTGTAGAAATCCCTTATTGTAACAAATATATACAAAATAAATCCTGTAGTAAGAATCTCAGTTGTTGACATTGCTAGAGAAGTTCGCTCCGTGCATGTTCACTCCACCTGTAATATGAACGAAATAATAAAAAATGGCAAGTAAAAAAAGACGAACGGTTAGAGCTTACTTCATTTCGTTAAAGATGTTATATATTACGAAATTCTGTGTTCTTCATCTATACATATAAATAAATAAATAAATATTTCTTACATTCACACCAATTAGCCTAGCCCAAGGTAAGCACTGTAAGGTTTGTGTTATGGATACTAGGGTAACGGATAGACACACATATGAAAACACCCATGACTTAGGTACAAATGCTCGTATTCATCATACAAACATTTGCCCCTTACGGGATTTGAACCCGGGACCATCGGTGCGAAAGGCAGGGTCACTACCGTTGCACCAAACGGTAAATAAAATGGAAGTGACTGTTTTAATGTTAAAAATTATAGCTTTATACTAAAGGCGTATACGGCGAGTCTTTTAATTATCAATTTTAATTTTTTTTGTCTTTTTTATCATCTCCGAAACGGCTGGACCGATTTTAATAGGACTTTCACTGGCAGATAGCTGATATTATTAGCAATAACTTAGGCTACTTTTATTCTACGGTCAGCAAAAGAGGCGTTGCGAAGCAGAGCACAGCTAGTACAATATATACCAAGAATAATCAATTACTTTGTTCTCTCACTATACTTCAGCTTTCTATCTTATGTGATTATACAATTTATCGTAGGGTTTAGATTGTATGTGATATATTACTTTTTGTAAGGGACTCTTTACGAAGTCCTATCAGTTCTTTCTATGGACAGATCTAATCAGGATGGCTTCAGTGTCTTATGTTTATGTGGGTAGCGATCGTGCTTGGTACGACGTGACGCACGAATGTGGGGCGAATACCGCATGAGCTTCATAAAATTATTTTCAGTAAATCCCTTATCAAATGTTACGCTTTTAGAGAATAGCTAGGATTGTAAGAAGTAGAAGGAAAAGATTATAATCATAATGCAGAAAATATAACAAAAATTAAAGTAATTGAAAAAAAAACAGATTTTTTCTTAAAAGAGTAATAAATAATTTATTAAAAGCGTATAGGGAAATATGGTATAGAAGTAATACAATTCAAGTAGCAGTAAATAAATAAATAAATATTTCCTACATTCACACCAATTAACCTAGCCCAAAATAAGCACTCTTAAAGGCTTGGGTTATGGATACTAGGATAACGGAAAGTCATACATATATTATACATAAATAAGTAATATTCATAGAAATATATATAAACATCCATGACTCAGGTACAAATGCTCGAATTCATCATAAAAACATCTGCCCCTTCCGGGATTCGAACCCAGGACCGTCTCGGTGTGAAAGGCAGGATCGCTACCGTTGCACCAAACAGCCGTCAAAAAAAAAAAAAATGTGTGTAATATTATTCGTTGGTTGGTTTACAATTTTATTTTTAGTGAGCATTTGCCAAATTCTATAATTGTATCATTGGCTTATTATATTACCTACACTCTTGGAATGAATATTTTCTTACTAGATGACGCGTTTATTACCACTATCTTGTTTTATTACAATTTACTCCAAATTTATTGACAAATATGGTTTTGGTCTTTACTACCACAATCTTCAATAGTAAGGTATTTTAGTATACTTTATTTAGCAATAAATTTAATGAAATAAAGTTTCTGATAAATTATTTTAATAGAGATATACTAGAAAACTTATCATATAATAAAAGCAATGAAAAATGCAAAAAAATATATAAATAAAAAGGAACATAATAATATACAAATTTTACCTTCCAATAAAATTTTTATTGTGTTTCCTAAGACGTCCGAAGTCCCTTATGAGAGAGTGCGTTGCATTCTTCCGCCGGATGTCGCTAGCTGTTTCCGCTTCCCGCCAATTTTTACAACGCCCTCTGGTGTCAAACTGTCAAAAAACTCAACCCAAGCCCAAGCCACCATTTTCTGATCATTGTAAGACTCGTATTATAACGGAGGAAGTTCCACCAGGAAGCCGTTATTGGGACTTCGGACGTCTTAGGAAACACAATAAAAATTTTATTGGAAGGTAAAATTTGTATATTATGTGTTCCGTTTGACGTCCGAAGTCCCTTATGAGAGACGTGTTTGTTATCTCCTGGTGGCTTGTGTTGCCCAAGAAATTAAAGACGCAACAATGTTTGAGTTTGTATTGTAAATATTGTAGTATAATAGCATTTTATATTTAATAAAACTAATTCTTAGGTATCTATTTGATTTGTATTTGACCAAACTGTAATTAACTCATTCGGATCAATGAAATTATAACATAATGCGCAGAAACATAAACCTCACTTAGGAAGTGTTAAAATATCGTGATAATGATTGTTCTGACAATTGCGAATCATTCACTTGTACATTCTTCTGATAGTATTTTCTAAATGTCTGCTCCTGACGCCAATTGGCTTTATCTAAGATTTCGTTAATTGGATAGTTTTCCAACCAGGTCAAGGAAGATACTGCTGACCTTAGACTACCGGGAGAAGCCCGGATGCCTGCTTCCAATAAAAGCTTTTTGATCCATCCCCCAATGACTGTAGTAGTAGCGGGCTTGAAAGGTTCTCTCGTAGAAATGAATATATTAGTTACGGAACCTCTACGGTCTGCAGATATAGTTTTTAAAGCTCTCAACCAATAAACTGGATCGATATTTTGATAGGGGCAGGTTAGCAGTTTCCAACTTGACTGTTGATAAGATACAGAATCAGTCTTCGAGCCAAAAGTAGGATGTAGGGTAATAGAATCATAATTATCGTCATAGTGGTTGACATCAAAGTGCAATAACGTTAGATCATGGACTCTACGTCCAGATGCTAATAAAAGAAGTATAACAGCTCGTCTAGAAATATCGTATAAACTATTAGACTTAGGGCTTTTAGCTTTTAGATATTCCATAAGTACTCTAGCATCCCAAATTGGAGCTTTTGGTGGTATTAGTCTAGAAACTGACACAGCTTTAAGTATATGCTTTACGATAGGACTAGACGATATTTTAACGTCCGATGCAGTTTCACATATTGAGGAAATGACAGATTTATGCACTAATATACTACGATATGCTAATTTATCACAACAAGATAACTTCGCTATATACCTAGCCACATCTGCTGGAGATGGTGAACTACAGTTTAAGTTATTTTGACGGCACCAAATTAGAACAGACAGGGATATAAGTTTTAAGAGTTGAAGCTCGCCAGCAATTTGAGAGTAGAGCTTTCTCTTCGACAGACCAATTTGATGTTAACGTGTCCTACCTGAAATAAGCCAAGCTTCCAGGTGCAGATGATTGATGTAGGCAGGAGGGAGACCCGTTGCCGTGTCGACTAGACAGTCTTCTAGATTCGGAATTTTCTTCGGTCGTGATATGGCCCTGGCTTTCAGGTCTGGTCGCCAAAATGGTTTCTTCCACTTGGGTACTATTATCACAAATTTTCCTGTCGCAAAGTTTAGGTGATGAAGTACTTGCGGAATTAAGCACGGAGGAGGAAACACCCAAGCTAGGTCGTAGTGCCAAAATTTGCTGAACGCGTCGTGAAAGCAAGCGTTCTGTTATACCCCTTAGATGCTAGACCCTGACCCTTCCTCAGCACTGCTGTGCTGAATCAGCAACCTATGTATCAGAGCTTCTCATAGCAGTGTTCAGTAAGCCTCAGTCTGATTTCAACTCCCGGCTGGAGCGGTTGCCTAAGGATCCGACAGATCCTCGCGTATATTTATAATTTAATTATCCTAAGTGCTAATCTTGATTTAAATAAATAAGTACTATATCGTGTCAGTGTAACTATCCTTTTTTTAAAACGCCTTCCGGTTCATCCCTTATAACATTTTGGTGGCAGCGGTGGGATACGAAAATCCCAGTGGCCTGGTAAACCGCTCTAGTTCAGACTCATCTGCGTACCGGAAGGCTTAATAAAAGTGTATATCCAGTGCATAAAAGTGCATACCCAGTGCATAAAAGTGCATACCCAGTGCATAAACGTATATCCCTACCTAGTGCGTATACAATCCTCACGAAGACACCTTCGAGTCCTGGAAAGGGACTTATCTGCTCTGCCCATCCATCACGAAGACACCTTCGAATCCTGAAAATAATCATCAAGTCGCCCTGTGAAGAAGTAACAATTGCATCCTGAACCGCAATCACTTACCTTCGACGACACGAAGATCGCTGTAAAAGAAAATTATTGTGGAAAAACTGTCCGTTTTCCCACTTTTATTGTGACCCGTCGTGCCATTCAATATCCGAAGTCATATCAAGAATTAAACCCGTCCAAGAATTTAATCAAGTCCGGCTAGACAGTGTCTTATCGCTGCATAATGCATCCGGCCGCCGTGCTTATCTCCGTCGCCCACGCGTTGCTCACACTGTAAGTCCTTGGTCATTGTTTAGTCTAAGCTGAGATTTTAAGGCCTCTTAATTAATATCGACGTTTCATTTAAACATTCTTATCTATTCTTATTAGAGAATATATAATAATTATTTTTTTTTATTTTATAAATATAATTATGCCAAAAGGATTAAAGGAGGAGAAGGACAAATTATTTCTTGAGAACCCAAATCCCAAATCAACTGATAGTAATATACCAAATTCACCTCTTTCTTTTCCTCGTATTACAAGAGCCACTGCCACGTTCCCGGTATCAGTCGAAATGGAATTGAATACTTTGTTCAAGTTTGTTAAATCATATGACGGTAATCGTGAAACTCTCAATTCATTTATTGTAAATTGCAACAACGCCTACGAACTTGCCTCAGAATCTCAAAAGCCTATACTATTTAAATATATATTGAGCCAATTAAATGGAAAAGCGGAAATTGCATGTTCTATAAAAGAGTTTACATCTTGGGATCAATTAAAAGACTTTTTAAAAACACAATTTAGTGTGAGAAAGCATTATTCACATCTATTAACCGATCTTCAAGAGAGCAAGCAAAGCCCGCAAGAAAACGTCAGCCAATACGCGTTACGCGTGGAAACCTACCTCTCACAATTGCTTACGAAATTTCTTTATCCATTTCAAAAACCAAAGAATTACCTGGCCGCACCGCGGCTATGGAGGATCTTGCCCTCCATCATTTTCTCATGGGATTACACCCTCGTATCTCAAACATTGTGAGGTGTAGGTCACCAAAGAACTTAAACGAAGCGATCAATCTAGCTGTGTCAGAAGAACGTATACAACAGAGTCTGTACAAACGTCCACAGCCTGAACAAAAGTCGAATAACAGCAACATTAATAGTAACAATAATCGATTCAGAACTGGCCTTTCGACTAGGCCAAATTTTACCGCACAACCAACACAAAGAGCATCCTATCCGTCAGCTTCGGAACCCTTCTGCCGGTATTGTAAGATTGCCGGACACGATATCAGCGTTTGTAGGAAACGCGAATATAACAATAGCCGTTGCAGAGTACCTCAGGGTACATCGACTAGCCAAAGTACACATAGACCACCTCCACGCGTCAACTACATGGAACCGAGGATGCTGGTCGGGATGAGGTGGATAACTCGGAATCCGCTTTAAACGAATAAAGGGCTCTCGGCGGTGTCTCGCGAGCCCAGTACATCGACCTCCATTAATACCAATAATCCAAAATGACACCCATACTTACGTAACCCAAATCAAATCCAGGCCCACCAACAGGGTATCCAGCCCTAAACCGAAGGCCGCATCACTTCTCAAATCCAGGCCCACCAACAGGGTATCCAGCCCCCAACCCAAGGCCGCATCACTTCCCAAATCCAGGCCCACCGACAGGGTATCCAGTCCCAAACCGAAGGCCGTATCACTTTTCGAATCACAGGCCCACCGACAGGGTATCCAGCCCCAAACTGAAGGCCGTATCACTTTCCAAATCCAGGCCCACCAACAGGGTATCCAGCCCCAAACAGAAGGCCGCATCACTACTCAAATCCAGGCCCACCAACAGGGTATCCAGCCCCAAACTGAAGGCCGCATCACTTCCCAAATCCAGGCCCACCGACAGGGTATCCAGTCCCAAACCGAAAGCCGTAATCCTAATAAATCTATAATTAACATCACTGACGTGAAAATATATGAAGTCAACTTAGACACGACTAAACGACTCCTTCCGCATGTTGTCCTCGAAACTCAAGTATCAGACATTCCTCTTTCCTTGCTAGTTGATTCGGGTTCGGCCATATGTCTACTTAAGCAGTCTAGCATTCATAAATCTCAAAAAATTATTAAGGAACCCATTAAACTTAAAGGCATAGATCCCTGCGATGAACCGACCCAAACCGAAGGTCATTTTAATTTAAAGCTAAAATTAAATGGAAATAAATTTTCTTCATACAAATTCCACATTGTTAAAAACATTAACCTACCTTATGATGGAATCATAGGTACAGACTTCTTAACAACCTTTGGCTGCAAAATTGATTATATTCATGATATACTGAGAATAGGAAACCAAATTATTAAATTACACTTTTTTGATCCATTTTACATCATTCCCCCACGCACTGAAACCGTGATCGAATGCTCAGTAAAAAATAATAACCTAAAGGAAGGGATCATAGTCGATCAACATTTATCAGAAAATATATTAATCTCTAATTGTATCGTCAAGGTCAAAGATAATAACCGTGTTAACTTGACGATCGCCAACACCTCTGAATCACCTATCAATATCAATTCAAACCTAAATCTTGCCCTAGAACCTTTAAACGCAGTCGCGTTCCCGATCAATACAACCATAAATAGCATATCCAGAACCCGACAAGTTATCGATTCACTAAGGACTGATC
This sequence comes from Calamotropha paludella, assembly GCA_927399485.1. Lineage (NCBI taxonomy): Eukaryota > Metazoa > Arthropoda > Insecta > Lepidoptera > Crambidae > Calamotropha > Calamotropha paludella. Next base: position 8,352,933 of record OV656820.1, read on the forward strand.
ACTTAAATGAAGAAGAAACTGAAGCCCTTCTAGAACTTTGCTCCCAATATTCGGACATTTTTCACCTACCAGACGACCAACTCACACATACTTCTGCCCTTGCTCATGACATTAGAACTAGCAACGACAATCCTATCCACACGAAGTCATACCGTTTCCCTGAATGTCACAAAAAAGAAGTAGAAACCCAGATCAGCGACATGCTCGATCAAGGTATTATAGAACCGTCGTCCTCGCCCTGGAGCTCACCCATTTGGGTAGTTCCTAAAAAAGCAGATTCCTCAGGTAAGCGCAAATGGCGTATAGTCATAGACTACCGCAAATTGAATGACATTCTATTATATATATATTCTATTATACTATCGGCGAAACTTACTCAATTCCACAGATATCGGAAATCCTTGACCAATTAGGGAACAGCAAATACTTTTCAACTTTAGACCTCACTTCCGGTTTCCACCAGATTCTAATTTCCCCTGCTGACGCATCCAAAACCGCTTTTTCTGTGCCGCAGGGACATTTTCAGTTCAATAGAATGCCGTTTGGGCTTAAGAATGCCCCTTCAACCTTCCAAAAATTGATGAATAACTGCCTTTCTGGCCTTCAAGGAACACGATGCTTCGTCTACTTGGATGACATCGTAATTTGCTCATTTGATTTGAAATCCCATATTTCTAATTTAAAAGCCGTTTTTACAAGGCTACGTAACTTCAACTTAAAACTAAAGCCTGAGAAATGCGAGTTCCTACGTAAAGAAGTCACCTATCTAGGCCATATTACCGGCGAAAATGGCGTAAGACCTAATCCTGAAAAAACAAGGGCAGTTAAAGATTTCCCAGTTCCCCAATCTCCCAAGGATATCAAGTCCTTCCTGGGCCTAGTATCATATTATCGAAGATTTATATCTGATTTCGCCAAACTGGCCAAACCTCTCACATCCCTGTTGAAAAAGGACGTTGTATTTGAATGGCGGAATGAGCAGCAACTCGCCTTCGAATCTTTAAAAAATAAACTCGTTTCAGCGCCAATCTTGGCATATCCCGACTTCACACAACCTTTTCTTTTAACCTGTGACGCGTCAAACTATGCTATTTCGGCAATCTTATCGCAAGGTCCAATTGGACAAGACCGTCCAATTGCATACGCTTCGCGTACACTGAATAAAGCAGAAAACAATTACAGCGTGACAGAGAATGAATGTCTCGCAATAATATTCGGTACCAAAACCTTTCGGCCCTACCTTTACGGCAATCGTTTCAAAATATTGACCGACCACAAACCACTCCAATGGCTTTTTAACTGCAAAGATCCTGGCTCCCGTCTTATCCGTTGGCGCCTTAAACTAGAAGAATTTGAATATGATATCCAATACAAAAAAGGCAAGGTCAACGCCAATGCTGACGCCTTGTCGCGTTTCCCTGTGAATCCTATCCAACCCGAAACCAATTCCGATCTTAATCCTAATACAGAAGACTCTACCCAATACTTAGACAGAGACTTGATGGACCTGTTGGTAACTCCACCATCATTTAACCCTGATGACATGTTTTTCTCTTCGCCGGATCCTCCTAACAGAAGTGAGGACGTCCAACCACTTCCTGAAATCACCTTACCCTCCAGTAACCTTGATAACATATTAGATGAACTAGGAATTGAAATTTCCAACTCACCTGCTCCCTTGCCTGAAACAACACCTTCAAATAACCCCAAAAGCGTATCAGAAGAACCTGAAACCACAATGACTGACCCACCTGCTCCATCGACCGAGCCTCAATCAAACCCTGTGTCTCAACCGGCTAATAGTCCCATTCCTTCCACTAGTGCATGTCCAGATCGACCAGCTACTTTCCTTAAAATCATGACCGACAAAGATAGGAGTTTTGACACACAAATAGAGGAATTTAACGATATTTTATTAAAGTGCCCCACTAAAGTGATTTTAGTCCCCACATCCATTGACCTAGACGAGTCTAACCCCTATATCCAAGAAATCCTAAGTTATCCAGAAACCAATACTGAAATACACGACTCTGAAAGGGAACTTTTCTCATTCTCGAAGGTCGAATCAAACAATAAACATTATTACTTATTGTATTACAAGGTACACCACTTCGACGAAGCAACTTATCCCGAGTTATTCCAGACTCTTAAAACAATAAGAAATGAACTAGTCACCCTTAAAGAAATAAAAGAAGTAGGGATATCTGATCTAAAGAACCCATATGAAAAACATTCATTTATAAAAATATATAATATGTTAACATACTTGTTTCACGATACCCAAATTAAAATCAAAATCTATCATAACAATGTAACCTACCCTACCGCAACTGAAATCAAAAAGATCCTTTTCGATAACCATGACATCCCAGTAGCCGGCCATCTGGGCTCTACTCGAATGTATAACCGAATTAAACAAATGTATTATTGGAAGGGTATGCGTAGTGACATAGAGTCTTATGTGAGCCAATGTAAATCCTGTCAAGAGAATAAGGCGCTCAGGAAAGTAAACCGTGCTCCTATGCAAATAACCAGTAGTTCGACCAAACCATGCCAACGCATCTCTCTTGACATCGTAGGTCCACTGCCAGAAGCAGGGCCCGCAAAACTAAAATTCATTTTAACAATACAAGACGATCTTACTAAATTCTCCTCTGCCTATCCAATTCGTAGTACTACAGCAGAAGAAACGAGTGAATGCCTTATACATTACATCTCCATCTTCGGTATTCCAGCAACAATACTCACGGATCAAGGAACTAACTTTACCTCAGACTTATTCAAAAAGACTTGCCAATTTCTTAAAATAAAAAACCTATGGTCCTCTGCGTATCACCCGCAGACCCAAGGTGCCTTGGAGAGAAGCCACTCTACTCTAAAGGAATACCTGAAGTCATATATTAACGACGATCAATCCAATTGGCCGCGTTACGTATATACAGCAATGCTTGCCTATAATACATCAGTGCACTCCACGACAAATTTCACACCTTATGAACTGATGTTCGGAAATAAGCCGTTCATACCAAATTCCATATATAACGAATCTCCTGGAGCAACTTACCCCGACTATGTCCGCATGCTCCAAAACCGTTTGAGATATTCCCGAGAAAAGGCTTTAGAATTAATTAGGAAATCTAAGGAATCGTCAAAAGCTTACTACGACACACGTACCCGTCCGACGAGTTATAAGGTTGGTGACTACGTATACCTTAAGAATCACTTGAGATTACGTAAAGCACTTTCGCCCCTTTGGAAGGGCCCCTATAAAATCATAAAATTAAATGGTAATAATACACTTACGATACTTATAAATCGCCGTCACGTCACCCATCACTTTGATCAAGTGAAGCCAGCTGAAGTCGGCAACAACCTGTAAATATAAATATTAGTTAGATAACTTACCAATAGTAAATAAATAAAACTAAGAACACTTACCTTACTGCTTTTACTACATCGATTGCATAGCATCGTACCTAAATAAAATAATATAAAATAAGTAGGCATAACAATAGGATAAGATAGGATCTCAGAGTAAACAGGACTGGAGTAGCCTTTGCCTAACATTACCCCTCTGCCAAATGCACAAGCGTCGGAATCCTGTGCGTTATATAAAACTAGTTGAGCCGCCATTTTAAAACCACAATAATCAGAACGTCTCACCGTGCAGAGCTCCCACGAAAATGCCTGCCTGTGCTGTTTTCTACTGTAAAAAAAATTCGAAAATATCTAGTATGCAAAAAGATGGCGTCACCTTTCATTTGTAAGTATAATTTTTAGGATTTGATTATTATTTAATTCATAATTTCATGTTTTAGCAGACTACAATTTCAAATTTCGCGCCCAAAGTTCGTTTGATGACGTCACGGCCGCACTCCCCACGAGACTACCTAGGGTTGACCATTATCGCATTTCAATTAATTAAGACAAAAATTAGAAAAAGTTTGTTGGTAATAAATAACTGTAATTTTGTATTAATTAATTACTAATTATAATTTCGATTTAACAATGTACGTTGCGTGTTTATTTTTAGTTTAGTATTAAGTTCATACCTACACTTTTGCGGCTGCTTGCCTATTCTATTCTTTGCCACACAACATGGAAATACAAAATAATAAATAAAATAATAAATTAAAATAATAATCAAACTATTTGCCCTTTTATTCATGCTGGGCGGCGCTCATAAACATTAAGAGTACTAATGCTGTATATACTTACAGTGTCCCTGACTTCATAAAAAAGCACAGTTAAAAGGGTACCATCGCCTAACCAGCACACCCGATCATTTCCGAGAAACCAAAATTATTTTTCGAGCCACAGGACAAATTGTTTTTATTTTGTAATCAGCAACCCTTATTAATTTTTACAATATTTATTTGCACAATAGTGATGTCAACTTCATCGATATTGTGATTTTACGAGTGAGTAATGAATGAATGAATGAATGCAAGTAACATACTTAAATTGAAAATATTTATTTTTAATTTAAATCTATATGTCGCAGGGAAATTGTATAATTCCGCAGTTTACATTCGGCGTCATCAGTTTAAAAAACACATACCCTATTCTTAGTTCTTTTTCTTAACGATAATAAAACACAGCTTAGATAAATTACAGTTTGTTTCGGTAATTATTACCAGGTATTAATGATGATTTCAAATAAGAATAAGGTATGTGATTTTAAACTGATGACGCCATATGTAAAGTGCGGAATTATACTATTTACCTGCGATATTATACATACGAGAATAAAACTGTAAAGATATAGAATAAAATAGGTTAAGTCCACCTACAACCAAATGGCTAGTTATGAGCGTAGAGGAAGTGAAATCACTAATTTTTGAACATATTGTCTGTCTGTATGTATGTTTGAGCACGCATCACGCAAAAACTACGCGACGGATACATTTTAGTATGGTAATAGCTAAATGTCATCGTCAACATTTAAGTTAAGTTTTTTTTATTAATATTGTAGCATTTATAGCTCCTTTTAAAAACCGGCTTGTCCAACTGCAATACTTCAAGATACTAGGAGTAAGGTATGTAGTGCCAAAAGTCCTTTGTACATAAATGAAAGCTATTGGAAGATAGTATTGCAGTATTAAAATTAGAAACGATCGGTATGTGTATATGTATGAGGCAAATATACTCTACCCCTAGGCGGTATACTAATTGTTGGTATTTATATTTTAAGCTTTGACATGCCCGGAAACATCTAATTTTTCATATTCAGTTTTCCTAAAGAAAACAGCATACGAAAAAAATGGATTCATGCTTGTAATAGGTAATAGGGCATCTTGGGCATCTCCAAGAACAAGTATTATATGTTCCATACATTTGATCCGTCTCAGTTTCAAAAATTATCTAACAATAGAAGAAGATTAGTTGCCCATGCTGTGCCAACGTTATTCTTGAATGATCCTCTTAGTTTTTTATATAACTAGTTATGTTCCAAATAGATATCAACATGTTATATTATAACAGTTTTAGTTTATTACATTTAAATGTATTAATTTTAGGTTAAAGAATAAGTTGAAAAGGAAATACCTGCAAAAGGTGATGTAAGCAAATTGCAAAAAAATACAAATAATCAATCGGTCAAAGTAAAAATCTGAGAAAACTAACTATATTCACTATCGCTTTGTTAAAAATAATGTTTCAGTGTTCCTCCTTTCCATTATGGTTATACGCGTAAGGGTCCACAGTAAATTCTATATATATAATAACACCTATTGTAAATATCTTTAAAAAGCAATAAACTATTAAGTTTCAATTTGTATTTTATGGATATAGCCTTCGAAACTGACTGTTGTAGCGTGTAATATCATCATTAATTTAATTTAATTTTTAATACATAATGTAGGAATACTAATGCAACGTTAATTGGAATACTAACGCAAAGTTCCACATGGATCAGCTTCAATGGCACAATGTCTGTTACGCTATAACTTCCCGAGATCTTAACCGATTTTAATATTTTTGTGTGGAATCGAATCAACAGGTTTAGGACCAGATTGTGACGGAGACCGAATTTTGAGATTCGCAAAAATTCCCATCGAATTTTTTTTTTCTTTTTTTAGATATTACGCTCCGCTTCAATATATGGTGCTAGCGTAGCTTTATGCTTAACGACTGCATCGCCCAGTACATTCATTCATTGAACGAAACTGATTTATCGATATCGATATTCGCGTGCTATGTCATGTCACTTCTCACACAATGACATTCGTGTGTTTGAATAGAACGTTAACACACTATTTTAAGCACGTGTGCGTGTATTTTAAATATGTTTGTCGTATTAGACATGTGTGCGTTTTTAAACACGCAAAGAGTTTTTGTTCCTGTGTGCTGGCATTGAATGTAGTAGTAACCTCACCCCCCGCAAAAAATGGCAGAAAAATATGTACGAGAAATTGACTAATGGCTACTCCAGTCCTGTTTACTCTGAGGATAGGATATTTACCTTAGGTTAATCACTATAATTATCATTTGCAGTTCCGTACGGGGCGAATCTCATCGTGATTTCATCCGGCCGATTACTTCGAGCTCAGGTCTTTATTTCGACTATTTAGGGAAACTCAAAATTAACAACGTTCAACTAAAAATCCAAACACCGATTGATATTTCACACTTCGGCCCGCATATAACTAACATTGAAACCGCTTTAGAGATTACGAGGCATCTGTGTAGCCAAACACAAATAGCGGAAGTCGTTTCGGAATGTAACAATAGACTACGACCGCTAACAGTACGATATCAAGATATGAACAACGAATTCACTTCTATTTCCCATTTGACTGACAACCGACGGAAGCGTAGAGCTTGGATAGGAGGTATAGGCACATTACTTAAACAAATTATTAGCACCTTAAATGAAGACGACGCTTTGAGATACAACGACGCGATTGAATCTCTTCAAAACGATAATAAACAGCTAGCCTCACTAATGAAAGAGAACATTTTGGTAACTACTTCAGTGATGACATCCTATAATAAATCCCTAAATACGATCAAAGATAACGAAGCTAATCTAGAGGAAGCTATCGACAAACTCTCGAATTGCGTAACAAATATTACAAAATTAACTAACGGACTACAGATACTTGCTAGTGTTAATGAAATTCTCAGTACATTAGAAACCTCAATACTCACTTTGTCATTTCAATTGGAAGATATAATGAACTCCATATTATTTAGTACTCAAAATACTTTACATCCCTCAATAATAACTCCAAGTCAACTGCATCGAGAACTTGCCGATAACTACCGCCATTTGGCTAGTGACCTTGAGTTGCCCGTACCTTTAAGCGTTAATTCTGTATACCTAATTTTAAGTATATCTAAGTTACTATGCTATTATATAGATAATAAGATAATATTTGTTCTGCGAGTGCCTTTGGTAAATACTAAGGAGTATATGTTATACCACAACATCCCCCTTCCTACACCGCATAATGCTAAAGAGCCAAACTCATTTAGTTTAATAGTTCCAGAAAATAGGTATATAGCAATGACCAAGGACAAATCCCATTATTGTGTGTTTAATAATTTAGGAAATTGTAAAACTGTCATGCCAGGTAATTTCATTTGTGATACTGAAAATGTGTACGCGACTGATGCTAAACCGATTTGTGAAAGTGAATTACTAGCAAAAGTGATAAGTGTTAAACCAGCACAGTGCGAGACAAAAAGTGTTTATGGGACCTTGGACATTTGGAAACCTCTGGCGAACAATATGTGGATCTACGTCCAATCGGAACCGAATAAACTCTCAATAGACTGTTTAAATTCTAGTTTATACGAAACCAATATCCTGGGTACAGGAATAGTGACAATCCCCATCGATTGTATCGGGTACTGTAAAAGCACTACGCTACTATCAAAATACGTTTTGAATATCACATCCCCTATTAACCATTTTCCAGATTTTAACTTGATCAATGACACTTGCTGTAACTTAAATAAGATTAATAATTTAATAAATAATGTGTCCCCTGTCCACTTACAAAATATAGACCTAGATGATTAACCTAGAAAACAAATTATTAGTAAAATCTTTGAATGATTTGGAAAAAATTGGAAATCCGTCAAAGCCACATATTTTAGAATACGGGACACATTACTCTATAATTATACTTTGTATTGTATTTTTCCTTTATTGTACTTACCTAGTTTCTAAGAAAATATGTAAATCCGGCAACAACCCGCTCACTAAGTTTAAATTCAGAGTAATAACATCATCTCCTGATGATGTCCCTGATGAGATCTCCGAACAAACAGACAGACAAGACCCTGAAATAGAATTTAATCCTACTGCCCTTCTCAGAACGAGAATCTAACGGAGACTTGGAATCAACCCCAAGTCTCCTCTTAAAGGGGGAGGTGTTATACCCCTTAGATGCTAGACCCTGACCCTTCCTCAGCACTGCTGTGCTGAATCAGCAACCTATGTATCAGAGCTTCTCATAGCAGTGTTCAGTAAGCCTCACTCTGATTTCAACTCCCGGCTGGAGCGGTTGCCTAAGGATCCGACAGATCCTCGCGTATATTTATAATTTAATTATCCTAAGTTCTAATCTTGATTTAAATAAATAAGTACTATATCGTGTCAGTGTAACTATCCTTTTTTTAAAACGCCTTCCGGTTCATCCCTTATAACAGTTCGAGTCGGATAAGTCGCGAGTGGCATAATTTGGAACGACATGGGCGGTCTGTGAAGCGAACAAGTCTATTTCTGGGACACCCCATTGGCTGAAAATGAGACTCGACGCTCGCTTGCTTAGATGCCATTCGGAGCTGGCGCGCCTGCGCGATAGGCAATCGGCTTCCGTATTGTACCTCCCAGGAATGTGGTGAGAAAGTAGTACAATATTGAGACTGTCTATTAGAGTGAAGAGCTGCTCTGTCAACTCTAGTAGCAGTTTGGATCTGGTACCTCCTTCGTTTTTTATGTACGAGATCACAGTCTTGTTGTCGCTCTGCAGGATCACTTCGGAGCCCTCGAGGTTGTTTGCCTGAGCTGATATGGCTGCTATTACTGCGAACAATTCTTTGGCGTTGCCGTTCCATCGATTCTGTGGGAGTGTCCACGTACCTGATTCGAAGACGTTGTTTATCACAGCTCCCCATTGGACGTCTGACGCATCCGTGACTATGTAGTTGGTTCGTCGCGGAGGCCGATGTATGAGCGACTCCTGATCGATGTTCTTCAGCCACCACTGCAGTTCTAGTCTCACTTCGTCTGGCAAAAGAAGCGCAGAGCGAGGGTTCAGACGAAGTTGGTTGCTGTGGCGCTGCACCGCCCGGCAATGCAACCTTCCCCGGTGGGTGATGAAGGTTGCGAAGTTGAGAAACCCTAAGAGGCATTGCGCCTGCTTGAGGGACCAACTGCCGGCTGCCAAGCGATTGGTGAGGTACCGGATAGCTCTGGAAATCTTGTCTGATGGTAAGCTCTTGGTGTTCCTTAGAGTATCCCACGTGATACCAAGAAATTCGATTTTTCTCGTTGGTGTGATAATCGATTTTTCCGAGTTGATGCACCAACCCAGTTTGGTAAGCAACTCGACAGCAGTCCTTAGCTGTGAACACAGAACGCCTCGAGACTGGTGGACTATTAAATAGTCGTCCAGATAGACCACCAATCGCAGACCCTGATCCCGACGCTTCTCTGCTATCCTTTTGGTTAATGACGCGAACACTTTTGGTACCGCTGCAAGGCCAAAGGGTAAGCACGTCATTTGGTAAAGATGGCCTCCATAACTGACCCATAAATAGCATCGGTGCTGATCCCTTATGGGCACGTGATAGTAAGCTTGAGACAAATCTAATTTCACCATCCAATCCATTGTTTGTAACAGAGTCGGCCTGCGGTAATGATCGAATAGATGAAATTTCTGTGTCTTGATGAACATATTCAGGGCTTTGAGGTTGAAAATGACACGATTTTTGCCGTTGCTCTTGGTCACGATGAAAAGGGGGGAAATAAAACTTGGAGTTAATGGAGCTGGCTCTAATATGTGGTCTCTTAACATATTTGAAATTTCTTTCGACATGGCCGAACTCTGAGGAGTTTGATATTTCGATATTACCTCTTGAGTGGGCACAACTAAGGGTGGTCGACGATTGAAAGGGATTCGAGCACCCTTGATAATTTTTAAAATTGGTTTGGGAGGACAAAGAGAAAGCCAAGCGTTCCGATAATGTTTTAAACAACCCCCTGTAAAATTTACCGAGTCATGGCTTGTTATTTCTATATGGTTTTCTGGTATTCTTAATTCTGCCCCCCCCTTCTTTCTTCGAGGTAGTACCGCTGTTTTGGGTTCTACCAGCAGACTCTTTTTTGTCATTTCGTCGAGGTTTGTTTGTCGTGCGGAGTTGATGAAATGTTCTCTCCTGCGGAGAATGAGTACAAACCGGTTTTGGAAGAGGGACACTCTGTTTATCCAACTTGTCAATACCTCCAATTTTTTGTACATAATTCGCTAAAGACTGGGGAGCGAACATGTAATCGGATGAAGGCGGTATTTTCTCAATGTCATCCCGCACGTATTTAATTTTTAAATTCTTTAAAACTAATCTGCGACGTGTCTCTAAAACTTCAGCGCGCTTACCACAAATGATTTGCAGAATGTCATGAGAAGTTGATTTATAACCTGAATCGTTGCCGAATAGTTCTTTAAGTTTATTGTAAAGCGTATTAGGAGAAAGTTGGCTAGGCGTGGCTGACCAATCTATAAGGTTTTGTAAAGCAGCATTAACGAGCTCGTTCTGTGCCATGACAGCATTAGATAGGGCTGCGAAGCTACGTTCCATTTTAGACCAGCTGGAAGAGGCCAACGGATCATCAAAACGCTTTAATTCCTCGTTAACTTTTGATTCTACAAAACCTGGTGATGCAACATACTTCTTCTGGGTATCTGTGTAACGAACAGAGTTCCAATCTGGAGAATCAAATCGCTGCAAAGCCGCGAGCTTAGTCACACGTTCCGGAATGGCCACGTTTACCGTAGGCTCTTTTACAGTTACAGAAAGATTTGCTATATCCTCAAACTTATTATAGGTTTCAGGTGGGTGCAAAAAATCACTATTAGGAACGTTTAAACTTTGTGTAAATGGAATGGCACAGCTCGGTGCAGTATGTCCAGCATGTACATTGTAATTGGGAGCTAATATATTATTAATGTGACTCACCAATTGATTCGATAGTATGGCAAACCTTTGATCCATGTCGGCTTGGAGTGAAGGAGATCGGCTATCATGGTAACCATCGAAACGTTTGTCGCAGCGGTCATCTTGCCGGCCAGCACGCGACTTTTTCCGAGGCGGTGATTGGCACGCCGAACTATCGCTATCACGCGTATCACTACTATCACTTTCACTTGATAAAACCGAACCGCGCGATTGTCTTTTCGAGCCAGCCAATATGGTGGCGGCAGTGGCGGGGGAATTTTCGTTATCGTTGTTCATGCTAAACGAATGATATTGAAACAAAAAACTAAGCGGAATATTCAAAACTATGAACTTTTTACTTTAATCTCAAAAGCTCAAAATGTAACTAAGACCAAGCTAGCACACGTACGACGTTTAGAAAAACCGACGCAACAATGATCAGAAAATGGTGGCTTGGGCTTGGGTTGAGTTTTTTGACAGTTTGACACCAGAGGGCGTTGTAAAAATTGGCGGGAAGCGGAAACAGCTAGCGACATCCGGCGGAAGAATGCAACGCACTCTCTCATAAGGGACTTCGGACGTCAAACGGAACACATAATAAAGTTTGTGAGTTGACTAGATCACTATTTTATTTAGATATTTTCGTAAATATCGATGTTATTGGAAGCTATCATTAGTTTTGAAATTAGGGAAGCACTTTTGAAAAGAACTTGCGATGGAAACGTTACCTATTACAACTTATATATTAATTATAAAAAATCGCAAGATATTCACGACGTTGCGTTTTGGTTAAGATTATCGTTTTAAATATTATTTAAGCAATATATTGTTTTAAAATTTCATAGTCACTAACATTATAGTAATATAAGTTATATACGGTATTATCACCATGTACCTTGTTTGTATTGAGCTTCCGATATTTCGGCACCGCAATTACCTCAGTTGCTCCGTGATCATGGCGCTAACAGCAGTGCCGAAATATTGGATACCCAATAAAAACAAGGTACATGGTGACAATACCGTATATAACTTATTTAAGCAAGTTTTTAAAAATTCAGTCGTTTAAATATACACGAACGCTGGAGATCCTAAAATAGTGGAATACACTTACTTACCAATAGGTGTGTACCGTATATAATTCAGAACTAACTATCCCACACCCTTACTATTTGAAATATAGAGATTATTTGTGCGTCATACATGGTCGAAAGGTACAAGCTTGCACGAAAATACTTCTTCCCAAATGATACCGTCGTTAGCCTCCAAAGTAACAGATTTCTTTTCATATCTTTTATCTGTACGATTCAGCATCACAATTTATTTGCGTCGGGTTACAGGTAAAACCAGGTTCTGTAACAGATATTTTGTATGACATGTAATTTTTCAAATTTCTCCTAAATTTATTCTGCCCATTGTCCAATGCCCATTGGTTTCTTTTCCGCATTTTGTGAACATTACGTGTAAGAAAAATGTTTTAGAAATACATCTTACCAAACGCTTTCTTCGGTTAAGTTTTGTTAAACTTTGGGCACCACCTCCAAAGTTAAAATCGTTAATGATAATTAATAAGAAAGTATCGTAATACAAGTATAATAATTAAATAAATTAAAGATATTAGAAACCCTAATGAACTAATATTTAAGACAAATTATTAATATTTTATTGAAAAAAATTACCTAAAAAAGTCACCAAATTATTTAATTTCTCACGATTTGACATCAAAGAACACCAAATTGCATGTTTTTTGTATATTCTATGACGTTACACATAAGAAGCTTATTAGTATCTGTAGAAAATTATCATAAACTATCAAATTTTTTAAGTATTTGGCTGTGCCAGTCTTAATCATAATTTTTTTGGATTATTTTTTAATTAAGCACGTAGTAAATTTTTGATTACGTCCGAATAGGCCACGGTTCAGCCAGTGTGGTATTTTCAAACTTAATTTGCATTTTAAGAGTGCATACGCTCATTTCGAGCACTTTTCCTTCCATCGCTCTTATTTTTACCGAACTTTATTAACTTCTGCTCGAATGTACAATTTTAAGAGCGTTCGGTTTGTGATAGCTGAGGCTAAGCAACTATCCATCATCGTATGACTGCCCAAAAATGTGCTTATTGTCATGTGTTCCTTCACAATAAGCAGTTGATCCCGGCTGATTCAGCAGACATTACTACCCACGAATCTGCATCGGACCCATCGTGATTTATTAAGACCCATTCTTCCTATAATGTGTTTTTTATGCATAGGGAATATGTCCACTTACATCCAATGCACAAGCCGATCATTTCGTTGTTCCAAATATGTAGTTTATTTTCGATTTCAACAAGTCTTCGATATCGTCACTAGACTTCGCGTAGGATCATATCGGGCAGTAGTAGCTCTCCGATATCATTGAATTTCTGTAGTTATATCATAAATATTCATTATATTCAATGATTTTCTCCAATATATCGTAAACGTTAAATATTTGAAAAATCTCCCTTGTCTGTATAGTAAAGTTAAAAGAATTAAAATAATTTTAAATATAAGTTTTAAACATACATATTTGTTTTAAATTGTTGTGCCTAATAACTTGAACAAATATATTTATTTTTGCAGACTTCTTTCAACGTAATTTAATCCTTTTGGGTCGATTTTCCAAAAAGGTTAAAATGGGCATTAGTTTATTTTTACTAAAAAGTCAAAATTCAAGTTTTGATTCGTAAGATACTTTATTTCCCTACATTTTAGCCTTGTTTAGCCTTTTAGGGATGGAATTTCCTGGCATCCTTTTTTACCCCTTGCCTATATAAGTAAAGATACCTCTGTGTAATCTCAGCTTTCTAGTTCCAAGGGTTTGGGGTTGGACGTTGATGAGATAGTCAGATTTATTTTGTTTATACCAGGCCACACAGGAAGTGAACATCAACATAGACTTATCCGTAATTTTTTAAAATATCATTTAAGAATAAATTGTATTTTTAAAGTGTTTTTGTGGATTCATATGCATGAATTTGAATGAATGAATTGAATGAATAACCGATAAATATAATTTTCATCAACTTCTCCTTAGAACTAATTAACTTCGAATGAAGAGATATTGCATTCGAATCGTTGGTAGTGCCTTTAGTATTATACTTGTGCCGAATTATATAAAGAATGTTTATAAAGAAACTTAAAAAATTGTTTAATGTTTTTATAGTGCTATTCCATTTGTAATTTTTTCACTCCATTTCCAAACTTTGCAATGACGTTTGCTTATTTAAAATTTGTATATTCTATCACTATCACTAACAGAAATCGTGTGATGATTTGTTTACAATCATTCTTTCCATAATTCGGCTTGACTGTATATGATGAGATAATATTGCTTTAAAAATATAGATACCAAGTATTGACCAATTTCGCCGGTTTAAATTTATTTTTTATTATTTGGCAGCATTTTAGGTAGTTTAAGCAAAAATAATAAGCACAATGAAACAAAGTCAGTAACCGGAAAATAAGCGCATTTCCGTTAGGAGCTTGCAGAAACATTCGAAAATTCTATTTTGTATCCTAAGTGAATGCACTGCAAATACAGTCTGAATATTCTGTGACGATATTGACAAACTTGTAGATAAAGGTGTGACACAATGCAACTGGGACAGAACAATGTTACCGAAACAGCAATGCGACAATGTCTTCCGATAAGCTTGTCACGGATAGCAGACTTAAGGCTGTATCTGAAGATTGAGTCTGTATTGTAATATCAAACAGCCAAATCAAGACAACTCATTGTATTTGACTCTAAGTCACCTTAATGATTTAAGTAATATCAGAGAGAATGGTAAAATAAATGGATTTTAACTAAACTTGTAATTTTAATATGCGGCTATTTTTTACCAATTTGGCAATAAAATAGTATATTAAAGAGTTTAAATTTGGAAAAGAATTATTGTCATGATTTAATCAATTATTCAACAAGAAATTAACGCTCCTTATAAATAAATACCTGTAGTATTTTCGAGTTTTTAAAATTAGAAAAACTAAATATATATGGGTTATTTATGAATAGTTAAGTTTATTAGAATAATAAATAATTTAGAATTTTCTAATTTAAAATTAAAAAAAAATGGTTTATGTATAAAGTTAAATTCGTCGAACAATAACATTGCAGTTTTGAACTTGGCCTCTTACAACAGAGGTAAACGTGCAATTAATAAATGATATTGATTCATAAACGGTGCCTACTACGCTCTTAATATTGAATCTACCACTTGATTCAGACAAACAATCTCGAAGAACGATATCCCAACACGTTATTGTTTCGACCTGCAGTAAACCATCAGACGTCCAAACCGAAGTAGTTTATCTCGATTTAATACAATCTTGTCAGGCACTCCGCTGCTCGCTACCGCGGCTCGATCGGCTTACGATTTTTATGGTCATAGGTCTAACAAGTTAGGTTAACCTATCCGAATATGGTCTTTTCATTTCTTTTGGATTTTTCGTTTCATGCACTACATTTTAATCTCAAACAAGATAAAATATTACGGCCTTCTGTCAGTTTTCTGTAGGTCCAAAAAATGTTCTGTCGGGATAGCGTTCATCGAAATTTGCCTGTTGTAATCAGGTGGTATTTGTAATAACTTATTAGTTATAACAAAAAATACAAAATTTAGTCTTATTTTTAAGATTGCACATGTATTAAAATACTTAAATTATCCCATGGAACTGGCGGTAATCGTAACTAATAATATTTAATGACTCTAGGCTAATCACAAACAAATGCGTTGCCAACTTTTACAGGCTTTTTCCAGGGCCTAACAGTTCACGTTATCCTATTTTCGGACAAAACTAAGTGCAATGAATGTATTTTCGATTGTGTCCGCATCATTATGCTCACGCATTGTTTTACTGCTCAATACTCCTATTAGTGTGTTCGATTCAGACAAATTTTAGATTAGGTAAATCATAATTGTTTCTACACTAGTATTGCAAGTTCAATTTTGAGATTTTCTCCATAACTATTTATCCAATTTCGAATCGTTTTTTCACCAATATTTACAAGGGACTTTTATAATGTAAATGGGCTTTATATTCTTCCGTTACATGAAACAAAACGTTCTTCATTGAATTCGGTTTCAGTATTTAAAAAAAAGCATTCGTTAAAAAACAATAAACTGCAGACAGTTTATTGTTGTTTACTTGTATTACATTAACAAACATGTTTAAAGAGTGAAAGAATAAAGGCTTATTAGTGAGGGTTTCTCAATATTTTTTATACACGTGCAATTTTGTTATTGTCAAAACGAAACAAAACGCCGTGTGTCTATCGTGTTGTTCCATTTTATTTATATTTCTCAAAAGAAATGGCTTTACAAAATCATATTTGTTCTTGTACATCCAATACACAAATAAACACTGATAAATATGTGCAAACATACAGTTTACAATGGGAAGCAACAGGACTCTTATTATAAGGAGATAAGGTTTACAAACCTATATCTCGACGTTGTACGTGTCATTTTAACATGTTTTTCTATTTCGATATTTCTGATGCCATCGAAAATACTCTCTGATAAATCATGGAATATTGGAAGCCTCCTTTGCCGTATTCAATACCTTGCTAACTTATTCCACCCAACGAATGGTTCCGGAAAACTGATTTTCTTTTGTTTGATTTAAGTTTGATTGTTGAGAGTCAGTTTTGGTATGGAATAAGGCAGCCTATTGCCTCATAAGAAATCACAAAGGATATAAATATGTTACTTTAACAATAGTGTTTGGATCCACGTCGCTGTCGTACGGTGTGATTACCGTTGGTATCAGGGGAAAAATTGTAAAATATTAGACAAATGTGTATTAGGGCTAGTGTTGCCCAAATGCAAGAACAAGACGAGACTTAGCCAGTCTTGGTCTTGGTCTTGCGCCAATACACCTGGTCTTGGTCTTGGTCTTGGTCTTGCGCTTGCAGTCTTGGTCTTGGTCTTGGTCTTGCAGCAAGAGTCTTGCAAGTCTTGCAATTACCTATTAGTCTATTGCTATTTATTAAAGTTTACTTTAAATCTTAGAAAAACGTATTAGAATTGGAACATTGTGAGCTTGAATTAACATAGCCATAGTAAAGATCAATCAGATTAATAAATAACTGAAGATTTGATAAGAAAGTCGAAAAATCAACTGACCTATATGTCGTTTTCCATGGAAGTAACTGTTTCTTAATAAACATTTATGATTTATAAGCTTACATTTGCTAAAACATGTAAAAAAACAAATTAATTACAATAACTTGACTGTATTTTAAATAACAATGTCTGTCTAGAAAGAGATTGAACCCTCAACTTGCATGAAATTTAATAAAAGAGTTTTATGATTTATCATTTATTTCAATCAAAAATAAAATACAACACAAATCAAACATAACAGTACACAACAGCTTTATCATTAGGTTATGTTACTTTATATCAATTCTTTTGACCAAGAATTAATACAAAGTAACCATCTGGCTGACTCATCACTTAACCTATTTCTATGTTTTCTAATTACTAATGATGCTTTAGAAAATAATCTC
This sequence comes from Calamotropha paludella, assembly GCA_927399485.1. Lineage (NCBI taxonomy): Eukaryota > Metazoa > Arthropoda > Insecta > Lepidoptera > Crambidae > Calamotropha > Calamotropha paludella. Next base: position 8,370,638 of record OV656820.1, read on the forward strand.
TCAGCAGGTACTGAAGTTGCAGGTATTGAGAGAAAATCACGGGCCATCTTCGATAAAGTCGGATACTCTGTCTCATGCGTCCTCCACCAATCTAAAATGTCTTCCGAGCTGGCAGTTCTTGGTTTTCTCAGGTACTCCTCCAACTCGTCTATCACTAAGCCTTGAAGACAAGATCCAGATGACGTCGAGGGACATTCATAGAGTTTATCAAAGTCTATAATGTCTTCATCTTCATCACATACTTTATTTTCTTTTCTTGGCAATTCCAGAGATTTGTTCAGTGAGTGTAGACTTTTATATTCTTCATAAAGTTCATTGAACTTGCGCAGACTTTCTGTTTTAAGTTGCTTCCCCCACATTGTCAGGTCAAAAGTCTGAGCCTTATGCCTTGGGTCTAAAATTAAAGAAGTACAATAAATCCAGTTGCTCTTCTTATAATGTTTAAGCATTTTGTCTCGAGCTGCTTGGAAAGCTAGAATGAGCCTTTCATCCACTTCAGATCGATTAGGTTTCTCATCTAACTGTTTTACCATGGATTCAATTTTATCTAGCAAGAGATTGAATGATACAATGACTAGCGGTAATGTAACATATTTGTCTCCACCAAGTTTTGTACTTAAAAGTTTAAAGTTTATTAGAAATTTATGTAATTTTTCGAGTACCTGCCATTCACTAGCTGTGATTTGAAAATCATTCAATTCGGTGACAGAACTGCACAATATGTTAATGCCCGCTCTCACTTTTAAACCAAATCCAATCATATCATGTGTGGAATTCCATCTTGTTGGACAGTCAAGAATGGCATTTAGATTTGATGGCACGCCAGCTGCTTCACAAGCAGACTGAAACTTCTTCTTCACTATCTCACTTCTTTTTATTTTACTGGAAATACTGCGTAACTTTGTTACAGATGTACGCGAGTCAGCAATATTTGGTGCATATTCTTCATCTTCCTCAGTTTCGTCTGCATAGTCTTCATACTGCTGATCTTGCGCGTTAGTGTCAGACTCACAGTGTAATGCTAAGGTCTCTAATAAATCTTGTACACCAAGGTTTAAAATGTGAGCAAAGCACCGGAAATGTTGATTGTCTGAATCAAAGTGTGGCAACTGTTTGCCCAGTTCATACATAAATTTGGTATTTGCAGTTGCGTTGTCGAACGTGATACCTTGTATTTTATCAATTATGCCATATTCCAATAAACATTCATGGAAAATCGTTGCAATATCTTCCCCAGTATGTCGACCGCGTGATGGTATAAAATCAAGAACTACAGATCGATACTTCCATTCGTTGTCTATATAATGCATAGTAACCCCGTAGTAACTCCTACCAGCAATTGACGTCCACCCATCAATGGTAAATGACATTTTAGATGATAATTGTTGAAGTCGTTCCTTGAGATTAAATTGGAGCTCTTCAAATCGCTCTTTGACTTTCCTTCTAAGTGTAGACCTTTTAGGAAACTCCATATTAGGGCAAATACGTCGAAAATATACTTGTGTAGCTTCGTCATCGAAAAATGAGAAGGGAAGATATTTTTTCACTACCCAATCAACTGTAGCTGTCGTGATGTTGTCACTGCTGTTTTCCGACTGAAATAAAACAATAAATCTTGTGTTATTATTTAAAACATACTAGGTTTGAGCGTTTAGGAGGAGGAGGTTTGTTGTTGTTAAATCGAGAAAATCGTTAAATTGACATTTGTTATATTAAGGTTGCACTGTACTGTAATTTACCAAAATAAAGTACTTAGTTGTTACTGGCCGATTATGAAAACAAATGAAAATATAGGTGTTTATAAAAATATTTAAGACGATAATTACATACTTAATATGTCGCACCCCTAGATGAAAACACCACTAACTCAAAAATACTTACGTAAGTTAATGGCGTTTTTGAAAGTATCGCATGAACAGCTACGCGGAGTTAAAATTCCCGTAGCGACAATTTCGACCATTGTTAAAAATGACGCGAAATATGTACCTATGTATTACTATTTTATCAATATCTATAAAATATTCCGAAGTCAGTTTAAAGTCATTTGTTCAAAAAAGACTTTTTTGAGTTCCTGGAGTTTTCATATAAAAAAAATATATTCTTACCTGTCCACTTCTTCCAGCGGTTACTAAAAAGCTTGTGATATCTCCACTTAATTTTGGTTTAACAGGAAGAAATATTTGTGATTCCTTTTTGTGGAAAGATATTAGATGTTTCCTTAAGCCTGAAGTGTTTCTGTTTTTCATTTCTTACCTGTCCACTTCTTCCAGCGGTTACTAAAAAGCTTGTGATATCTCCACTTAATTTTGGTTTAACAGGAAGAAATATTTGTGATTCCTTTTTGTGGAAAGATATTAGATGTTTCCTTAAGCCTGAAGTGTTTCTGTTTTTCATTTTTATTTCAGTCTTTTTATGTTGGCACAATTTACACAAGGCAGTTTGGGATGCATGAATTATTTCGAAAAACTCCTCAAATTTGCTTTTGGGTCTTTTAGATCTGTGACTCAAACTCTCGTTACTCGGACTAGAATAATTTGAATCTTCGTCACTCATATTAAATTGTACACGTGATACGTTTTTAGAAAACAACAAGAATTAGTAAAAACAATTATTAAGTTAGACTCGAAGCACAGCTCAATTGGAAATGACTGGAATTAAAATAATTCCTTTGTTTATAGTACGTTTCCTTGCTTTCTACCGCGCCGCCTCGCCACGTGCCGGCTCTATTAAAAGGATGCCGCCGCAAATCAAACGATGCCGCGTGCGGCGTACAAACACAGATTATTACCTACTTGTACAGACGCGACGCGTGAATAAAATATATGTAAAGAATTAGTGCCAATCACTATTCTTTACATATAAGTGAATGTTTTGGCGTACATCTATACTAATCTATACTAATATTATAAAGCTGAAGAGTTTGTTTGTATGTTTGATGACAGAAGTTTTAAAATAAATAAATAAATCCTGAACGTCACTATACCTCCAAAGTTACTATTCTTCGTGGGCGAAGTCGCGGGCACTGCTTGTAAATACTTTTTTTTTTTTTTTTATTTTTTTTTTTTATTTATTTATTTCATATACAAGAAAAAAAAATACAAAGATACAATTTAGTCCCACAAAACCGACTTGTCGGTTTGACTGAGGGATCTTTAGTCTCTTAGCTTATAATTATAATTATGTAGGTATATAATACAACTATAACTGTATCAGGTAAAGTTAAGTGCACAATAATTGGATTTAGACTGAATTACAACAAACTGAAGGAAAATTTAGCGGTGATAATAATAAGATACAATTGTTGTAAGATATAAAATACGTGTGTAAAAAACAACCACGCCTCCGAGCCCTCAGATGGGCTCGGAGGCGTGGTTGTTTTTTACACACGTATTTTATATCTTATAGAAATATTGCATTGTGAATGCAAAAAAATAAATAAAAACATACAATTGTTGTGTTAAATAGTAGTCATCAGATAATCTTTTAATATTTTTTTAAATTTATTTTTATCCGTTTCACATCTAATAGTTTCGGGCAACGAATTAAGAAGATATGGTATACGCTTCTGTAAAGTTCTGTCACCAAAATAATTTTGAACCCTAGGAATTACAAATTTCTTTTTTGAAGTGGCTCTAGTGATCTGGTTATGATTTATGTATTCAAAAGTGGAGACACACTCTCGGCTGCCGTGATTATTTACTAATAATAAATCGCAGGCTTTTTATTTTATTAGTAGGTAAGTACCTACGCTTTTTATATTATTTTATTAATTATGTAGAATTTTTTTACACGTTTCAAGTATATTTAAAAGTGGCTACAATATTTATCAAACGGGTGATATTTGAACACTTTTTTGCTATTTTTTCTTGTAAAAACTTAAGAAATATAATGACTAAATGTACAATAATAGTACCTAAGTAATTAGTTTAAAACCATATAATCAATATTATAATATATACTTACTAGAATAAATTATTATGACATCTACTACCTATCCTTACCATTTTATTCTAATCATAATACTACTTGCGTGATCAGTATAATGTATTCATTTTCATTATAAGCACTCTGAAACTTATTTATTCTTTGGAACACCTGTAGGTACTCTTAAAATTCGAAATTATTTTGCATGAGTATACCTACGCCTACGCCCTGTGGCGGCAATCAAATAGTGTCAAATGTTGTGATTTCGGCGCGGCGGCAACGATTGTTGTATATGATTTCAAAAGAAGCCGCCGGCGCGTGTATTATAACCATGTGCTTCCGAAAAGCAGCAAATTTCTTTGAGAAGTAAGTACAAAACCTTTGATGCCGCATTATCAAAGTGCCGATGGTTAAAACATAACTATGCATGCACTCAGTTTGATTTTAATGGATATTTTTTTATTCGCTATGTAGGTATGTTTATGGTATTAGTCGTAATGCGCATAGATCCAGTTTTTCATATTCTTTGATACAGTTTTTTGCGTCTCATAGAATTCCTAAGCGTACCTATACACCGAACTGTTACACCTAACTACTCCGTGAAATAGCGCTAAGTCCTAGCTGCAAGACGCAAGAGTCTTGCAGGCTTAGTCTTGTTCTTGCTCAAGTCTTGCACGGTCAGTCTTGGTCTTGGTCTTGCTAAAAATACGCGGTCTTGTTCTTGGTCTTGGTCTTGCAAAAACGCAAGAACAAGACCAAGACTGCAAGACCAAGACTGAATTTGGGCAACACTAATTAGGGCGCCTTCAAATTAGAGGCGAGAGGAAGCGCTGCAGTGGGGCTTCCAAAAAGTAGCGCTGCAGTGGCGCGACTGTGGCGCAGCAGACGTGCGTCAGTAATGCTTTGGAATTTTCTAGTGATGTTCGTCAGTTACGCGATGGATTCCGACGAAGAAGCACTCTTGTTGTTAATTTTGTTAAAAAGGAAAAAGAAGATACTGCTTTTTGTTTATATCGGAGACGAAGCATTCGCAATTAGTAATTTTATTCAAAGACCATATAGTGGCATTCATTTAAGTCGACAACAAAAAATATACAATTATCGACTGTCAAGAGCGCGGCGGTATATTGAATGCACGTTTGGTATCATGGCAAATAAATTTAGAATATTGCATCGACCAATCGATGTCAATATTATATTCGCGGAAAATATAGTTCGAGCTTTTGTGTTTTACATAATTATATAATTAAATAAAAATAATTATGAAACCAGTAACACTTCAACATTATCAAGATACCACGCTGGTAGCATTTCGAATAACCAAGTACAAATTAGTGCTTTAGATTTACGAAACAAGTTAGCTAATTATTTTACTAGACCAGATGGCGAATTATCATATCAAGATAGAATTATATAAATAACTTACCTGCTTGTTTTTTTCCGCTGTAGATTTAATTTTGAAATTTCAATAAATTTGCTGCACAAAAATTCCCATGCATTTTTTTATGTATGCGATTATAATAACTTTAAGAACTACTATCCCATATTGCCATCGTACATTATCGTCATCGTACGATAATGTCCGTCAAGTCGGTTGATATGATTAAGTGCGCGAGTTGCAACGTCGTGATTTCGGAAATCCTTGCGTTTATTCGAAGCAGACATGACGTTATGAATAACGAAAGTTTAATAAGATTATGTGTGTCGGCGTTCTCTATAGAGGAGATAGATGAAGCTAAAAAGCTACTGTTCACATCGACGAAGACCAGTCAAAAAATGATATCCAGACGGAAAGACAAAAAACAAAAGGATTTGGAAGACATAATAACTGTGTTTAAAGTAACAGATCCCGATCAATTACCGGTGTTTGTGGCATATAATTTACATAAGTTGCCTCCCATAAGCTTCGATCATATCGATGTTACCAAATTATTAATTGGTGTTACGGGCCGAAATAACAGAGATAAAAAGAGAATACGTAACGAAAGAAATGTCTTGAAACAACTATGGAAAAAGTATCAAACAAATTTAATAATCCGTTATCTCATCCAAATGTTAATAAATTTAGAGGAGGTGGGTATCAGACCGATAGCGGGCCGTTTGGTTTGCAACCGTTATCTCCCGATCTAGCAGCACAAAGCGACACAATGTTGGGCAGTGTCGAAGTCTATGCACCGGATTATCGCTCTCTTGCTCGCACGCACACCGATAGCCGTACCGCTTCTATAGATAAAGACGTCTCGTTTACGCCGACGATCAACACAGCAGCTGTAACGGAAAACAGTGCGTCGGTCGCCCGCACATTAGATACGCAAATTGAAAAACCAACGATGGCTAGTGTACTTAAACAGGGAGAGTGGAAAAATGGTAATCAAGATAATGAGTGGTCAAAGGTGCAACGTAAAAAGTATAAAAATCGATTTGATGGAAAAACAGGGACTGCAGTCTCCACAGGCTCAGGCAATTTTAAAGCAGCAGAAAGCAAAATTCCTCTTTTTATTTCTAATGTGTAGAAGGAGACTACGGAGATTGATATTTGTGATTACATCAGGAAAATGACGAATGAAACAGTTCAGTTGGAAAAAATAAACATGAAAAATGATCGGCCCTATAATGCATTTAAACTGTATGTTGCAAAGCATAAAATAAAAATATTTCTTGATGATAAACTATGGCCAGAAAGCATCAGATTTAGACGTTTTATTTATTTTAAGAAGTACATAGACAGAAATAGTTCTGATATTAGCGGTGTGAAGCAAACCAGTGTGTAATGGACTGTACAAGGAACGCAACTTTTTTAACATTTAATTGTAAAAATGTCATCCGATCCACGGACTGCATTAGAAGGTTATGTGCTGTGGCTGACGTTATAGCAAGCACTACAAGACCTGGCTTCTGCCTCACGACGTGTCGTACCTCGGAAGCATTGATGAGGACTTTGCATACGTGGGTAAATAGGCGGTGGATACGTCTACTGGTATTCTTAAAGGGAGACCTTATGGAGGGGTGGCGCTACTGTGGAATAAATTGGTGTTTTCGTCGGTTAGTGTCATACCTTGCCAAAGTGATCGTTTAGTGTGTATTAAGATTGAACAAAGAAATAGGCCATTATTAAATTTTTCCATATATATGCCTACTGATAATGCTGAGAATCTCATAGAATACACGGAGTGTCAAGGTGAAATTATTTCAATAATTGAGAGCAGTGGTGTGGGAAATGTTATCATGCTGGGAGACTACAATGCCCATCCAGGTACCAGATTTTCAAGTGAGTTATTCACTATTTGTGCCGAACAACTATGGTCTTGCGTTGACATCGAGCTGCTACCGGCTGATACATATACATTCATGAGCACAGCGAACGGCTCGCTTCGATGGCTGGACCACTGTGTAGTGACTAGTGCGGCTAGGCCCTTAGTAGTCAATGCGTCTGTACTGTATGGCGTTTATATGTCAGATCATATTCCCTTGTTAATTGAGTGTAACGTTAACTTAATTAGCCCCAAAACTCTGCCGCCACAGTCTGTAAGGTATAATAAAGTGACGTGGGGCGAAAGAGATAAAGAACAGGTAAAACAATTCTCTGATTATTGTAACTGCAAATTACGTCAAATCGATTTCCCTATGGCATGTTGTAATTGTGCTAACGGTATGTGTATGTATAGCAAATTAGTATGTATTCTTAAGGAGGGTGCTGAACTCTCATATGTGTCTAAGTCGAACTGTCATAAGTATAGAAAGGGGTTAGTAGGCTGGAATAGGCACGTTCGCCATGCTCATTGCGTGGCTCGGTTACACTACCAAAATTGGTTATTATATGGTAAACCTAAAAAAGGTGACCTATACAAATTAATGTGCAGTTCAAGAAATATATTTAAAAACAAATTAAAATTTGTACAGTATAATCAGCAACAAATTAAAATGGACATGTTAGCTTAGTGTCATACTAATAAACAATTTGGTAGATTTTGGAAATATACGAACAAGTTAAACTATAGAGCGGGACTTCCAATGAGTGTGGCGGGGGTGCAGGGGACGTCTGAAATTGCCAATGTATTCTGTAAGCATTTTCAGGTTGAACCACCTGCAGTGGGGGTGACTCGAATGAGTAATGCTGAAGCCACCGGTAACCGCCCTGTCGCCTTTTCTGCCAAAGCTATTGCAGCTGTTATACAACGGATGACAAGGGGGAAATCCCCTGGGTACGATGGCTTGAGCATTGAACATCTAAAATACGCGGGTCCTCACTTACCGAGAGTACTTGCGATGTTCTTCAGTTTATGTGTTAGTCACAGATATTTACCATCGGAACTCACTAGGACTATTGTTATACCTGTGTTAAAAAATAGCACGGGAGACTCGTCTGACATCTGCAATTATAGGCCGATTTCTCTGGCGACGGTTATGGCAAAAGTATTGGACAGTCTGTTGGACAAAGTTTTAGCTGATAATATAAAACTTCATGATAACCAGTTTGGTTTTAGACAGGGCTTATCGACTGAAAGTGCTATATTCGCTCTAAAACAGACTGTCCATTACTACACTGCCAGAAAAACACCTGTTTGGGCTTGCTTTTTGGACCTGTCGAGGGCTTTTGACCTTATCAATTATAATTTGTTATGGAGTAAACTTGAAACTGAGTCAAATGTACCAAAGAAATTATTTCCATATTAAAGTTCTGGTATGATAATCAGCAGAATTCTGTGAAGTGGGCGGGATGTCACTCTGAAATTTACCATCAAAAATGTGGTGTAAGGCAGGGAGGGTTGAGCTCTCCTCTCTTATTCAATTTATATATGAACCAACTGATTGGAGAGCTCAATGGTACCAACGTTGGTTGTTATATAGATGGTGTTTCTATGAACAACTTCAGTTATGCTGACGATATGGTCCTATTGGCCCCCTCTGTAAGTGGGTTGAGGATGCTCCTATCTGTTTGTGAAAAATATGCGTTAGCCCATGGACTTAAGTACAACACCAGTAAAAGTGAATGGATTCTCTTTAAGTCATCGGGGTGGGAAATATACAACAGCTTACCGACAATATCCTTAAGTGGACAGCCTCTAAAGAGAGTACAGAGCTTTAAATACTTGGGTCACTGGGTTACAGAAGACATGAAAGATAATATGGACATAGAGAGGGAACGTAGGTCGTTGGCTGTTCGCTGTAATATGCTGGCTCGTAGGTTCGCACGGTGTACGCCATCAGTTAAGCTGACACTTTTCAAAGCGTATTGCCAATCCTTCCACACGTGCAGCTTATGGGTTAGCTATACGCAGCGGGCGTACAGTGACCTCCGTATCCAATATAATAACGCCTTGAGGATACTACTGGGGCTTCCTAGGCGTTGCAGTGCATCTAATATGTTCGCGGAAGCAGGAATAGATGGTTTTGCTGCTATAATGCGGAAACGTTGTGCCTCTGCACTGTCTCGCTTACGCAACAGCGCGAGTGGTATCCTTAGGGTGTTCATAGACAGATGGGAGTTGCCACTACCACGGGTTTGGGTTCAGCTGCACACAGGTTAATTTATTTTATGTTTGTTTTCATGTCTCTTCTTGTCTGTTTTATTGTATTATACTAACCCTAGTCTAAGATTATTGTTACTAACACATTCTATGGGCATTGCCTGAAATAAATGAAATAATAATAATAATAATTGCAGGGTGATTTTTAACATCCTCAATAAACACTTCAATGTCAAGATCGGCATCCATATTGAAGTTCAATAGTAATTTAAATAATATTTAAAAGCCGTCCCTTCCTTATGCAAAAATGACGTACGTGTCTCACGGTAGTGGCGCTGCAATGGCGCTTCTAGAAATTGTATGAAAGCTAGTAGAGGCGTGGCTAGCGCGTCACTGTGGCGCCACTGTAGCGCTTCCTCTCGCCTCTAATTTGAAGGCGCCCTTAGAAAACATCACATAAATTCCTTTGAACTAAAGAAATTAAAGCATTTGTGTTATGAAAGTCAGATATAACGGCGATACCGCAACACCCAGACCATATATATGTATACATATATATATATATATATATATATATATATATATATATATATATATAGGATAGTCATTATTTACTTTGGCCCGGCCAAATATCGAACCCGGAACCTCGGTGTGGTTTCACCACGAACACCGTTGCATACCGGTGTTCGTTCACAGAGGTCGTTAGTAATTCACCAATAGTCGGAAATTCGAAGTGCTAATATGAAAATTGTAATACACTAGCTGACCCGGTAACGCGTTGCTATGGTAACGCGTATACAATGAAAAAAGAGCGGGAAAAAGAGCGGAAAAAGAGCGGACAGACAAACACACCAACAACAAATTTGTGTTCTTAGATTATAGATTCGAAGTTTATTTGAAGCAACAAACATGTTTCAAGCACTACTGAATCTAAAGGAGTCAAGGGGTGAATCTACACACTCGATGTTTTAAACACAATCTAATGCGGTAAAGTGTGATGGGTTACATTCATTCCTCGCAATGAGGCATGATTAAGAGGCGCTGGAACAAAAACTAATAGGAACTAAGAAGGTTGAGGTTGTGTTGTGCCGTGCCATTACCTTGTTGGTGTCCGTCAAAGTAGAATAGTACCAACCCTTGTGTGTTAATGCCTACACATAAATGAGTAAAAGTATTTACCTTATTGTATAAACGCCGGTTGGCGCACCGTAAGACGCTTTTTTTGTGAAGAGTATAAAGCGTTTTAAACCTAGCTTATTGTTCTTAAATATAACATCTACATTCTGATGTATAACTTATTGTTTTTAAGAGGTTTGTTTATAAAAACTAGAAACACTTAATTACATGCCATCTATTATAAGACGGTTAGGGTTTGCTCAGATCAGTAGATTTGGTATAGATTAGGATTATTATATTGGATTTTACGGAGTATCTCAGTTAAATAAACTTATGTAAGGTAAGAGGCAACTAGAAATCAAATCAAAGATTTCTACCGTATCCATTTGGTTGAAACACGTTTAAACATCAATTGTGGGGAAAGAGGTCCAATAAATATTTATAACAATAAAAAAACGTACCGAGAATAGATTTAATGTATGTTAAAAATATACAGAAATTATAAGACCGAAAACAAAACTATTAATATATCTTCAACAAATTAATATATATATATATATATATGCCTGTTGCCAAAGAGATTTCTTGACGTCAGTGCCTTGGACCAAATTCATGAGTTTATCATTATCATATGTTATTAAACACTAATTTAATTTAAAAAATACGATTTTAATTAATAAAACCGGCCAAGTGCGAGTCGGTCTCGCGCACCGAAGGTTCCGTAAAAAATATTTTTATTATATGATGTAACTTAAAATTTACGGTTTTCGCAATTTTTCCTTTATCTGTGCTATAGGATATTGCCAAACTCAAGCTTCTGAGTCCACTAATCAAAACCTACAGGGAAGTACCCTGTAGGTTTTGATTCCCTTGCGAGTAATGAAAATTTGCGGCATAGACGGCTGTATCTTTTGATTGCGTTGGCTTAGAAGTTTGATTTTTTCACAGCTCTAAGGGACAGTAGACCTGAGTATTAGATATAAATTCCAGATTGATACCTCCACGCGTTCCTGAGAAAGAGGATCTTGACAGACAGATAGACGGACGGACGGATGGACGGACAACAAAGTGATCCTGGGTTTCGTTTTTTCCTTTCGAAGTACGGAACCCTAAAAAGGTTGCAAAAACGTTTCACTTATGGATATGGACAAGCTTGAAACTTATAATCTATAAAGCAACGTTCTTACAACGGTGATAAATGAAAACCGTACGAAAAAGGCCATAATCGTGATGCGAGTTCAATGTATTGAGATAATGCGAATTTAATGATAATGGCTTCTCAGGCTTGTGGCATTCCATTGAGAAGGTAACTTATATCAGTTTGCTTCTATACTTGTTGTTAGCATTAAATATTGACGTAATTTTATGATTGTGTTTACTTATTTGCTTTACACAGACAACAGAGCGCGAGAAACATAACATACGCGGGAGATCGCTACCAGTAGAAGTGGGTGATTTAAATTGTTTATACAGAATATAGCATTGAAATAGGTTATTGAAACTGCAACAGGTTGATAAATATGTCCTATAGATTTATGCGCATAATAGTGTCGTCATTGATAAATTTATAAATTAATTTATAATTTTATTGCTGTGTTACTTTATGTCACATGCAATAAATGATTTTTATTTGTATTTGCATAGTATTTTAAGCTTTTATGTCATTTGCGTTATTAATATAATTATTAATATTAGGTCAATCTTGTATTTTAATGCTTCGATAACAAAAATTTCATAATCAGATTTAAGAATCCCTAAATGAATGATTTAGGTGACATATCTAAAACAAAACTAAATTTGAACGGCGTTATTTAAATTTGATGAACTTATTTGACTAACAAAACAGTTAAGCTGTTTTATAATTTAATTGGAAATTACTTGTGAATGAATGGAAAACCTTATTCGTCGATAAATAATAGGTAAATGACAAAAGATAAAGATATTCAAGTTTTCCTTTTAGTGTCGTATAAAGGAACGGTTCTTGCAAGATAATTTATACATTGAAATGTTAATGACAAAGATGCTTCTTACTTCTTTATATCAGATAGGACATAGTTGTAGTCTCCATGCTAGATTTAGAAAATCAATGGCTAATATTATACTTCAACAAGCCTAGCAAACTAGTATTCTAACTACAGCAAGTGACGAAATTATGTTCCCACGCTAGTTATTGCTGATCAACAATAATAAAAAGCAATATTGATGAAAAAAAATATTGGTTCTAGATATAAAAAGTTCATACGCTGGATATCATCTCTCTCGAACTTGACCAAATACGATGGGTTTGCGTCACTTAAATATAGAGTTGGAAACTAAACTCTGATGCTACATTCCGGTCCCATTATGAGAACCTCATAATAATATTGCATTGTCACAAGCGGCATATATGCATGAAAAATTTTAACTCAATCAGAAACTGGGAATTGCTCAAATTCAACTTGCAAGATTTGATTACAAGTTTGTTATAATACCTTCAAAGTAATCAATTAAAAAATCGTAGTAAAATTGTTCCATTAAAAAAATACCTTTGGGAAAACAGATACTAATTATTTAGTCATTGTAGTCATGCAGATTCATTTAACAAGAAAAACAAAATAAGTTATATAATAACATAACACAAACATTTTTATTTTGGTGCTAATCATCAACATACAATACAAGAACAGTAATAGCAAAAAATATATAGATAAAAAAATAAGCTCTCGTTAAACCAAAAAATTTATTTTTTCTAAATAATATATCTTAATATAAATCTTTTTAATAATCATATCGTAGGGAGAATGATCCACAACCCACCACGCCTGTGTAGTGTGGATTGGTGGATGTTGACGACTGTAGATGGAGTCGCGACCAGCGCGGAGGACAGTTTTTGGACACCATGTGTTGATTGGCCCTAGCGAATGTGAACCTCCGTTGAATCATGGCAAGACACTAAACACTGTACCAGTAAAACGAGTGAGTATAAAGTATTATATAATACATAATCTTAATATTATAATGAGAAGGGATTTTGTAGATATGTTTATAATTATGTGGATTGTAATCTGTGGAGTAACTGAATCTATTTGGAAAATTATTTTACGATAGACTAAGGTATGGGCGTTATGTATACATTTTATTTAATCTGGAAAAAGTCGGGGAGGGCTTTCAAAAAAAGTTTGCTCAGTGTAATATGAGTCTGTAAATAGTTAAAAAGTCGTTATTGAAGATTTAGGTTTGTCAACGACTTAAAGTCATATCGTAAACAAAGAAAATTGTTAGAAGTGGTTTTAATAATTTTAGTTACAAGCAAAACAGTTTAGTCATTGAAGCTATAAAGGTATAGGTAATGTAAGCATTTCGAGTATATGAATGGTTACTTCGTAATAAAACGAGTATATCCACATTGAAAAGATTTTCACCTCAAAAAACTAATTGGGGCCGCAATAAAAAAAACCTTAAAGAATAATCACGAGGTGTAATTAGAGTTCCACGAAGGGTTCCGTATCTATAGTGAGAGCTACGTATAATGATGTGCACTAATTAGTGAGTGTGTGTTGTGAAGCCAAGACATAAAAGCGAATTGCATTTCGCTTTCTTTATTTTTTATTACTGATTTTAATGAATGTAAATTAAAATATATAAAATTATCAATAAAAGAATAATGTATTAATTTTATTCTCCTATACGACTGTGTTAGAATTAGGAATAATTCGGAGTGTATTAATTGTTACTTAATCATATTCATTGTCATTATTTATATTTAAACGATTATTTATTGATTTACTAAATTGATTTATTGATTGATTTAACTATGTACACTTTATAGTACAATATTTTTCATCATTGTCTTTGGTCTAACGTGTTATCTGTCATAGCATAGACAACACGATCGGTCCACGTCACCTCCCCGCCAGGCGGTGGAGTGACGCGGTGCCTTTATAATGCCTCGCACTGAGTCAGACGCTCTCTTTCTTTGCTTGACGCTCGGAGCCGGCGGACGGCCGGTAGTCCTTATCGGATTATATTCAGCACTAATCGTTGTGCCAAAGATAAGTATATATTGGTAAAGTGTGAATATTAATTGTTGAATCATCATACAATATAAATTTAGAGCTTTTGAATATTTAGTTTTCCATTTTGATGGCAAATACATGACCTAGATGAATAAACTGATTTTGGCCACTTAATAAATACTTTATTATCTACCCTCTTTTGATATTTCATTTGATCAAAAGAAAATATAATATTTCCTCTTTTCCGTTTGATGACAACTGCATCGATTTTAATGTCTTTTTCTGTGTTTTTGGATTTTAATTTTAATAATATCGTGGGACTTCGAATTGGTAAGATTAAAAATTGGACATAATTCTATGTATTGGACATAATACAAAGTATGCCGGTGTATATATATATATATATAACTGTAATAATGAGCACAAAGATGTGGCTGGAGGTATGAATTTAAATAGGAGATGTTGCGATTTGAGTAACGAAAATGAGATTCGTTCGTAAACTAGATATAGTTTGCCGTGCGGTGTTTGGCAGAGTAGAATAGCGTTAACTTTTCAGGCTTGAGACTGATGACACTGAAGGTAATCGTCATACACCTCCCATGGACCAAAAAAGAGGCAGCTACGTTTTCCAGTCAATTATTATTTGTAATATTAGTATAGTCTATTAATATAGATTTTAACGCGAAGGAGACATTGGTAATAATTTTTGTGGAATTCCAGAAATGGTAAAGAATTAATAACGCTTAGGTAACGGTAAAACATTGTGACTGAGATAATGATGTATTGTAGATGCCAATGAATTACACTGACGTGTGTGTCTGTTATTTCATAATAAGTGGCAAAATGAAAATGATTACGGCTTTAAACGAAAGTTATCGTTTTTTTTCTGTTTGTTTGTCTTCTTTTTGTGGTGCGGCTATTGTTTAAGTATGTGGGTCTCTTGTTTAACGGATAAAGGCTTCAAGGAACATGGAAGGTTGGGTATTTTAGATTTTTTTATAAGTATGTGATATTGGTATGAACTCAAGATCATAAATAAACGTGTTTGCGACTAGTAACTAAAGAAAAGAAAAATAGACACTTAAAAGCGATTTTAGTAAGCTCATTAAATACAGGGATCGAAGCTTTAATTTTTTTCATAGTAACCTGTTTTGATGTGTTTTTTTCGCCATTACGGTTGCTTCCCGGTCAGGAGGTGAGAAAGGTGAGTTATCATGGTTTTCTTTTAAATAGATACCTTAACAATAAATTAGTTGTTGTGGGACTTACTAATCATTCAATGTGATATGAAATGGAAATATATTTATTAGGTTATGTAAGGTTGTTATTAGTACATTTCAAAACACACTTACATAAAATCATTCATCAAATCATATCAACTGCCCTAGTGGGCGGTTATAGCTCACGTCTTTATCTATTAGTGACACCAAAGTACTTATTTTTGTTGTAGTTTGAATTATGTTCGTAATAATAACTGACATATTTTGACGACCGTTTGGTGCAACGGTAGTGATCCTGCTTTTCGCACCAACGGTCCTGGGTTCAAATCCCGGAAGGGGCAGATGTTTTTATGATGAATACGAACATTTGTACCTGAGTCATGGGTGTTTTTATATATTTCTATGAATATTACATATCTATGTATCAAATATGTATGTCTATCCGTTATCCTAGTATCCATAACACAAGCCTTACAGTGCTTACTTTGGGCTAGGCTAATTGGTGTGAATGTAAGAAATATTTATTTTATTTATTTACATAATATTGAATTACGCTGCCTATCCAGTACATAGATATTTTTATAAACAGAAGACATGTGACACGTGTGTGATATATTCTCCTTATGTGTAGGTACTCGTGTCCAATTGCCAATGGTTATGTTATTACGTTTTATGTTGACATTGTTACCTATATTGTGTTGTTGGATTGTCAATATTCTTGATTAGAACTTTTTAGGGTACCGTACCCAAAGGGTAAAATGGGACCCTATTACTTAGACGTCACTCTGTCCGTCGGTCTGTCTGCCACCAGGCTGTATCTCAAGAACTACGATAGCTAGACAGTTGAAATTTTCACAAATTATGTATTTCTTTTGTCGTTATAACAACAAGTACTAAAAACAAAATAGAATAAATATAACACACAACAAACGCGATTTTTTTTGCCCTTTTTTGTTCGATATCAACAGGCAACAGGTAGGCACTTGAAATATTCACAAAATACTCAGTTGTATTTTTACTTTACTAATAATTTATATGAAATTTGTGTACCTACTGTTGTTTACCTAGTCAATGGTACGGAACCCTTCTTGCGCGAGTCCGACTCGCACTTGGCCGGTTTTTTGTATCAACGTGTGAACCGAATTAAAGCTGTTACAGTTCTTAAATGATTATGAATCATACCATCGAACATGACATGACCGGCTACAAATATAAATTATGAAACTCATAATTAATTCTGCAAAAACTATTTTACTGATTTGTAATTTTTATTTGCGACGGCAAGTTGATCCAATATTCCTTGACAGCTATAACGGATTTCCACTGGGTCAAAGAAAAGGAGGTGCTAGCACCCTTTGTTGCTGGATACTGGCTCCTCAACGTTCCGCACTCACAACATATGCTAGTTAATAAACCGAGGGTCACGTTCAATTCAAGATGTGTAACCCCCTGTGAACGGAATTGACTTTCGTCATAATAAAATAAATATCTGTTTTACAGTTGCATCGTATAGTGGTTATTAGTAAGCAGTGTGATCTGATTGCATAAATAACAGACAGATATCATTGCCTATTCTGTGCTTTGAAATATTTTTCATTGCACTAATCATACATTGCCTTTTTTGACTTCTTCTCATGCGCAAAATAACTTACCACAGTGTTGTATCGTTCCAATCCATCGACCACTATTCGAGATTTTGTGAGACTGGTGCACGATAATGTTTTGTGCATATACGCGGAGATAAGAATTGCTTCTACTATTGCCTTATTCTTGGACGATTTAAAACCATTCCGAGTCCCAATTTCAATTGTTATTATGTTATAATGGTAAGTTGTGGAATTTTTGTTTGTTAGTGAGTGTGACCATTGTCATTTGCAATCATGAACTTACACCTTCACAGCTATACACGCACATATATAAATATATAAATACCGATCTCAAAAACAGTATAGGATAATGACGGTACCCGTTCACCACACTCTCACAAGAAACTTCTTTCGACTCAATTTGCGTGGTTTAAAAGAGTTTGACTGGCTCCCTGGGGCTAAGCCATTGCGTCGAACGTTTCCGATTGTCATACAAGGACCCTTTTCATCGTAAGTGACAATTCAATTCAGAATCGGTCATTTGTGTAGTGATTCAACAAGTAAACGCAATTTTGTTCTTGTCCCTAAGTTTGTACGAATCTTAATTTTTGAGGTTATTTGGTTACAGTAGCTATCCTACAATAACACAGAAAATCTGCTTGTGTAAAATAAAACTCATTGTTCTTCTCTCACAAATCTTTCCATACGTACCAAAAATTCAGGCAGCTACTCATACAGTACATCGAATTCACACACACAAACGCACGCACAAACACAAAGGCGCGCGCACGTACGCACACACCCAAGAACACATAAGCAAATATAATAAATTTGCTTATGTGTTCTTAGATCGAATCGATTCTATTGATTGTACTATCACATCTAAATTCGATCTCGATTGTCTCAAATTTCCGAAAAGGTGGGAGCCTGATGACCTGTGCTAACGGGTAATTATTTCGGGCATAAGTCCCACACAAATTTAGCTAAGATTAGTAATGATAAAGTTTAAAGTAAGAGTTTCTGGTGAGAAAATAAAGATTTTATTAATTTATTTAATTCTTAATTCGACAAATATGTAAATACACGTTTCGTATTCAATATTTTATGAACGTAATGTTCTATACTTCTCTTTTTTTATGTCACAATTTACAATATGCCAATTAATTCATCTTCTCTGCCGAAAGACGTTTACTGTTTGATGGAATCCTCCCCCAAAAATGGGAGGATTTCAAATATTATCCAGCAGGCAGTAAAAGTCGCCAATTAGGAATTGCTGCTTTTGTGGTCAACAGGAAGTTTACGGTGATTACCTGCAGTATCATATATCGTCTGTGACAATATCCTTACGAGTGTATAGTTGACGCTATTCTAATCTGCCGGTCACCATGCAACACACTATTTGGCTTCCAAAATCCACTTTAATAAATATTTGTATTTTTGTATGAGTCTGACCTAAATAAACATAACAAATAGTTCATAGGTCAAATATAGGAAAAATGAACGAATAAAAGATTCTATAGGCAAATTATTCTTTGATGTATCGTTCTCCCGGTGAATGGTTTATGGGCCAAAAGTTCTATAGGCCAAAATCTGTTTAAATATTCTGTTAGCGAATGTTTTTTAGTGAGAACGGTACTTAGTTTAGTTAATTTGGAGGTATCAGTACAGAACGAGATTCATTCAGAACAACGACGGAAACAAGCTAGTTTTAGAGAACCTTCTCTACCTATTTAGACTACTTATTTACTACCCAAAAAAATAAAAATAACAATATGGAACGTTATCGAGTTATCCTGCTCCCCTTAATTATTTTAAGTGAAGATTTAAGTTCCATACCTCAAAAGGAAAAACTTATAGGAGAGATAAGATATAGAGAGATAAGGAGGACCTTTATCGGATGACGTCGTTGGTCGTCTGTCTCTCCAGACCCTCAATAATTAAAATTAATATTAAATAATCAGGCTCGCAATCCCTTGGTACTATGAAAAATCTACACTTATAAGTCAATGCAAACAAAAGATTCGGCCGTTCATGCCGCATCCTGTTGACCTGGAATATTGAAATTTGGCAAGAAGTAATTGTGTTCATGTTCATGTTAAAACTTTTAAATTAAGTTAAAACTCCGAAAATCATTACTTTGTTGTTACATATCATCAACAAATATATAAATATTATATATTTGTTGATACCTACAATACCTACAATAGGTTGATACCTACAAGTTTTTATGGAATCCTCCGGATCGGACAAGTCCGACTTAAACTTGTTAATATTGGCCTCTCTTTACCAGAAAAGATAATAATCTCACGTTACAGTGCAATCCTAAGTATAAAATATGGTTAATTTAATAAGATTAAGGTAGACGATTGATTAAAAGAAAATCCACATGAAAATATTGTCTTATATTTCTAGTCAAATAAAACTAGATTATTGTGCTATATTCTTAAAAAAAAAACAATACGGCTGTTTTAGATTTCAAACCGCAACATGTTTTTTAAAATTCATGAACATTTTTTCTTATAAGAATTACACGACAAAACTCAACACTTGTCACATCCCATTTCACAATCGTAGGTGTTAAATTTAGCAAAATGTCTCCTCAGTGAGCCTGTACGTGATAAAGGATAAACATTATCGAACTGTTTGTTTCTAGATTGAGTATATCAGCTAGAGTATATCCTCTTTTCCTACTTTTACAGATAAATAATAATATTAAATAAATTTTAAACAATTTGATATATAACGTACTGAAACCAAGTTATGTAGCTAAAGCACAAGTGCTATGGAATTCAAAAACAACGACGATATTACAAAAGTCACATTTGAACCAATACAGAAAATTTGGTTTCCTACATTGACCTGGCCGGACATCAAACCCGGTACCTCAGAGTAGCGATACTATGAGCCACTAAACCACGGAGGCCATCAAAAGGTAAAGAGAAAGGGTTCGAAGCCAATGAATTGATGATAAGAAGACCACAAATTGCACTATAAGCTTTACTGTAAAGCACAGGCTTACCAGAAAGATAGATTTTGATCACCTAGACATTTTCAACGCATTATTTCTATATCTTAAAAACCATTAATTGTTTAACAAAAAATATTCAAATTGAAGTATGATTCTGCTTACAATGTGCGTATTCACAAACTGAGGGTATTTAGAATTCAATATCATTTTAAAGTCTACATTTTATCTCTAACGAATTCAAATCTAAACCTTTTTGTTTTCTTAGGAAAGTCAAAACGCTACTTCCAAAAAACAAAAGGAGTCGGTTCTTGTAAACTGATAAATCATTCTTCAGCTGAACAACATGAATTAATGAACGACATTGTTGAATCTGTAATTTCTAATGACTGGTGTTCTAGACTGTTGTTTGAGTATCAGAAGGGGCATCGAAGATAAGGGGGTAAAGGCGATAAAGGATAACTGAGCCTTTCTCTCAGGGGAACTCGTGCTAGGTCTGTTGTTTTCACAGCGAGATTCGGAATCGAGTTGGGATTGCCAAATGAACTTTGATGTCGGGAGCCAGAAATTAATTAGAAAATTGATGAAAATTATATTCAATTTAAAATGAAATCAATTAAAATGGAAATAAATCAATGGCGTTTCTTAAAATAATTGCTGGGATAAGCTAACTTGTTATTATTACAAAAATAACACAATTTTAAAGAGGACTAAAAAAACTATGTGTTGTGAGTAGTTAACCACAATAGTTTCTCATGGCGTTGTAGTTTTAAAGTGGTGAGGTGAAATATTGGCCGTCCTACATGATTCATTATACTAGTGGTAATCGCGTTGACCACAAAACGGACTGCAGCGTTTTCCGAATTATGGTCTTCTACTACGAGCTCAGACCCGTCCGCCAAGCGTGGCATTATGGCAAAACCTTCCCATTTTTGTGTAGGATTCCGTCTTGCAGTGGACTTTGGCTAAGAAAACAGAAAATACTTTCAGAATCATACTCATATTGCAATTTATACCTTTTGGCAGTAAAATCTGCATGATGGTCCTTTCTCAATTGTATGAAATGAAACAGTAAGAACGTATCCTGTCTGTTTAGAAAATTCTGAATTTTACATATTGGATTTATGAGTGTGCATGGAATTAAATATTTTGAGTAGGTTTTGCCAATAGAACAGAAAACAAAAATGTTATCTGGATTAAATTAAAGCTGTTATTTCTTTTGATATTACGTGTAAATTTAATAAGGCAATAGCGTATTTACTGTCTATAATTAAACCTAGCTACAGTATTTAGTTACTAATACAAAATAGTTTTAACATTTGATTTGATGGGAAAGCTTAATTGATTCATCTATTTGTCAGGGTGTTTTTAACGTGTATCGTATTTCCCTAATTAGTAAAAGTATACTTAAGTTGTGACTATTAAATAAGGCTGGTAACACTAGTAATCCATGTAGCGTATAGGTTCTAGTACGTCTAAAGTAAAGTTTTCTCCGCACGTTTTCTTTCTTTATATAAAAGGTTCTGTAACACTGGTTAAATCATAACCGTCACGGTCGACATCATATAAACCTTTAAAAAACAGTATAAAAAATTGATCTCTATTACAATGACCTAAAGAAGGTACTAATGTCAAAACCAAAAAAGAAATGATGCATTAATCGTATCATATCATTAAGCTCAAGTGGAGCTGGAAATATGTTCATAATGGAGTCATAACTTTATATAAACCTAGTCGCACCAAACGCGTTAAACTGCGCAGTTAAATTTTACAGTCGCAATATCTGTTGAGTTTTGGGAACGCTAACGGTTAGTATTTACGTAATCGTATGAAATTGTCACTTTTATTTGTTTTTTAGGTTATCGGAGACAGTTCCGGTTAGCTGCACGTTCTTTGATAAGAGAACTCTAAACATTCAATGTCCTTTATCTCTTAACTTTTAAACGTAAGGTACTTTTAAAACATTATCTTGGGTATAATGAATATACCAAACTTGATGGCTTTTCGTTAAAATTCTTTTCATTATGAAGTTGAGCATTCAGATTCATTCATTCCGACTGGGATTCCACTAGTGGGTTTTTTCTAGGGTAAATATAGTAGAACAGTGTTCATTTGTCTCTCCTAGTTTGTCTAGTGATTTGACCACAAATTACCTGTGCAGATATTAATTTTCAGAGTCTCCCTAAGTTTCTATCGCTTACTAGGACATGTTACGTACCTTAGAGTTTTTGGTTATTAGTACTACATTAATGCCAAATTTAATTTAATGTGTAGATTCCATGACGCCCATCTTTTAATTGTGTATGTATTTTTAAATCTTCTTTTTTTATTTTTGCATGCTGTGATTTGATTACTTATAACTGAAAGATTTATTTGATATAAAGTATATGATAGTGACGACGCCAGAACTAAAAGATGCCGCCCACGCAGTTGAAAACTTACTTCTTGAGAAGTTTAGGGGTAAATATTAAAAAGAAACCGAAGTAAAGGTAAATACAAAAGGTGAGGAAAAATCATCTTAATCTTTATATATAACCTTAAGAGAAAGTGTGATTCCCGATCTCGGGTACGTTTAAAGTCTTCGCCCAGGGCCCTCGTTGGTAAAAAGCCACTTCTGCCCTCAGAAAATATTGTATTGTAATTTATTTTTATATTAAACATTTGAAAGATGTATTCTGCTATCTTTTCATACTAATTAATATCTTCCTAAAGTTTATTTAATAAACTTTCATAAGGATTAGTACATATTTTATTTAAAGTATTTAGAATAATAAAGGACAAAAACTCGTTTAACAAGTATCAAATATTTTAACTCGTGTATAGACGTAACTCGGCGGTTCTGATAGCTAGAAATATAAAATTTATCTCAGATTATTTTTAAAAGATTAACATAGCACGAGCAACGAGAGTTAAATTAAATTTCCGGTATTTAATACCTTTATTACGAACGTTATAAAAATATATGCAGAATGTAGTCCGATTCTTGAAGACATTTTTGTTATCTCGATTCTTGTTCTACGGTCGGCAAAACAAGTCAGGATTTTGCCTGTATAAGCTCAATGAATTGAAATTCATTTCCAACTGTGAGAACCTACTTAACCCACTGCCTTTTTTTTAATTCCCGCTAGCCGCTTTCATTAGTCAGGTGTCTTTCATACGCGTGGAATATGCAAATGCTTCTCTCGACATCTCAACAATTAATTCAAAGTTGTTTATGTAATAAATACATGAAGCACTTAAGTGTATGTTTGTGTTTGCAAGATGACAAAAGATTATACTACCTTATGTACCTCGTTGCTGCTTTCTTATGCAGCTTATTCAATGTAGCTTATATTTTGTACCACCAAACTTGTAGTGGTAAGGTGGTATCCGGACACATTAGGAACCTTAAGTTGAAAGCAAACTCCGTAGGCCCTGTCAGAATACCAGTGTTGCTGTGCCGTTTTCAATGAACGACGCAAACGATTCTTCTATGGCCTTCTCGAACGCTGTTAGCGCATCTTCGAACGGTGAAAATTGTATCCCTTTTAATTGATTAGGGAATAGAAAGAAGTCACACGTTGCTAGATCAGGGCCTTTAGGAGGATATCGTGGGCCTTTCCCTAATGTGGTGTCCAGGAAGTACCTCGTTCTGAGCATTGAGTACGTGGGCGCATTATCGTGATGAAGTAACCCGCGGAGCCCGGAGTTCGGTCGCTTGTTGCTAATTGCAATGAAAACTTCTGGCAGGTAATTTTAATATAGTAGTCATGGCATCATTCCACACAGGCTTGCTTATGAGCGTGCTTGTGAGGCTGTGCGGTACCCAGTAGGGTGGAGTGAAACCTATACAAAAAAATTTTTTTTGCTCTTTTCAGCTCTCCTGTATTATTAATTGGTGACCATATGTAAAAGCTTTATTCATGCAAAAAATCAAAGGGATATGACTTTATTTTCAGGTGGCGCATTGAGATAATAGTTTCAAAAAAACTCATATTTTTACTGATAAGACTACCCTCAAAAAAGAGTTATTCTTACATTCTTTGCTTACAAATATACTGTTTTTAACTTCGTCTAAGTGTGATCTCGAAACAAAAATATAGTGTTTTCTTATGAAACTTTAATATATGGTTTTAAAATAGTGCCAACGTTAAGTAAATTTTTATAAAAAATGCCTAAAACGCGTAAAGATTTCCGGTGTCCTATATTTGGTGATCCAATCTAATTCAGTGATAACATGTTACCTTCATATTTTGATGTGATTAAACACTACTTATGGATTAGAAACGAAATGTTAGAGTTGAATAATGGAAAGGACCCTTCAATCAAATACTAATGTAAAATGATTGCTTGAGATATTGAAACAATCTGGAGTAAAGCATCTATCCATACAATTACCCATCAACAAGTCGTTTCTAGGCTGATTTTATATTATCAAAAGTACAAGAATGTGAAAAAATTACGTATTGACTCCAAAAAGCAGATATTCTACGATGACTCAATTAATAAGTTGTTTTGATATCGCAACAGGTAAATGTGTATCCCGAGAACTATTCAAATGTGTGACTAAAGTACCCGTTGCTAAGAAAAACTTCTTAACAGATCAACGAAATGAGCGCAAAATGTATATTGGTTCTGTGGATAAGGTGACAACTAAATCTATGCAACGTCGTGAAATTAGGAAGCGAAAATATGAAGAGTTTGCTGCAAAATGTAACGTCACTCCAATTGCATCATATTGAGAAAAATATTGTCGACTTTTTGAAAACAAATATGAATTTCGTTCTTCTTTGGTGGCAATTGGATGCGATGGTACTGCTGTTAATTCTGGTCGGAAAAATGGAGTCATTGTTTCATCTGCAAACGTCTGAAGCAACCTTTGCAATGGTTTGTGTGCTTGTTACATGCAAATGAATTACTACTTCTGCTGGCTATGTTACACGATGATAATCAACAAGTACGAGAGCTGGCTCTTCGGAGAGTTTTAAAGGCAAGAAAGTTCGTGAATTCCAGTAACCAGAGCTAAAAATAGATGCGACAAAAAATATGATTTGATAGAATGGGCGAAAGAGAAGATAACGGAACCTCCTGTAACAATGAAAAATAGCGACTCGGAAATTACTACAAAAATTGCATCTGGAGGTAAATTGTTTGATATTGAGAAGAATGAGAAATACCCTTGCCACACTCAAGCAGTCGAAAGGTGTGTCAAACTTGTAACTGAGGCTTCGGCGTCTGTTTGTGGACTCGATGCTAGAGATGGTTTCATTCGTACTAGAATAAAATCCAGGCAAGAAATACCTATTTTTGACACCAAATCTCAGTATTTCCGTCTAAAAGAAGACACTGGGACTACTGATACTGAACATTAAAATGTTATTTTTATGGTTATTTAATATAGCTTTTCATTATACTAGTAGTTTTAAGTATAAATTCAGTAAAATATAGAGTATTATTGTCAAAAATAAATGTTTATTTGTAAGTCTTTTTTTTCGTATCTTTCTACCTTCATACCTAATGCGCCACCTCAAGATATTGAGTTAGAAAGCTGGTATTTTGCATGAACATTTCCATTACGATGGATCACTGTTTGAGAAGCCAGGAAATATAAAATTCAGAAAAAAAATTTTTCGCTCCACCCTAGTACCCAGCTCGAAACAATCATTCTCAGGCGAAAGTACTACTTGTTTGCAGTCATGTGAACGCTTCCCTATCCAATTTGCAATATATAGTATGTTAAATCTGTTCGTAAGTAATAGGCTTGTTTTCTTAAATTAAATTTTTCATTATTAGCAATTTTTTCTCGGTAGCAGCCATAGATGTACGGCCAGCCCTATGTAAATGAGAATTGTACGAAGGCGCCTGAATTCGTTATGCCAACGTTTACATCCTTCATCCATGAATACCATTTATTGTCAATCAAACAGCTTGTACATAATAAGCAAATATTTCAATGCTTAAAATATCGCACGATAATGCTCCCGACGCATATCAATTTTTCATTTAGTCGATAATTTAATTCAGAGGAAAATTCAAAACTCGAACGATAGCACTTTACTTGTAAATATTGTTTTCGTATAATTGTAATTGGCCAGGACGAGACTAATTTAATAATTAGATGAGAATTATTTAATTGACCTTTTTAATTAAATAATATTATATATACTTAAACTTTCTGAGTAGAATGGTACTGTTACAGAAACTACATATTATGTATATTTAAATGTCCGCTTTTGTCATACTGATTTTTATTAAATTACCCGGTGATATGAGTAGTGAGGGGGTAAGGTGAAGAACTCGATGGCGCAACGTTTAGAACGTTGGATGATTTCGGAGGTTAAGTAATATTCTCAAGGGCTGGACATTGGATGGTAAACCAAATATACAACTTTTAAGATCTACGGCATCACATAAATAATGGTGTGTTAACGTTATACTTTGTATGGGATAATGATTATTATCGTTTTATCTTTCAATATGCGAAACAGCACCTAAAAGAAAACTAAATGCTTAATACCACTTTAGTAATATTAATATTAAAAAATATATTTTACCTTAATTTAAAAATACAAGATTAGTCTGTTACAACAGTATTTGAAGAACTCTAAAAAGTCAGTTGTATTGCCGATTATAAGTACTAATAACTTTTTGTTACGGCAAACTCTTAAATTAAATGAGTATACGTGCTTATATCTCATGGCTATATTCTAACTTAAACAAATTGAGGTCTTTATTAAAATTTAGTTTCAAAGAATATAGCCAAATATCTGTACGTATTATTCGAAACTAGATCCCTTTCCTCTGGACTAGCATAGTGAAATGTGGTACAGAAAAAATAAGTATCTAGGTTTATCAATTCTTGAAATTGTTTATGGCGTCGTCAGCTAAGCACCGCACATGCTGTAACTACAGGGAGCAAGATTATCACTCTGTATCACAGATGGCACCACTCTGTATCAAGCTTCGCTCAGAAAAACTGAACACCAAAGAAGCTGTTCTTCTTTGGTGTTCAGTTCGCGGTCTACGGGCCATGATCACTTAGCCCGGAAAGAGATGGGCTTTTAGCTTTTCTCTAGTTGTTTTTGCACTCACATTTAGGAGGAGTCAATATTAACAGTCATCTTGTCAACACAGTCTTAAATTAATAATAAATGAAGACGGTGCAGGGAGTAAATATCAGAGTTATTGTAAAACGATTGACTATACGTTTACTTAATACAGTTTACTGAATAGTATGCTGTTGTGTATGTATACGTACTAATAGTATGTACTGCATACGCAGTTAAGAATTATAAAACAAATGTTTATAAAATAAAATTTTGACCGCAAAAATTGATTAGCCTACGCTATTGTATTTAGCATTAAATAAATGGTAAAAGCTTTTTTTGGTAGATTCTATGCAAAAAAGAGATGGTAGAAGTCCATTAGGTAGGGACGAATACACATCGGCAAACCGAGCTAAGCACTTTAACTCTTACCGTTGGACATTTAGTCTACCAAGGCTATTACTGGCGGCTATCTTAAATTCAACCAAGAGTATTTCCAATGCATTATCAAAGTAATCTATACGCATTGCTCCTTAAACTTAATCCATAAATTTGCCAGTTTAGCTTGACAAATAATTCTGATATCTTTATTGCAAAGAAACCTTGTAACCTGATAAAGTATATAAGTTGCCAATATGCTCTTTATTTATTTATTTATTTATTTATTTATTTATTTAAGGACAGTTTACAAGACACACACATATACATGAATAAATCACATGATCAAATACAAAAATTATGTAGTGTGGCCTTAATTACAAACTGCCACGACAAGTAAGTATTACAAGAAGCTTTGTTATGGTTAGGTATAATTTTAGAAAAATTTAAATAAAGGCTAGCGTTTAACTTAAAACTGAAAAAAAAAGATACAGACAATGCAACTTATAGAGATTACTTATGAGACAGAATTTCTAATAACATTCGCTTAAATTCACTGAATTTGGAGTTTATATCTAAAGCAGAGTTCTTAAAATATGTTCCAAACTGAGCTTGCATTCTATCTATAGGAGAGAAATGACCCAAATTACTCTTAAACGACTTAGGTGAGAGTAGTTTAAAACGTGAAAATCTGACTAGCTTACGTGGTACAGAAAGATTAATTTTCGCTAAAAGATAATTGCAGTCTATGGCACCACTGACGACTTTATACAAAAATAATTGATCTAACAACTGCCTTCTTTTTTGGAGACTAAGGACATTGAAATGAGATAAACGTTCATTATAGGAAGGCAATTGTTTTATCAAATTGTGTTGGAAGGCTAAATGCCACATGAATCGTTTTTGGACGGATTCTATGCGTTTAATATGTACTTCATAACGAGGAGACCACACCACACTGCAATATTCCAAAGAGGAGCGTATCAATGCATTAAAGATGAGTATTTTTGAATTTGTAAGCTTAAATTTTTTTATATTTCTTATGATAAAGCCAAGAATTTTGAAACATTTACTAATTGTCTTATCTATATGAAAGTTAAAATTTAATTTTTTGTCAAAGTGAACACCCAGATCACGAATTTCAGAAACTTCTTGCACATCATGTTCTTCTATCTTATATTTATAAGGAAAAAAAAGAATATTTTTTTCTAGTGAATCGAATAAAGTTACATTTTTTTATATTTAAGTGCATTCTGTTGATTTTGCACCAGACAGCAAACCTATTAACGTCCTCCTGAAGAAGTAAACAATCTGATTGGTCTCTCACATGTTTGACAATTTTCAAGTCATCAGCATATAAATAAAATGAACTGTGTCTGAAGCACTGCGCCACGTCATTAATAAATAAGTTGAAAAATAACGGTCCCAAATGAGATCCTTGGGGGACGCCTGAGGATACGTCAAATGACCCAGAGGACTGACCGTCTATCACTACCCTAAATTTTCTGTTGGCAAGATAAGATAAACACCACTTAAGAAAGCTTCCATGCATGCCGAACTGAGATGAGAGCTTGGCGACAAGGATGCGATGATCAACCCTGTCGAAAGCCTTGCTAAAGTCAGTGTAGATGACGTCAGCAGAGGCACGGGAGTCCACAGCAGTCACTAAATCAGTAACGTAGCAAGCAAGATTGGTGTTAGTGGATCGAGAGTTAACAAAGCCGTGCTGCTGTAGAATTAGACGCTGTTTTACATGGCAGTAGATAATCGGATACAGAAGAGATTCCAGAACCTTTCCAAATACAGATAGGATCGAGATCGGTCTGTAATTGCTAACATCAGACCTCGATCCATCCTTAAACAAAGGTACGACCAAAGCCTCCTTCCATGTTGATGGAAATTGGCCCGTTAGAAGACTGAAATTGTATATCATGGTAAGAGGTACGGCCAGCTGGTCAGCACATTTTAACACAAAAAGAGCTGGAATCCCGTCTGAACCCGCGCCTTTTCTCCAATTAAGTTTTTTTAAAGTACGTCCGACTTCATTTACAGAAAAAGATATGACGCTTAAAGTAGAAGTAGCATTTGGGCCGTAATTAGAGTCATAGACCCTAGATTGGGCGGCTTGACTAATGTCAAATGCAGAGGAAAAATAATCGGCAAATAGTTTACACGAATCGGCACTACAAGTTCCAGTTTTGTTATTATAAAACATTGTAGATGGATATGTACTTTTGTGTTTTCTTTTTTGCTTAATGTAAGACCAGAAAGTTTTGGGATTTGATTTTATTGCATTCTCAATAAGTGTAATATATGAATTATAGCATGATTTAGCCAATTTTATAGATCTTTGTTTAAGAATTTGAAACGAAATTTTGTCTAAGGGATTTTTGTATTTAAGATATAAAACTCTGTATTTATTTTTTTCTCTTAAAAGCCGCTTTAGATCTCGGTTAAACCATACGGGATACCTATGAGTGGCATGCGTGCACTTAGGAACATGGGCTGTGATTACTTCATGTAAGATCTTGTAGAAAATTTTAACCATTTCCTCAATATCATTAAGTTTTGAAAATATCTCACACCAATTTGTTTTTGTTAGTTGATTAATTATGTTGTCATAGTCTGCTTTAAAAAAATTGTACCTATGAATAGGTTCTGTGGGAGATTTTGCTATATTTTCGTCGCAACATATATTAAATTGTATAGGTGGGTGATGTGGATCTATATTGCTAAGAGGGGTGGTGCAGTGATTCAGACCAGTCAATATTGTGTCGGTAAGCACTAAGTCCAGGATAACGTCATTTTTATTCTTTACATTATTATATTGATACAAGTTACAGAAAGAAATGAAATCCAAAAGCAAGTTGTTCAATCTACTGTTTGAGTATGAGGATCCGATAAAATATGAAGAATCTGACGGCTTCCACGATATTTTTCCCAGGTTAAAGTCACCCACTATAAGTGCGGGGCCTTCATTCTCAAGTACTAGACATGTGTTGTCAATGAAAGTGGTTAATATATGTTCTTTGATTGGTGAAGGAAGATACACGCTGCAAATCTTAAATCTAACAGGCTTATTGTCTAAGTAAATATCCACACCTACCCAGATATCTTCACATTTACTTTCATAGTTCGACAATCTACAAGAGTAAAATCTTTTCGACACAGCGATCAGAACTCCGCCTCCAGACTTATTACTATGGAAGCCACTAGACCTCCTATCACGCCTATATATGGTAAAGTCGTTATTAAAAAGTTCAGAATCTAATATATCACAACGCAACCATGTTTCACACAGAATTATAACATCATAGTCAGATAACGACGAGTTAACATAAATATCTAAAGTTTTAGTACAAATGCCTCTGACGTTTTGATAGTAAACCCTAAGTGACGCCATTTAGGGATTCAAATATAAAAACAAGATAAAATGAAGTTATTAATGAAATTAAATTTGACAAAATATTTAAGTTAGTTTTTTTAAGACATCATTATCACGTACATAAATCGGTTCAGAGTTATCTGTCTTACGTGTGAAAATTCGTCCACCGCGAACCCAGACGTATTTGTAGTTTAATTCTTTAGCGCGGATTCTTGTTGCAGCATGGAGATATTTATTATCGGGTGTTAGATGTTCCATAACGAAAACAGCTGTTTTTTTGTCATCTATCCCCAAGATACTAGTATTAAGCTTGTCGTTGGGGTTAGCTTTGTTATACGTTATAACAGCTGCCAAGAGAGAATCCCTTATGCGTGGAGAACCAAGCTTCAGAAGGATTGAACGCGGTCTGTTGCTGTTGGTGTCCATCTTCGAGATACGTGAGCAATATAGAATGTCAGAATCGTTGATGGGTTGCTTGATGACTTGACACAGTTGTTTAACCAAGCTGACAATATTTTCCGATCGGTGTTCCGGTACACACTGGATTTCTAAGTTATTAGCACGACTTAATTGATCCAATTGTTTTAATCGATAGTTCATTGAGTTCACTTCCTTTCTTAAGAGGTCGTTATCTTGTTTCAGTGACTTCAACTCATCGTTATGTGATAAAACACTTGTTTTCAATAACTCGAATTGGTCATTAATAAACTCGATACCAGTTTTAAGTTCAGAGAATTGGTCGTTTAATTCCTGTATACGCGCGTTTAGTGACTTATTAATTTCGCACACACAGCTCTGGATGGCCAACTTCATTTCCTCACGTATTATATCTCTTAAGTCAGCCCGGGATACGAATTCGGAGCGCGAAGACGAGGTCAGTGCCAGCGGATCCGGCTTGTTTTGTGCTTTACGGCGCGTCCCGGCAAACGTTATATCGGCGAGGCCCGTAGGTGTAGAAGGCCTAACCATTGAATCCGTATTATCACCCTTAGGTTGTTTGTTAAGGCAGCTCGGACACAACCAACAAGCCTTTAACTCACTCGTTATGTCTTCAGACGCGTAGTAATTCAGGCACAAATAATGATAATAATCCCTGCACCTCGAGCATTCAAAGTAATCATTGTTATCGATTAACATGCGACAGGCTGCGCAAGATTTATTCATTGTGTTATTAGGTGTGTAGATATGCAATGAGTCAGAGCAGGATCAAAAGGAAAGTTAATGAGGATTCACTGGATTACTTGTGAGAGAATAAGATGACACGAAATCACCGTTCGTTTTTGCACTGATGCACTGTCCCCCGCGTCACACGAGACCGCTAGCAATTATACTTCACGAAGTAAGAGTAACTGCACTCGAAAAATAAACCGTCCACAAACTACTTAATGGTTATAACTGTTTAACTGACTATTTAATATTTAATAAATATGCTAAGAATAAATTGCGACACAACTGCTTCCGACGGCAACTTACGGATTACGGATTACTCTTTATCAATTAACAAAACATTTACATTGCTAGTTCATATTTTTTTTCAGAGCAAATAAAAAAATATAAACGATATATTTTAAAAGCAACAGATAATGCTTTCATTCTACAAGTGCTCATACGTTATGTACATATTCAACAAATTATCACTGTAATTCGAGTTTAAATTTAAGCCGTATTTCATAAATAGATGTCTTATTATTTGTAAATCTTCCCGTCATTTCACTCATTGCTCGTTAAAGTCAAAAAGGTATAAAATTCACTAGCAAGCGGAAAAAGTTGAAGTTACTCTACCGTCCGCTCTGCATTCACGTAGATAATCCGAATACTCCCGCAGTATCCACTGCAATGCAGGGTGAAACGGTGGATTTTTAAATCACTTTCTTTTAGCACTTTGGTTTAATCTGGCATCAAGAATAGGGCAAGAATGGTCCACAAGTCTGTTTCATAGTCCGAAAATTTTAAATTTAAATCAAATTAAAGAAAACTTTGAAATCAAGTTTAAAAAAAGGAATCATAGCTTTTTCAGTTTCAATCGCAGGACCTGTCTGTGGACACATTTAAAAAAAACAGTAAGAAATGACGCCATTTAACAAGATTTTTTCATTGTTTTCCTATAACGCCAGTCTGTGTTTCGAAAGTCACCTTATTGAATTATTGGATATCGATTCTATGATTCTAAAATGAGAATCGTTTTATTAAAACGACGACGGCGAAGAAACGGGAACGGGCATAGAAGGACTCCGCCACAAAATGAAAGTATAGAGTGCAAGGACGAGCACAAAGGCAAATCTAGGATGACACGAGGAAAATAGGGCGTGTCCTAACATCAATTCTAACAGTGTGTGAGATTCGATTAAACTTACTAAAAGTTAAAAACTAATAGTTGTAGACTGAATTCATAATCGCTTGGATTTTTATTGTAGTTAATGTTGTTTAAAAATTTAGAGTTTGTAATCTCTATCATCTAGAACAATAGAATGAAGGAATCTCAAATTTCAACTCATAAAGTTCATTTCAGTACCATGAAGTTTAGTAGTATGAAACCTTTGTATAGAACGTCAAAAACAACAAAACAAAGCATGTCAAAGTAAATATTGACAATGTCAATCAGATAAGTCGAGAATATTTCTTTTTATAAAACTACGAGAAAATCAACATTATGGAAAATGTTTTATGTAAGAACAATAGGAATATTTAATCTATACTAATATTATAAAGTTGAAGAGTTTGTTTGTTTGTTTGTTTGAACGCGCTAATCTCAGGAACTACTGGTTCGAATTGAAAAATTCTTTTTGTGTTGGATAGTCAATTTATCGAGGAAGGCTTAAGGCTATATAACAACAGGCTGCGACCAATAGGAGCGAAGCATCAGTGAAAAATCATAATAACAGGAATTGACGCGGACGAAGTCGCATGCAACAGCTAGTGTTAACTATGTGTAAAACGCTTGGCTGGACCAGAACTAATAGGCACCCGAACCAAGTTTTGCTATTAGCATGTTATATTATCTTGAGTATTATTTCGTAATTATGTAATAAAATTGTTTAATTTTGAAAATATTCATATTCTCAGTCAAATGAGCTTCACTGGAAGCCTTTTCCAAAACTAATGGGTTCTGCCATAATTTTTACACTGGGCGAATGGTGGGCAGGTGACTTGGGCTTATGGTGTATTGTCAATAGTCGCCCTTTAAGTATTTTATGTAAAGTCGACCTTTAAGTGTGAAGTGTTGGAGTTATTTTACTTTGGCTGACTCTACATGGTCACCACAATAATTAAAATAATAATATTAATATAATTTATTTTGTTAAATTTTTTACAATCTTTTACCAGTTAATGAAGTCACCTAGTAAGAAAAAAATGCCTGTAGCAGGTAACTTCATTCTTCCATATCTATACATTAGGTGTTATATTATTATTATCGAAGTTAAATTAAAAAAAAAGCAAACAATACTAACTTAAAAGAGAAAAATAGGTGTTATATAATTATTCCAATATTCTCTTATCTTAAAAGTATTAATAAACGTAAGTTTTATGTGTGTTATGTAAGCTCAACCTACGTTTGTGTTGTACATGTATGGTGTATGTCTGTCATAGTGAGTGTAGTTAATATAGGTATAAGTGTGTATATATATTTAAATAATGTCTCTGTTTTCTTGCAAACTGTACTTGCTTTACTGTAAATCTGAAGTTTTTTTTTTACCACAAGGAAATATAAATTTGTATATTAAAAGAAAACAGTCGCGTTTTCGGCAGCATATTATTGGAGGAGTGTTGAAATACTCTTTGGTATGCCTACTATATTAATACTTCTTAGTACCTATATGTAATCTGAATTCTATACGACTTTGAAATGTCTTTTTTAAACCAAAAAATCAATTGTAATTGTACTTCTGTCAATATTATATCTTCCTTATACACGTATATTTTAAACTTTTATTTTCACATCCATTAATTTTACAATAAGGAGGCCTTCATCCGGCATTAGATGTCTTTCGGTTGAGAGTATGAAGTTGTGTCCAAAAATTTGTACTTTGTTTTATGTACAGTCGACCAAAAAGTGATATACCACATTAGCTTGCGTAACACTTGTAAGTTATAATAGTGCAACAAAAATTACTTTCATTTCATAGATTGAACTAACGATTATTGTCACTATCTTTATAACACTGCATTATGTCAACTTCTTCGACATTTGACTAAATTGACACATCATCTTTTTAACCCCTAAACTTAAAAAACATACTATTCGAAATCAGCAATTAAGTCCCCATTAGTGTTCCTGTGTGCGTGAACTGTGAAGAGACGGAAGCGAATGTCAATAATGCGAAGTAGCATATTGAATTTAAGCGTCTCAATCGTTTGTTACAAACAGTCTATTTGTATTAGTTTTTATGGTGTCAGTTTGGTCCTTGTGTTGATTTATTAATACGTTCAGTTCGCATTGTAAAACTGCCAATATCTAAAGTTCCCTCTGGCAAATTTTTGTTTTTCCGAACTTACTAAAATAGGTTATTAAGTTAATTTAACTTTTATTATTTTGCTAAATCAGACAAGAAATACTTCTTCAATTTTCTTTCTTATACACATACCAGTAGAATCTCTAATCCAATCTTTAATCTAGTCATTATATTGATATGCTAGAAATTTTTACTATCATTGGTCACAGATGTAAACGACGCTTATTAATCAATATAAGGAAATAGGGCTCTAGATATTTTTGTATAAAAAAAATCTTCGTATTTGTACCGGTAACAAAAGAGTCTGTTTTATTACCTAGAAAAAGAAATAAATTTTAAAATAAACAAGATTTAAGAAGAAAAAATCTAACTTGCTTTAGGTGTCGGATGGACTCGAATCCACAGCGTCTCGCTTTCTAGACATTAGTAATAAGGTTCGTCATAATATATTAACTAGAACAGAATAGTTACGTTTGCACATTTATAAATTACACTTGGCTTTACATCTATAAAAATGAGTATACAAAAGCAAGACAAAAGTAATGGCCTTAAATCCGCAACCATCAATTTCGTATCAATCCGTAAACGCCTGAAGATCCCAAATGAGCGGAGACCCGTTAAAATTCCCCGCGTATCCCGTACCGGGTAATGTTTCCGCGTTTATCATAGCCCCCACCAATCGCATCGCGATCTGTAGTCGCCATTACAGTAATTGAATTGAAAACGATTTGTTTCCGCCCTAGAAATTGTTTATACCTCCGCAAACTTTTTTACCGCAATAACTCGTAGTCAAGTCTTAAGCGCAAGGATGTAGAGTTTCGATCACTTTGCACAACGCTTTATAGTGCTGTTTCGAATATTGTTATCATCTATTCGGATTTTGATTTATTCTCGATACTATAGTTACTGTGTTCGCTTATTCTTGAGCGTAAAGATACTGGCTCGAATTTTATGTAAACGAAAATTATTTATGTGCTTCGTTTAGGGTTGTGCTTCATTCATATTACAAAAATGATCAGCTTCTGTATATTTTATATTTAAGAATTGTTGATGTTTATTTAATAAATAAAGATTTTAATAAATATCCACAGGGATTTTCTTTTATTTTATCTAACATCTCAATTAAGCTGCCCCGATAAGAGTGTTCTCCAGTTACTTTTTGACAGTGCTAGCAATACAGCACACGGTTTTTTTTACGTAGAAAAAAAAGTGAAGATTTTTTAAAATAAATTCAACACACTGCTTCTGATTTAAGACTATTAAGGCTCGCGCACATTAGGGCGGACAAAAATCCTCTTACATCACTTTCGTATATTTATTATAAACTATCGCACACTATAGGCAGGCCGCACCGGGCCGCATCGTAACACGCTAGCGGATTGCTTGCTAGGCGTATTTTTGCGGCGATGTTATGCATTGCGATGCGGCCCACCTCAGTGTGCATTGGAAGGCACAGTTAACGGAAGTACAAAGTAAAAGGCGCTCTTCTGTACTAATTGGTTCACGAAATTCCGTTGTTTGTTTATATAAAGCTGGACGCAATAGTAATCAAGAAGCTCATAATACCTTTTATGTCGTTCTGAAATATTAAAAAAACTTTTTTTATCTGCTAATAGTTCTTTAAAAAGAGAGTGAAATTCACTGAACATCTTTCTTCTTTGCAAATTTCGTGAACCCATATAATATGTTTCCTTTTTACAAACTTTTATTTAACTTGCAACGTATGTTTGTTCGGGTGAAATCTTGCAACTAAATTTTGAAACAGATATCCTCAATCGATTGAGCTGAAATTTTGTATACACGTCCAGTTTGAATGACAATGCATGATTAACTGTGTGACGTTATTCAAAATCCAACATGGCGGCACACCCAAGATGGCGGACTAGTTATTTTTAATGCACTCCTACAATATGGATATCAAATGAAAGGTCTTGCTGAGAATAAGTCGAAAAATAAAGTGACGTCATTTTATATCCACTATGGCGGACTTCTAAAGCTTGAAACACAATTTTGATGCCAGATATCTTCAACCGATTGAGCTGAAATTTTGTATATACATTTAGTTAGGATTACAATGCATGGTTAAATGCGTGACGATATTCTAAATCCAACATGGTGAAACCCCTAAGATGGCGGACTAATTTTTTTTAATGCATTTCTAAAATATGGCTATCATATGAAAGGGCTTGCTGGGAATAAGTCGAAAAATTAAGTGACTTTACTGTAAATCCAATATAGCGGACTAAGTTTTAATGCTTGCCTATAATATGGGTATCAAATAAAAGGAATGGACTGAGAAAACGAATGCGAGTTTTAAAAAAATAAGGTGCTGAACATAAACTCCGTTACTCCAATCCGTCTGGATTAATTGTGTAGGTACTGGGGTTTTTAGAGTACTCGATTATGATATTAAGGTCGAATTGTTCGAGTCTGTAGTATCGGTTGCTTGACTTTGATTTGTATAATTTGAGATAGGCGCCAATAGCATTGGTTTGCAGCCTGTCTAGGAGAATGATAACTCCAAAATCAAAATGCTCGGTAGTAGTACCGTCAACCATGTCGCTGTATACTTAGGCTTGAACCTCTTCCCAGTTGGTCAAGCATACATGGCCTTAAGAAGGGAAAAACATAAGAAGGTATCCTTATTAAAGAGTTCGAAAAGGTTCGAAATTAACCGCCAAACGACCTTGCAACAATGATGCGTTGAATGAGATGAACAGACTGAGAAACGTGTCTAGCGATAACAAAAAAGCAAAAAATAAATTAAAAGTAAAAAACCTTTTTAAGAAACAAGCTTTTATTGTAATGCTACCAAACCATACCGGTAGTGTCGTGGTATTTGTTCATGTGTTATTGTGAAAAAGTGTAAATGGGCCTATATTTGTTTTCCCACGACATTGTACTTACTATATGGAACTGGAAAACTGTAAGGTTCAGGTGTTTAAAGGATATCTACTAAGGACATGAATTAAAGAGTGCTATACCCGCTCAGAGAACTTCTTAACACACTTTGGTACTAGTTTAGGGCTGCCCCTGGGACCGACTTTTGTCCACGCAATATTCGACCGGAAAGTTTCTGAATTTATATTCACGTCATTGTTACCGGAATAACTTTAAAAATAAGTTTTTGTATCAGTTGAACCCGCAGTTAGAAATCGAATGGTCTAAACTTCAAAAACTTACGTAAATAGTTACAGAAAAGAATAAATCACAAAAAGGAAAAGTACAACCAGGCGGCCTTATTTCTTAATTGATCTTCGAGGAGATCTTCTAGGGAATTGGGTCGAAGAGTAAATAATTGACAATAGATAAAGGAGGAGCAGAATTGATAGATGAACACATTAAATTATATGAAAACATTAATTATTGAGTAAATAATTTCATTACTTTAATCTATAGTCCAAGATCACAGTGATTTGTATGTTTGTGTGTCCGCTCTTTTTCCATTGTATCAATAACATTATCATAGCAACGCGTTAACCGCAAGTAATTCGTCTGCCGGACGCTAGATGGCGCTAACGGAAAAATATTTGATAATAGAAAAAAATTAAAGTATTTTGTCCACCCGTGCGAAGCCGGGACTGGCCGCTAGTAATAATAAAAAAAAAACAATATAACGTTGTAAAGACAGGAAAAGATTGTTAACGTTTTCATATAATATATATTTAATTTTTTATATAAATTTAATGTCAGTCAACCCATTTTGAAACTTTGAGTGAAACTGAACTTGAGCACTAGTTGTAAATTTTGTCGCTTGCCTTTACGCGATCGCGTGATAAAATATTGCAACTCTACGCCATCACGTTGACAGCTAATTCTCGTTCGTTGTTTTATCTGGCCATCTTATACGACTCTTGGGGATTTATTGAACTTTAGAAGGAAAAGTTTACAAAGGGTTATTGATATTTTACGCCCGATGGTGTTAAACTTTTTTATTTATAAGTGTAGAAAGTGGTTTAACCTCCAAAGATTAAGAAGGTCAAGCAACTTTCGTAGGATATGCCAGTGGATAGGTTACCAAAATACTATATCAAGTTCCTCTGAGCTTCGCATGAGACATTGAGCCGTTGGTCTAGCAGTCGTTAGCACCCAACAATCCGGATTGGGTCCGCGTGGTGGGTTATGATTAATTGTCTGTATGACACATCCATAGGAAAAGCTTGTACACCAGCATCGGGGATATTAATCGGCTGAAGATAACGAGGAAGAAATTTTTTATATATTTAATGAAGTTTTACCTACAAGAAATCTTTAGATATAAAAAATACCCAAAAAAAAAGTAAAAAAAAGAAATATAATAAAACATTTAGATTTGCTATGGTGGTTATAGGTACAATATTTTTAAAGTTTAACTTTACTAATTATTTCGTTGACTGATAATAATCAGAATGCCAGTAAAGTTTTAAAGCCTTAAAAATTTTTAACTTTTTCAAGCGTTGTATTTTAACTTCATAGATTAAATTCATGAATAAATAACGCGTAGTTCTTAACGTTCAATACCTAGTTCCAATACCGATTTTCTCCATCCAACACAATAAATCATCAATACGTATATCGAGATACCTGATATTATGCTTCCTCCTTTAACAAGATAATTGTTGTTTGAAAAAGCATAGCAATTTTTGCTAAGATGTAGATAAGTTTCTCTTAAAGATTTAAGCTTGAAATCCAATGAAGAAAATTTCCAATACATTTTATCTCAACTGAAAGACAGCCACTTGTGGATGGAAGTCTCTCCCAAAATGAAGGATTATTTCATAATCTCCACTTTTGGCAGGCACATTGGATATAGCTTTTCCGCTATATCCAATGTGCCTGCAATCTTGGCGATTACATGCGCGGCGTCAACTCCGCGGATGTACTTGCCGCTAGCGCACGGGCTATCTTTATTACAGAAGAATATTTTCTTGATTTTGTAAAATTGACGATTTTAAGTGCCCGCAAGGGCCTATGAAATAAAGTTATTATGATTTTGATTTTTTATAATTTGAAAACGCTGCTGCCTATTTCGTAGTATACGGCAGCTGAATAGATCATCATACATCTATACCATGATATGTGTGTTTATTTTATGCAATAATAACATTTTGAACATGATGCTCGTTATGCTTCTAGTTATGAAAAAAGTGTAAAAAATGGTTGATTTTATTTTCAATAACCCTGTAACAATTTTCCATATAAGTTCTTATCTAAAATTATTCAAAGAATTTCTATTTATATAACAATAGTAAACCTAAGAATTCTCGTTGTTATTATGAGTGCATGTCAAAACCAGTATATGTAGTACGAAAATATGATTAATAATCTATGGACTACTACTCAAAATTATTTATAAATAGAACATTTTTAATTCTGTAGCGAGGAAAAAGCGAAGTAATATTTTATATTTTACTAGCTTTTACCCGCATTTTTTAAATATAAAATGTCTTTTTTTTCAATAAAAAGTATCCTATGTCACTTCTAATACCTCCAAGAATATATGTACGAAGTTTCATGATGATCGGTTCAGTAGTTTTTGCGTGAAATCATAACAAAGAAACTTACATTCACATTTATAATATTAGTAGGGATTATATTTATAGTACAAAAAGTCAGTTTATCTATTTAACTATTCCCTCTTTTTTCGACAATAGCTTTAAGATGTCATTAATTGCAACATGATATTATTACTTTTTCCCTCCAAACATCACACGATTTATAGGTTTAGTCAGTGATGTAAATATTCTCAGTGAATTTGGGATATTTATTTAAGCCATTTTAAGCCGATCACAAAGCTTTACGAAAGTAAAGCTCAATATAAAACTAAAATTTATCTTGTATCTACTTGCTAGCGTAGTGAAGTGGCAAATTCATCAAAAATTAATAGTGTTTGGCGGTACATTTGCGTTATTTATTTGCTAGGAAAACCCGGATTATGTGGCGGCGATGCATTAATGGAGAGTTCGAATTTACCCACTAATACCCATTAAACGAACCCTGTGGGTTTTCCTGAATAGCAATCGATAAAATTACGTTTTTAGTTGAAAAAATATAAATATTAATCATTTTAAATTACAAAAAGGCCCATTTGTTAATTATAAGTTTGTAAAAGGCTTTATCCCTACTGATATTATAAATGTGAATGTAA
This sequence comes from Calamotropha paludella, assembly GCA_927399485.1. Classification (NCBI taxonomy): domain Eukaryota; kingdom Metazoa; phylum Arthropoda; class Insecta; order Lepidoptera; family Crambidae; genus Calamotropha; species Calamotropha paludella. The sequence goes on from OV656820.1 coordinate 8,412,278, forward strand.
GTTTGTTTGTTATGCTTTCACGCAAAAACTACAAAACCGATCATCATGAAACTTCGTACAGATATTCTTGGAGGTATCAGAAGTAATATAGGATACTTTTAATTGAAAAATATTTTTTTTTTATTAATATTACACACAAAACTGATGTTGCTACATCAGTGTTTTAACAAAACTTTAAGTTACCTCGTATATAAGATCTTAAGCTATGGGATTGCTGATGTTTTATGCGCCTGATTCCTATAAATATAAGCTCCAGTTTGCGTAATTAATTTGAAACCATGTTAGAAGGAGTTTTTTAAACAATATCCAGATATTTGTTATTGATATTGGTAACTACATTTATACATTGGGTTGCACAGAATTATTTCATTGATTTTTGTTACTTTTAACTTTAAAAAAGCACAGTTTTCTTCTTTATTTTGGCATGAAGGATCATTTATAATTAACAAGAAAGTAAAAAAACAGTAACTTAGTAATTTATAGTTATAAGTAGCGAAAACAAAAGAGAACTTTAAGAAAATATCCATACAAATTAACATTTTTATAGGTAAGCACCAAATAGGTAAAACATTACATGGTTTCATTTTCAAAACCGATAATTAATGTGAAACCGTGAGGATTACAACATGAGAGCTTGGAGATAATAATCTCTCGGGGAGAAAGAATCAATTAAGTGATTCCCGTCCCCCACGGCCCTTAACCCTGTCTACGATCACGTAATTCAATAAAAGGGCTCATGTACGCCGCAAAAACTGCCATTTGTGGACCGACTGTTACACCGACGCGAAGTATCAAGACATAAAATGTTGTATGCAATCAATTAAAATAGGGCTTATTAGGTTATTTACCTTGTAATAAAGCTCGTTGATACCTATTTTAGTGCACAAATTATTATTTGTACTATGACTTGTATTCCATCTTTTCACAAGGAGTTTTTGACTGTTATTTGCGTTTCATAGTCTCCAGTTGAAAACATCTACACATTTCGCAGTTGTACAGTAAATCCTTTTCGGTACAGGGAGTCCGTCTTTAGAATGTGCAGCCGGTGTTTAAATTATTGTCGATTTCAAAAATTTGGTCAGAAATCATTATCTCAGCTTTGATACTGTACATACATTTGACGGTCCAAACGAATAAAGCCGTAAACATTTTTGCATAACTTTTAATTTTGCAGAACGCTATCTAAAGGTGTTAAGTTATGTCAATTTTTTTTACAAATTCATTGCTGTTATTTTTTATGTCACGGTGATAGACGTTTTTATACTTCCGAAAAATGCGATTTGTTAAATGCTGAATAAAATCATAACGCCTGAGCAGTCTACACTGCAACGATATACAATTTCAAGTGTTTGTTTCAATTTGCTGAATAAGATCAAAATGGTATTGAGTTGCTAAAAAACCTTGTTGATTTTGGAGCACCAAGTAGAATGCCTATTCAGTCCATATCAGAAATCAGCGACTGTGTACCATCTCAACTTCTAACTTCAACAGACGTTGCTTATAATGAAAATAAAATGCTTGAAAATGAAACTATAAAAGAAAAATCAAGAAAAAGAGAATAAGGGCGATAGAAAGAACAAACGATTAAAAAATCAAGGACCAACTTATTTGAGTAAAATATCAAAAATATTCGAGAAGCTAGAAAAAATTACTAAAAACTATACATATGTAAGAAAGAATAAGTAAATAAAATAGAAGATAGTGTAAGGGAGGAAGTTTTTGGAAATTATTGGAGCCGAGGAAGGCATGAAAAGCAGTGGGAGTTTATATTGACACATATCATCGACTTTAATACAAAGATATAGTTGGAAAAAGCTATTGAACACAGATTATCATCAACAAGTTACTTGTTAATAATGACTTCATCTAGTTTGCAAAAAAATGTTTTTAGAGACATAAGGGGTCACTTAGAAAGTAGTATATACTGCCATAGAGAAAAGATACACATCTTTACTAGATTTAAGAGTAATTGAATTGAATAGACTAAAAATAGTATCACAAATCATATTAAAGTATTTCCAGTTATTGAATCCCATTATGCGAGGATATATTACGGAAAGTTCCAAGCATCTTTTCGTGATGTATAGATTTAATAAAGATTGGTTTCTATAAAAAAACTAGAAAATGAAAGCAATAAAATGGCAAGCAAAAGCCAAGGAAGGAAAAACCAGATAATGAAAGCATTAAAGTGGCAAGCAAAAGTCAATTAAAATAAATTTTTAATAAAAAATTGAATCAACTAGGACGATAACGAAAAAAATGGGATATAAAAATGAAATGTACGATTCCAGTCCAATTTTACGTTATTATAGGTAAAGTTTAAACGATGAATATAAAGTGATTACCACCAATTGTCCAGTATCTGGACTGCAACCAGCATACACAGCGCTGATTCCTGATGATGAAGCCTTTATAAAACGATTAGATTCATATATGCAACTCGGAGTCAGATCCAGTACAATACAATACAAGAAGCTGGAACTTTAAATTCACCATAATGGAAACAAAGCATCCACATCAAATAGTTTGGACCAGAATAAAACAGACGAAGAATATTGAGTACTATATTTACTAACACCAATAATTTAATTTTCAATAGGAAATTAAATTTATTAAGCTAATGATCAATAGTTTTATTAAATTTGTTGTTTAATTTTCATCTTGTCGATTTGGTTTTTAATTTAATTTCGAAGTAGTTTTTTTTATACGTTATTTTAATTACGATGTTATTATTTACTGTTTGGGACGTAATAAAATATATTATCTTATTACAGTTTATTTTTTGGTACTAATTTATTGCTTTTTTATATTTAGCCTTGTTTTTCTGACAGCTATTTACTTTCTTCTGAACCTATAAATCGTGGGATGTTTGGAGGGAAAAAGAAATAATATCATGTTGCAATTAATGATATTTCAAAGCTATTGTAGAAAAAAGAGGTAACAGTTAAATAGACAAATATCACATCACGATAAAATGTCGATAAATAGATTCGCAAAATAAAATTGTTGATGATTGTAGAGGAAAAAAACCGTTTAAAGTGTTACAAAAAAGATTTTAGTATAAGTTTGACGAATATAAAATTAGTTTTTAATCATTTTCTTAAGGTAAATTGTTATTAGACGCTTATTTTTACACACTTAAAAGACTGTTTTCTACCTATAGAGAGATGTGCATAAATATTTACTTAATATTATAGACAGGACAGACATATTACTATTGTTTTGCTCTCCTGTAAAGTAGTACTTTATATGTTTTTCCTTTTTCGTTTGAGCTGTGGGTTTATACGTTTATATACACTCATATATTACGTCGCCTTTACCTTTATACTATATTTACTAAATTTTGTGTTGCCTCTTATATTGTTTACTTTGATGCAAATATTTTTAGTTTTCTGTAAGCTAAGCCAATTCGCCCGTTATCCCATCTCCAACCAGAGGTTATCTGGTAGGAATCGCTTTAAGCGATAAGAACGTAATGTGTCACACAGATATGGTGGTCATACTAGGCGATTTAAATCTTAACTTCATAAATTGGAAATGTCATAAAGATAAAACGTATTTATTGCCAACTAATTATGAAAAATGCATAGGGCATTCCCTAGTTTCAGTATAATAATATTCCTAATGAATCTGATAGCATATTGGATCTGGCTTTGAGTACTATAGAATCATCGTATGTATCGAAACCCACGGACTCGTTAAGTAAAGTTGATAATCACCACCCTTGTTTTATATTAACAATACCTCTCTCCGAAAATGTTACTCGCGGTCTTTCACCCAAGAAAAGTAAATCTTTTAATTTTTATAAGGCGAATTATGAGTTAATTAATACTGAACTCTTAGATGTAAAGTGGAAAGATATTCTAGATCATGACGATGTGAATCAAGCAATTTCAAAATTTTATAATATTTTATACACAGTTATAAATAAATTTGTTCCAAAACGTAAAATAAGCATTCGCAAGTATCCTTGTTGGTTAAGTAAATCGCTGATAAGACTTTTAAATGAAAAAAATAGAATAAGGAAAAGACTACTTAGGTTTGATAACCCAAGAGATAAAATTGAATTTACCTTGCTGCGCGAACGTTGTCATAAACTTATTGATATATGTAAGAGCAACTATAAGCAACAAGTAGAAAGTAATATATGCAATAATCCTAAGTTATTTTGGCGATTTATCAAAGATAAGCGTAGAGGACAATCATCAATTCCATGTTCTATGACTAGTGGCAATATTACAGCATCCTCGGGTGATGACGTAGTGAATATGTTTGCCGAACAATTTTCTTCTTTTTACAGCAATGGTGACCGGATCCCTCATACAGTTGATTTAATGACAAATAATTCTCTCACAATTCTTAAATTCACTGAGGGCGACATTTTGAAAACTGTCAAACACCTCAACATACATAAAGGACCAGGTCCAGATAATATTCCGCCCTTATTCGTGAAGCGTTGTGGACGTGCTCTGGCAGTACCTTTAATGTTGCTATTTAATAATTCCATAAAGAATGGTGTTTTTCCAGACGAATGGAAAAAGGCCAGAATAGTACCTATACTAATATATATATAATATATATATATATATATATATATATATATATATATTAGTATATATATATAAATATATATAATATATTAACTATAGAGTTAATTATTAGTATTAATGAGAATAGTATTGAATGTGTAAATAATGCAAAGTTTTTAGGTATAACAGTCGATAGGTATATTAATTGGAAAGCACATATTGAAATTCTTTGTCAAAAATTAGATAAATATATATATGTATTAAGAAACCTAAGAAATACAGCATCAGAGAAATCAGCAATGTTAGCTTACCACGGCTATGTTCATTCAATATTACGATATGGAATAGTGTTGTGGGGTTTCTCTGTTGATAACATAAAAGCATTTAGAGTCAAAAAAAAGTGCTTAAGGGCTGTTTGCGGAGCATGGCCTTTAGATAGTTGCAAGCCTCTGTTTCAATCTAAAAATATTTTACCGTTACCGTGTTTGTACATATATGAGGTTTGTATTTTTGTCTTTCAGCATATTCACCTTTTCGAAAAGAATTACGATGTCTTAAAAAGAACAGGTCGTTATGCCCATAAATTGTACGTAGGTGCTAGAAGGCTCAAATTACACAATCATAATTGTTACTGTATGTGTATTCGAGTATACAACAAGTTACCAGATAACTTTAACTCGGGTGATGACGTAGTGAATATGTTTGCCGAACAATTTTCTTCTTTTTACAGCAATGGTGACCGGATCCCTCATACAGTTGATTTAATGACAAATAATTCTCTCACAATTCTTAAATTCACTGAGGGCGACATTTTGAAAACTGTCAAACACCTCAACATACATAAAGGACCAGGTCCAGATAATATTCCGCCCTTATTCGTGAAGCGTTGTGGACGTGCTCTGGCAGTACCTTTAATGTTGCTATTTAATAATTCCATAAAGAATGGTGTTTTTCCAGACGAATGGAAAAAGGCCAGAATAGTACCTATACACAAAAAGGGAGATGAAACTTCTGTAAAAAATTACCGGCCCATTTCCATCTTGTCGATCTTCCCTAAAATGCTCGAATCCTTGGTTTACCCACACATTTACAACCTCGTGGAAAACAGCTTATCAACATCTCAGCATGGATTTATGGAAGGTCGCTCTGTAGATACTAATCTCGCCTCTATGATTTCTAACATATCCAAAAATGTCGATGCAGGTAGACAAGTTGACGCGATATATACAGATTTAAGCAGTGCATTTGACAGGGTTAATCATGCAATACTCTCGTCAAAATTAAAGAACTGTGGGATAGACGGGTCTCTGCTCTTGTGGTTTAACGCTTACCTAGCAAAAAGACCTCAAGTAGTTTCTGTAGCTGGATACGAATCAAAAGTGTACTATGCTCATTCTGGTGTTCCACAGGGCTCCCATCTTGGTCCGCTCTTGTTTTTGGTTTTTATCAATGATATTACCACATGTGTTCAACATAGTGTAGCATCACTTTTTGCAGACGATCTTAAAATTTACATGACCGTTGCTGACCTGTCCGATGCTAAACGTTTGCAAGCTGATCTTGATAACATCAAAAATTGGTGTAAAAATAATGACATGACTATAAACTTAGACAAATGCTTTCATATAAGCTTTACAAAAAAATCTAACAGTATAAATACAATTTACCAGCTTGATGGTAACATCTTGTCAAAGGTCGATAGAGTGAGGGATCTGGGAGTTATTGTTGATAATAAATTAAAATTCAATTTTCACATTGACGATGTTGTTAAAAAGTTTGCCAAAATGTTAGGTTTTTTGAAACGTAGTCTCCGAGGTTTCAAGAGTAGTGTGCTCGGTCCCTTAATGTTTTTACTCTACATAAACGATTTACCTGTAGCATTAAAGCATGAATGTGTGCTTTTTGCAGATGACACAACCATAATAGTAAAAAGTAAAGATACATGTGCCCTAAATAAGAAAGTAAAAGACTGTCTTGACTCTGTTTTTTCGTGGGCCCACAGGAATAATTTTGTATTAAACGTAGATAAAACTAAAATTATTACATTTCAAACATATAACAGCAACCCAGCAGAGTTAATTATTAGTATTAATGAGAATAGTATTGAATGTGTAAATAATGCAAAGTTTTTAGGTATAACAGTCGATAGGTATATTAATTGGAAAGCACATATTGAAATTCTTTGTCAAAAATTAGATAAATATATATATGTATTAAGAAACCTAAGAAATACAGCATCAGAGAAATCAGCAATGTTAGCTTACCACGGCTATGTTCATTCAATATTACGATATGGAATAGTGTTGTGGGGTTTCTCTGTTGATAACATAAAAGCATTTAGAGTCAAAAAAAAGTGCTTAAGGGCTGTTTGCGGAGCATGGCCTTTAGATAGTTGCAAGCCTCTGTTTCAATCTAAAAATATTTTACCGTTACCGTGTTTGTACATATATGAGGTTTGTATTTTTGTCTTTCAGCATATTCACCTTTTCGAAAAGAATTACGATGTCTTAAAAAGAACAGGTCGTTATGCCCATAAATTGTACGTAGGTGCTAGAAGGCTCAAATTACACAATCATAATTGTTACTGTATGTGTATTCGAGTATACAACAAGTTACCAGATAACTTTAAGTCGGCTACTTTGCGCAAATTTAAGACTTTAGTTCACAATTTCTTACTTGAAAGGTGTTACTATACTGTGAATTCATTTCTTAGCGATAAATTTTAGATATTTAATAATTTTTTATTTTTTTTATTTAATAAGATTGTATTGTATTGACTTATTTAATGTTTATGTTTTTACTTTTTTTATGATCAAATTTGAAATTTTAGAGTGCATTCATTATTATTGACTTATTGCTTTTTTTTTCACTTGTATTGTATTATTTAAAATATTGTTACCATTTTTTAAAATTATTTATTTAAATATTTGCACACCATTTGCATATGGTAGATATGTTAAGGTACATTTTATACTTAAGACCTTTGTTATACCACATGTTTTAGCAAATAAATAATTTGATTGATTGATTGATTGATTGATTGAGTAATCATACAAGAATTATACTTTACAACAGTCTAATCCGAAGCAGACTTGAGTTTGCATCTGGTGCTTGGAATCCTGTGTACGCCTCTCAAAGGGTGGAAAGTATACAGAGAGCCTTCACAAGACATCTGGCTTATATTTCACCGGGTATATACCACAGTGTTCCATACAATATGCGTCTGTCTTTTTTCGACATGATATCACTGAAAAACCGTCGTTCCGTCTTGGATATGCTATTCCTCTACAAGGTTCTTAATAATAAAATATCATGCCCTGACCTGTTGTCTTCCATCGACATAACTGTCCCTCGTAAATATCCTAGAAAACCTCTTTCAAAAACGTTTACGTTGCCCCCATACCGAACTAATCTTGGACTTCATTATCCCCTAGCTAGAATCTGTAACACCTACAACGGCCTTAATACAATGTCACCTGACCTGGATATTTTCAATGTTTCAAAGAACAAGTTTAAATTCACTGCGATGAAATTGCTTGATGCTACCTAATGTCATTTAGTTTAGTTTGTCCCACTTAACTGTTTTTATTTAATTTAATTTTTTTTTATTTATTTTTATTTATGTTAATAACATTTACTTTCATTTTGTGCAGTTTATTAGTAACATGTCTAAGTAACATAGATTTTGTTTAAGAATGCTGTGTATACTTGTAAGGGCTTACATATATGTCTATTATTAATAAGTGTTATTTGTTTAAAATGTTTTGTATGTCTAGCTGTAAGTATGCCTATGAATAAATAAATAAATAAATAAAGAATACCCATTGTACTATCGGACGTTTTTATTAAATTTAATGGTTGGACTATTTTTATTTGTACTTTTGAAATAAAATGAGTTGTATTACTATTGAATAAATTAATTATTTAGGATTAATATATTACCGTAATCTGCGGAATATTTCTAATACAATGGTCGACTTTCGGTATATCTGTCAATCCTTAGAAATGATAATCGTGAGAAGCTTCAGACAGATGTCTAGGATTAATAATAGTCGCTCTTGTCTGTCGCGTTTGAGAATTTTCATACTTCTCAGTAATAGCGTGTATAATTTTGGATTCTAGGCGGAGTTGAACCGCTTAGGTGGTTGAGGTCACTCGTCGAATTATTTAATTATTGCTTTTCTTAAATCACTACATATCTGGCTGTAAAAATCAAGCTTTTACATGTCACTTCCCTAACATTCCCACTCATTGATTTTCTGTTGTCTGTAATTTTGATTTTAATGAAGACATTTTCATATTTTGTCTTCATAGATATAATCACGTCTTTTTATATCAATATTAGCTCTTAAGCCATCAGCGTAGGCAGTGGCGATTGCTATGCAAACTCTTCTTGATCCCTTGCAATCTTCACTGTCCTAAATACTTAAAATGTAAATTCAGTACCTCTGTGACCTTAATGCTCGTCAACATTCTCCATACCTCTGTTTCGTTCAATATTTATGTTTAATTCCTTTCCCCTTCATGCCATTCGACTCCAAAATAGTAACCTCGAATTTCTCAGCAAATCTCCAAATGATTTTGCCTGCAATAGGCAAATTCGTGCGTATGCCCTGAAGAGCTTATCAACGTTTATTTATGTCGTGTTTAGAAAGAGTAATGTTTACGTAGTACCTAAATAAATGATTATTTATGATGTCGCATTCTTGAACTCCGTTTTTTTTCTCCTCTGGCTTACTGGTAGGTAATGCTTTTATCATTTAGTCCGCTTATTGTACCATTATTATGTTGTGATCAGTTAAGTTTTATGATATTGTTGTAAATAGATTATTATTCAACAATCGATCAATAATGTTTCAAACATAAAACGATAAAAAATATAATTAAAGTAAAAGAATTTTAACTTGTAGTCTTTTTAAATTATTTTAATAGAAAAATACTGGAAAAAATCGACTAGGCTCACAAGTGAATTCTCAGGCGGGAATTTGAGTCGATTTTTTCCAGTATTTTTATATTAAAATAATTTATCTTATAACATAGCATTGAAAAAATGCACAAAACATATAAAGTTATAAAACCGTAGTATTTTTTGCTGTGCTGGTAAAAATACGCCTACCATGTTAACCGTGGCTGGTATATTTCCTAATGATGGCAAAGAAATAGTATTAGAATAGGTCTTAATTGTCTTTATGCAGATAATCTTTGTCAATCAAAAAAGTAAGTGTCGAAATAAATACCAACTACTTAAAACACGAGCAAAATCACTGTTTTTTTTCAACTACCCTAAGTAGTATGTGTATACGATAATATATAGTTAATTTATGTTAGTATATTGTTACGTAGGTATATTTATTGATGTTGCATATAGTATTTAGAAAGTGAACAGATACTGCCTTATTTCTTACCTGTCGTGGGCTTGCTTGATTATAAGTACCCTTGTACGATTTTTCTGCATTCTTTTTTGTACAAAAATATATTAATGAAAAATATTTATAATAAAAAGGAATCTAGAAATTAATATAATAATGAATAAAATGGTATTTTTGATAAAACGTATCTTACCCACCTAGCATTATAAGACGGTGTGAAAGAAAGACGCAATGGCGTCGCGCGTGACAAATGATCCCGCGATATCCACCGAGCTAATTACCGCGCTGCGCATCACGGGGTGACGCGAGTGGCATTATGAACACGTCGTTATAAACAGATCACGGCTGATGCGCGGTGTGTCAAAAAATGGAGTTTCCGAATACTCCGTATATTAAATATTTGTATGAAAATACTCGTATATGCACGTAAACGAAACCTTTAGTCTCAGTAGCCTTAGATTTGGCTATGATACTGTATTTAAGTAGTCATTGGGAGACTTGTTCAACTATGTTAAACCTTAATGTGTAAGCAATAAAAGCGGATATAAGCGACCGCCATACGTGACCCTAAACATGGATGATGATGCGCCTATCTTAGAAATTACTAATACCTCATCTGCACACCATAGCATGACTATTATGTAGCGAAAAAATTATCATATCTTTTATAAACTACGCTTCTAAAATTTGTAGTAGCTTTTTCGTTATAAATAGGATTCAGACACTAATGGACGAGACGGAGCTCTAACTTTTTCTTACTTAATATAAATGAAAAAAAAAGTAAAGAACGTTATTCAAAGCATTTTTTAAAGGAGCTTTGATATTACTATAAATTGGTATCAATATTATACCAACACATACGCGAATCCCATTTTTCTGTGAGTAATAAAATAAGACACGTGCATTCTAATTTTCAAGCCAAGTACATACGTGAACAGCATTACATTACCAAGAAACAATTCGTAACGAAGAAATATGAAGATCTATAAGACTCTTTTTATACGGTATTTGATTTGTATAATTGTTTATTTTGCCGGTAAGGTAGTCAAAATTCCATATTTCCCGGTTCACTCCACTCATGTGTGCAGTTTTGTCCAAAAGGACCTCTTAGAAACTTGTTGTTACCATTATGCAGTTCAGTGGCTTCGAAACCGACGTTCACTGACCGAATATAACTTTCTTGTAAGAAGTGGTATGTACCGTATATCTACACTTATATGTAAGGTTGAATTCAAAATAAATTCATAAACTTTGAAGCTTTATTTTCTTAGTGGGTAGTTTATACCTTAGAATAAAATTAACCGAGTTAGTAAAGCGTTTTGATTCCAAATTTGTAAACCGTACCGCTAAAGAGTGAAACTCTTTGCCTGAGGCTGTGTTTCCTGATAAATACAATTAAGGAGTCTTCAAATCACTAGTGAATAAGTATCTTATAGGCAAGCGCGTTACATCCTAAATCGCATCGTAGCTTACCATCAGGCGAGATGGCGGTCAAGCGTTTTCCTACTCACGACAAAAAAAAATCAAAACTCTTTTATAAACATGTTCTTAGTTATTTTTTTAACCTTAGCTACAAAAAGATTTCTGTTCTTTCATGTACCAAATTTATCACAGTAGGACTAGGAATATTCTGAAGCGTATATCTACCGATGCGTACTGTTACTACAAGATTTGGTAAACCAGAAATACTTCTTATATACTATATCCTCGATTAAGACTTCTTTCTAAAATGCTATCGAGGATATTTAGACCAGGGAATATCATTATTTTAATGCAGATAATGGTTGGACTAACCTGTCTCAGTAGGATGGTTATAGCAGTTCTATTTATGTCTCTAGAAATAAAGCTATATGCTGAAATATAGTTATATGAAAATCTTCGGCAGCATTCTCGGAAGAAATCCATACTATTATTAATATAAATATAATATTTCTTACAATCACACCAATCGGTCTAGCCCAAAGTAGGTAAGTAGTATTACAAGGCTTGTATTATGGATAGGGTAACGGATAGATATACATATATGATACATAAATAAGTAATATATGTAAATACCCATGACTCAGGTAAAAATGCTCGTAATCATCACACAGACATCTACCCCTTCCGAAAGGTAAAGGTAGGTGCGAAAGGTAGGATCGCTACCGTCGCACCAAACGGTCATCAAAATATAAAGCTATACCCATAATGATATAACTATATTACTGTTTTAACTATCTAATAGTAATCAAGTAAGATATGAAGCACAACCACTTGAAGTCCTAAATATATTGTAGATTGTTGTTGTAACTTATATAGAGATTTGTTCTTCTCTTTTTCAAACCATTTCTTTTTCAAAGGGCCACTTAATTACTGATACGTTAAGTAATCAATTAGTCTAGCCCAAAGTAAGCACTGTGAGACTTGTGTTATGGATACTAGGGTAACGGATAGACATACATATATGATACATAGATATGTAATATTTATAGAAACACTAGCTGATCTGGCCACGCGTTGCTGTGTTATAAATTAAAATGAAACCTATTCTATGGCCTAAGTAGGAAGAAATACAGCAAAATGTAAATAATCATCAAAATTAGTCAAGAAGACTTTATTGCGGTCAAACACGTCAGAAACGTATTTTTTATAGAAATATAAATACCTATGATTAGGTACAATTGTTCATTTTCAACATACAAACGATTGTCCCTTCCGTGACTCGAACTCAGGACCATAGATGCGAAAGGCAGGATCGCTAGGGTTGCACCAAACGGATCGTTACTAATAAGCAATTTGATTGAAACTATGTTTATAACTGTTTTATTATTATTTATTATAGGTACTATTGAGTGGTTGCGATAGAACAGTATGTTTTAGAAAACATAAGATGGTAGTTACACACTCTATACAATAATTTCTAGTCATAATAATATTAATAAATTATTAAGACCACGAAACAAATGCGTTTCGTAATCTAATACAAATTACTATAAATGAAATTTTTTTCGTGTAACTATTATCTAAAGGTTAGTGAAACGATTTTTTTCACTACTTAAGCAAAATATTGAAGACCATTTTCATTTAGATTTTTGACAAGCCTTTATTTCGTTGTTATCCATTACTATTATATGCACGTGCAATTTATTTGCACTGTTAATTATTAATTTAATGAAGCGAGCTATTATAACAACCGTTAGGCGCGTGGTGTCTGGCAGAGTAGAATACCACCAACTCTAAGAGCGACTAATGATACTGAGGGTTATCACCTCACAACTACTGTAGACTAAAAAGGGCAGTAACAGCAGCAGCTGCTGTGATTTTCAACCCGCCTGCCAATCGTGGAATATTCGAAGCAAAAGCACCTCTTCCTTATGGGAGACCTCTTTCCAGCACTTTACTTAACTCGAACTTAATAACTAATACTAGAGAAGAACTATGAACTTCTCTCTTGAACTTTTGCTACAAGATACCTTTAAATATTCTGTCTTTGCTCTCGAAAGTTCGTGTAAAGTGTAAAACACAAAGTTTTTGTCTTCCGTGCATAATTTCTTTTGACATCGCTTCCTATTTGATCTAATAACTCATTACGTTTCTAAATTTTTATATAATATAAAATTACTTAATACAGTTTGTAAAACTGATGCATATAGATTAACTATCGAGGATGGGCGTGAGGTTGATGATGAAAACACGTATTTTCAAGAAGATAAATATAATATGTAGCAATCAGTTGTGAACAGAAAAGATGAATAAATAAATAAATAAATATTTCTTACCTTCACACCAATTAGCCTAGCCCAAAGTAAGCACTGTAAGGCTTGTGTTATGGATACTAGGGTAACGGATAGACATACATATATGATACATAAATATGTAATATTCATAGAAATATATAAAAACACCCATGACTTAGGTACAAATACTCGTATTCATCATACAAACATCTGCCCCTTCCGAGATTTGAACCCAGGACCGTCGGTGCGAAAGGCAGGATCGCTACCGTTGCACCAAACGGTCGTCAAATGACACTAACAATGAGAATTTTAAAATATTTACAAAACGTGGTATAAAGATAAAGTATCAAAAGAGGTCTGTGGTCCAGCCAGTTACTAACATTAACACTGGACATAAGTTGATATAAATGCATTACTTTGATACCGATTACATAGGTATAGCTATAACGCAACTACTTAGAGTTTATTCGAACAAAAATATTCAAAAGGTAAATGACATATGTAATAATAGGCAGTCTTATACAATGTAAATTTTAAAGGTACTGTTTATAAAATGAAATTATTCTACCAAAGCTTACTGAAGAGTAAATTTAATATTATGATTCTACACATAAAACTAGTTTAAAAACATGAATGTCCGGGTGAACAATTAAAAAAACTAAATACAGTAATAATTTAACATTTTGCTTGAAATGAACAAACTCTATAAGTTTGCACAATTCCATACATTTACCTGTGAATAGACGGGGCTCGAAAATTTTGCATTCCATTACTAGAATTAAAGTTTAATTTAGTTTTGTCTTCATATAAGCGTTAATTGAAATACGTTTCATGGGCGCTTCGTATTTCAGTGAACGAATTGCCACAGTGCAGTTAACTGAATATAAACTTCCGTTAATATCTTGTCCGTCAGTTATATGTTTCATGAAACTTTAACCGTATACGCAAAGCACGTAGCGCAAGCTCCCAAAATAAAAAAAAACCTGATTCTGAAACATCCTTCATTGGTTCTCCACTCCTATTGGTCTTAGTATGATGATATATAGCGTTTCGCCTTCCTCGATAAATGGGCTATCTCACTCTGAAATAATATTTCAAATCGGACCAGTAGTTAGATGAGATGAGCGCGTTCAAACAAACAAAGAACAAACAAACTATTCAGCTTTATAATATTAGTACAGACTAATGATTTTATGTCTTCAAGTTTAATTAAAGGAATTACGTCTATTATTTTCTTCCTAGGTGTAGTAAAGTAAGTTGTATGTATTATTAACTAATTAATAACTACGTTTGGTATAATTTTATTCCGATAATGTTCCTATAATATAATAAACTTTAGACACAACTATTTTCAAAATTCATTTTCAATTTCCTTTATCGTAGCAATTATGTCTTATTACATTAATTTAACTTATTCTTTCTTAAAGCTGAAATGATTATGATATAAATTACAAAAAGTTTAATAGTCATGTTATTTTATTTTAAATAAGCAACATTTATTACATTTAACATTAACTTTCAATGGTTATTTTTTATGTATCAAGATACTTTAAAGTAAGTTTCGTTAGACTAAACTGTTAATTATTATAATTTTCAAATATATTTTTGGTACTTAGGGTGTAAAAGTGGTAGTCCTCCTGCTCGGATTATTGAGAGGCCTAAGCCGCCTGTAATAAAAAACAAATCCTTTAGAATATGGCATTCAGAGGTAGATTATGTTAGGTTCGATTAGAATGTTTACTTGCATATAGTAAACTTAATAACATGTTTGCTTGCATGCTTCACACTTATTAGTATTAAAGTTGTAAGGCCGTAAAACCATTTCGTGTACATGCTCCTTTGTGTTTTTGTGTTTGGATCCTACTTCACTTGTACGGCGGGAACAATGATTTCTGTTGGGATGATGCACGTCGGGTGTCGTCGTATGTAGTTCTACTAGGGATTTCATACAAAGGTGGCCAAAATTCTGGCTGGATGATCCAGGTGTCATGGGTAACGGCATCCAAGCAGGAATACACCTTAATAAAATCTTTTTGCAATTCAAATCAAATTCGAAGTGACGTTATTCCTCCTATGTGGATTTGCATTAGGTTTAAACTTTCCCACAGTTACCGAAAACAGGGAGATTGTACTAACACAAAAGCACTACCATATCATGTAAACACAGTCTACCAATATCGGATAACCTGTCAAAGCATACATTGCAGTCGCCACTTGAATATCTGTGGCGCAATAAGCAAAATACGTCGTGCATATTCGTCAACCTCATAAATGAATCAGCAATGATGTAATGAAGCACGTAATCGTGGAATTGTAAGCTAGTTTTGTGTACAAAGAGGCGTTAATTAAATTGAAAAATGTCCAGTTTTTATTATTTGTTAACCTCCTAAAACTGAAATTCAATTGATCACGGGTATTTTGTTCCTATTATAAGGTAGTATTATTTGACGAAATAAAATTTGATAGTTTTCTGGTAAATGTAATACGGATAAAAAAGTAGCTGTTTATATAATGAACATACAACACATTTTTCTTGGTTCTCAATTACCTATTAAAAAGGAGAAATGATGCTGCTATCCAATGATGCGTTAAGCATTAGGATTGAAGATATGAGAGTTGTAATTTTATAGATATTGGCGTCACTCATATGATGTTTTAAAAAGCCTTAATACAGTAAAGTGATTCTTATTTCTTGATGTTGATTGACTGCTGTTTGGTATTATGGAGAGTATAATGACCTCTTCCAACACGTACTAGAGGCCTCTTATGTTAAATGGTGCAGAAATCCTATTTATTTGTCTTCCAATTTTTCCAAAATGCTTTATCAGTGCGTGCCAGTCAAATCTATAATCTAAGATCCCAGTGGTTTGTGTGCTTGTCTGTCCGCTCTTTTTCCCGCTCTTTTTCCATTGTATCAATAACGTTACCATAGCAACGGGTTAACCGCAAGTAGTTCGCCTACAGGACGCTAGATGGCGCTGACGGAAAAAATATTTAATAATAGAAAAAATTAAAGGATTTTGTCCACCTGTGCGAAGTCGGGATGGACCACTAGTCTATAATCTAAGATCACAGTTGTTTGTGTGTTTGTCTGTCCGCTCTTTTTCCCGCTCTTTTTCCATTGTATCAATAACGTTACCATAGCAACGCGTTCACCGCAAGTAGTTCGTCTACCGGACGCTACATGGCGCTAACGGAAAAATATTAAATAATAGAAAAAAATTAAAGAATTTTGTCCACCCGGGACGGGCCGCTAGTAATTAACAAATAACAATTGAAGTTTCACAATAAAATTTAGTGTGAACGAAATGGTACTGAAATCAACACAACACAAATCTACAATGAAAAATAGCAGACGAAAATCATAAATTGCGATCAAATTTTAAACATTGATATAATGAGTGGCCATAAAAAATAACAACAGGTATAAATAAATATTTTCTTCTTCTTATATTTCTTTTTGAGTCTAATGGGCAAACAAATAGTTCAAATAATAGTTTGCAGTAATAAGCAATTTGGAAAGTCTCGGTAATTGGTGAACCTTAGATTAATACTGTAATATTCGTACCAAAAAATGAACAAATTCACTCTTTGCAGTAAAATTTTATTATTCACTCCATCAAGTATGCTAAAGCAAAACATGCTAATTCTATGAATGAAATGCCTAATTTACATCTTCTAGAGTTTTCTAGGTTGAATATTCACGTAAATAAAACATCTAATTCAGAAAAGCAGCGCGCATTTATATTCACATTATTCAGACCGCCGAAATTCAATTTTTGAAATCTGTTATGTTCCTGATTTGTTTCCACAAGAAAAAGAGAGTAAATTGTCGGTAGATTTATCATGATAAAAAACAATTGTATATTAATATCATGATAATGATTTGCCATGCAGGCAACCAGGCAACAGTCGAAGAAACTCATTTTGTGTTTATATAAAGTTGTAGAGTATGGAAACCAAACGTGGGTATATCACCAAACCCTCAGTGGACCTGCAACTATTTTATTCTTACTTCAACAGTGAAAAATGTATTTAATAAATATATTTGCAAGAAACAAAATAAGTGAAGCCCTCTCTTAACGTTGCTCGCTAACAAGCACCTTAAAAATACGAATCAGTCGAGGAGGCTCTCATTTGCGACGAGAGCGTTAATCCTGGATTAGACGCCGAAGGCATGGGAGGGACTTGGGCAGAAACTGAACTGCCTTACTTGATTAATAAAATAAATTAAAAGTTCTCATTCTAACGGACTACTTACGCAAACTTTTTGGGAAAATTCGTCAAAGTTCGAAATTGATTTAAAAGTAAGTGTAATCGAGCCATTGAGTAATATTCAATATTGATTTGAATTATATTCCCCTATTGGTTAGTCGTTAGTTAGTTGGTTGGTCCGTGTGGTTATCCGAAGTGCATATAAACTACGATGGTACTCAGTAGAGAATTTATCGATAATTCAAAACAAAGTATACATAATAGTAATAAAAAATATGAAATAATATATCACTAAACAGAAACCCTTTGAAATGAGTTTAACTTCGACATCTCTGTTGAACTTTATTTTTCTTGATTAGATAACTATTAATGACAGCATAATTGACCATTAAGCGCCATTTAGATTGTCGGACACTTTCAAAAACCAAATACATACCATATAGGATCTACTAAGTCTGCCTAAGATTTTATTGAATAGTAGATATTAACAGAAGATCATCAGCCATACAGTATTTGCCATAATAAAAGTTATTAATGTTTTAAACTTGTACAGAGATTACAGAAACTCAACTGTAACTGTGGCTCTCTTAGAATATTTTAGTATTGGAGCTATAGAAAAATAAAATTATTACCTATTTTGTATTGAAGTTATGTTAAAAAGCTTGATTAGTAAGTATTCAGGCCACTTCCAAGAAAAAGATAAATAACACTTATTTTCTTAAAAAACTTTTTTTCCTCTCGATTCGTTCCTGGCTACGGCTGACATAATGAGATATAGAATGTATAAGATAATAACGTTGTGTACTTCTCAGCTTTTTGGACGTCTTACGAAGTTAAACAAAGCTGTACCAGCCAGCCCTATAGTATGTTTCATGAACAATATATCTTTTCAACACAATTAAGCATTGTGGCTTAATTTGTAAAATAGGTTTGAAATGTATTTCATTTCAAATTGTAATAATTTACTTTATTGAAAAGCACTTAAAATAAGTGGTTATAAAGTTGATCTTTACCATGCTACCAAAACTATTCATATAAAATTAGTTTAATAGATTTAGTATTTTGAAGAGATAGATTTAAAAAATCAATATCAAAATTTGACTTTGTTTCTTTTATTGTTTATTTAACGTTAACACCCTTAATATACAAAATATACTAAATATACAAAATTATATTATTTATTCAAAATTTGTACATTTTGACTATTTCTATAAGGCACGGAACAAATTCTTAAGCTAACAACATTGCATTCTAAAATATGATTGAAAATAAGGGTTTTTTTCTTTCAGTTTTAACTTTTGTACACAATAACATTTCAAAAGGAGGGATTCACGAAATAAATTATTCCACTTCTTTCAGCCCTCACTTGTTGCTAACTCTAACAGTTATTGCTTTGATAAGTGCTTTCGACTTCTGCGAATGTTTTCACACAAAGTTCTACAAACACTGTGACGATATAAAAGCGTTACGACCAAGTCGTTATCACTAAATCCACAATTATTTGTTTTTATATTTATTGGTTTGGCACTTATTGTTACTAACAATACATTATAACACTAATATAACACTAACACTAATATTATAAAGAGGAAAGATTTGTATTTTTGAATGTTTATATGTTTGCAATGAATAAACTCAAAAACTACTAAGCCGATTTCAAAAATTCTTGGAAATTCACCATTGGAAAGCTACATTCACGCTGAGTAACATAGTCTATATTCAAAGCTAGAAAAAAAATTTAAGAATTTTGTCCACCCGTGCAAAGCCGGGCTTTTGTTTACATAAAACCAAAAGCGAAAAAGTTTTTAACATATTTAACCGATTACATTATAAAAAAAACAAAGATTTTAATCGTTCGTATTTTGAATATATCTATACTTTTTAGGGGTAAATTCAAATGCATGTTTCATAGACAAATTGATCTGCGCCGGGAGTATTTTCATACGATAATTTTATATGATTTCGAATATGACCTAAAACTGGATGAGTCATTTTGATGGACTTGAAATGGCATACATGGATAAAGACCCTTCAAAAGCAACCATTTACCGTTGGAATAACGAATTCAAGCGTCTAACTTTGATTAAAAAAAGTTGTTGTCCTCGGTGGCTGTTGCGAAAGCAATCGTGATCCCAGTGAAAATTTTATTTTAAGAAAACAGGTGAACTATTTCCGAAGAGATTCTGCATGATTTGATTCTATACAAGTACCTTCGCGTGAGAAGGTGAGGTAATATCGCGTTGGATGCCGAATAATCTTACCAAAACTTAAAAGCAGGCTCGTGTGGGATAATACTATGACACGATTAATTAATTTGAATCAGGCTCGGAAAAAAACGTCAGTCGACAATATGGCTGTTTCAAAACTAACCAACGCCTACCAAAGTGAAGTGATGAGGAAGCACATGGTTTCTTAACTTTTTTCATACCGGGCGCCTTATATAAAATCAATTCTTAATGAGAAAAATATGGAGAGTATTTAGTGGTCGAATGACAGTGATATTTTATTGTACACAACCTATCGTGCGCATCTTTAACTTTTGTTTTGAAATTTTATATTATTATTTCTGTGCGTGTTCAAATACAGTCGTTCTTAAGGAATAAACTCCAGTCGTGCGTCGGAACACAAACACTTTTTTTGTCTTGGCTTCGTCTTTATGAAAGAACATTGTCCAAAACTGGTTTGGCAAGAACAAGGTGCTCAGCAAAAGTAATATTTCCAAAAATTCTTATTTAATTTTAGATGAATTTCTGTGACCCTATAATTGTATCTAATTTCCTCTATGATAATAAATAAGCACTAGTCTCCATTTCTATTCTAATGCTGTCATTGTATAGTTGTACAATTACAAGATAATACAAAAATAATATTTATATTAATATTTATTTAAATAGTTCTTGCTATCTATTTCCAAATTATTGTTATGATTTCATATGTTTGCTTTACGTGCAACTAAAAAACAAATTAGCCACTGTGAACTTGCATAAACGGATTATTTATAACACAATTAATTGTAATCGATGTTTTATCCACTGTTGATAAAAACATTCTAAATGTCCCTGTCACTCTGGGTTGCCAGATGCTAACCTTGTTTTCTCGCACTAGGGATGCCAAATATGTCGTACTTTCGGTACGAAATCTCGTACAAGTGTACATTAAAAAAAAAATTGATTTTGTAAATAAAAAAAAACGAGTTGTGCTTGGGGATTTCCAATAAAACAATGGATTTTCAAAATTCTCAATCGTTTACTACGTCTTTATATAAAAAATGAAATTATACACTTAATAAATCAAACGTATTTATGTAACTATACTAATCTTACTGTATACTTATCTCAACTGCTACATTTTGTAGGTTCTGTCTGTATAAATATTCGTTGTATGACTAACTGATACCAATTCTACTTTTTTTAGTTTTTTGTCTGTCTGCGTGTCTATCTCTATGTCCTTCTATAAATCAAGAACGGGTTGACCGATTTCGATGAAATTTGGTATATAGTAAGAACATTTGATTACGCAAAGATAAGCTATATATCATATCGCTAAAATGCTTTTAGTCCTAACTAATATTATGAATACGAAAGTGAGTTTTTCTGTTACACTTTGATTGTCAATAAAATAAGTTATTATGCGTAACACGACTAAAGCAAGACTATGGTTCTTTTTGTGATGTGGTAATATATCTAGTGATGTGCTAAGTTGATCGTTTCTGTTGTGGACACATTATTATATTTTTGGCTGGGATACATGGTGCACAAAAATGTACGAGATTTTTATTATTCTTGTAAAGAGACTGCAAATCTCGTAACGGTACGTGATTTCTCGTACGTATGGCAACACTGCTGTCACTCATATACTCTGTGTTCTAACTATATGTATGTGGGTAGTGGAAGCTGTCAATAGCATTTTAAACTATCTTTTCGACTACTTTGACATGAGTCGTCAATTTGATTGAATCGAGCGTCAAGACATGCCATGACCAAAAATAAGGTTTTACCAGAGAATTAATTTTAGAGAGTATGCAGATCAAAGCCTTTAAATAAGGAATGAAAAAATGCATGAAAAACAACAGTTTACGAGATTATGTAATAAAAATAGAAGGCGCACACAATTTATAAATATATAAATCAACATTATATTACTTCCACAACTAGAACGCAGTGATTTAATATTAATAACGTGTGGTTACCATTTACACCACTATAAGCACTTTCGCTATGGGGAACACATCAGAGGTGACGGTTACTATACAATCGAAGTGTCCAGGGATTCGGTAAGCAACTTACTAGAAGGTTTTCTTTGGGCTGCCAATTTTACTCTTTAGAGAGCGGAAATTAAAAGTAAGCATATAAGTCGAAAATATACTTTATATACATCTTATAAAATAACTTGCCAGGAAGACAAGCAATTGAGGCTCTATAATTCCATTCGCACAAACTTGAGGCTCTATCGAATCTTGCCGGAGAAATAAATAAATATTTCCTACATTCACACCAATTAACCTAGCCCAAAGAAAGCACTTTAAGGCTTGTGTTATGGATACTAGGGTAACTGATAGACATACATATATCATACATAAAACAGTAATATTCATAGAAATATATACAAACATCCATGACTCAGGTACAAAAGCTCGTATTCATCATACAAACATGTGTCCCTTCCGGGATTCGAACCCAGAACCGTCGGTGCGAAAGGCAGGAAAGACCGTTGCACCAAACGGTCGTCATATAAATAGATAAATATCTTAATAGATTCTCAATGTCGCTGGAATAGCAATGATATGTCAATTCATTAATATTACTTTATTTAGGTATACCGGGGGTGTATGGTTGATAGTTATACTGACGACCGTTTCGTGCAACGGTAGCGATCCTGCCTTTCGCACCGAAGTTTCTGGGTTCGAATCCCTGTAGGGGCAGATGTTTGTATAATGAATACGAGCATTAGTACCTGAGTCATGGATATTTATATATATTTATATGAATATTACATATCTATGTATTATTTATGTATGTTTATCCGTTACCCTAGCATCCATAACACAAGCCTTACAGTGCTTACTTTGGGCCAGGCTAATTGGTGTGAATGTAAAAAATATTTATTTAAAAATATTTATTTATAATGCTTATAGATTTTCTTGTTTGCGCTGGTACATACGTAGTTTGATTGTTGACAATTGGCGGCTGACAGATACGCCCAGTTAGAACTAATATTTAAAATATCGATTTCCAGTATAAATTGAAGTTCAATAAGTACTATTTTGATAAAGTGTCCGTAAAGTTTATTCATCAATCACTTTTAAAGAAATTCAGACCTTTCAATCAAGAAATTTCAGACTTAAAAGTTTCTAATAAAATTTTTGCTTTACTCGTTATCGTTAATTAGGAGAATGTTGAGATATTGCTAGAGATAGTGATAGTGCACAGCTTCAATATAATTCAAGGCTTACGAGGTAGTTTTGTCGGTAAAGCTGAAGCCTGCGGCGCTAGTAATTAGCAAACACCGTCAGAGTTCTGGCCAAACATGTAAAGCGGCCTATCAACGGTAATACTTTTGTGTCGGATCGAAATTTATTTGATCCTTGTTTGGATCTTTCCTTTGTGGGAGATGCCGCATTACTTAAGACAATACGGAGGCTCGCTGTGTCAGGCTTCAGGTCTATTAAAATGCTTCTCTGTTTGAATTCGGTATGTGCTTTAACTTTTTTGGGAAAACTGCGTAACAATAAAATAGGCAGCGCAATTTATTCTACGTAAAATATGTTTTAATGTAATAAAATTTGGAGCAAAAAGAAAAAATGAGACGCATTGTGTTGCGTCTCATTTTTTCTTTTTGCTCTATTTTTTGATACAGTTTTATTCCTTCGACATTATTTTACTTTTATCCTCTATAACATTGTAATTCATCATACTATACATCATAATATTCTTGATAAGAAAATTTGAAAAATTGGTGAAAGAGAAAACTAGTGAAATTACCAAAAAAGTGAAGGTCGTCTCTTCAGTAGGAATCTTTATTCTCCATAAGCCGAGGCGTTTAAAATGTGAAGGCGCGTTGAGTCGAGTCGGTTAGTTTTGTTAAGCTTGGTTATAACGTGATAATAACGTCTCGCATGAGATTAGCATCGTTACGCTTGCGATGAAGCTAGCGGAACTTTGTTTAAACATTGTCACGATTTTACCTTCCTTTTATATTTAAATGTAAATTAGAACGACGCGTCAGATTTTTCCAGCCTTAATCTTGATTGATGATTTAGAAAGAAGTTTTTTGTGTGATAGCAAATTGAAAGGCGATTAATCAGTTATAATATTTTTAATCGATAGACTAATAATATTATAAAACCATGCTTTCTCTTTGAGAAAAATTGTTGTCGCGACTAAAATTTTTTGTTTTACTTTTGATCCATTTTGGTATTTATAAAATAACATGTATATCTTATTATATCAAACTAATAGATAAAACTAAAATTATTTAAGCTTTTTCAAATCTTTTGGATATGCTCGCATCCCTTTTCGCATTTACTCCTCTAAGCATCCAGCCCTGTCCAGGTCTGAATGATTGTGCTCCTATAGGACAATCGTCAGCTGATGCCAGTTGAGCCAGTAACATTCTTCGCGGCCGTTGGGAGTTGTTCGTAGAGCTTCCGTGCACTAAAAGGTAAGAAAAGATTACGATGTCCCCTCTCTCAGCGATGACTGGAGTTGCTTTCTCAATTGTGAATAAGTACTGAAAAAAAAACACATTACGTAAATTATTATCAATAAATACGTAGCAATAATTATCTTCGAAATTGTTTCATGTAGGAATGATTGGCTTTGTATCTACTGTTTTATCATTCGTCCATAAATGAGGATTTTTGTGAGAGATAATATTTGGGTTTTCAATTTCTTAACCGTATACATTTTCCTATATAGTTTAAAGCTATACTGTGTTTTGAGTAATATACGCTTTAAGATTTCCCTCAGGTAGAGGAATTATTAAGTGTAATGCAAGAAACTTGAAGAACGACCCACTATGGTGCTACTTGTATGTGTTTTATTGCCAAACTCCTAACCTGATCCACATAATGATAAGTGCCTTCTCTAGCTCCAAAATCTTCTTGGGGACCCAGCTGATGTGAACCTGGATAAACGAATAAGCCACCATTTTCTGGACTAGCTGCGTCCAAGTGGAGAAAAGCTGCTACCATCGAGTCCTTTTCGTAAGGAAAATAGTGATAATCCTGTAAAAAACAAGTGCTTTATTTACGCGACAGAGTTATATATATCACGATAAAAAAATGTAAAATGTCTATTTATTATTGAACGTTTACTATCAATTAGTCACGGAGCTGATTATAGCTAGTGCATTCTGCATGTTTTCGCAAAGGGCTTGCAAAGTTTCCAGAGATATTTAAGCCACAAAATTGTACTCCCTCTAGAATGGTGACTTACACCGTGGTCCTACACAGTCCTGTAGGACCACGGTGATACGAGTCTATTACCTTTTCGCCGAATTGTCTTGCCACACAACTAGTAACATATTTGAAAAATAAAACCATTTATTGTGGTTCTACACTTATAATGTATCGATTGTATATTTTTTAAAAGATTTGATCCAATATCTTAATAGGAATGTTTGATCACAATAATCCTACCATCATTAATTATATTCCTAACAACATTGGAGTAGAGAGGGCATGCTAAATAATTCAATAGATATTACCCAACCTTAACGTAACTAATGCGCTGTCAAAGTTTCTATTTCGTTAAAAGAATTGATGTTTACGTATCAAATTCGTAGACAAACTAATGAGAAGGATTCATGTTGCTCGTTTTATTCATCTTGTCCTCCCTTCCCCTACCTCAGGAAATCTGCATACCTAATATTTTAAGTTCAAAATTCAAGCGTCACTAGTCCGTGTTTAACAGGCGACAGTTGCACAGAGTGACAAAAACCAGGAAACAGGATGAATAAGGAAGGTAATGCAGATGCTTTCATTCGCCAACGACCCATGCAAAAAGATTTACAAAACAGATGAAAGCGAATACGCTGGAGAGAAATTCTAGAGGAAATAACATGAATTCTGCTCTAATTAAACTTCATTTAACTTTATTAAACATAAACAGTTTTAATTGAGCTTGGGTGAACATAAATAAAAAGTTTTTATTTTCGGTTTGGTCAACCAATATCATGCAACAAATTTATTAAGAATGTTTTCTGTTGAAAAATATAAAAGTATTTGAATGACATTGTGTATTGTATGGAGTATTAAAGGAATTATTTAGTTTTTCGTATGTATAAGTTCTTAGATAAATTCTAAACAAAATGACAAAAAGAATTAAAAATATATAACTATACTAAAAATATATAACTAAAAGGCTGTTTTATCTTAATTAAGTGTCCAAACATTTGTAAAAATGTTTTTTCGAATACGAGAGAATGTTCCACTCAAGGCTGCGACAACGCCGCACTATGGGTAAATCGCGTATGTTTCGTATCAAAATTTCATATTTACGTTGTTTTCAATTGTAAAGAGCACAGACACACACACACAGTTGCACAAATCTTACTACTTTACGTCTTAATTAACATGAAATAATGTTTTACTTACATTATTTATTTATTTATTTAACAAACATTAAAAATTCATACATACTCGTATTAATAGAAAATTAACGGATGAAATAATGTCGTGAAGCTAAAAGTCAGTAACAGTTTAACTGTTACCGATGCCTTCCGTTGAAAAAGAAATCACTTTTAAATATTATTATCTCAGACAAAAATATAATTATACTTTTTATACTATTACATAATATTAACATTATTGTCAAAACAATATAATGACCATAAAATTTCCAAAAATATATTATACTTTTATAATTACAAAGAAAAATTTTGAGTTATGGGGCATTGAATTATAGTAACGTATTGTAAAAAAATCGTCAAGTCGAACGTGAACTATGAAAAAGGTGTTTATGAAATAAAAAAATAATCTCACAAATGAAAACTGCATTTCTTGAAGTAACTTAATCTAATTTTTTTATCCGTTATCATTGACTTACGTAACAGACAGTTTTTGCACGGCTTTGTATGGAGCTTTCCCATAGTGCGCCGGCCTATATCGTAAAAGGAGAGCACTGCTCTCCAAATTAAGAAATCTTTTAGCACTTTTCTGCTATAAGGGATAAAAATATTGGACATCCAAAGGTTGCGGGTTCGATTCTCGACTGAGAATAACTGATGACCCGAGTCGATTTTTTCTAGTATTTTTCTATTTAAATATTTTTTTAACTATGTGTATTGTTTTATTTTTTAAGTTTGTGTTATCACGATATATTTCTTTATGTAAATACACAAAAAGTGACAGGACGAACATATGCAAATAATATTTAATATATACTGTATAAATATACTACGCAAATAGTCGTTGCGAAACTGTTGGGTTTGGGTCGTATAGAGGCGTACTGTCCTGCCATTATTATTACTTGCTATGTGGTGGAAACTTTAATAAGTGTCATATCAATTTGAATGTAAATTTAGGGGAATACAATGCTGTGTTCATATTATGAATTATTGTCTCATTTAAATAGATTCGTACTTGTTTAGTTTGTTTAGTAAATTGATAATATTGGAATTTTGAATGTCATACACTCACTGAAATAAAACCAGAATTTACATAATATTTTTATTTAATGCTAATGTAGAAAGAGTTGCATTTTAATAAGACTGTAAATTTAGAAGTTTATATGTTTAAGTTTATAGTTTATATGTGAAAGATAAATGCGTTTGAACATTTAATTTGGTTTCTGAAAGGTAAATAAATCGCCAATTGCTGTTTGTATAGTTCATACAATATTAATAATAAATAGTAATGTAAATTGATAATGATAAATTCGGGGATGATAAATGAAACTGTCCGTGTAGGATGTCGTAATTGCAATTTCTTGATTTCGATATATAATTTGCATTCGCGGAGCAATCGAATGCATAAACCAACGACGTAAGCATACGTCACTTAACAACCTTATTTCATAATTAATTACGATATTTATAAAAGTGTACAGATGTACACTGTTAATACTGAAGGTAACATACGTCCTTCGTTTTTTATGGATTTTTAAAAGCCTTTGTATTATGATATTTCTTTTCTCTGCCCTATTTCTGCTGTAAAATAATAAAGATGTCCCTTTTTATTTTCGTTATTGTTACGTTTTTGTTAGGAATAATTACGCTGTTATAAGTCTATTTGCGCTTCAAATAACATTGTGGCTTAGTTAAATACCTTCGAGAGCTCTTTATACTGTTCCGACGTCAAAATTTATTTTTGTGACATTTATTAAAGCTTCTTTTTGTAAGACGTTTGTGTATGGTATTTCGGATGTTATCATTCATTTAACCTATTTATTTTAACAAAAGAGCTTCTTATAATATTTGAAGAGCTTTTTCGTGAACAGTCGTTCCGCTTGTCGTCTGTAAAGTCAGAAATATAAATTTGGTATATATCTTTGGAATATTCTTTAAACATTCAGAATAAAATTAGATAGAATAATAGTGTCATGTGAAGACAATATGTTTTTTGAGAAAAGTCAATATTTATGATAATGATATAAAAAAAATAATAATCTATTTGCTTTAAATAGGTTATAAAAAGAGCATAGTTTCAGAACCGTATTCCAGTGGTGTCACCTACCAGCTATAGGGAATAGCATTTAGATATAATAAGCACTGTTATAAAGAATTTCAAAGTTAATTATGTATATAAGAATAATATATGAAAATGGAATTACATGTAAAAAAAAAATTACATTTTATACATCAAAAATAAAATAAAATTAAGATTACATCGTAAAAATAAAAAAGTATCAAACGATATGGAAAAAGTTTTATTTTTTTTATTCAGAATGGGTTCGCTCTTGATCCCAATCAAGCCCGGGGCAAAGACAGAATCCACGATGGATCGAGCTAACCCAGAAGCTGCCAAACGAAATGAATACTAATAATTTCATTAAACTGAAATTTATACCTAGTTTTTCATTAGATAATTCCTGGACCAAGTAGAATCAATTTATCCATTAGAGCTGCATGCTCAAACTTAAACCTATTAAAAACCAATTCCCTTATACCTTGGGGAATCTTATTCCCGTTCCCATGTAATAATTTTTTTTAGGCACTGTATTGATGACTAGCCTATTACCGTTCTTTGTATTTCTGAGAAATGTGATACGTGTCAGTATCATGTAAGAAAATTGAAGTGACAAGATGTATGTAAAATTAATTCCTACACGAAAGAAAACTTTATGTGTATAACGTAAATAATTGTAAATAATCGTTCTAGCCTCATTCCATCTCGCCCCTTATTCAGCATTAACATCAACGGCAATATTATTACACGCTTTACTCTGAATACGAAAGTGCTCCTTCTAGCTTTCTACCCACTCGCGTAATACGCAAATTAGTCACGATCTTTACATCTATACTTTGTCACTGTTCTTTTAGGTGCGCACTCTATGTGGCCAATTACCTAACATTTTTTGGCATAGGTAGTTTGCCATGTTTGTATTTATTTTTACAAGTTTTTGTGAATTATCAAAGTACACATTTACTTAATGTTTTTCTTTTATTTACCATATATAAACAGCTTGATTTTTTCAGTATTTAATTTCGACATGAATAAAAACAGACGCATAATCTAATGGCTAGCGGATTTGTCCGATGATGAGTAATGGTTCTGCCCCGGAAGATGAACACAAAGCTATACAGAGTGTTAATGATTCGGAAAGAATTTGAAAAAGAAAACGAAATTAATAAGTCCTTTGCGTGTACCAATCATTGGGAGTTTAACTATTATTTTAAGTTATATTTCTTTTGACACGTTAAAGTGAGACAATTGAGAACTGCGCAAGCACATTGTAACGACAATCCAACAGCATGAAGTTGGCCATGAAATATAAGTAAAAGTGCATATTTATGTTACTTACTAAGTTAAGTCATAAATAGACTAGACCCAAAGTATCCAATAAAACACGTTGATATTTTTATATTTCATTTTTTAGTACAATAGTAAATAAAATTTTGAAATATGTATGCCCTTTATCAAACATTTTTTATTTTTGATATCATTTTCCGTTATCTTTTAAATTTTTGCTTATATATCTAATAAATAGAACTAGTAAGGAATGAAAATCCAGGCCATGGTTGACTCAAAAATTTAGGCTTTGAGGTATTTTGATAACCGATGAGATGGAACCAACTAGGCGTGTTAAAACAATAATGCAGCTAAACGAAAAATTGGTAGTTTTAAGAGAGACTTTGTGTTTTTATCAAACTTTTTAACAAAATTATTTAAAGTCCAAGTTATGTTTTTATTGTAAAGTTTATTAAATAAAGTATTTCAATATTTTAGATGATAAATTCTTCATTTCAATAATTTTGATACTCCATTTTTATTTATTTCTTTGGGGTTATAGGAGACTACATGCGACTAATTATGTAATTCTTGGTACACCTAATTACGGTTTCAAATGGCACCTAGTTCTTAAGATTTATCTTTGTAATACGATATTCCAACTTAAGAGTGAATTCCCAAATAGTTCGTGATGTACAGTAATTTTATGTATTATTGCCACAGTTATTGAAACTTTTTTCACCGAAATCACGATTCTCATTTTCTTTTATATAATATGATCTATATTATATTTATAACTATGTTGACCCTATTCAAACATTTAGGTAATTTGAAAAATATCTGGCGAAATGTAAAAGTTATTGTGAAAGTTCGATGTTCCTACCATTATTCTTTAAGTCTCAAGTGATCAATAAAAATGAAACGATATAGTTCAACCTTAGAACAATAACACCAAGTCCGCGTACGTATAAAGAGACAATTTAAACTAAGTTATAACAGCTTAGTTCCTTACTCGGCCCGTCATGCGTCAGTGCTCAAATTAGTGTTATATCGAGCACTGCTCCTGAAATTTTAATTAAAATTGATGATTTTTGTAGTAAACGAACGCCAAAGTGCATCGGAAAATAAAAAAAATGTAACATCACATTCCACGTATAAGTTATATTCGAACTTTTATTTATACGTATAATATTTATTAAAAAATAAAAATTAATATTTTGTCACCTGACGTGACCAATTGGAGTAAACAATCTCTCGCATTTTGTAGTTTAATTAAAAGTAAAACATGTCTTAATTAGACTATTGACTAGAGAGTCAAATACCCTACTGAAGTTGTAAATCTACACTAATATTATAAAGAGGAAAGATTTGTATTTTTTTATGTTTGCGATGAATAAACTCAAAAACTACTAAGCTGATTTAAAAATTCTTTCATCATTGGAAAGCTACATTCACGCTGAGATACATAGGCTATTATATTAAATGCTAGAAAAAATTTAAAGAATTTTGTCCACCCGTGCGAAGCCGGGACGGGCCGCTAGTATTTAATAAAACTTAACCGAACTTAATTAAATTCATATCACATTTGCATAATTCATGCGTTAATTGGATATTAATTTTTAAATTAAAATGCACTTGATCGTTATTATAAGTACGAAATAGTTTAAATTATTTACTTTTAGTGTAATTGTAATGTATTGGAAACATTATTTTTGTTATTGTGTGTGTTTCGTCAAGTTTAAGGACAAGTTACTTACGCACATAAAGATATTATTCTTGCCGCGGTTTCAACAGTCCGCATTGTATGGAACTATCTTCTAGGAGTTATTATTCTAAGAGACTAAATTGAAATCGTAAATAATTTCATAGCTGTTAGTTCGATGGCCTTCAATTGACCTTAATATATTTATTTTCTTCTCTCTAAGATTTTTTTACAGGATCTCAATATTGTATCTATCTCTTTTCATGTTTTTTTATTCTTACTTAATATAGGTAAAATACTTTATGATGAAATCTATAATATTTCTTCTGAATGATTGCTTTTAAATATATTTAATATATACTTTTTAATATATATTTCATGGTTAGTGATTTTCAGCTCAAGTCAAGCATAATACATGGTACACATATAAAAAAAGATGTAGACGTAACCTGTAAATGCGTAAGAATACTCTGCAGCATTAGAATATGATAGCAGTTACCATTTTATGTTGCGTTGCCAACTTAAGCAACTTTTGAACCAGGCATATAAATAAACTATTAGATCCTTAGTTACTTATGAAACATACGATTTTTCCCTGCATTCGAATCAAGCCCATATCTCTTGTAACTCAATATTAACGTCAGTGTTTGTATAAATCCCGGCGATATTTTAAGGTATTTTTAAAAACGGAATTTAGTTATTTTCGATCGGTTGATAAAAAAAAAACATTTGATATGGCTTATTTTTAGTATCCCAGAATTGACTATTACAATTTGTAACTTTTTGAATACACCGTTTTTAATTTTTTTCATGCACTACCATGCGTTAAACACATTATTTATATTCTCGTTAACTCATGGTAGACTAAATGTTTGTGTTAAGAGTGGGACCACGTCCGTAGTACGTCCGGACGTGGTGCTGATGTCAGCGAGGAATGAACTCGGTCCGCCTGACATCTCAACCGATGGAATACGGGTGCCTTAATTTTTTTATTACTACCTTACAAATATTTGCTTAATGGCAATAGTAATAATCTATAATCTAAACTCATACTAAGAACACAAATGTGTTGTTTGTGTGTTTGTCTGTCTGCTCTTTTCCCTGATCTTTTTCCATTGTATCAATTAACGTTACCATAGCTCAGCGTTTCGGGGTCAGCTAGTTATTAAGAAAATTACGTGCATGGGCAAAGGCAAACTAAGGCGAACTTTTAGAGACCAAATAGAAGTTGTCCTAAAAAAAGGTTAGCTTAAAAGCACCCTTAACCGATGAGCTTGTATGTCAGGATAGTAGAAAGTGGATTTTTTGTGATTTCTGCCACTGATTCCTCCGAAAAAAGCGTGATTATATGTATGTGGGTCGTTCAACTTTTTTACCGACAATGGTCTGTCCTTCGTCTTATTATGGCATCTCGTTAAAGTATTGATATTTACGGTTTCTTAATTCGGTTCGAATAAATGTCCATATTTTCCTTATCTATTAATATTATGTAATTTTTCATTTTCTCCAACCAACATATTTTTTCGTTTGTTTTCCGTAGAATGCCGTGACACAATGGTAAACCGAAATGTGGTCTCCACAGGAAAAGGCCACTCTGTCACATATTTTTTTAAAAACCAACATTAAAGAAGAATTAATATTTGCCGCAAAGGAAACTTCAATTAGTCCTAATGACAACACAGATGCAATTTCTTTTAAATTCCACACAGAAACCACAATTATGGATAGTTCAAAAACCAAAAAAAACAGAAAAATGTCGTTTCTCTGCTGGTAAAAAAGAAGAACGACTCATGTATGATACTAATAATAATATTTCTCAGATTCACACCAATTAGCCTAGCCTAAATAAGCAATGTAAGGTTTGTGTTATGGATATTAGGGTAACGGATAGACATACAAATATGATACACAGATATTAAATATTCATAGAAATATATATACCCATGACTAAAGTACAAATGTAAAATTCATTACATAAACATATGCCCCTCCTGAGACCCGAACAGTACAGTGTGCAGTGGCGCGAAAAGCAGGTTCGCTGCCATGCACCAAACGGTCGCCAAATAGGCTGCACTCGTTAAAAAATATCCACACAAATCTGCAATTTCATAGGTACTAATGTTTGAATAAACAGCTCAAATTCGCTTTATTGACGTGACAACGTCTTATAAATTGGTTTGCCGGGTGACACTTCAAGAAACTGCGTTACGCTCCGCTCACGTTATGCGCTTACAATGAGAGCGAGTGAGAGGCACGCGTCCCTTCCACTCGGGCATGGTTAGCCCGCCTAAGAGCGAGAGAGACAGACATAAAAAGTGGAAGGGACGCGTGCCTATAAATTAATGTTTTAAATATAATTCTTTGTATAAATAAATGTTTTAAATTGTTACTATTATTTCATCCTTCTTCCTACTATACGAATGAATATTCACATTAAAATTATTTTACCACTCAAAGTCGTTGTCACGTAAAACTTTCGCCCGTATACCGACTTTACAGGCAACCAACCAGTTTTTTTTTAATGTTTTACTATTGATGTAAGACAAGGCTCTTGGCGCCTTAATTGGAGTTCTAGAATAGAGCCTACTGAGATACTTAATCCCTCGTCGGCAGTTTGGATCTTCATAAACATTAATAATAAATAAATAAATAAATAAATACTTTTTACATTCACACCAATTAGCCTAGCCCAAAGTAAGCACTGTAAGGCTTGTGTTATGGATGCTAGGGTAACGGATAAACATACATATATAATACATAGATATGTAATATTCATATAAATATATATAAATATCCATGACTCAGGTACAAATGCTCGTATTCATCATACAAACATCTGCCCCTACCGGGATTCGAACCCGGACCGTCAGTGCGAAAGGCAGGATCGCTACCGCTGCACCAAACGGTCGTCAAAAAAAAAAAAAAAAAAATTGGTAATTTTAATAGGTAGCTGTTTAAGATTCATGAATCTCAACGACGATGAACATCAAAATGTAATGTAAAACTAATTAGGTACGTTATCGCAAGATACAAATGTTTTTCTTGACAGCAAATATTTGGGTGATGAATATGTCCATTGCTTCCTGAGTCCTGTCTATCTATTACCTTTTATAGCATAAACCTTCCAGTGCTTAATTTGGACTATTAGTTAATTCTTGGCTATCTTTATTTTGTTTCAATCCTAACTCGGTAAATAGGTTTGTAGTGATTTGTTTTCCGCTATAAATAAGTCATTGAGTTGGTTATAATATTGAATCTTTCATCGTTTCATCAAGTTTGATATTCTTGTTATTCTAAAAACTCAAACTGAATACAAACATGAGTTGCAGTCCTTTGACCGCAGCTCTTAAAAACTAAGTTGCAGTTTGAATGACTTTTAAAACTAAAAGCACTCGTGTCTTAGCGCAACGGGAATTGTGAGTATCGTGAGCCTGTACTGAATTTGTTTTATCTTTTTGTCTCAAATATGTACTTATAAAGAACAAATATTGGTATTGGTTTAAATTTTCTAAAATCTATGCAGTACACTGCGAACAAGAAAATGCACAGTTACAACGTGTCAAACAGCAATTATTCCTTCTTTTTCTAAACGGAAAATGAAATGCCTATCTCAATATTTACAGTTGCCGCTCGAGCCGTTTAGTAAATGAACGTTCTTTATTTTTTAATTAAAACCATAATAACTGTGAGGGCACAAGCCTGATTGTGTACTTTATTGTTTTAATTTGCAGACTAATACAGTTTATAAGGTATCGCTTAACTATAAAGCTATCTCATTTTGAATCTAAAAGCTACATAGAGCTGTATTAAATATGCTTAGACTTGTGAACTCCTTTCAGGCACCAGTCCTTTACAAATTTAGATTTGTACTGCCATTAAGATATATATAAGTATCTTTTTTGAAAAGAAAAATGGCGTAAATATATGAATAAATATTATTTTTATAATTATATCATTATAATCTAAAGGGAAGGCTTGTATTTCATACAACAATACAAGTGAGAACGTTATTAGGCTGATGATGATAAAATCATACAACAAACAACTAATGAAACATAGTAAATTAGTTTCCCTTTTCAATCTGTAGAAAAAAATGATCCCGCTAACTTTCGACTTATATCTATATTACCAGGGTTCAGTAAAATTTTTGAAAAAATTATCTATATTGGCTCACTTTACCTTTTTCTTAAAAATCAATTCGGTTTTACTAAATGTAAAAGTACTACTGATGCTGGAGTTGAACGTATTAAACACGTACTTGATGCTTGGGAGGGCAAGCAAGATGTAATTGGCATCTTTTGTGACCTTTCTAAGGCGTTCGATTGCGTTGATTACCACACGCTATTAAAAAAGTTGGAACATTATGGTCTCTGATACGTCAAAAAACCTATTACAGTCGTATTTGTCAAATAAAATTCATAAAGTTGTGATTAATAAGAGTGAGACAAAGTATAATAAATTTG
The DNA here is from genome assembly GCA_927399485.1 of Calamotropha paludella. Classification (NCBI taxonomy): domain Eukaryota; kingdom Metazoa; phylum Arthropoda; class Insecta; order Lepidoptera; family Crambidae; genus Calamotropha; species Calamotropha paludella. The sequence goes on from OV656820.1 coordinate 8,448,162, forward strand.
CATTATCATAAATTTAAAACGTATGTGAAAAATAAGCTCATGTCCAAAGGTTATTACAAGGTCAACGACTATTTAATAGATCGCGATGCATGGAAGAAATATGTGTCGTTTCAACATGACACTATTTATTACAGTTTGTGTCATACAACATTAGCAATTGTTAATTTTTAAAACTAAATGATTACTGGTAGTAAGAGTATGACATGCTCTCTTAATACATTTCTTGAGTGGTGGCATGTGGTGCCGGTCGTTGCGTTCCCTAAGATATGATTGAGCGAAGCGATGGGGTGCATCATGCGTCGTGAACGGGTGCTGCCTTGGGAGATGGGTCTGCTTTAACCTTCAGTATTATTGACTAATATTAAACATACATCTTGTTTCTTTCTTAAATTTGTCGTTTATTCCCTGTATGTTATTGTAATGTTCAGGGATACTTACTTTAAGTAAGTCCAGATACTTGTTGACTTTGTTGTATTCAACGAAATAATGATATCATAACACTATTAGTATTGTTATAACATTTTTTTATTATGTATTATTATGTATGGTGACGACGTATTATATTGTAAATGTCGTTACTTCTGTTAAAGCTGACGAGTTTCTTGTGCCCATTCTTCTTGTCAGTTAAAAGACGTCCTGAATGGGTGGTAGGTAAAAATGTTGGAAGATTCAAAACAACTTATTTTAAATGCATTTGAATAGAGTTATTTTCATTTCATTTTATTTCATAACATAATAAAATACATGCTAATGTTATATTTTTAATGGGTTCGCTCTTGATCCCAATTAAGCCCGGAGGCCAAGACAGGATCTACGATGGAACGAGTTAACCCAGAAGGTGCCTATTCGCCCTGGCTTTAAAAAAGGACGAGTTATAAGTACTCGGAAATACAGACGCAGGGAGGAAATTCCACTCCTTCGCTGTGCGCATTATAAATGATGATGAGACACGTTTGGTGCGACAGGTAGGAATAGCAACCAAGACAGGGTGGTAGCCCAGGTAGCCCTAGCCTAGTAGGTACGAAAGGAAAAAAATATAATATGTCTTGGACAAAGGAACTTCAAGAATGTGTAAAGTAAAATATATTTTCATTTAATTCTTTCCACTGAGCAATATAATTTGTAATATATTTTTAAAATATGGCTGTTTAAAAGCTCATATAGTGTCGATAGGTATTTTTAATTTTTATAGTAACAGTTACGCAGTAAACGGTAGAGACTGTAGTGTCAATTAACCCTTAAAAGATTAATGGCTGAATACCCAACTGATTCTCAATTAAAAACTTAGTTGAAGCTTCCTTAACTTTAAGGAAACTACCAGTTTGCATAGTATGTTTTCGCCCTCCTTCAAACTAAGAACGGTATAAATACTATGATAGAGTACTCATTTGCCATGCACGAATAATTCTATTTAGAAGGGCTTCATTAAATTATACATTTGCTTTAGCCTACCTGATGCATTGGATATGCAGCTCCTTTCTCCGGTGGCTTAAAATGGGCTTTCGTGTGGTGGAGCATTATGTTGTTCGTCCCCATGACGTCTTCTAACGCATCTAAAAGGTTCTTGTTGAAAATGAACTTGTTGAAAACAGCTGAGTGGTATTGCAGATTGTGGATGCCCTTTACCTAAAAAAATGTTTTACAGGGGTTTATTGACCGCTAGTGAAGTACCTTTTTTAATATTGCACTGCGTCCTCCTGCCTCTGCGTCGATTGATATCGCCAGTAACCACGGTATAATATATAAGTATAATAATGAATAAGTATTTGTTTTTTATCTAGTACGTACTAATGATAAGATTTATATTGTTTTTATCGCAAAAAATCTCAACATTGCGTGCAGCTGCTACGACAGCTTTGCAACTCTTCCTAACCAGATTAAGTAATTGTGTGTTTTGTGTAGTGGTAATAAAATTATGGTTAGTAAATTTCGACATTTATATTTCTTTGTTAAAATCTAGTTGCAGCCTTATTGGCCCGTAAGGCAGGCGAGCTGTTTTTAATATGTCAATATTCAAACAAAATCTTACCATTGTGTTTTAATTTTTTACTTAGGTATATTTGATCTAGAATTATGACATTTTCATTTCATCATCAACTCAAAGTCATGTCATTTTGGAGCGGAGCGAACGAAGTAAGCTAAGCTCCCATGGATCAGCTTCAATGAAGAAATGTATGGGACGCAATAACTCAATGAGTTTATAGCCGATTTTTGTATGTTTTGTAATCAAACGAACCATCAGGTTTAGGACTAGATTGTGACGAAGCTCGAATTTTCAAATTCGCAAAATTAAAAAGTTATTACCAAAAAACATTGGCTCTATGGGATTTCCCATTGAAACAAAAAGCGTGCACTTGTTGACAGCTTTCATTCTTATGGAATTTTTAAATTTACTAAACATTATTGATATATTTTCAATTTTAGTACTACGCTTCGCTCCAATATATGGTGCTGGCGAAGCTTTATGCTTAGCGACTGCATCAACCTAGTAAGATATCATATTTAACTAGCTGACCCGGTAACGCGTTGCTATGATAACGTTAATTGATACAATGGAAAAAGAGCGGGAAAAAGAGCGGACAGACAAACACACAAACTACTGTGATAATAGATTATAGACTTTAAAAGTATTGTAGTTGTCTAATTCAAGCCAGTAGGTTTAAAAAAGGCAAAAATAATGAATTTCGTTTAATGTTACATGTTGAATATGAAAAAGTACATACATAAAATCACTCCTTTTTCTTGCAGGGATAGGCAAAGATCAAAGATTTCCACTTACTACGATCCTGACATACATTTCTCGCTTCTTCAAGTCTCGTCAGCCTTTTCATACAGCTCGTCGGTTAAGAGTAAATTTGATCTGGATTTTCAGGAAAGTCACCTATCCCCAGTTTGTTTATACTTGACAACCAAAAAGACCATCACTTATTACAGGCATATACATAGCTTCATAAAATACATTTCAAAGTGACGCCTTAATAAAGGCTGCCTCGACACGCACTAAAATTTTTAGCACACTAACATATTATTGAAAAAATGGTTTATAAAACAACTGATTTACAAAGTGAAAAAATTGTAAACAAAGTGACTTGAACTGATCAATGGCAGCTGTACAGCCCTACGTTACAATCATCTTAGGATCGAGCTAAACTCACTAATGTAACTGTCATGGTCTCACAGCATACTTATAACTTAAGTGATTTTTTATGTATACTACACTATACTATAACCCCTTCTTGTATGACACCTTCTTAAATTTCAATCATCAAATTTTGGAAAAAACATAATGCTAAATACAATACCATTAAGTATTAAAATTATAATATAGTACTAGTTGACCCGGCCACGCGTTGCTGTGCCGACTGCAGCGTCATCTGCCGGACTGATTTGTGAATCTAAACCATTCTCAGATCCCCTTGAACACACACAAAAAAATTCATTCAAATCGGTCCAGCCGTTTAGGAGGAGTTCAGTGACATACATACTCACAGAAGAATTATATATATAAAGATAATTAAGACTATGAAACTGTACATTGTATACTACTGAGTCTACTACCAGTTCGGAAATTGGGAGGGCCTTCCGAGAAGAACTGGCGAAAGAAACTCGGGCAGGGGGACCGACCTCCATCTTACTGTTTAATTATTTGCAAAAAGAGCTAACTACATCATCAGGTCTTGCAGTGTGTGTTTTTGTAGGTATTAATTTATTAACTATGGGGTCCCAAGCAGGTGGAACCTTCGTCTCTATTGAAATTAGGATGTTTCCTAATTTCAATAGCCTCGCGTAGCATCCTAGGAACAAATCTTTGTTCTCTAGCGAGAATTTGTGGTTTATCGAAACGAATATAGTGGTTTGGCCACTCAAAAGCATGCTCACACACTGCAGACCTATTATCGCGCCTATGTTTCATGTCAGCTACGTGTTCTTTAATGCGCGTCCCTATACTTCTCTTTGTTTGCCCGATGTATGAGAGCCCATAGTCACAATCGATTTTGTAGACACCCGCTGCCTGAAGGGGTACATTACACTTGACCGATCGTAAGAATTGGTCAATATTCCTGGCTGGTTTAAAGTAAGTTTTAATAGAAACCCGCTTCAGAATATTCCCAATCTTGTCAGTGACCCCCTTCATGTAGGGAAGGACAGCAGGTTGGCTCCTGTGAAGGAGTCGAAACGTCAGGATTAAATATAAAATAAAATAAAACATGCGCAAAAATCCGTAAAAAGTGTTTTATTCTGATGTGTAATGTGTGCGGAAGTGTAAGAACTAAATACAATTTTTTTTTAAATATGTTGCAGGCAACCGACTTCGATGAAACTTATATCAACTAAATCTACACACTAAGTGCTATTTTTCAGAATTTTTTGGAAGTGGTCGCACTGTTAAAATTCGCTAATAATAGCCGAGAAAATAATAGTTCTATTAGAAAATTGTTTGCTAGCAGTAAAATAATTAAGATAGATATACGTAATATTTGTCATAATATTGTCTACAGTTTGGCGTTGGAATCACATTCCTAGCTCTATTAGTTTTAGAAAACGAAAAGTTTAAAAAAATTGCTGTTATCAGGTCATTTTTCAAGGTCACTCAATGAAAGCAAGAGATAGGCAGCTAAAATCTGCATAAATAGTAATGTCAATGAGTAACGTTATTAACAATATTATATTCATTACATTTGGCTCTGGGGGCACATTCTCAATACTTGACCTGCTATACCCTTTCCGCATGGCCCCATTTGGCCATATTGGAGCAAAGTAGTTCAGCCACAAGTAAACAATCGGACATTCAAGCTCGATGAGTTGGATTAGTTTATTAATTTAGTCAAATCCACTAGTTGTATACCACTTTAACTAACAACTGATGTATGGCTTATTTTTAAAATATCAGTTATTGTGTGGTCTTCTACTTTAATGGTTTTATTGTTAAAAAAAGTGCCTCTACAGCTTATTTTTTGCAGATCCGTGTTAAACCCATTCCCGTGGACAAGTTGAATAATAAATTTAGTGGCGTAATGAAAGTTTTTTTGGCAACTTAAATGATTCTATCACGATTGATGACTTATAGCTGGAATGTTGCACAACAACTTGAAAAACACACAAATTTAAAGAAAAACCAGTCTTCTCTACAGGCCTTGGCAATTTAACAACAGAAGTATAAATTATTTAGCTGTGTTTGATATATAATTTAATGAAACTTCAATATTATCAATCGTAGTTTAATCGTTAATAAATTGATCTAGTTATAAGTTCTGCTACAAAATTTTATTTTTAAGGTGAAAAGAAACTAAAAAATTAATATATACTTCTAACAATTTTACAAGCTTATTTTTTTCTAGCTGAACTTGTGTTAATAAATTAGTAAAGTACATAAATTGCTTACCGAAAATATTAACAAAAAATTAAATTTATAGTTAATTTATTACCAAATCAAAGTATCCGAAATTTTTGCTTTTTTTTACACACTGCATCAGAGATTCAGATATTGCGGCACGCCCTACTTTCAGTAAGCATCAATAGTTTATTATAATCATTACATAAATTAAATAAATGGTCAACTTAACTTACAGTTTGTGTATTATCAGTCTGCCTATCGTTTTCATCACTTCCGACCCAAGAGCTCTCGATCTTCTCGTGATTTTTTCTTTTGAATAAATCATCATACTCTTCACTTATCTGTTCAATTTCATCATCATTAAGCACGTTTTTCAATACAATGTATCCATTTTCTTTATAAAACTTTTTTTGTTCTTCTGTCAAGCCCCCCATAACTATAAGGCTTCACGAACGTTTATTGGGTGTTTACGTCTTTATAAGTATAAACCTAATCAATGACTGTTACCTCATTAAACAAAAATCATAATTATTCACAGTAAACCGTGGTTGATAAAAAATGAAATAGATAAGTTATTTACACTTCGGCACATGATATCGTATGTGACTTTGTTTACAAGAAAAGAAGATTCTGGCATTCTACCAACTTATATGAACAAAATTTAATACATGTTACCTTTGCCATTTGGTGTCTGACAGAGTAGAATAGTACCAAATCTCTACACTTAAGTCTATCGAAAAAGGTGACTCATCCTGGACGGTATCACCGTACACCGTACCCGTAGACCACAATGGGCGGCAGCATTTTTCAAAATTAGTCTTTTACTGTGATCTCCAACTCGCCTGAGGGAAAAACCCCTTAATTTTTTTGTGGTGGCTGCCGATTAGCATCGTACGCCCTTCGTATTTAGACATAGGTGATGCACTTTAATAAGCACTCTTTTTATGATAAAACATATTTACTCAGTGTTATCAATTAACTGTTTGTGTTTTATAGTTTTTGGTAATCGTTCCTATCGTATTTATTATTACATAGTGTTTTGGTTTTAATATCAAAGCCGCTTAAATTTGATTTTATTTGAAATCAGTGTGGTTGGAGATACCTCCAACTCTACAGTTTTTTTTTCAAATCCGTCCGACTACCAACCACTATTAGCTAGGTTACGTAAAACCTTGTATTTGCATCATCGGTCGAGGAATTGTAAGAGATGACACATGTGTGGCGCACTAAAAAGGAAATGAATGTTACGACGAAAATAATGATTTTTGAAAGAGAAGAAACTTTAAATTAATGTTCGATTATGTAAGGAAGAAAAAAAGTGGATCAAGTGGAAGAGGTAGTGTACATAGGGTCAATGTTTACAAGGGATAGACATTAGGAAAGAGATATTGAAAGAAGAGTGAATGCAGGAACTCTAGTGAGTGGGGTTCTGCACGTTTTTATGAGCAGCTAGAAGATGCATAGAGGGGTGTTGGTACCGACTCTATTGTATGCAAGTGGATCAAGTTTTAGCAGAAGCAAGAATGTATGTTAAGGCAGTGAACATAGGAGCTTTAGAAGTAAAAATGGAAGTACTTTATAAAATACGGATAAAATACGGAATGCCGTGGTAACAAACGATGTGGTGTGGAAGAAGATATAATTACACAAATAGAAAAATGGATGCTTAAATGATATGGACATGTAGAGCGGATGGACGCTAGAAAATTGACAAGACAAGTTTGTGTGGCAAAAGTGCATAGGCTAGTCGGTAAAGGCACACCAAGACGAATAAAAATGTATTTGTACTATGTATTTTTATTATAATAAATTAATAAAAAATATATTTAAAATAAAATTTGATATAGAATTAAATTTAAATTAGGTACTTAAAATATGGGTGCGTACACGGATATATCAGATATGGTATATTAACTAAATTGTTATGTATTTAGTTAAACTAGAGTTCATATGTCAAGTAGTTGCTTATCAGTCGCAAACAATAACATCCATCTAACTACTGGTTTTGCATTTTAAACAATTCTTGACGTGCGATTGATATAATATGTACCGGATATAACTTTTATATACCATATTAAGATATGTTAGAAATATTATAATTTTAGGGGCAAATTTTAAGTAATGTATTTGTAGGCACAGTTAGTTTCTAATAGAAGGTACTTTACGAATCTAGAATGTTGTAAAGGAATATTAAAAGATTTTTGAAAAAGAAAGGGTTTTTTAGATAATGGTTACTTTGGACCAGATACATCACGGGCCAAATGGGGTTAGTATTGGCAAAGATACAAGAAATAGCCAGCGGTAGTTAGAGTACATAAACTAGGGATGTATTAGATATTAGAATAAAAAGATATCGTACGAAAGTATTCCGCTGGCAACATACGTACTTACAAGAAAATTATACAGCCTTCATTTTTAATAAATAGTTCATATAAACATTTCAATTTTGTTTCTAAATACTAAGGTGCAGCATATCGCAAGTCAGTCGTAAGGCAAAACTATTCGCAAAAGAAAATTTTAATTATTCACATAGAAAGCAATTATATAATTATGCCGCGAATTACCGTCTCCCCAAGGCACACTAATTCACGAATAAAAGCAGCTCCTTTTTTTTCCGAAACGTCAGCTTGGCTGATGAATATACAAAGGCTTGGCTATTATTACCGTACCTTAAATTTGTGCGCTAGTGTAGGTAATATTGTTATTGTCTTTTTAGCCGATTGCGGGACGGCAAAGATCTCGTGTGTCGATTCGTCTAAAAGAGGGCATTGACGATCAGTTTTTCGCGTCAGTCCAGACGTAAAAATGTGGCGTCACTCCAAATGGTTTTAGGCCAACTCAGTTTTCAATCGACCGGGCTGTTAAGAAGTTTACTACCTGTTTGTGTTGGATTGACGATCACACACTCACGATCAGTTTGCCGCGACACGCCGAGTTGGATTTATGATAGTCTCGGAAAACGTGGCGCGTCGTCAATTAAAACTCTGGGATGATGATTCGACACTCACGGTCAAATTTTGGATGGACTGACGTACAACTGATGCGAAAAACTAATCGTCAATTTGCAGCTTAAGCTTAAGTTATGATTACAGGTTAGGTTATACAGGTAATATAAGATGGGAGTTGTGTCATATAATTAGAAAGAAGTGAAAATGAACAGTCAAAGGAAAGAAATAAAAACACTTCTATTGATTTTGATTGCCAAATTATAAAAAAGAGTCAATATTTAACCTTAACTTAATGTAAATATATTTAACCTACAGTCCAAGATATTTATATCCAAGTTCACTTTCGTTTGACGTCGTGACGAGTTCTATTCAGTTTTGCTTCGGTATAACAAAGGAAACAAAAATGCAAAACTTAATTCATCGCTGCTTGGGCTTGTCGGATATAAAAAAGACTGACAGAGTTTGCAAAATCTGTTAAGAATATTTGGGAATATAGGTAAATATGATAATGTTTTAAAAGAGCTCTGAGATATGTTAAACATTATTTTGACATAATGAAAACTTAAGACCGAGATGAGCTCTTCATTTGCATACATACATGGATGCACTTTACATGCATGATGATGTATAGAAAAGTGCATTTTGTGAAAAGGCGTCAACTCTCTACCGGTAAATATATATATATATATATATATATATATATATATATATATATAACTATACTAAAGAAAAAGACATTTCAGGGACACCGAAATAATATTAATAATTTATACCCTTATAATAATTTAAAAATATGTATGCTTTATTACAATTCGATTTATCATAATCGAGCTATTTAGATTTATTGTATTTTTTTTTTCTAGACAACCAAGGACAAATTGGTAAAAAAATGATATAATGAAGCACATGACCTTCTCCCACTTTATGCTAAATGACAATTACTGGCAGATTTCCCATAACTTTGTTAACCTTCTATGATTTCCAAAAACAATAGGCACATAATGTATATTTATTGTTTCAAAACTCTTACTTTATACTTTTTTGAGTTTTCACTCTTTGAAAACCAATAAAAAATCAAAAAGTCAAATCAATCAATCAAAGATTCCAAAACACAAATTAATCGATAAGTTTTATCATTCATAAAATTCGTGCAATTTCAATCAATTCGGATTTTCATTCGTGTAATACGAATGGTCGAATTACGCATAAAAATCTGTATTCATCGAGACGGCAAAATATTCAACGTGTGAATGACAGACTACAGATGAATGGGAATTTTGCACCTCCATTTTTTTCGCTTAAATAGTTTATTACAATAAATCGAGAATAATATGCAACATGATCGATGGTCTCGGATCTTAAAATCTGCAATAGTGCACTTTACAAATTACCATTTCATACAAGGAGAGAATTTTTGGCTTACATGCAACCAGCTTATAAGAGAAAAAGTGAAAGTTACAAAATGTTAAAATCGCATTAAGGGAAATGCGTAGATTGTCTTGACTAGTTCTTTGTCAAATACGCATTAATTTAACAAACATATCTTTTGTGGCCGCAATTTTAATCACTGTTATTCATACATTCGAGTAGTGTCGTGAATATATACTACACTATAGGGCTATTTATAGAAACAGACATAACGACGAGTAAATTATGAAATATACAAGAATGCACAAGATTGCGATGCCTCTGTCATGCTTTTATTGTATATAATTCTCGCTTATTGTTGATTTCAAAGCATATAGATGACGAAGCTTTACTCGAGTTTTTTGTTAAATAACGCGAAATAACAAAGGTTGCCTTGCAATTGAATTAAAATAGTCCTATAGTTTACAAAAAAAGCTTTTTTGTGTAAAATTGAGTATTTTCGAGAATTACAACTATATAGGTATATTTAAAGAGTAAAACCTTATCTACATACAAAATTTTATTCTAATCGTTAGAGCCGTATTTGAGATACACGAAATAAATATTTAAAGGAGAATTGCTCGTTTAAAACAATTAGATTTTGAAACGAGATAAGTAGGTAATTTATATTAAAAAATTTGAATTCAAAGTTAAAAAAAATATTCCTTTAGGTAATATTACTAGTGCTAATAATTTGCAAATTTTTATATTACTTTTTATCACGTGGATGATTTATTTATACTTAATTTTTATATTAGCTACTAGTGAACTACGTCTTACGTAGTAAGAGGTACAATTGCTGTCTTATTTTTTCTTAGTTGCAGAATACATTATTTTACACTTTAAAAGGTTATGTACGTTCGTGTTCCAAAAGCAGGTTACCAATAGTTAAGTAATGATGGTGTTCCTTTTCGGGTTCGGTTTGTGGATCTAACTTGGCTAGGGTAACTGCGTAAGACTTTTATGATTGATGTGTTTTTCTATGTCAATCCTCGCGTCTTATCCTATCCAGACAGATGTCCTTACAAATTTTACTTTTGTTAAAATGTGTCATAAAAAAGTTTTAGAAAAGTATTTTCCATCTTTCAAATACTTTATTTAAAAACTAGTTAACGCTGTTTATAACCAAATATAGTTCTGATTATCTGTACAATTACCTTCGTTCGAAATGCTACTTTAATCTTTACACAATAGGGGTTCACTTAAAATAATTTCCCCGGGAGGGCAGTAATCGCAGTCATATGTCTGCGTTATCTGCTTCCATGACGGACCGGCCCTTCGCTATTCTTTGCCCATATGTGGCTCTTTATTTAAGTGGCCCACTTAAATAAACGGAACCGACCTGTAGATACTCTTGGATTTTATACGTCACCAAGTTATAGCCTGGGAGGTTACCTCTCTTGCATGTTACGGCTCTCTATAATGGTATATATCGTGACCTATAATTATGTATACCTACATGTTTTTTTTATTTGTCGCATTACTGTAGAAAAGCTGTTTTTTATATCGCATTCAAGTGTATTGTGCCTGCACAGCTTGGCAGGTGGCTTATAAGCTCAGTAAAAAACTGAAATTTTAAAACCACTGCTGCCCATTTTGTTTTTGCGAGAGATATAAGACTATTGTCACCAGTATCATAACTCGCATTTTGGGACAAACTTAATTATGACGGGTTTGTGATATTGGACTTTCCGGGCGCTACACGGCAAGCAGAATACCATCAGACTTCGACATGGGAATTAAAATCTCTTATCCCTGACTCTTGTATTTTCTGTGATTTTTTGACGTGACAACGTCTTAAATTAGGTTGCGGCTGGGAGTCACTTATGAAAAAGTGTAACGCTCGGTAACGTTACGATGAGTCACCGAACGAGAGAGAGGCCCGCCGAATGCCTTGCGTCTCTCTCCCACTCAACTATGATCGGTCTGCCGCGCGCATTGTGCAATTTAATTATATTCATATCAATAAATATTCTACCGAGAAAAAGACGTTGTCACGTAAAATCTTCGCCCGTAAAACCGACTTTACAGGCAAAAAAAAAAAAAAAAAAAAAAAAAAAAAAAAAAAAAAAAAAAAAAAAAACATTTTTTTTTGCTTTATTTAAAGAGTAATATCAAAAGAACGAATGGCAAACTTAGACTAGTGAACAGAAGTATGGAGAATGAAACTGCCATGAGATTAAAGGTGACGATTGTGAAAGGAAGCGACTTTTTGAAAATAAAATTTAAATACTCGGGGTTAAATGGATCTCTGGAATTACATAAAAGGGTGCAGAGTATGCGTCTGATAATCTTTCATAAGCAAATTGGAAGCCAATTCAGTTGAAATGGAGAAGAAAAGATAATAAATTTACACACCATCTTGGTTAAATGTGGCGTTCTAATAACTTTATAGACTTCTCAATATACCTATTTTTGCAAATAAATTAATTTGAATTTGAATAAATGCAAGCAACCCAATTTATTGAGAAATTCTTGGTTGACATCGGCGTAACTCATATCCGCACAATCCTGGTTAGAACCTCATTTGTCAGGATACGTACCTCGAATATGCCGATGTGCTTTGAAATTTTTGTTGCAACTGGTAGGAATCGCTTGTTTCAATTTCATATAAAAATGTTTTACTTTTTGTGTATGTTGTAGTCATTGAAGTTAATTTAATTCAATAATGCCTTTTACGACATTCATTCTTGTGCATGTATTTTTTTTACATTTTGTACGACAATTCTAAACATGGGTGTGAAACTCATTTCGAAAATTGCCAAACTCAGACTAAATTCTTTATTTTAAATCTATCAGCGTCTCTGAGTTTCTCTGTTTGATTTGACAGATTAAAGACAATGTGTCAGATGATACATAAGACCTGTAATATTTAAGTCACTCCCTTTAATTTGTTGCACCAAAAGATAAGCTTGAATTATGATTTCTGGAGAACTGTTCTTAGAAATAAACTGTTTCGACAAATAAACTGGCGACTGTCGTTAATCGTCCATTGTTTCAATGACGAATTCTACACTACAATAATAGATTATAATATAACCTTTCCTAGTGATTGGAACTCACTAACAAACAAACTACTACTACATATTTGTTTCATATTAGGAAATTTGTTTTTCTCCTCCCTTTTTTTGCTCCCACTATGCGTTCCCTTACCTCTTATTTTATCAATACATCACTGGGAATAACCAGAGAAAGATAAGAAGAAGAGCGCTAAGTATATTGTGAAGATGAGAATGGAAATAAGAAACATTCTTTTAAATAATGTGGGGAACTTAGCAGGGTAGGTAAGAACATATAAACTGCGTCGGCGAATAGGGGCTTGTTAAGTTTAGACCGGAAATATAACACATGGTAAAATTAACGAAGATTGAAGATCAATCTGATATAGACATTCTGCATTTTTATAAATGGTTTTGTTTACTATAAGTTTAATTTCTATAAATACAAAAATTCATCGTAACTTTTCCCTGATATAACTCACATGGCATTTCGTAAGTTGTAGTTTAATTTAGGTTAACGTTGGCATTGTGATAAGGGAGCAAGTGATGTCAAAATATTTTGGGTAAGGTTAGATTAGGGATGGCTACTTGCATGATAAAAGTGAGTAGGGAGGAAAGGGCCTTTCTACAAAGAAATCGGTAGCACTGTAATAAGATTATATAATAATAGAATAGTGACCAAAATAAAATGCGCGATCCGAGCGGACAAAACCAGAATGCTGCGGCGAAACGCCAGCAATCCTGCTTTCTTGTACGCTGTATGCTTGCTTGCTTGCACGATAAATATATGCTTACTGCAATCTTGCTTATATGTTGGCTTGCTTGCTTGCATGTTACTTGCTTGTATTTAGTATTTAAAGTAGTAAAGTAAATGGGTGTCAATCAGATGTTAATTAAAAGGTTCAGATATACCATTAATAGTTTTGGACAAACATTAAATAGAATTTCAATACATAAGAAATTTGATAAAATTAACAATCGTTATTAGGAATTTAAAAACTTTGGTAATTGTGTTTTCGAGTAAAACAAAAAATGGCATTATTATTTAGGATGATAGATAACCAAATTGAACTGTTCGTCGTTTACTAGGACTACTTGTTAACAAAAGTAAAATTGAGTAAAAAACTATATACTCCGACGTGATAAGTAAAAAAGAAATAAAAAAGTATAATACGTGCTGTCGATATGATCCTTCACCTCCCATTAGATTATTTAAGGCTAGATTGCAAAAATGTCTACAAGAAAAATGTTTTTATTCTACTCAAGAATTTTTGGATAAAAGACATTTCACCGTAACAGAGTTGTAAAGAATTTAATCTGACATAAGCTTATGTCATTATTTTAATCTATCGAAAATATATTTCCGTATTGTTATTTAAATTAATTTGATTATTATTTTTAATATTATTTGTTTTTTTTTATTAATTTCATATGTACTTATATTGTTTTATGCTTGACATTCTATCGGAGCTTGTTTAAATTGAATATTTTCATTTGAAAAATATTTTGAATTAATAATTAAATAAATTAATAAATTACACCAAATTATTGCATACTGTCAGACTGTAAAATATGTGATATTTATTGTAATGAAACATCTTTTGTGCAATAAAATACATATTTTAATTATAATTAACAGAGCTCTGACAGGAAATTGCAGTCAGGCAGTTGAATTTTGAACACCAGTAAAGTAGTGACGTTGATAACTTTTGAAAAACCAATCTGATAACCGGGCATATCGAAAAAAGCTTGACCTCCTCAATCACAAGGCTTTCTCGCTAATGTGTAAAATGACTTCATCACACCCTTAAATATAAAAGATTAGACCATTCTACTTTGCCGGAGATATTATCAGAATTAATGAGAATTTATAAAATCGTGGAAATAAAAGTGTATTCGGTGTTAAAAATGTATAATTGAAATGGCCTTTTAGAAGTCAGCACTTAATTCAAATATGTGAAAAGTTTTATTGCTCACCTTGTGAAAACTTTTGTTTCTTTACAAGCATTTCTTTTTTTGAATTTAAACTATTGTTAAACTATCAGTGATAGGAGCTGTCTAAAAATTACCAATAATCAAGAGTACTGATAAATTTTCAAACTGCCATTGTCAGTATTCATTGAAACGGTATATTTTTTGAGGCTCTGATATTATCTTGACGACCGTCAGGTGCAACGGTAGCGACCCCTTCACACCGACAGTCTTGGCTCCAAGTCCTGGAATGGGCAGATGCTTGTATGATGAATACGAGCATTTGTTTCTGAGTCATGCATGTGTATTTATATTATATTTCTATAAATATTTAGTATCTATGTATCATAATATCGATGCAAGAAAACGTATTTGCTGTAAGTAGCTAAAACCCAACTTTTCACCAGAGCCGAAAAACTGTTAAAAATTTCGAAAAAAATTCATATCTTTTTAATTATCAGTGACAGAAAGATGGTTTTTGGAACACAATTATGTTAATATAATAATCATGTACAGCACTGAAAATATTTTTGTTAAAGTTATTAGCAATAGGGTTTTCACTACTTACAGCAATTGACTTCTCATTTAAAGACCTGAAGAACGTCGTATGTAGTTTAGTGACTTCTATGGAGATAGCTAAGTTCCGTAAATTTCCAGACATTTAAAATGCTGTACTCGAAATATTTAATAAATTACGTACTATTATAGAGATGTAAAACTAACTCTAAAAATTAATGATATCACATAATTGGTATAAATAAAAAAATGATTGTATGTGAGGTGTAATTAAAATGCTGTAAATTTATTATTTTCTTTATTATTATAACGTGAAAATGTAGCTTGCTCTCAAGGAACATACATAATAACATTTCAATTATAATTCTAAGTAGGAACATTGAACATCATAACACAAATTTAACATAGGTGAGTATTAAAGGGTGTAACCCAATAAAACAAAATTAAATAGTTCACAAGAAAATTTACGCGAAGCCCTTGAGATAAAACCACCTTTTCATACTTTGTCAATTAAACTTTTGATTTAAACTCTTTACGTAATATTATCTATGAAGGTTTGTTTTTTTTTCCATTATTAGGTACCATCATAGGAATAAAAATCAAAACATAATCAGTAAACATAGGACGAAATCTCACTAGTGAACAATTTTTAAAGTATGCTAATACGAGTAAGTCAGTCACTGATTACATTTCACTTTCATTTAATAATAACAAAAAAACAAAAACAAAACAAACTTCTTGTTAGCTTCTTCTTTCACAAAAGCGTCCTAAATTTAGTCTTCTTCATCAGTGTCTGCTAAACAATCGACTGTCTTTTTATTAAACTTCAAATCTAAATATTATTTAGCACAATGGCTACATATTAATTTATAAACAATCAATTTTCTTAAATCGTTGCAATTCTGGAAAGAAATCGGCAATTTGGCTGGTTCTGTGTCTCCAATGTCGCCGAGTTTAATTTCAATATAATATGGTGCATCAGAGGCCATGGAGTGTTTTACGAGCATTTCATCTGGCTTACTTTTTTGAAACGTTGCGATACGTATGTGAAACATTATCATTTTTTGAGTTTATTTAATGTTATATATACAACATTTTCAAACCCCATGAAATATTTTCCTTCAAGCACAGTAACTTCGTAGGGAAATAGATTTTTCCTTGCCATTTCTATAACTAGTGGGCGATGGAGCCCTTACTATCGTTTTTCTGACTGCAGCAATAGAATTGTTGCATGCATACTATCGGCTGGCATGTATGTATGCCCTGCAAGAAGAAAATTCATTTGAATGACTTTTAAACTTATGCAGCGTTCCAATGGATATCGCAGCATGCTTGGATCGGTTTTATTTTTATTTTGACCAAAGCATGAATCTGCGTAAAGAAGCTAAGTCTTTACTTTTCTGCTATCGACATTATTTGTATAATTAAGCAGACAAGAAGACATTTCGTTTGCTCTTCAACGCGCATCAGTTTCAGACCAAAATGCAAAAACCAAATGGGGTACCACTTTCATAAACCATAGAATTCTAAGCAGCTATTTTGCGGCTGTAGTATAAGGATCTGTTACTACCATGCGGTGTATTTATGACTTATTGCAATTCGAAGCTTGCACAAATTACACTATTATCTTTTTCGAAAAGGGTTTGATGAAAAAGGAATCTATATATTGTTTCAAACTTTCATGGTCACTAACATTATAGTAATATACTCGACTACGACTACGACTCGACAGTCGCTCCGTGATCATGGCACTTGCAACAGTGCCGAAATATCGGAAACTCAAAAACAAGGTACATGGTAGCAATCCCGTAAATAACTTATATTACTATAAAAGGAATCTATTTTGAAACTAGAGGGAATATAGCCTACTGGATTCTTTTCGGCAATAGTGTGAATGAAGCAGTGGTAACGACGATATAAAGAGTTTAGCATGCTGAATTACTTCATCTGGAGTTTTATTACGCTAACCATGTTTACCCCTATCATTTAATTTTGCGAAGCTATCTGTAGTCGTTTATGCTGTATACAAAATAAATCTTTGGGACATATCCAATGTCGTAATTAGAAATTGTTGGCAAATCTGTCGCCTTTCTTCCCCATCATTAATATAGTATTCTTATGAAACACCACGCTTAAATGTGTTTGCGTTATCTAAAGTACTTTATTTGACCGGTTTTTTAACAGTTATCTGTGCAATTCAGTCCCTACGCCTTTGCTGGTTTTGAAGTTTACAATAAAATTGGAATAAAGCCTGCCGACGTTCTTCTGGGATCTGACCACAGCTATTCCTGTATTCTTTTCCAATACAGGGGTTAAGAATCATCTCTTTTGCTTCAGTAAGGTTTCCCTTTTACGTTAAAATAACTTTTTCCATTTTATCTTTAAATATTATTTTCTTTTTATCTTTAAATATTATTTTCTTTTTTTATGAGGGACTTAGGTTTGTTTTTTTCGATATTTGTTCCGTTTATTTCCGCCTTTTTAGTAATTTTTTACTTCTTTCTTTGTCTTCTTCTTTCCTTTCTTAACCTTCTTGACATTTGACTGGCTATGGTTTCAATCTGATTCACTTGAAGTTTCCTGTTCAATCCAACTTCCTGAATCTTCTTATGGAAAAACTTCATTTAGTAGATACCTAATCGTTAGCATCGTCACCAAGAAAATCTAAATAAGCTTTATAAAATTCTAGTTTTCTTTTACATTTTCTCGAAAAATTATTATTTTTTTGTTTTTTATTAATTTTGCCTGGAGAAAGAGGCGAACTTGGCGAGGAACGTGAGTCGCCTGCAGGAGGATCTTCGTGGAAACCGGTACTTATTCCAGAAGCAGGTGACGAGCTTCGTTGGACGCTTGCATCGCGATCCTTGCGGCAGTCGGTTTTTGTTCCAGGAGCAGTTAGCGTACTTCGTAGGACGCCTGCAGCAGAATCTACGTGGAAACCGATGTTTATTCCAGGAGCAAGTGTCGTACTTCGTGGGACGCTTGCAGCACGAACCTTGCGGAAACGGGTGTGTTTTTCTTTATTTTCTACGTATTTATAACTCGCTAAAATGTAGTAACAAAAAAAATCTGTTTAAAACCATCAATAGAAAAGTGCTGTAACTTTATGTCAAACTTAAATTACAGACTAAAAGAATGCTGTTAGTAATCTTGTGCTCAATTTGCACCCCAAAAGAATGTTGTAAGTAATCTTTTCACATGTAACTTTCATTTCATAATAATGCTGTAAGTTATATCAGATGTTTATTATTAAACCGCACTTTTGCTGTAAGTGAAAAAGTGTAAAAAACACCGTGTTTTAAGTGATTTACAGCAAATTTCACACGTAAACTTTTCAAAATTATACCCAATTTTCAAATTTTTTGTCGTCGTATCGATATGAGACCCAGACCGTTCGACGCAGAAAATTTTTCGAAATCTGGATGTGTATTCAGTCTACTTACGCCATTCTTGCTACTTACAGCAAATACGTTTTCTTACGTCGATATGTATGTCTATCCGTTACCCTAGTATCCATACTACAAGGTTTAAACTTTGGGCTAGGCTTATTGGTGTAAATGTAAGAAATATTATGATTATTTTATAATCACATATCAATGAACACTAAAAGCGATAAAGTATTTTTTTACTAACGATATTCTTATCGAGTCGCTACACATCTTTTGACTGTAACTTTGCATTTTATCATAACCTCAGCCAAAAGAGGTCCACTACTGGACGGCAAACTGATCTGTTATCTTTTTGGCTAATCAAAGTGATATTAAGGTCACAATGTTTGTTTGTTTAAAGCATAGTTGATTCAGTGCTGTTTATAAAAAGGAAAGTTAAATAATTCCTAATTACAGATGTATTAAAAACAGTTAAATATTGAAATAGTGAAGTTATATCGTAAATTATAACATGTTTAGGTAATACGAGTAAACTCCGAATTAATTCTGCGATAAAATCAGAACTATAAATAATCCAGGCAAATCAGCAGCCGCTGCGACTGTTTAAATAGGGACAAAAAAGAAAATATTCGCCATTGCTCCAACTACGAGCCGAATTGCAAAAACAGGGTCAAAGTGGACCCGCATTAATATTCAGCAGACGGATGGCCTTGCTCGTAGGTGAGAGATGTCACAGCCAATATTACGAGCAGTGGTATATGGCTTGCTTATTGTGATGTATGACTAGAATGTCATACATGTGTAATGAGATGTTTGGTGAAATTATTTCAATAAAAAAAGACTGACGTCCTTATAATATGCTTGTAATATTAGGCACTATAAAGGCATTACATATTAGTTTGATGTTTATTCTTTTATTGGATAGGTTAGGTAAAGGTTAGGACATAAACTAGATACTTATTATCAGTGGTCTATTGTTTTAAGTATTTTAAAAAGCTACTTTTAGTGATTATCCCATCAAAGACAAAATTGTTTTTGTACATGGTAAACATTTTTAATTAAAAAAAGTGATATATTGTAATTATTACCATTTCACCTATAATCCACTCCAACAATATATTTCTGCAAAATAGACCAAAATTAAAGAAATGTTTTAAAACTTGATTACAGCGTAGTAAATATTGTTACAAATTGAATACATTTATAAAGCCAAAAGTCAATAACTTAAACACAAAGAATTAACTAAACGAATTAACAGAAGAAATGATTAAACATTTTTCCATTTCATAACAAAATAGTTCCGATTTTTTTATTTCAGCGTATTTCTTTTATTTTGCTATTCAATTTTTTATAGCTCAAATGTAAATATTAAACTAAAATATTGTTTTTATCAAACTTGATGTAGTATTTTAAGTAACATTAATTATTTATTATCTTTTATTTCAATTTATATAAAATAAAAATTTTCATGTAACTAGTAGTTACATGGAAAATTAAAACAAGAAACATTGCTCAAAAATTTCACATTTATCAATCTTTAGCCGAACTTTCTCCGAATTTTGGAGGCGACGGTAGTATGAGCTATATATCATCAAAACAAGCGCGAGACGCTAATATACATACAATAAATTTCAATTTTATGTCAGTGCATTATTCCGAGGACATTTTCTCGGCATTATCTCCTCCAGATAGAAAAGTAGGCAATAAAGTTATTGTTGATGTGAAATGTCTTAATGGTGAAATGAATCAATTTGAGTGCGCGCCTTTGTAAGGAAATAGTCTAGTACAAGAACATATTATATTTCTTTCTAAATAGTTCTTATAAACTATCTCTCATCTTCATAAAAAAAAGTATCGGAAATAAATTATTACATTGTATTTTATTCGTTAAACAAAAGGTCACATTAAAACTAAAAGTGATCTGTTCCTGGCAATCAGTTAAGATCATAAACTATATAGTTTTAGAAAAAAAGCATGTGTGCAATTCACACTTGGTAGAAGTGAAACCTTCAAAAATATTACGTACACGTATACAAAATACCACGGTTGTTGTGATGCCTTCTCTCAAGCTTTGTACTACGCATGCGCATACAAACACGTATTAACAAACGTACATAATGCTTCCTATCTCATTTTCTCCTACATTAAATCTTATGAATTTATGTGTTTGTCTCTTTTTACTGTCGCTTTTTCGTTTCATCGATTTTTAAATCACAACGATGATCAAGAATTTCGTTCTGTCACCTAGGTCTTTGATGCCAGTATTGACATATTAAATTTAAAAATACAATCTAGTAAAAATACGCTTTTGAGCACTTTGGCGCCGCTGCGTCTGAATGGATATTTAAATTCAGAATTCTGTTAGAATAATAGCGTCTCTGTGTCTATTCTGCCCAGCTGTGAAGGATACAGGCACAAAATGCTGAGGCAGGGTAGTTGTTGACCCCAAACAATAGTTTTTAAGATTTTATTACTCTTTGTATTTTTTACATTGTTACGTTCCTTGTATATTGTTATGTGTTTGTGTTATAATATGATTTTTTTCTACTTCTTTCTTATCTATCCGTAACCGTAGTATCCATAACACAAGCCTTACAGTACTTTGGCCTAGGCGAAATGGTGTGAATGTAATAAATATTTATTTATTTTATTTTCTAACTAGCTTGTGACTCAAATTGTCTAATTAATCAAAAGGACTTACATATTAATCGTATTATTCCTAAAAAAGCTAAAACAATTAGTAAGTCTATTTTATACAATAAATTATTTTAATAGGAAAATACTAGAAAAAAATCGACACGGTTCGAACAAATCGAATCGACACAAGTGAATTCTCAGATGGCAAGCATTGAATAAATAAAAAAAATATATAAAATTACAAAACTATTTATGTCTTCTCTGAAATTCAAATCATAACTTAAATGAAATTGACAAAACAATCTAACCGGAAAATAGGTTTATTAAACGTTTAAGTTTTCAATTAATAATACGGTAAGTCTTTAATGTACACTTTGAAGTATTTAATTAGTAAGGGAATTTAAATATTAAATATTACTTACTTAAGTATTAGTTATTAATATAATAAGTAGGCTATTAAAACAGTGTTTATAGTGTATTATAAACTACTTCTTTTATTAAAAGCTTAGTTTAGGACCCAATTTGTACTTATTTTTAGCAAAGCTTAAGTTTGTTTAAAATCAATCAAAACTTGAAGCCAGATTGGCTCTGGAATGATTTTATTTAGATATGATCTTAAAAAGAACCAAAGATTTTAGGTACTATCAAATGAATAAGCACTCAATTTTTTACAATTCTATATCAAATTTTAAGTTACGTATATGGTTGCGTTTCGTTTAATGCTTATACTGAAATACAGTATTGTTATAATTTATTAATAGTACATATAGTAGTTAATAAGCCTCAGTGGCGGATTACCCACTAGGCACACTAGGCACGTGCCTAGGGGCCCCGGTGTAGAAGGGGCCCCAAAATGTAAAAATATAAAAAAAAATGTAAATATTAAATATTTTTATTTTTTAAAAATATTTTCTGATTTTGTATTTATTCACTCAAGAAATGAGTATTCAAACAAAATTTGAGGGGCAATTTGTCGATAAAAAATGCTATATTTCACACCATTAAAGGCTGCGATACTGGTGACGGGACACATTGTATAAGGGGGCCCCCAAACAAAGTACCTAGAGGCCCCAGACAACCTTAATCCGGCACTGATAAGCCTTACCTATGGATGAAAATACCCCAGAGAGATTGGACCTGGTCTCAGTGCGCATTGGTGGGTGCTATCGACTAGACCTAAAAGTTTTGTAAGATGTGAAAGTGAATGTATGAATGAATATACTAGATTATAAAACACAGCAGCACACACAAATACATTATTTTTTTTACTAGGTTGATGCAGTCACTAAGCACATAGCTTCACTAGCACTATATATTGGAGCGGAGCGTAATATTAAAAAAATCAATAATGTTTAGTAAATTTTAAAATTCCATAACAATGAAAACTACCAAATCGCACGTTTTTTGTTTCGATGGAAAATCCCATAGAGCTAATGTTCTTTGGTCATAACTTTTTTATTTTTGCGAATTTCGAAATGCGGGCTGTGTCACAATCGAGTCCAAGATTGTGTTGATTCGATTCCACACAAAAATATTAAAATCTGTTAACAACTCGGAAAGTTATGGCATAACAGACATTGCGTCATTGAAACTGATCCATGGGAGCTCCGCTCGGTCTTATCACTAGCAGCAATTTCTTCCAGAAAACCTTGGGGTGGATAAAAAGAAATGCATACTTGGATAGCGTAGTATGGTGTACAGGTTTCTATAAGTAGTAGGAAAACACGAATGAAAATTTATAAACTACTTAGATTTTCTGACAAATAAATAACATATACAATACAATTATATAAATATAAATACTTTTTCCTGTATAGCATAGGAGCACCTAAATATGTTCTGTTAAAAGAGGCACCTATATATAAAATATTAATGTTGTGCAAATATAAAAAAAACATAAAAGATTTAATATATTTTAAAGCTTTTATGTAAATTTTTCTTATCTTATAATATTCTTTGTCTATCTATTAACAATACCCAAAAACTTGCGTCAACTCATTACATCTCGTGATCGAATAACAAATGTAAAGTCTTGTGAGATATTTTAAATTATAATTTTATCCAAAGTACATGCAAGCAAATACAGAATATAAACGTCAATTGTGAAAAACTGATGGATTTTCAATGTTTAGCATATTCCTTAAATAGTTTCTTTAATGCTATTAATTACGCTCATTTTAATTCTGCTGGTGCAAATAAAGACAAAATAAATGATTATAGTATATTAATACCGAACTTTTTTTCTCCATCGGACATCCAGACATACTCCAGGCTACCACCCTTTCTTGGTTACTATTCCTACCTATCACACCAAGCGCATTTCGCAACATCCTTCATAACCATTAAAAATTTAGATAAAAAAATACAAGTAGCAACATTGATCAAAGCTTTTGATCTTCTTCAACATGACATTCTGTTAGACAAGTTATAGACCTAGAAGAAGTTGTTATGATTGGCTTTTAACATACCTAAGAAACAGACAACACTGTGTCGAAGTTTCTGCAACTCCCAACGGTTATTTGAAAACTGATAGGTCTCATTACACTTACATAAATGTAGGAACACCACAGGGAAGTGTGCTTGGTCCCTAATTATTTTATATTGAAGCACGATCGTGTGATTTTAACAGAAGACACAAACATAATACTAAAAAGTAAAGATACATGTGATCTATGTAAAAAAGTAAAGGACGGACTTTGTTTTTTTCATGGACACGGAGTAATAAATTTCTACTAAACGTAGATAAAACTAAAATTATAAGATTTCAAACTTATATCATAATGCCAACAAAGATAACTCCTGATAATTTGAAATTCACTACTGTGTACAAATTAAAGACTTTGGTTCATAATTTCTTACCTGAAAAATGTTATTATTCTGTAAATTCATTTCTATGTGATGAATTTTAGCATTAAGTACTTATTCTTTTATGTAATTTAATCGTTATCTGCTAAGTCTCTCGATATTTAAAAACGTACACATCGAGAGACTTAGTAGCTCTTATTTGTGCTGGTAATGCATTTCGCAGACAAGTAGCATGTATCGTAAATGATTTTTCATTTTGAATGTGTTCGCTCTTGATCCCAATCAAGCCCGGGGACTAAACAGGATCCACGATGAAACGAGCTAACCCAGAAGGTTATGATTTATCCAGGAATTTAGTAGCACGCGTTGGCATGTCCAGTAATTAATTGATATATAAATGGAATCCGTTCATTGCAAAGTACAGGAAAGGGACACTTTAATTAATTTATAGTGTTCCTTAAGATAGAAAGGAATTGTGAGATTGAACAATATACTCTAAACAGAGACGGAATATGTGTATTCCTGCAAACACTAATAAGTAACCAATCAAGTTTTTTACGAAAGTCGGCGTAAAGAAAACATAGATTTTATGCAGAAGGTTTGAAGTCACTCAGTCTTAGTTAGTAGCTGTTCTATTAAAGTAAAATAGCTGACATTAGCATAATCAAAACTTAGGAGGAGTTTATACTCCAATAAAAATTACTCCAATAATAATTTTAGTAGCAGTGAGCAGAAAGTTTCGGAATTTCGAACTAACTAATCAACTTAATATGACACCAAATCAAAAATATGTGCCTTATTATGAGGCGATAAGGGACTTTGAAGATTATTACTGTAAAATAATGTAAAAGTGAGGAAATAATAATGCCTTACATAATGGACAAGTTCTTCAGTCTATTTATAAAATCAAAAATTATATGAGTCTAAGAAATGCCTAAACAAAAATTTTATGGTGAAAATAAAAAAAAATCGATGATCATATATTTGTTTAACTCACTGGTACACAACTTAGATTTAGATGACACTTTAAAATATTAAGTTAATATCTGAATCGAAAAATAAAGCAGAAAATATTGGCTAATTATAAACTTTACATCAGAAAATTATCCTCTTTTTTATAATGCTTTACTAGAAAAGTACACAGACAGTAAAGTAGTTGTCGTACACCTTAAAAATTGATATTGAAATATCCAAACAATATATAAAGGTAGCATTAGAAAGCAATCTTTCCCAAAATATTATTATTTAGTTACATTCAAAGGATTTAAGGAGATAAAAATTTGCAAAGAAAGGACAAAGAAGATGGCTACAATCAACACAGTAAAACAGGAACATCTAAATCATTCAATGAAGCCTTGCAAAGATGGAGCAAACTGACCCAAGTCCAATGGTGTCTGGAGGGTTGATGTCATATCATCATGAAGAAATGCACGTCGACTTTTCTTTCAACTTAAAAGAAAAAGTGTTTTTATACATTATATTTTATATATTATATTTTTATAATTAACATGTATTTACAGTGTGATCCTTTCGGAGTTGCATTATTGTGTTTTTCATTAGCTCTAACTTTATATTCAGGACTGGATTCACGACGCAGCTGGACGTAGCCATTGGCATCGTCTCCATAAGATTGTTTCTCTGCACTGAAAAAAAATAATATAATGATCTTTTATCATGGTGTGATAAAAGATCAGGATTATTTATTGCATTGCTGTTTTTTAAACTTAATTTAATTTAGCTCTGAATAACTATAAAAAGAAATGTTATAAAATATTCTCTTCAAGTGGAATTCGGATGCCAAGTTTTCTTGCTAACCGGCCACCAAACATATTAAATATATTCGTTTCCATCTTTCAAGATATTTACAGATTTTTGCGAGGAATAAATAATCATGTTATGCACCTACTCTTAGCTAAAATATCTGCAAGATAAATAATATTTTAAGCTCATTACAAATGCAAATCGTCCTCCAAACATCAAAAGGACGCTTCAATAATCCGTATTGACATCATCTTCTTAAAATACTGAATGTAAGGTTCTTTAAAACCTATTGAAAAGGCAGAAGTCATTTCTAATTCCTTTTCCAATGAACGATGATTACAGACTAATATATTATACTGCTTAAAAGAAATTCTTGACCCAAAAAATGAGTTTTTTTTTATCTGCCCGCATAAACGGCTCTCTGCTGCATATAATAACTGTTTACACATTAATAAAATTTATGAAAAAGTATTCTAGTTAAGACCTGCTTAGTCTAAATATACATATGGCTGTGGTGGTTTCGTTCATGCATGTAATGTCATACCTAATTATCCTTTTTTTTTAAATCTGAGCTTAAGCAGTGTTGCTGATACTCTCCTCTCCGAATCTTCCTGCCATCCCTCTACTCTATCCACCACTTCTTGAACGGGAAGAACGGGCAAGTATATTTCAGTTGCTGGTCTCTTGCATCTCCCTAAATGAAGAACGCCCCACTCTACAAACAAATAGAAGAAAGTAGTAAGAAATATAATAACCATATAATTTTTTTGAGTCATTTACATATAAGTAAATATTATTGGTCTTTGGTAGATAAAAAATATATTTTGTTGCGGGCGATTTCTCGACCGCATACTGTAAGTGCCGCATTAAAGGAATTATATTGGTCTCGATTGACCAAGTGAGAAATTTTTCTGCAGTATTTTTATAAATTGTCAAAGGCTATTAATTTACCAAATTTTCAAATAACTAACTTAACTCTATCTAAATCAGCAAAAGCACCAATGAATGCCTCGTGCTATGATGAAATACATCCTAGTAAAAAACTTATTTTTGTGAATCAACAAAAAACAGTTTTTTTTCTTCACTCTTAATTATAAAAAAGTTACTTATCAATAAAAATTGTCGTGATTCACATAATAGGAGTATATTTAGTTCTTACACTTCCGCGCACATTACACATCAGAATCAGTCACAGGATGACTAAGATCTTAGTCATCCTGTGATCACGGCTCCTGTAAAGGAGTCGAAACGTCAGGATTAAATATAAAATAAAATAAAACATGCGCAAAAATCCGTAAAAAAGTGTTTTATAATAGGAGTATTTTTTAATTCAAATAAAAATCACGGGATTCTTAAAAAAAAATATTGGATAAAAATAACGAATTACATACTGAGACGAGATATGGTTTCAAACTAAACAAGCAAAAATAAATCCTCCCATCCAATGACATCCAAATGTTGCGGGTTCGAATCCCACTTGAGAAATGACTTGAGAACCGATTTCATTTTTTCTAGCATTTTTTATAAAAATAATTTACTTTGATTCTCTTAAAACTCTAACCAAACACGCAATAGAAGGTTCCACAGAAGAGACTTAAAAATCGTTACATGCGCTCAAGTTTCAAGTTTAAAATTTCAATATATTAAAGCTTTACCTTCAGTCCTTTAAATATTCTTACTTATTGAATAACAGGCCATCCGTATGGGAACCTAATTAGCATTGCTAGATACGAACAAGTGCCTTTTAGACTAAGCTAAAGTTCTAGTTTTTTCCGTAGTAATTTTTAGTGCTTTGAGTCTGATTTTAGGCAAAGGTCCGCCCTTATAATAACTGACTTTTGCCTTACCTCTGCAACTGCAGAATTCACCTTACGTTTTGCCGAAGTTTACTCACGTCTTAAAGGTGGAAGCTTGCAATTTGTATCCAGTAATTCACAGTATGAATCGAAGTCTCGGTAGTTATCTGTAAAATCTGGGATTTTTTGTCCTTTGCATTCATAACATGTTCTCAATGCATACTTGCTACTTTTGCCAGCACACAGATGTTTAACTCTGAAATTATCTTTAATTCTTATGATCAAGGTGATTTAACATCTTATCTTTCAAATAAATGGTACTATCATATTAAAAAGTTCTAATTACACATTAGTATTCATTATAAAGGGACCATTTCCATGGTTTTCTTTTTTAAGAAAATCGGATTCTCAAAAAAGAAAATATGGTAATAATAGCCTTTTAAATAAAACTAATAATATCTAGATATCCTTGCTTCCTTTACATTGGGGATCCACCAGCGGTAACCAAACTGTGGCTTCTCAAACGAGGAATTCTCTGCACTTGACGCATGTTACAAGGCAAGACAAATTTCATTACCTCAGGCAGTATATACATATATGCTTCGTCTAATAGCATGTTCAAAATCTACTCTATACAATGTTTCCGCGTTACGCAAGAAACTAAATCATGTCATGGTTAAGTCGAAACGTTGGATTGCCTTAATGACCCATCTCGAACTGTTGATATGAATAGTTTCGTCTCGTTTCTCAGGTCGCAAGTCCGGGGCGCTTGCGGTGCGATCCCGGGCGGCGACCTAACGCGTCGATTGACATGGTATAGTGATTTGTATGTAGGATGACGCAGCGGCACCGCTCAGGCATCGCACTGCACCGTTAACGCGTCGTGTGGCCTCGCTCTTACAGTTTCTACCACAAGAAAGAGTGAATATGTACCTCATATATATGTAGCCACATTCTTCACCACAAACTAGCGGCATTTTAGTGGTGCTTTGGCCAGGTTTAAGGTCCGCATCAGGATGTTTAATGAGGAACTTGCCATCGGTCCAATATGGTTCATATCCGTAATTTGGAAAATAATGTTTCTTTTCCGAATCTGACGTCACTAATGGATCCCTGTCCATTCTTAAGGTGTGGGCTCTTCCAAATGTTACGACTACCCGTGTTGTTGTGCTGCAAATAGTACATTGTCCTGTGATTAGATTAGGCTATAGAGATTGTATTCTACTTAGGTGGAGTTGTGATAATCGCTGCCTGAACTAAATTTAATTTGTCTGCAATTAACTCCACGCCGTTTTCTACTTTAAATAATAATTAATTCTGTAATAGCCTTTGCTCATGAGAATTTTTTTACAATTTATTTGAAATTCTCTAAAGGCAGTAAGTTACATGGTGTGGCACCTTATAATAAATTTGTATAAGGTGTAAGGAATCTTAGAGATACCATAATGTTCCAACTTTTTAATATCGTATTGTGATGACACAATCAAACGCCTTCGAAGGGCACAAAAAATACTGTTAGAAATCTGTTTTATTTAATTGTAAAATATAACAATATTTAATTCCGTAATAAATCATATTTTAAACTAACTTGTCAATTGTAAGTTGTTATTATGATCTTTTTGGTATAAGACGCCATATTGGTGCCGACTACGAGGTTGGAAGCAGTGGCGTGGCGTGGCAGTGATTGTGATCGGTGTATTTTAAATTAAGACTAACATAAGGCAATAATAAACAGGTACTCTTACTACTTCTGGACTTTTATTAATACCGATTACGCCTTGTTTTCGTCCCCAGGCATCAACAATGTATTTCAAAAGTGCAAATCTAGCATCTGTGGTACCCATATACCTGTTGTAAGGCCGAATTGCTTATTACTAAAATGTTTATTTAAACAGAAATGAGACAACAATTATTGACCATAGACATTTCTTTCGCAGATTTTGGTTAAGGCTGGCAAAATAGAAATTAGTCTAAAATTATATCGGGCAGATTTGTCCCTAGACTTGAAAAGAAGGATATTTCAGGCATATTTCATTTTATTTGGAAAAACTCCCTTATCTACGCATCTAGTAATAATAAAAGCAAGTTATGGAGCAATGGAAGTACTTATTGATTTAACGACATAAGTTGAAATGCGCCGTAAGTCTTCTGGCTTTTTAATATTTATGGATTTAAATGTTTTAACAAGTATGTCGATGTCAATGTGTTGAGCAGCAATGTGTTTAGCACTTATCAACATTTGACTCCAGAAGGGTAACTGCATGACTAGGGGACAAATTAATTAATTTACTGGTTTCCTGAATAATAATTTTCCAAATAGTTTGAATTTAGTTCTCAGATTGACTGATTATTTTGGAAATATGTTTGGCTTTTGCTAAACCTTTTTCAAAGTCAAATATTCAATAAATTTTATATCAGTTGAAGAATACTTTTGACTATAGGGATCATACAATTCACGTCTACTCTTATAAATGCCTGGGGTAGCCCGGTCACCAAATTTCCTTTGATTGACAGTTTTTTCTCTAAATGCTCGGTAAAATCGACTTTGATTAAATTGACAAAACCATCATATAAATCATTAGGATTGTTATAAATACATATAAAGTCCGAAGTTTTCGCCATAACATTATCTTTACATTTTTCAATTTCATTTTTGGTAATCGGCCGACAGACAACTTTATTTATAAATGGAACATAATGGTACTCAAGAGAGGCTAACTGTCCGCTAGGGTCAGATTTGATACAGGTTAATACAGATTTGTTTAAGACATTACAATGACATAAAATGTTATTTAAGCAAGTACCTGAATTAGATGTTATTCTGATAGGTTCGCAAAAAATATTTATTTGATTAAATGAACCAAATTAATTTAAAAACTTTTTTTACTGATGTTTCTGAAGTAAATGTTAACATTTTAGATCACCACACACAACTATTTTCTTATTCTTCTAACAGACTGATTTTAATACATCCTTCATAGCGAACTCAAACTGTGAGCTATTTTCCTTAACACATGTTACAATAATTTTATCAAGTTCCGCACATGATAAGTCATTATTGGACCAAATTGAGTTTTTCTTTATTTTATCATTAGTTCTTCTTAATCCTAACCTAAAATAAGTCATCATGTCTACTATTGCGTAACCACGATTGCATTTTATTAACTATATTCTAATATTTTCTAATCATCATCTCAATCAAAAGATGTCTACTGCTGGACAGAAGTCTATTATAAAAATAGGGGGATTTTGCCACAACATCTACGCTTGGCAGGTGGACTTGTGATCGCAGTAATAGACTAAAATTTTGGAAAATTCTAATTCTTATTTTGTGGTCTACCTGATGTGTATGGTTATAACATTCTTGTATCATTAGTATGTAGGTTTGGTGCTCTTACACATAACCTTTTTATATAAATTTTATAATTTATTATACAGTCGAACCTCTATAAGTCGAACATCAAGGGAGACGCCAAAAATTTCGAGTTATAGAGTTTTCAACTTATGGAGGATTTCGACTTAAGCGGATTTTGATTCGACATAAAGAGTTTGAGGTTTATTCTTATAAATTTTGAGTTAGAGAGGTAAAATAAATAAAAATTCAACTTGCAGAGGTGACAAACATACGTATTTTTATTTATTATAAATCAACATTATTTCAAATCATTTTAAAATAAAAAATATGGCATTAAAAAAAGTCAGTATTTTTTTTTTGCTTTAGATAATTTGGTTGTTCTCTATCTATAGCATTGTCTAATCTATAAAGAGCAGAAAATTCTTCTTCTTCGGAGTTACTGGTCTGCTCTATAAAATTACGTAAGGTATTCAATGCAGTTCGCGCCTCTTTGATGGAAACCCATGGAGCGCATGTACTATTCACGTCTTCTATGTCATCTAAATCATTAGTATCGGTTTTCTGAGCTACTGAATCGATAATTTCGTCATCAGATAATGTACCAGCAGTCATAACTCCATCATCACACGAAACAAAGTCCTCAAAGGATATTCCTGATTCAGATACCACTGCGTTCCATTCTGCAGGAGGTGAAATAGAAATATCGGTTTCAGCTACTACTGTTGATGACGATGAAAAACCACAGTGTACATAACAGTTTTTTATTGTAGTCGCAGTAACATTTCGCCAAGCTTTATCAGCCATTCTCATGGCTTGCAATACATCTATAGTAGAATTCTTTTTTTCTTCCATATTATCCAACATGTTCCTGACAACTTCTTTTCGATACAATGACTTGAAGTTTTTAATGATACCTTGGTCCATAGGCTGTAATTTTGATGTGGTATTGGCAGGCAGGTAATGTATTTTAACAGCTTTCATTTGTGGAATATCATTGTGAGCTGTACAATTATCAAGGAACAACAAGATTTTTCTTTTTTCTTTGGCCATTTTCTTATCAATGCTTATGAGCCAGTTTTTGAAAATTGCAGAAGTCATCCATGCTTTTGTATTCGCTTGATATTGCAGTGGTAGTGATTTACATCTTGAAAAACAACGAGGTTTTTTAGATTTGCCGATGACTAATGGTGAGAGTTTTTCTGTGCCCGACATGTTTGCTCCTAGCAGGATAGTCAAACGTTCCTTGCTATGCTTCCCACCATGGCATTTATCATTTTTAAAAGTTAGAGTCTTATCAGGAAGACATTTAAAAAACAGGCCTGTTTCGTCAGCATTGAAGATATTGTCAGGTTCGTAACCATGTAACAAATCTTGCAATTCACTTTTCCATTTGTTACAGGTTTCAATGTTGACACTTGCACTTTCCCCACAAACTTTTTTAAAAACAAGATCCTGTCTTCTTTTGAATTTTTCTAACCATCCATTACTGGCTCTGAAATTAACGAGTCCCAATGATTTAGAGAATATTTGGGCTTTTTCTTGTAACAGTGGTCCACTAACACTGATATTTTGGCTGCGACACTGCTCAAACCATTTAAGTAAGCACTCCTCCAAGCCCGGATATTCTGCAATTCGTCTTCTTTTGCAGGACAAACTTTGACCGTTTTGTATTTTTTTCATGATGTCTGATTCATTTTTTATTATTGTTGAAAGAGTACTCATTGGCAGGCCAAATTGTTCAGCAACATCTTTTTTTTTTGACACCTCTTCACAGCTTCGAGCACTTCTAATTTTTCAGCAAGACTCAAAGTTTTTAGTTTACGTTTCACAGCACTCATGTTAACTGTTGTACTAATTGATGTGTATTGCAGTAGAACCAAACTACATCTGACAGTATTTAAGTCGAAAACAAATGACTTGCTTAGCTAAATTTCAAAGGAAATCAAAATTGAACACCTGACACCAAGCAAGCAAACACGTGTGCGTGAGTCATAAATTTATTATCGTATACTCCTAAAATGTTTTCAAGTGTACACAATAGTGTACACTCACATTGTCGGCAAGTTCTTAAAGTCGGTAACTTATTTTTGTTCGAACAATAGAGGTAATAAATTCCAAATGATCAAGTTGTAAAGGTTGTAAAATAAAACGTTGCTATGTTCGAGATACAGAGGTCAAATTTAATTTTTCGAGTTATAGAGTGAAAATATGTACCAAAATGGCTTGGAGGGACTCGGTGATTATTTCGACTAACAAAGGGTCAAGATTTCAAGTAATGGAGGTTTTGGTGTTTGAAGGGAAGGGAACAAAACATTTTTTCGAGATTTGGAGGTTTTTGACTTATCGAGGTTCGACTTAACGAGGTTCGACTGTAGTCAATTATTATTCTAATATAATTTAACAAGTTTTAGTTACCCGTCTCATGTTCTAGTAATCTACCATAAAATATTGACTTGACCTTGAAATCTGTGTTGTATAGATAAACATACCTTAAGGAAATATGTCGTTACGTATCTATAGATTGAATTACTATTGACTGAACATACTACCTAACGTATCATATTTTACATAAAACACATATTTTACTGCCTCTAACTAGTATTTACTCAACATTTTAATACCTATAAGATATAAAATACGTGTGTAAAACACAACTACACCTCCGAGCCCTCAGGTAGGATTCAAACCCACGACCTTTCGCAATCAGGGCGAGTGCTCTGACCGCTGAGCTACCGAGACGCTGGCAAACGTGTCGAATTTTACAAACGTATTTCACTTCTACTATGAGCTAGTATTTTATATCTTATAGAAATATTGCATTGTGAATGCAAAAAATTAAATTAAAAACATTTTAATACCTGTTGGGATCTATAGTTAGGTCTTCGTCGCAATGACATGCTTCTGAAAAAATAGTGTTTTATTAGACTACCCACTACCACATTTGATATAGAATAAAATATTGCAACATATTCGATGTACATATTCCCATTGCATCGTAACGCTCTTGTGCTTGTTACACTATGTCCTGAACTGAGGTATAAAAATAAAACGTTTGTACGACATATATTCAGACTGAACAATAATAAAATAATTTAGAGGAGAATGTTTATTCGTAACTACATAGTACAGCAAATGTGACTGCCTCGCGTTGGTTGTACGTGGCTTTTAGAACCTTACAAATACTTTAACATGTCGTCATATATATAACACAAAATAAATGACTTCACTTTGAAATATTAATAACTTTACCAGTTATAATACAATACTCACTTAAAATAAAAATGGATACGATTGCAATCAACAAAAACATGTCGAAAAACTAATTTATTTTTCCGATAAAACGCTATAAAATGAATTCAATCGAATGGAAACTCACATAAGCCAATCAAGGTTTTAACAGATTCAATAGATAAACTATCCAGTATATTTGAAATATTAAATTCTATTTTCCGAAATACATAAATCGTACATTCGACAGTACATCGAGCTAAACGTTTCGCGTAATGGTCTCAGCTTATGACAATATAATATCAAAAAGATCAATTTATTTTTTATTGGCTTGATGTATTGTGGAACTAACCTACGAAAATATTTATTTATAATTTAAAACCTACTTAAAAGTTACTTATACAGGATACGAGACGAATCAAATTACCTTTTGGTGGTTTGTACTGCAAACGCTACGCAACGGCATCGTAATCTAAATCAATCCCATCTCATATCCGTGTCTTGTAGTGTGTTTATATTTTATTTTTATAAACATTTTGAATATCGAAATAATACTAGCTTGATTAGTTTTGTTTTTCTTTCGTTGAAAATGGATAATTTTTTTGTAAATATAGTAAAACGATAACTATCTTTTACTTCCATCGCTGCTCCTATTATTTTATATGTACTCACCTTTCTCTCGACATGTCGTTCACAGCGGCTACTTCTTCGTTAGATTCTCTAAACAAACAAAAGTGCGTACTACCGCATCATAGCCTTCTGTGAAATACGTGGTAAACTCAGAAAGTTTTTTGGAACTGAAAATTAACTTATATGGATCAGATATTTTATCAATTTTTTCAAAGAAATCTCCACCAGTCTCTAAACAAAGTATCATACGTTCAAACCAATTTTCGAAACACCTTTCCTGTCCACTGCAGATTTTTTTTCTACCGTTTATTTACTCGAATGCTGTTAGCCATTCTTCCGTCGATGAAAACTGTATTCCTTCAAGTTGTTTTTTTTATTTTCGGGAATAAAAAGAAATCACAGGATGCCAGATCATGACTGTAAGGAAGATGCCCTTAGACCGGTGCGCTTTCCAGATTATTATAATGTAATGTAATCGACACCCAGATACCTTAATTATTATAATAGAAAAATACTAGAAAAAATCGACTCGGGTCACAAGTGAATCTCAGGCGGGAATCGAACCCACAACCTTTGGAAATCCGGTCCAATGCTCTCCCAATTGAGCTACCGAGCCTTGCGAACACTGTTTAATAAAAATATATTGACTCGGCCATCGCACTAAATCATTTAATTTACACGTGTTTTCATGCGATGGCCGAGTCAATATATTTATATAAAACAATAAAGATTTTAAATATTGATTTGCGTCACTATAAGATGCTGTTAATTATTACGTTACAACTTAATGCTTCGAGTACGGAGATTCCAGACACAATTGATTTTCAATTGTTATGGACCACGATCGTGGTCTTAGGGACTGGACGTATTAAGACCGAAATTCGCTTAAGTAGGGACTGAATAAATTAATAACCGACTTGGTATTACATGGATCTCACAACTTTTTACCGTAGAACAACTGAGTTGCGAGACTTGGTTTTTTTGACAAGTATTGTTTTTGATGGGATCTCATTGCTTTTTGTATTTTGTAGACAGTTTACTTTTTTCCTTTTCGGTACCTTCTACTTATTGTATATATGTATGTATATCTACCAGCAACGAATTTTCTTAAAGCCCTCTCTCTGACTTATGAACTTTTCTTATTTTTGTAGGTTTTTTTAGTTTTTCCTTGATTCATACACCAAACACTATTTATATTCCAAATTTGAAGGTCTGCTAGAAGTGTCTTAGAATTTTGATGATCGGTGAGTCAGTGAGTGACAAAATTGAGAAAATTTGACCCGTTATAATTCTTAAACTACTAATTCAAATTGAATGAAATTTGAAATATATCGTGTCTTTACAATGCCTGCATGGTTACTGAAAATTCAGTCTTCTAGTTTTATCCACAACGAAGTTACAGGGGGTCGAAAATGGCCTGAATTGCTTCGAGAAAAGGATGGTACGTCCGTGCCGCTTTTTTGCTTGACTTGGCGGGGGCACTGCCGTGCCCCCAGATAATTAAGTCGATCCTGTTTTGCTAGAAATATTTGTTTTGATAATTTTTGGTTACTATGTACTTATAATATTGTAAAAGTAGTCACCTCTATTAATGTTTTTGCGTCCATTCTTGTGAATTATAAAACCTTCAAAGGTGGTAAAGTCATAAGCGTAGGGCGATAAAAACAAATTAATTTCAGTGCTTGTGGAGAAAGATTTTTTAATCTATTTATTTGTGTTAACCTGACTGTCAATTTTCAGTGCTACATAATATAGGAACAGACGACCTCCACTTAAAAATCAATTAAGTACTAATGAGTTCGACAATAATGAAAATCATGAAAGAAAAAATATTCAGGTTACAAAAGGAATAGATTTAGGAGCACTGGGATGAGTAAGAATTTTTATCAAAAGCTTCACGTCCATTCATTAAAAAAACACTACGCGTATATTTCAAATTTTTATTATTCCTTATATTTTCATTAATTTTACAAAGAATTAGTAAGAAATGGTTAATAACCTAAGAGTAAGTAAGGTTTGATATTTGCTGGGAAGGGCATTTCATTATTCTTCTTATAGTTTCTCGTTTCTTATTAAGATTCACCAAACCGCTAATATGCAAACACGTAAATATTACCTCTTTATAATTCTGGTGAACTTATGCTTTATTGGTGTTTAATTGCAGATTTTTTTAAACACAAAATTATATACTGACTTTTATATACATGTTTTAAGTATATTAGTTAATTAGAAAGCATGTAAATATGTACACATTCCTACCGCTTACTACAATTAAAAGAAATAGCCGCAATATCAACAAGTTATTATTACCATTTTCTAAAATGAAAGTTGTTACTTTTGGTACTCATTATATGATAATAAAAATATATAACCACTTAACCAACTATATAGGATATATAGGGATTTAGCTGGTTTCAACAAAGCAATTAAAAAAAACTGATTTACAACTGCTTTTATAGTGTGAGCGAATATTTTGCGTTAAATAATTATAGCAGGTATTGGATTATAATTTGATAATACTTTATACATATAAGTATCTATAATTAGATTATACATATATACCTGTATGTCGGTGAATGACTAATTCAGTCATTCAAAAGTCATTAGTGTTCACC
This sequence comes from Calamotropha paludella, assembly GCA_927399485.1. Lineage (NCBI taxonomy): Eukaryota > Metazoa > Arthropoda > Insecta > Lepidoptera > Crambidae > Calamotropha > Calamotropha paludella. The sequence goes on from OV656820.1 coordinate 8,485,554, forward strand.
GTTTTTGTGGGATCCATAATGGGGTAAATATAGGCGTGAAATAAGGATTCGATTAGTTTTTGAGTTATTTAACACTTTAATCACCTTTTAAACACTGACTTTTATCTTCTGTTTTTGTTTGACGTCACAAAAATTAGGAGACTAATTTGATTAATAATTTCAATAAAAACTACAGCGTAATCGCAATAGCGTATAGTTCTTCCAATATTCTACAAAATAATGGCCTCCACTGCCAGTCACCACCTATCTAAAACCTTACCCCACTCCGCTTTTAACGACCACCCTCCAGATTACACGCCATTTTTGAAAGGAAATGGTATAATACAATTTTTAAACCTTACGATTTTTTTTAATTATTGAAAGTTTGATCAATTATAATACAACTAGTTAGTTAAAAAAACATTTATTATAACCCTACCAAAGTTATTCAAATTTCATGGTGATCGCTTGAGTAGTTTAGAATTTATTTAGAATTTATGTTATTACTTAGGACTATTAGATTTTTACCGATATAATATATAGCCTATCATTAGCGCAATCACATGTTCTTATCATATACTAATTTCATAGAAATCGGTCAACCCGCTCTTGACTTATAGCAACATACAGACATACAAATAAGCAGAGAATTTTAAAAATAGTGGAATTGGTATCACCGAGTCAAAAAACGGATCTTTATAATAAAATTTGTCCAAACAAAAAATGTACAGACAGAACCTACAGATTTATATAATACACTCGCGAGCAATCAAATCGACTCAACACATACGCTACCACATCACGATGTATTTTTCAAAAACAAAATATTTCATTATATTTATACATCGTTTGAAAAGTCAAAACATAAGCTCTAAATAAATGTCAATATTAAAACACTATTCAATGTATTTTCTTATTCCACAATTTAAATGCTCGTAAAGAATAAATACTCACTTCAATATAAACGAGTTGCGTTACTATCACCACCTATAAAGCCACCCCAATAGATTCACCTTATCATCCCGATATGCAGACCACGCTGAGGGCCGTGCCGCAGTCTTCCCGACAGGGGCATATACACCTTTCGTCAGATGACGGTCACCGTTTGGAGGCTCTTCGTACCCTAGGATTAAAATTCTAGGAGAAGAAGCCCGGGGAAGGAGCGTTGTATAGTCACCTTATCAGTCGCTTATCAGAAGTTGATCTCTAGACATCTCCGCAAATTACACCCATTGTTTTAACGTCATTATGGACACCACGTCTGAAGAAGCCGCTGAAGTTGTTGCTCTTTCGCAACAAGGGCTGAGTCAGTAAACAGTTGCTGCTCAGCTCTATTTCAGAGTGTACGGACGATTCCAGGAGACTAAAGCCTACAGTCGTAGACCAAGAGCCAGCTGCCACCGGTCGACTTAAGAAAGAGACGACAGATTTGTTGTCTCGACTTCATTGCCAAATCGGCACCTTACCGGTGTTGCAAGAAATGAGACGTGTTTCGAGGGGTGACTGTCAGCAAGTGGAAAGTAAAAAGAAACAGGGAGGTTAACCTCATTCCAAAACGGCCTGAAATTGACAGCAAGCTACCGACAAGTGCGGCTTTAATTTGCTCGGACACATCTCGACTGGACTATTATTCAATGGCAGTCGGTATTGTTCACCGATGAGTGCAGAATGTGTCTGCATGGTAGTGACAGAAGAGCCAGAGTTTACATGCGTCTTGGAGAACGATTTGAGCAGTGCTGTTTTGCTGAAACAGTAGCATACGGCGGCTGCTCCTGCATGACGTGGGCTGGTATTTCGTTTGAAAGAAAAAACCGAGCTCGTTTTCGTGCCTAGAAGAGGCCGATGAGGAGGACTGACAGCTAATCGGTACATTACCGACATTCTTTACGACCATATTGTGCCTTATGAAGGATTTGTCGGCGACAACTTCTTGTTGATGCTCATCAGTTCCTGGTCGACGTGGGAATACAGACTATGGACTGCCCTGCACTCAGCACGGACCTAAATCCTATTGAGCACTTGTGGGATGAATGAAGCAAAGAGTCCTGGCAAGAAATCCAGCCCCTTCGACAATGGAACAGCTGAAGGCAGCGTTATTGAAAGAGTAGGACGGTATTCCTCAAGTGACGATGAAGAAATTAAAACACTCAATGCAAATGCCACTTAGATAGCAATTAATTTTATTTCTTTTTGTAAAATACTCGTTGTTTTGAAATTACTAAAAAATATCGCTTTTCCTTAAATCCTTTCCACTGCTCTCAATCAAATGACATTATTAAAAAAAAAATCTATAATCAATTCTAACGTTATGTCAATAATGGTTTCAATTTAAAGTTGAAGAGTCACGCTTTTAAATAATGTATAATATTTATAAGATGATATTTGATTCACGGAAAAAAGTACATTTCTATGCGCGCTTATACGTTGAATCAATTTGGTTGATCGAGAGTGTAGTATAGATGAAGTTACTGTGTCACCATTTAAGTGCAAACGTTTCCATTGGCGATTGTGTCGAATACCAAAAATACGCTCGTATTAGTTTCAATGTTAATGGAACTTTTTAATGGTAATTTAATGTTTTAATGTTAGTGGATCCACAGATACTATCACAAAATACAGAGGTGAGTGTAAATTTTCAATTATGCAAATTTACTACCACGCTTAGGCTTCGATTAGCAGCATTTAAGTTAATATTTTAGAATCCGTACTAATTTTCGGAACAATAAGGTCTATCATAAACTCAAACGCAATACTAACGTTCGCACATTTAAAAACACTCTGAGGCCCCAAAAGGTTCTATTAATTTAATTGAACTGAAACATTAGTTATGGGATTTGTTCAATGTTTTGATAGAGTAACGTAATGCTGGAGAAATACACCTGGCATTGTTCTCATATACCACGATAATAACTGATAAAAATCTGGGCCGTATATTTATTTACTACTCATTAAATAAGAGTTAACCAAAGTGGAGATAAGGATGCCTATCTTCGAACTCATGGATGTAAATAGGAGCCATTGATGGGAGCGGTAATGGGGTAACAGTACTCGATACCATTGTGGTGGGATATTTCAATGGTGGACGGCACTCTCCCCGGTACACTGGCACCCAACCTGGACACAAAGTATTAAATATGGTATTTTATTATTTAAGCAATGTATAAACAAATCTGGTGATTGTATGTCAACAATTACATCATGGAATCTATTTCTGGTCACGGTTTTATGTTTCACAAAATTGGTAAATGTAACATAATCGAAAATTTTTAGGAGAGTCTATAACAGATTTCGTGATGTTTAATATTTAGAAGTTCATTATTACTCTAACGTCGAATCTGATAAAATATAAGAAGACGTTATAAACATACTATCGTCGTCTGCGCAATCAAAATGTCGCATCGTACACATTGTTTCGAACGTTTTTGTCTCTAATCTCTTGTTCCTGCCGCACACTTTTCCGAATCTGAAAAAGAGTTGTAATAATTATAATATTTCTTTCATTCAAAATAATTAGGCCCAAATTAAGCACTGTAAGACTTGTGTTATGGATACTAGGGTAACTGACAGGCATACATATATAATACATAGATATGTAATATTCAGGTATATATATATTCTCTCCTCTTCCAGGGCTTGAACCCAAGTGCGAATAGTAGAATCGCTACCGCTGCACCCAACGGCCGTAAGAGTTGTTTTTGAAGTTTGGTAGGTAAGAAAATGTATCCTATCTATGTGTTGGCGGTGAGGTGTAACGTATTGGCTAGTAGGTTTGCACGGCGGTCGAAAGAAGTAAATTTGAGGTATAGTGACGGACGTTTTTCACGTGCAGCTTATAAACCCACTATACCCAAAAAACCTACAATGATTTACGGGTGCAACAAAATAATGAGTTCAGATTTACTGGTTTTTAATGAATTTAATTGTACTACTTAACATATAATAAGATTTGATTATTGTTATCAACACGATATTGGTTATTTGCAAAATAAATGTTTTTTTTATTTAGCTCACCTGTCATGCATAGCTACGCATTTTTCGTCGCACAAAGTTTCATTTCTCCGTTGAAACTTATGGAACCACTCCATCACCCAGTCACCATCAGCCCAATAAGGTTCGTACCCGTAATTTGGGTCGTAATATTTGTTTCTTGATGGACCTCCGTATTCACTTTTTTTTTTTTCTCTGTCTTTTCTTTGTTGTTCAAGGTATTCGGTCATATTCCTTTGTCTTAAATAAAGCAATAACTGGATTAAAGTTTATAAGGGGTGAATAGTAAAATTGACTCTGCCATATAAATCACGTTTTTATGAATGAGTGATAGACGAATAAAAAACATTTTCTTTGTTAGAACTAAAACTTACTAGATAGTACTTCTTATGGAAATATTTTATAAAATATTTTTATCGTGAGATGTTAGGGTAAGCCAGTAGAAGATTATAGTAGGATAAACTCTTGGCAGAAGTGCTAGCATCGTCAGTTTATAGTTTAAATCTTTTACGAAGGCTGGGGTAAGTGTAACTAAATTAATAAAATTTAGAGAGTCGATTTCTGCCTGAGCACTTAGAAAGTCGAAATATAAAAATTTTTGCTTACCTATCGAATGACCGATTCTGGCAAAAATTACTTACCACTACAATCATGGGCGGAACGCTTAAATACTCGCTACGCTTCGACAGAGTACATCAAAAGCTGAACTTTTTAGTTTCTGACAATGATTCAGTATACACCAATTTAGTTTAATGTTAGGGACCAAAACGTTTGTCAAATTACGTAGCAATTATAAGCTAACAACATGTACAGTATAAGCGATATTCGAAATATAAAGTTTTTTGTGTCATTGAGAAACAAGTAGCTCTTATATATCATTGTGCCCTTATAGTAAGTTGTTACATGCATTCACTTTACACTTTACATACTTTCTTAACTTACTCTACTCTACTCTACTCTGTACTGTGACATACAATAAACATTTAGAGTTTGAGGTTCTAACCTATGAAATTCACATTTAAGACTATTATGTAATTAAGTTAAAATTCAGTTTATATTTTTACGCTATATATAAACAATTCCAGCAAAGTAAAGTGGATTACACATATTGATAAATACATTTATATGCCTGCTATACCTACCTATGGTTTTGCAGAATTGATGTGGTGCACCAATGCTTTGATAGCTTTAAATAGAGTTTTTTTGCCTTATTTCGTTTTGCTTTACGTGTCTAGATAACGTACAAAATGCACTACTCAAGAAACACAATGTTGTTAATATTTACTAAGAAATTTTAAAAATGTAAAAAAATTGCAACACAAACACTCATATTCTGATATTCAGACTTATATCTTTGGAACTTAAAGTAAGTAAACTATTTTATCTACCTTAAAATTGGCCAATCTAACCAACGTCGATACCAAGGAGTTAAAATTTTAGAAAATTTGTTCAATTTATCTGTAAGGAAAGAGGATTTGATGTTTGGTAGTACGAAGTTGTTGTGTAACAAACTTGCTTCCAAACTGGTATTCCATATCCAAACTGAAACCATGTAATGTTTATTTATAAATTTATAAATGTGATATTTATTTAAGACTAGCTGACCCGGTAACGCGTTGCTATGGTAACGCGTATACAATAAAAAAAGAGCGGGAAAAAGAGCGGACAGACAAACACACAAACAAAAAATTTGTGTTCTTAGATTATAGATTAGCTGACCCGGTAACGCGTTGCTATGGTAACGCGTTGCTATGGAAACGCGTATACAATGGAAAAAGAGCGGGAAAAGAAACGGACAGACAAACACACAAACTACAAATTTGTGTTCTTAGAGTAAATATTTACCTATTTACTCTCCCAAAATGTTCTCAATCCAAAGACAGAAAAATCTTATGTTTATTATTAAATTTTTAACAACCGACCGATTTTTTTAAGTTTCTTATCTCAACACGGCTACTTTTCAATCTAGCTCAATGAGATATAAATTTTAGGAAATGTACCTTCTTGCACGACATGTAAAAAAAATTTCGATTATTTCTCGACTGTTGCGTACACAATTACACGAAAGTTGATTATTTTAATAAAATAGATATCTTACGTGTTATTAATACGAATTCCCTGAACATTCGTACAAGATTTTATACGATAATAGCTTCCGAACTTTATGAAGTTCTATATTTATTTTAATTTCTTTCACTTTAGATGAAATATTAATATTGAGAATATTATTTTTTAAGGGACCTGAAAAAACTAAAATATTACAAATTGATCCACGTGCACTTATCAGAATAAGGAATAAAATATTTTTTTACCTAATTATTCACTCTGTGTACACGGCTCCTGTAAAGGAGTCAAAAACTCAGAATGAAATATAAAAAAACAACAAACGCGCCGTAAATCCGTTTACGGTATTAGTTTACTTGATAAAATAATCTGTATGATACGTTCTGGCATTTGCGCTTTTAACTGTATGAAAATATAATATAATATTAATTTACTTCGATCTTGTGGTAATTGAAAAAAAATAATCAAAATTTCACTTTTTCTTCACTATATTATTAAACAGGCTTATTTACAATACGCCATTTATAATTAACGCGTGTGTATCGCTTGAAATAATAGGGGTTAAAGTATGAAATTGCCGTTTTATTGCAATAGGTTCTTTGAATTGACATAGAATCTTCATGGTTTGAGGTTTTCGAATGAAACTTTTTTTAAATGGTTTCTATGATGTTCTTTTTTTAAAAAATGTAAAACATTTGAATATCGACTTTCAATTGTTTTTGTTATTCAATTTAGACAAGAAAGATGGATACTGCGAAAATTCGAGTTATTTTTGAATACGAGTTCCGACGCGGAACTAACGCGGCAGAAACAGCCCGCAATATCAATGCTGCGTTTGGAGAGGGGTCTACTAATGAACGCACCGTGCGATTTTGGTTTAAACGCTTTCGTGATGGAAATTTCGACTTAAAGAACGAGCCACGAGGAAGACCGCCCACACAGGTAAATAACGATGAATTAAGAGAGATAGTGGAAGCCGATCCTAGTCAAAGTACCCAGGAATTAGCGGCATGGTTTAACGTTACCTTACCCACAATATTGACTCACTTGCGTCAAATCAATAAAATAAAAAAATACGAAAAATGGGTGCCTCATGATTTGACTGATCTGCAGAAAGAAACGCGTGTTGAAACTTGTGTTGCCTTGTTGAACCGGTACAGAAATGAAGGAATATTGGATCGAATTGTAACATGTGATGAAAAGTGGATTCTTTATGATAACCGGAAAAGAAAAATGCAATGGCTGACCCCAGGTCAAATGCCACAACAGTGTCCTAAAGCAAAACTTACCAATAAAAAGGTAATGGTAACTGTTTGGTGGTCTCAGCATGGTGTTATTCACTATAGTTTTCTCCGATCTGGTCAAGCAATAACGGCAGATGTCTATTGTGCCGAACTCCGAACCATGTTGACAAAACTAGCAGTAAAACAGCCCCGACTCATGAATCGATCTTCACCATTATTGCTCCACGACAACGCGAGACCTCACACAGCACGAGAAACCATTTTGACCCTTCAGGAACTGCAGTTAGAAACCATTCGTCATCCTCCGTATTCACCAGACCTTGCTCCAACGGACTACCATTTTTTTCGTGATTTGGACAATTATCTACGTGACAAGAAGTTTTCTTCCCAGGAGGCAGTACAAAATGCTTTCACACAGTTTGTGCAGTCTAGATCGTCGGAATTCTATCGCAAAGGCATTAATGACCTTCCCATTAGATGGCAGCAATGTATAGATAATAATGGCAACTATTTTGATTAAATAAATTTGTTAAAAATTTAAAAAATAAACAATATAGATTTTCAGTACAAATCGGCAATTTCATACTTTAACCCCTAATATATAAATATCTTGTTTCTGTGTTGAAATTCATGAGATGATTAATGTAATGGTTATTACAATAATGTTACTACCATCGAGGGCTTAATAAAATTGCAATAGGTTCTAATATTGCAATGAGTTCTACAGAAATTTAACCTACAATTTACGCAAAAATATGTAGTCTACTTATTTTTTTTTCATTTATTTCGCAAAAGTGTTTTACATTATCAAGTAGTTATAATATACATAGAATTTTATGAAATCAGTGTATATTTATAAAACGCTTGTCTACTTTGTTAGTCTTATGTACTTTTATTTTTATTTTGCTATAAATATATTAAATAATTTTAGGCAAAACCAATTATTTATTTTATGAACTTAGTTTCAACTATGGAAATACTTTTTCAAGTTTAGTTTATCACAAAACTCCTGCATCTTTTTGCTGAGCCTATAAATGCATATTATCACAGAAACTTTATCTATAGAATCAAATAGCTGCATCAGTGAAATTAATAAAAGTTCGTTATGACTGCACATCAAAAATTTTAACAAGCCTATTTGCTAGCATGCCCGATGCATGAAGTTGGAATTCGAAGGAAACATACGTATGCCTTGACTTGAACAAACACCACAGCGAAGGTATCTCATTGATAATAAATCATATGAAGAAGTAAGAACTCCACATTAAGCATAAAGTCATATTTATTATCGTATGGCAAGTGCTCGTTGTAAAGATACGCCACGGAATATTCAGTTTAAACGGCGTGATCTTGGGGTCCACAATTAGACAATTTTGTAAGGATCTGGAATTACCACACCAGAGAACTTCAACAATTCGAGAGAATAAGGCAAAGTTTCCCTGGTTAGGTAATAAGCGTTTGTTATGAACAAGCGCCATACACAACAAGGTTTGTCTCTAAAATTATTTTACAGACTTGTATAATTAGACTTACAACGTATATTAATGTAAAACAGGAATAATTAAGAATTCAGCTGTTAATCCCACTTGTTTTTTCGAATATTGAGGTGTTTTTTATATTAATAGTAATTAAAAATAAGTTATCAAGCAATCGCATGTTGATCAAGCTTAGTGATAGGGTCATCACATGTTGTTATAACTTAGCGGTTTATAAATGTTTTTCAAACTTATTATTAGTAATTATAATTACGTCTCATCTCTTAGAGAACTCGCTTTCTTTGTTTTATTTCACATACAGCAATAAAACTTGACTAGGAATCTAAATTTTGAAGAATAAACGAAAATATTACGAACAGAAATTCGACTTTTGTAATTTTAATTGGTAATTTTAATATAATCAATTAAAAAGATATCAATTTATTACTCACCTCAAAAGAGAGATCATTTATTTCAGCGGAGTAAGTTTTATCATTCCTATCTCTATTTGAAGGTTTGTAATATCTTTAAGGTTATAACTATTCGGTTAAATTGTAGATAATGATGTAAAGTTTCCTAAGATATAAATATATTTACATACAAAGTTTCATAAAGTTTTTTTTATATTATCGAATGGAAAGCTTATGACTCAATAGTTGTCAAAATGGAGACCAAAGTTTTATGCTTATCGATTTTAATTTTGTATGAGGTCAATAACTCATGGGTTATATTAATTGAGACTTTTTTTATAGAAAAAAGAGAATTTTCCTCATAACTATTGCTATACTTACCTTAATCATGTCTAATGAACTTCACGGAACAACAAATTATAGTTTGCAAGAAAATTTGAAAAATGTCAGTAGCATATAGAAAATATATACGCAAAGTAGAAATTTGACAGGTAGCAACGAAGTAACCTAACTATATAATACGATTATAAGTTTGATCCCGTGCGTGATGAAACGCAATCAGAGAGCTGTTCTTTTACGATCAATGAATATGTTGTTTGAGCACGTGATTTAAGAGTGCTATAAATTTAGGTGTAGTAAAGGTTTTGTGTATTGACTTAAATGGATGTCTCATTCGGTTTAACATTTTATTATATATAAAATACTAGCGACACGCGGCATGCTTTGCAATGCTCCTTTATGCTGATCTGTTTTTATTTATTTATTTATTTTTATTTATTTATTAGTATGGACCATCAACAGAGTTTACATGTTCTTATACTATACGGGAAAAAATGGATAACTGTAATTAGGTGCATGCAACTCTACTTAAAGATGGCCACAGCATGCGCCATTAATAATTAGGTAACAGTCAGTGTTGCTAACTTAACTTAAACTTATTATATTTTAAAACAATTCAGGATTTTTCCCCTGAAAACTGGTGAGCTGTTTTGAAACAAGTCCATAGTTGTATCTTTATTGACGAATTCCCCATACAATCTAGCTAGCCTAGCCAATAGGGAGTGGTGTCCCAAGTTAGTCCTATAGGTTTTGTGTGTAAGTAAGGGTGCTGGATAGCGAGGCAAACGTGGAGGAACCCTAAATTTTACCTGTTCCAGCAAACCTGGACTATGCAAAGAACCATTTAGAAGATTATACAAAAATAACATATCATGCATCCTGCGTCTGTCGGTCAATGACACCAAATTGTAAGTCCTGAGTCTATCAGCATATGGTGCTCTTTGATAATAATTATATCGTGAGTGTGACAAAGTGAAACGCCTCTGTACACTCTCTATTCGATCCTTATAGATCTGATAATGCGGATTCCAAACTACAGAACAATATTCCAGCCTACTTCGGACAAGGGCAACAAATAACAATTTTTTCGTGTTCAACTTTTTAAAATTTTTCGTCTGTCTTATGACGAATCCTAACATTTTTCTTGCTGATCGACATATGTTATCAATGTGCTGGTCGAAACGAAGCTGCGAATCAATTGTAACTCCTAAATCACAGATTGACTTAAGCTCCTGAAGTACAACTCCATCAATGCTATATTTAGATTGGACTAGGTTACGCTTCCTGGTGAACTTTATGTGAAAGCATTTTTCTGTGTTGAGTTTCATGCAATTTTGTAAGCACCATTCGGATAACCTGTTTATATCTTCCTGCAGAGCTCGAACGTCCTCAAAACTATGAATTTCTTTACAAAACTTCAAGTCATCAGCAAACATAAAGCATTTTGAATTTACTAAGCATTTGGGTAAGTCGTTAACATACAGGTTGAATAAAAGAGGACCCAAGATGGACCCCTGTGGAACACCAGATTTTGCGAAGTATATATCAGAAACATATTCCTTGACCACTACACATGCTTGTCGTGATTCGAGATAAGAAGTCAACCAAGACAAAACAGAACCACCAAATCCGAAGAAGGAAGACAGTTTCCGCACCATCAATTTATGATTAACCATGTCGAAGGCCTTTGAAAAGTCCGTATATATAGCATCCACTTGTGTACCAGAATCCACGGAATCAGTTAAGGTATCAACAAACTCCGTCATATTTGTTACTGTAGACCGAGAACGTATGAACCCATGCTGGGAGTCAGTGTAAGCCTGGCGGACATGTTTCAAAAGTACAGGATACAACAATCTTTCAAAGACCTTCGACAGTACTGACAGGATTGATACAGGCCTATAATTTTGAATTTTGTCTTGACCTCCTTTTTTGTATATCGGAACTATTCTCGCTCGCTTCCACTGTTCCGGAAAAATGCCAGTCCTGAGAGACTCGTTAAAAATCAAATCAAGTGGAAGTGACAATGGCGCAGCACATCTAACAACAAATGATGGAGGTATATTATCCGGACCGCTGCCTTTGTGAATATCAATTCTCTGCAATACCCTTAATATCTCTGATCTAGAAAAATTTAAGGAACAGAGAGAACTTCCCAACGACTCCTCGTGTACACTGTCAATCGAAGAATCATCACCGCTATCATTGTAGATTGACGCAAAATACTTAGCGAATAAATTACATACATCAACCCCTTCGACAGCCACCTGGTCACCTAGTACCATCCGAGAAGGATAAGTGTTGGGCTGCTGTCTGATATTCTTCAAATGTGTCCAAAAATATTTGGGACTTTTTGCTATATTTGATTCAACTGACGCAATATATTTATAATAACATTCCTTAATTTCTTTCTCGGTTTCTCTACGAAGTGTTTCAAATTTTATTTGGTAGAGAGGATTGTGGTATTGTTTCATTCTTTTCCTGTATTTGTTTTTCTCCCTTAATTTAAATATCAAAGATTTAGTAAACCAATATGGATATCTTTTATCTTTTGGTTTATGTTTGGGTACATGTTTATCTATAATTTCTTGTAATATCTCATAGAAGAGAGACACCATACTGTTGACGTTATTACATGCCATTAGTAGCTCTTGCCACGGTATTGTATCCAGATCATTAATAATTTTAATATAATCAGCTTTGTAGTAATTATACCTCTCCCTTGCTGCTGGAGGTAATGGCTTTATTTTATGAACTTGTACTATTATATCTAATGGAGGGTGATGGTTGTCGATATTACACATAGGATTTGCACTCTCCGATACCCTGAGGTCTGCAAAATTAGATAGGCTAAGATCAAGTATTCTGCCATTTCCATTGATATGCGAGTTATACTGTTTTAAATTATTTTCTTGCATAAAATCAATAAATGTTGACCCTGCGCCACAATTACTCGTTGGGTATAGATGTGAAGCATCCACCCCCATCTCCCATCCAATGCTACCCAAGTTAAAATCCCCGATAATTAAGACATGCTGATTTTCATTATTTATAATATTGTTCGTGTTATTTATAAAGTTCTCAAGTACTGCTTTTTTTATCGGTGACGGTATATAAACTGCACATAGTGCAATATTTGTAAGCTTACCATTAATTTTGACGTCTAAAGTAACCCATATATCCTCGCATGAACACTCCCATTTTAATTTACGACAAGAAACAATACCGGACCTAACTGCAATCACCACTCCCCCGCCATCTTTGTTGATTCTGTCCCTTCTATAAACTATGTACCTGTCGTCAAAAAGCTCACCATCAAAAACACTTTCATTTAGCCAACTTTCCGTGAAAACAATTATATCAAAATCATTATTCAAAACGTTAAACTTTACATTAACTGTCTTACTACGTAAGCCTCTTACATTTTGATAGTAAATATTTAATTTATCCATTAAAGAAAAAAAAAAGCAATAAATTATCAGATCAATCAAACAAAACTAGATACTAAAATAAATTACAGGGGATAGTATGCTTAGGATAATGACTTTAGAAATTCTATATTTTTTACTATAATATGTGCAGATGCTTCAGTTTTCCTCATGAATATCCGGCCATTCTTGATCCACACGAACTTGAAGCCCAGTTTCTTAGCAGTTTCTCTTGCTGCGGCATGTATTTTTTTCATTTCAGGCGTTAGATGATCGACTACATAGATAGGCTTCCGCTCACCTCCTATGCCAATATGACTAGTGTTTAGTTTATCATCTTTTTGTTTTTGGTTATATTTGATAACACCAGCCATATAAGAGTCTCTGACACGCTGACTCGAGAACTTCACTACGATAGAGCGAGGCCTCTTGTTGTCAGGGTGCAATTTTGCTATGCGGCTACACTTTTGTATGTCACTTTCTCGTATATTACTACCAGTAGTCTTACCGATTTGAGTAACAACGCTTAGTAGATTTTCTGTCCTATGTTCTGGAATACACTGTATTTCAACGTTGCTCAACCTTGCATGCTGTTCCATAATTCCCAGGCGGCCATTTATATCCCTAATCGTAGTTTTTAGCAATACGTTTTCATCAGAAAGATTTTTAAGCTCTTTGCAATTTACTGTGAAATGCTCCTTTATGTCTTCATATTTGTTGTTAATAAAGCTAACCGAATCCTTTAGATCATTTATTTCTTTAAATATAACTTTCAACTTGTCGTCCATCATCCTAGCCATATTTTTTTCTAGTTTGACTATTAGGTTGTTGGATGCCTCCTCGATCAAAGATTTCACGGTATCATAAGTTAATTGGCCGCTACTTTGAGTCGCCTTGGATGTACCACGGCGAACATTGATATTTGAAGTGGCAGTATCCTCGTTGGGGTGGCTAGAGACGCCACGAATGGGCGTGTTTGTGTTATCCCCCCTTGGCTGCTTGTTCTTACATGAAGGACAAATCCAAGACGATTTAAATTCCGATGAAATATCTCTAAATAACTTAGTGCTAGCATTGACACAATCATAGTGGTAATTCAACCCGCAAAGAGAACATTTTAGTTGCTCGGATGTAATTAAATCGCGTGAGCAGCCAGTACATTTTTTTAAATTATGCTTAGAGCTCATATTTTTTTTTTTTCAAACTTATGTGGCGGTTACAGTGGTAGAAGTATCGCTTTCCTGTCGCTGCTCTCTTGGTAGCGGTCGGTCGCCAGTCACCTTAGCAGCAGATCATTCAATATCGCTGTCCTGTCGCCAATGTCGTGGTAGCGGTCGCTTAGCCCCGAGTTGAATCGAACAAAATAGTTAACGGCCAAAACGTCGTAAGCGCCGTGCAGTAGGCGTCACTTACGCGTTTGTTTCCTGCTACTGATAATCTGCACTATTTTAAACTAACGGCGAATGAACTATTCCGAAGACAATTATTAAAAAAAATTTTACTTAACTTATTTCTTGAAAACCAGCTGAGAAGTATCAACGATTCACTCTACTCCTTTAAGTTACCACAGTAGACACAATATTAGACTTTTATTTTGATAATTACAACTTAAAATCAACTGTTTTATCAGAGCTATTAAACAACACGTCCTATCACCTTTGGTGTGGGTGGGTATGTCTATACATACATATGAACCTTCCTTTTTATTTATACTAAGGAAAATGCATTACGCATACTGCGCAGCAAGGCGAGCGGCGTAGTTATGTGGGGCTCTCCTCAATTCCTCCACCCGGCCTAGGGCCCAATAGGAGATTGGAGGCCTACCCACTAAAAACCCTAGTATGCACCTTGAACTTGCCGTTGGGCCCGTGGGGCCGGTTTGGCTTTCGCTACGTAAGCCCGAAGCAGTTGGGCCTTAAGCCTCATCACAATCTTTCTTAGGGCGGTCGGTGACAGCTCTGCTGTGGTCTGATCGCGCTCTGTAGATTTCCACAGAGATTCTATCTCGTCTCTTTGCAACTCCATCTTGAGTCGGAAATTCTCGTCATTGAGACGGTCTTCTTCCTCTTTTAAGGTATGGGCCGCATGTATGGCTTTTGTCAAGGCCCCGTCTTTCGGACAATTCTCCTCCGCCGTCTTCTTTGTCGAGCTTGTAGGCCCCTCCATAGATGGTGTCGGAGGGGAAGCACTCGTCTTCTTCTCGTGGGTATTTTTGGATGTGAGGATCACACCTTTCCCCTCACCCGATTTTGCACCCCCGTCAGCTATATGATCCATCCCTGGCATGCATACAACAAGTTAACAAAGTTTCATCAGAACCTGATTAATGGTTTCGGAATAAACAGGGGACAAATATAAAAAAAACATTGATTTTTATTTATATAGATAGATTTTATTTTGATGCGATCTAGGATGTAACGCGCTTGCCTAGAAGATACCTATTCATTCGATAGCCGATATATTGACTATGTAAATAATACAAAAATGCAAATTCAGCGATAATCACAAACGTAAATAAGGGCAGAAAATGTGATGTGAAGACAATACAGAAAAACATACGAAACACCTTCATAAATTTATTACGTGAGCTGACGTAAATAAAGGTTCCAAGCAGAATAGCAGGACTGCTGTCCCCGAGTACGCACCGTGTATGCACCTTTCTCACCGGGAGTATTTTCCTTGCTGCAGTGTAGATGGCATAATAATAATTTTCCTACATAATCAACATACTTACACGCTAGGCCTAATGTCGTCATCTTTAATGTTCTGAGTTTGATTCCTAAACAGACCCTTATATAAAAATATGTAAGGATAGTATATCACAGTTGACCTATTCAGAATAATAAAAATTGGTTTATTACGTAAATATTCACCAGACATTTCAATAACAAATGTAAATATTCGTTTTCAAATATGCGGTAAGGTCTGGCTTACATAATTTAGCAAAAATATTAAATAAAAGAATTGATTCAAAGCAAGGGATTAATTTAATTCAACAAGTTGTAAATGTTGTATTGTGTTTTAACAAACGTTGCCTGATCGGCGATTCAATATAATTTAAGGAAAAAAATAAAGTATTGCTTTATACATTTTTATACTTTCCTTTCAACAATGGGCGAAAATTTATTTTTAAATGTTTCATTTCAGTTTGTGTATTATGTAAGAATATATTTTATTCGTGTAAAAGTGAAAACATCTAATAATTCAATCAGACAATGTAGCTATAGCAATAAAAGTAGGTTTTGATAAGAGTTGTCAAATTTCATCGACTTAATCAATGTCTCCATTGAGTAGGTTCGCACTACCACCCAGATAATGAAAAGTGTGGGTCTGTACTGTATCTCGCCCGAGATAGATTAAAAAATAACATTTTCACTTTTTACATAATGTATAAGTTTCATGGGTAAGTTTTTGGGTGTCTGTCGTAAAAGTTGTCGATGTGGTAGCTGGCTCTGGACTGCATATGCGTGGTGGGATAGTATTGCAATGTTTTGCATTGACCTCGATACGCAACATACCAACCTGAAAATAGAAACAATTACAATTCTTGAGAGGTCCTGTAATTAAAGAGCGCCACTGCGTTAGAGCGAGGCCACACGATGCGTTAACGGTGCGGTGCGGCATCGCATCGTAGTGAATTCGAGGTGGGTGCCACACGAGTGGTGCGCATGGCGATCTAACGCATCTTCTGACATGATATAGTGATTTGTATGTAGGATGACGCAGCGGCACCGCTCAGGCACCGCACCGCACCGTTAACGCATTGTGTGGCCTCGCACTTATTCTGTTTTTTCCCTAGTGGCTTAGAGTGAGGCCTTAAATTGTTCAAAATCCTTAAAATGAACTAACTAGCCGTTATTCCGTGCTCATTTCAGAAGGCATGTTAAGCCATTGGTCACGGCTGCATCAGTTGTTAGCAACAAATAATTTGATAAGATAAAATGCTTTTTGGAGTTTACTCCTTAAGAACTAATTTTCATATAGGGCGCTCGGTATGAAAAAAATATGAAGAGTATAGTGATCGAATGACAGTGTTGCGTTTTTTATGCGCAAATGATCGTGCGTTCCATTCATGTTTATTTTAAAGTTTCATTTGACGATTTTCTGTGCCTGACAATTTTCCTTAAGGATTAAATTTAGTCGTGCGTCGGAGTATAGACACACACTTTTTTATGCAGTATGAGCATTTACAATGCATTCATTTAAAGTCAATAGTTATGCCATGGCTTAGTAAATCCTACAAAAAGAGCTCCTCAATGCGCGATAATTTATTGCATAAACCACAATGTACATAAGGATGTTAAAATAATAGGGGTAAAGGTCATTGTGGACCCTATCGGGCTCAGCAATTTGGATGAGAGGGAGAGATCCCTTTACAATAATTTTAGATAAAATTTTAACTTATTATATTTCATACATACTTAAACTCATAGTTTAAGTATATTAATTTATTAGGTGTGTATTTAATTTTATTATCACTATTATTATATTATTGTTATCATGTATTTTTAAATCAGTAATCTATAATCTAAGAACACAAATTTGTTGTTTGTGTGTTTGTCTGTCCGCTCTTTTTCCATTGTATCAATAGCGTTACCATAGCAACGCGTTAATAAAGCAACGCGTTACCGGGTCAGCTAGTCATTAATTTATTAATTCAGTATAGTAAATATACATATAACCGTTACTTCAATATTTTCTTATTTGGTTATTCTTGGATGCTATAGAGCCTAATGTTTATTGATTAATAAATAGTTGTGTTATTATATAATTGTTTAAGTATATAGTTATTTAATGTAATTTATTATTCGATTATAAATTTTTATATTAAGTGTTATTTTTATGTTTATTATCAATAAAATTATTTTATAAATGTGGTAAACAGTTCTATTATGTATAATAAATGTTACTTAAATTTTTTGTCATTAAGGTATTCTTGGATGCTATAGTAATGTTTGTTTATTAGTAATTCTTTGAGATGTATTTAAAATTTCTTATCTTCAGACAGATCTTTTATTGAATTTGGTAACTTGTTATATAGTTTTATTGACACTACTAGGGGCCGTGAAGAGTGTAGTTTTAAACGGAAGGTTGGTAATTTTAATCTGTTCCGGTTGAGTAAAATGTATTTTGTAGTTGATTCATCACAAGTTTCGGTGAATTCAAGATGTTTTTTATATACATGCTTCCAAAATAAAGATACACGGTATTCTAAGTTTTGATATCTGACAAAATATGATCTGCAACTATTTAAATTGTCTAAGTTAAATATTATACGAAGCAAGTATTTTGAAGTGTAAATAAAGAGGTAGCGTCGGTACTTTTACCCCACATAATTAAACCGTAGCAAATCCACGCATTTGCATATGCATAGTAGGTGGTTAGTGCAGTACGTTCATCTGTTGTTATTTTAATTCACTTAAGGCGTAAGCGAAGTTAGAAAATTTTGACTTCAGTTTTTGAACATGTGCTTTCCAGTTTATATATTTGTCTAATATGAGGCCGAGTAAAAAAACTTAAGTAATTGATCCTATTTATTTGTTTATTATAATAAAATATAAATGTATTGGGGATTTTTGATGTGAGTAAAAAGTTATTAATTTAGTTTTCGAGAAGTTGATATCAAGGTTGTGGTCTTTCATGCAACTTAGATATAGAATAAAGTTTGCTGTTTATTTCCGTACTGTTACTACATGATGTCAGGAGGGATATGTCGTCTGCAAATAGTACACATGTTTCCCTCACTACTTGTACTGAGAAGACGCTTGGCAAAGGCTGTTTTTCTCCCTTAAATATGTTACAGATTTTTTGTGTTGAGAAAATTTTCCGCGCTTGTAAAAATATGATTAGAAAAATTAACCTTACAAAATTTTAATTAGCAGTATTGTTATTAAAGTAAATGTCGTTAGCTTTATGCAAAATTCGAAATAAGCCTACATAGAAGTTAAAGCCCAATCTCCCTACAGTATTTTCATATACAGTCAAAGCCTTAAGAGTAGAGAATATTACACATAAAGTCGAATTACTTATCTCGTACGAGTAGCAGAAGGATTAACAAACAAATGACACTATCAAACTGAGATTACAATCGTTAATAACCTTTTTTTTGTTACATGCAAACCAAATTATACAATAAGTAAGTAGGTATATGGATGATCTGATATACGAAGGGATAATGAAATATAGCCTACACTAGCCGTATACAATACAGCCACCACGCGAAACATGCAAAACATAATTAATTAAAAAATTTGGTTTGTTTTAAATATATAAAATACTGCATTTCCACTAGATCTGAGATTCTTTATTTGTTTTCCTAACGTCGCGTATTTTAACTCTGGTGAAAGGGTTCCTTTGTACATACAAAACAACGAGGGATGTTTGCAAAGCTAAACAAGCTAATACACTATCAGTCAATACTCGGTTTCTCTTACAGTAGTAATGTGGAGCACTCCACAGCCTACTTAAATAAGACACATGCTATTACAATTATCTGGCGTTTCTCTATATAATAATTCTGAATAACTAGGCGATGCAGTCGCTAAACATAAAGCTCCGCTAGCACCATATATTGGAGTGGAGCGTTTCGATGGTAATTTTTGTGAATTTCAAAATTTGGGCTCCGTCACAATCTGGTCCTAAACCTGTTGATTCGATTCCACACAAAGAATATTAAAATCGGTTAAGAACTCGGGAAGTTATGGCGTAACAGACATTGCGCCATTGAAGCTGAGCCATGGGAGCTTCGCTCGCTCCGCTCCAATAATTCAGAGGGTTACCAAAAACCCTGGAAACTAAAATTCTGAAACGTGGTAAGTAAAGATCACTTTCTTTATTGGAAGCATTAGCTGGTTTATTTTCTGTTTTATGAATCACTAGTTGTTATCGGCATGTTTTACAACGCTCTTTTTTTGCTGACTATATATAGACCTTCTTTGGAATGTGTACTCTAACCGACCAAAGTTTTGTTGCAATCGATCGACTATTTTTCAAGTTTATGCTAGGCTAACGAACTGCAATTGATTTTTATAAATCATAAGAAGACTGCTGTACTCGGTGTGCCTTGTAACCTTCTTTTGTTTGCTGACTATATAGGTATAAACCATTGACTACTTTTTGAAATGTTGCGAGACTAATAAACTTCAATTGGTAGGTACATAAAAGACTAGCTGTGCACGACGTGTAAGCAATGCTCCTTTTTTTCTGTCTATGTGTAAACCTTCTCAACCATCTAAATAAATACGAACAATTTTTTTTTAACCTTCATGTCCATAGCAGTCGACTAATCTCATTTCGCAGTAATTCTTAAATGTCCTGTGTTCGAAGTTTTTATTCCTTCCGCATATTACGCCGAATCTGAAAAATTATTTTATAAGTAAGTAGCACATAGTGTATGAGTCCTTGCTAAACCCACACACACCTTAACTGCTAATCCTAAAGGTAGAATTTTCTTTATGATACGAGATGAAGATAATTATTAGGTATATGTTTAATACGTGTTTCCACTATTATAAAGACGACTATTAAATTTAAATGCTGATACTAACGAGTCTTGCAATCAGTGACGGAAAGCAAACTAAATTATAATGAAATATTTTATTTACAAAAGTGCTGATTGACAATGATATTGTGCGGTTGAATGACCGTACACATAGTTTGGTCAAACATTTATCTAAGTTACGATAGGGTTAGAATCAATTGCCCGTCTATGTCCCCGTGATACTGAGGATTTGAATGCGTCTGATACTGATTTCAAACAACTAATAGTAATATAAATAAGATTTTTGTAAAACGTATTCAATCTCGATTTTGAAAATTCATAATGATGTACTTGATCAAACATTATGCTGAACATAAAATTATCGCTTTATTACAACCTACTTGCAAGATTCGTGATGAAATAAGTTCTTGAATTTATCTTAATTGATATATCTTAAACTTTTAAATAAATGCTAAAAGGTAAATATTCTAATTCATTATATTGGTGTGATTATGATTATTTATCAATGTAAATATGCTATTCGTCTTTATAAATAATTAATTCATTATGAAATAAGGTTGAGAAATAATCATAAACTTCACATGGCGGTAAGCGATCATTGTGACAGAAAGACACCTTAAACAAGTAGTCGTAATAGTGGAATCATTTTCAAGTCTGAAACCCACTCTAATTTCAAAACAGTTGGAGCCATCTTTAACTTGTATAGAAAAAACAAACGCAAAATACGCCGGAAACAGGCAGAAGAACGTAACAGAACAAGCAAGAAATATAAATTAAAAAAAAAAAACAAAATATTTAGTTTAATTCCACAAAGCATGTAAGATGTATCCGCAAATAAATTTACACGCACAAAACATAGATACTTTACATACTTTTCGTATAATTTTGAGCATCTATCTTCACATAGGTAATGAGATCCGTTCTTTTTACTTTGCTCAACGAACCACTTAAGCATCCAGTCCCCACCAGGCCAGTACGGTTCGTAACCATAGCTCGGATTGTAATATTTGTTCCGCTCGGGTCCTTTCTCTTCTGGAGGTTTCTCCAGTTGGTTTCCTGTTTGATTCTTCTTCGGGTATCGAGAAGGTAAGTCTCTTTGTCTACAACATAAAAATAACGCTTTATAAACACTTAAATATCTACGTAAGTAATGAATAATTTAAAGACACAATCGTCAGCGACCTTTGTCTGGCATCGCAGAAGTTAAGAAAGTTAAGAGGAAATGTCTTTATTTAGCACCTATATACCTAGTGCAGATCCATTATCCAATCATCATCCATCCATTATTCTCGTGGTGTTTAATCAGACACAATCAAAAGTTTTATTAATATTTACAAAGATGACTGACCTAGCAGCTCTTGATACTGGTATATCACTAAAAATTTGACACACATTATATAAAGCAGGTGTATGACATTTATTGAGAAAACTTCTGAATTCAACTTGTAAAAAAATGGCTGATCAAAAAGATCTAATTTCAATGAATTTTATCCAAACTTATGTGCTAGCAGTGTTACAACATTTCTGCTTACTCAGCTCTTCAACCTTGCAGCAAATATTTTGGTCTAGTTAGTATTAGGTATCTTTAGAGCGTAGCGCTGTTGTTACTACTACCTCTCTCTAACATGTATAAATTACGGGTTTCTATGTAATGAAATTAGTATTTGGGAGCAAATAAATAAAACCACGGCTTTGATAATAAAATCTAAGTAAATCAAATGTTTTTTGTATTCAAAACTTTCAAGCATAAATAAGATACTGAGAGTGATAAATATACTTTTAATTGAAAAGGATTCTTTTTCTACCTTACAACAAGTATGTTTCTTCCACGTGTAAGCAGTGTTGGTATTTTTGGCAAATTTCTGCTTCCATGTACTTGAATAGTTCCATGCAGAGAAGTTGCTGAGTTTTTAGTAATCCACAAAATGTTCACTGCGAAGTAACTTTTAGATGATATATATCGTTGATATATTAAATGATTTCATATGATACTAGCCGACTCAGCCACGCGTTGCTGTGCCGACAGCAGCTCCATCTGCCGGGCTGATTTGTGAATCTAAACCATCCAAGACGCCACCCAAACGCATACAAAAAATTCATTAAAATCGGTTCAGCTGTTTAGGAGTTCCGTGATATACACACGTACAGTAGAATTATATATATAAATTTTAAATCTTGGCTATATTTATTATTTAGTATGTTTTACAAACACACGCTCATATTTTGCGAAACTCTAACGATAGATTGATCGTTTTGTTTCTACGAAAACATTACGAGTACATTGGTGGTATTTGATCTCTCGTACGAAGAGTACGCCCGCATCCGAATTTTACACAAAAATATTATAACATGAAAAAGGTTAAAAAAGTTTTCATTCGAATTCCTGCCTAATTAAGATTTATTAAATTAATAACATTTAACAAATAAATCCAAATTTAGGACTACTGCATTTAATATTTACTAAATATTCCCAAGAGTTAGTCAGATTAATCAATTTATATCGGATATACGACCTCCACGATCGAGTGGCTTGCAAACCGGTTTCATGGTAAAGCCTCTCCGAGGTACCGGGTTTGATCCCCGTTCGGGCCAATGTGGAAAATGAATTTTCTGTTATGGTTAGCGTCTTGTTGTTTCTGTATTTCGGAACACAAGTGTTTTAGTTACTTGGTCAGAAAATAAATAAATAAATCACTAGATAGTATAAAACAAAGTCGCTTTCTCTGTCCCTATATCCCTATGTATGCTTAAATCTTTAAAACTACGCAACGGATTTTGACGCGGTTTTTTTTAATGCATAGAGTAATTCAAGAGGAAGGTTTATATGTATAATACATGCATAATATAGTAGAGCATCCGTGCGAAGCCGGGGCGGGTCGCTAGTAATAAATAAATATTTCTAACATTCACACCAATTAGCCTAGCCCAAAGTAAGCTCTGTAAAGCTTGTGTTATGGATACTAGGGTAACGGATAGACATACATATATGATACATAGATATGTAATACTCATAGAAATATATATAAACATCCATGACTCAGGTACAAATGCTCAAATTCATCATAAAAACATCTGCCCCTTCCGGGATTCGAACCCAGGACCATCGGTGCGAAAGGCAGGATCGCTACCTTTGCACCAAACGGTCATCGATGATGTATATGATGTTATCCTTAATTAAAAAATATATATCAAAATTTGATAAATAGCAGATAGTATCAAACCCATCTTTTTAAGAATAATAATTATATTTTTATAACAATATCATTATTCTTAATGTCATACTAACGGCACGGTTTTTCCGCAAAGTGTCGGGTTAACATATAACACAACATAATACAAGTAACTATTGATAACACTTCATAGGGGTAATAACATAATTTAAAAATTAAAATAGACCAGTATAACAATATACAGCCTTATCATTTCAAAGCGATAATTTCCCTACAGCCTTTGGATTGATAGGACCAGAAGGAAGCATAAGTGACGGTGGTGTAAACGACAATTAAGAAAGTAAATATTAAAGCTAAATATACAAATATGTTATATACAGTATGAAAACAAACATACAGGCATGTCAATGTACACGCAATACTGATTCGTAATAAAAATATCTATAAGTTTCTCTAAGGAATACCATACTAGGTACATATTACCTATCATCATCATATCATATCATACTAGGTAGATATTTTTTAACGAATTTGTGAAATGAATTTATCTATTTATTAGTTATATATAACTAAATCAGAAGTGAGTATTTTCCAAGAGTTTAAGGACACTATACCCAGTTCGTGAGACAATTTTTTTGAGTTTACCATAAAATATATCTGCTTACGCAGTCATTTTATGTTAGAATTATTCATTCATCAAACTTTGCATAGCATGAGACTAAATATTTGTCGTGTATGCCAATGGTTTACAAGTTATTTTTATTGGTTTTCTGTTAAATTAATAAATGGTATCTAAAAGTAGATAAATAGTCTCTAAATACTTACATAGAACCAATAAGTATATCCAAAATATCAAATCTATTCTTTTATTTGACATTGTAATGTTGTCACTAATAGATAGCTAAAAGCTATGTGTTATTTGTATAAACCGTAAGAGCATTACGCATTTATCGGTTACGATAGCCCATTCACCATTTTATTTATATAATATGCATAAAAATCATCAATTTATTTTTAAATTAAGGAGATTATTGTGATATAAAACCGTCCAGAGCATAAAAAAACGAATCTGCTTTTTCACATGACGTAGAATTTGTTGTGGAACGGGATGTTTTTCGGCATAAAAATTATCTACCCTTTATGGTAATAGAGGGTGGAAACAGTCTTCCTTTGCTGTTTTGCTGTATCCAAATCTATGACAACATCCTGCGTTATTTTTCACTTTTGAAGAACTGGCATGTTACATTTTTCTTTTTTTATTGATACGTGTTCTTTAATTCAAAATATTCCTGACATTTTCCAGTAAATAACCTTTTTGAATATTGAAAGTAATAAAAAAGGTTTTGAAATTCACTTATTTCGTACACCGAAGTTTGCTTTTGAACAGTAAATGCTCTTTCGTATATGAAGAAAATTTAATTGAGAATGAAGTTTACGAGCGAATTCAATTCAGTTAATAGTAAACGCTCAAGAGTAAGCTGCACTGGCATGGAAATAGTTATAAAGCAATTTCATAGAACTAAAAGATGAGATAATGTTAGCTGTGAGTATATCCAAACAATACTATGAATTTACCAAAAAAATATGTCACATTTAGTTGTTCGATTCGCCATATATGTTTCATAAGCCAAAGTTGCATCTAATAAATAAAATAAATAAACGTCGACATAGATCCAGAAAAGGGGTCCAAACGTCCAATTTAAATAAAACATATAATTTAACATATTTTTGGCATCTATTCGGTATAATTGGAAATAAAATACGTGTCATATCTGCGAATTATTATTGTAAAAATAATGGTATTGATTGATTTTGGTAATAAAATCGAATGGTTATATACCATCAGCTACAATAAATATTTTGTTCTTACACTTGAATAAATCAACTTTTTTATTTAATCCTGACGTTTCGACTTATTTACAGGAGCCGTGATCATAGGATGACTAAGGTAATGGTCGGCATATATTTTCTACTACCTTCATAATATTTTAATCGGGCATGTTCTTACTTGTTAAAATTAATAAATCAAATTGTTTTATTTTACATTTTGTTTAGTTATTAAATTCTATCTACAATTACATTGTATACTACTTGAGTCTACTACCAGTTCGAAAATTGGGAGGCCCTTCCGAGAAGAACTGGGGAAAGAAACTCGGACAGGGGGCCGACCTTCATCTTACTGTTAATATCATAGATTTAGGATTTTTTTCGCTGCGCCATCATCATTTCGTACATCCTATATCTATGGTTAATATTTGCAAAAAGAGATAACTACATCACCTAGTCGCCATGGCCTCGCTGGCGGCCGGCCTCGTCTACAAAATTGATTGTGACAGTGGTCTCTCCTACATCGGGCGAACAAAGAGAAGTATAGTATAGTATGATGATATGATATGATAATTTTACTATAATTACGTAGAGAAGTGGTCTTACATGTCATTTATAATGAAAACAGTTATATTTGTAGATATATATGAATTTTATTTATATTCCGAAAGAGAACTATTTTCCGGATGGCACTCATGTAAACGGAGCGACGAGTTGACATGAATATGGAATATGTCACTATATTCGTTAACCAACTTGCATAGTCTTTACCGTATGGTGTCCGGCAGCGAAGAAACATCAACCCTTAGTCTGAAGGATGTCGTTAAGGGTGACATGATGCTGGAGGGTAATTATCATATACATCCTGTGGATCTCACAATCTGCATATTATGTTCTTTCGAATTATGGTTTCTTATTCTGTCATGCTTATGGCAAAACCACCTATTTTAAGGGGAGGCTTCCGCCCTGCAGTGAACGTCTCACAATTGAAATGATGTTAATGATAATAATCTTGGAGGTGCGAGGGAATGATACCAAAGTGGATTACGAATAGGAAGATTTGAAACAGTAATTTTATTTTGCGGATTTTTATCTGATTGTTTACAACGAAATGTAAATTCATTAAGTTATTGGGGGCGCACCATTATGTGTTTTAGTCGCAGTTATGGAGACGAAGGTCAAATAGTCGGTAATGAACAGTGTTTATTGTGTTACGTTTATTCGTGCAGTACCATAAGAAGTTTCCAATAACACTATACTGTATTCAGCGAGAAACTAACTTCATACTGACATTTTAAATTCTTCCCCTCTTCTGCGCACCATCAATATGAACATTATTTTTGTTGCATTTGAGTAATTATTAAAAACAAAATTCGTGACAAAAATTTAATAAAGCTTGATTCATGGCGTGCACGTAAACGGAGCAAGTAATTTATTCAAAGC
Organism: Calamotropha paludella; assembly: GCA_927399485.1. NCBI lineage: Eukaryota > Metazoa > Arthropoda > Insecta > Lepidoptera > Crambidae > Calamotropha > Calamotropha paludella. The sequence goes on from OV656820.1 coordinate 8,512,421, forward strand.
GTGAACCTCATGGGTCAAAGAGAAATGATAAAAAATTCCAAGAAACTAAATCTCATTATAGTTTATTTATTTTTCTTATATTTGATCAATGTTACCTTAGAAATTTTATTTACCCAATTTAATGGCAATAAGCTATTTTTCGAAGAAAAAAAATCTTTACTAAATGCTAACTCTATTTGTATCGATATTTTTAAAATTATTTACTTTTGGCATTAAAAGACTATAACATATCTGTAGAAAAAAATAAGGTGTGATTCAAACCTAGAAACGACTTTACGCAAATTTACACAATCTTAATTAATATTCTAAGCTTTGTTAACATGCCTTATAATAAAACACTATTAATGGCTGTGGTAGTGCGGTCAATTTGAACTTATTTTCCGGTATTCTAAACTAAATATACTTATTACCAGATAAACTTGAAACTATTTTGTACATTTATTTAATCATTAAAAATGCAATATTTTTTTCTGTATTTTTATACGATCAAAAATTTAAGTGCAATCATACTTAAAGTTATCATAATAAGAATGTGACTGTCGAAAGAAAAAATATAAAAATCGAAGACTTATCTTTAATATTTTTAATAAGTTTTATTATAATTAGTAATTAAACTTGTTGAATTTAAGTTAGCTATACAGATAAAAATGGTAATTGCTAATAATTATAAAAATATTAACTAATCCTAATGTCAATTCACGATTCAAAACGGTGGCAATTTCACATTCATGATACCAATAAGAAAATATTCCTATCACTCTCTTGGGAAATAAGATATAATTTGATATTTTTAATATATCAATACTTCCTACATTCACAGCAATAATAACCAAGACATAGATAAAACAGAAAGGCTTTGATGGTAAAGATCTCGTACTGGAAAAAAGGTTTGTAAAGTTAATTACGTAAGAGACCCTTCTATCTTTGATTTGGGATGCGACCTATGTCAACACCATAGCTCATCCATTGAAGAAAGCCGGATCTACTGAAAGTATAACCTTCGAAAGTATGCAGACCTTGCAAGAAGTTACATATTTGTCCTTTCGGTGTGGAGACTATGGGTCCGTTTAATTGAAGCAACTGGAGACAAAAGAGCTAACAGTTTTTTTGAACAACGTAATAAGTATAGTTATTCAACAAGGAAACTTTGCCAGCCTTTGGACACCTTTAGGCCTTTGGGCATAGTAGCGGTAAGGCTGATTTTAGTTTTTTTTCGAATTAATTTCAATATTTTATTTCTGTTGTTTTATCTAGGTTCATAATTATTTTTTAACAGTATTTTATTTAAGTCTATTACAATTGTTACAACCAAGCAATTTTAAGATTAAGTTTTAACAAGCAGATAGTACTTTATATGTTGTTATTAATAGGTTTTAATCAACCTAAATAAAATTACATCAGTCGTGCCACAAGGGTCACATCTTTGTCCAGTTATACCTAACAATGAACTTGTCAATGATATACGTCATTAAATTGTCAAACATATACATGAACTCTTATGACGCAAATATAAGTGGTTATTGTTATAAGATTCAATCATTCAATGATGTTTCAGAGTGATGACTTGTTGAGATGTGCGAATACAATTAAATGGATCTTGTTTCCGATAAATGATATTTTTTCGATATGGATGAGTTGCCAATTTAGTACAGTATAAAAATAGACAATCAGGTCGAGTTTGTGATTTTGAGTAATATTTGATACTAGCTTTTACCCGCGGCTTCGCTCGCGTTCAAGTAGACTACCTACTAAAAGTTTGATTTTTATCCCTGGGAAACTGTATAATAGATAGGTACTCTATGCACTTTTCTGTACGAAATTTCATGATGGTCGATTAAATAGTTAAGACGTGAAAGTGTAACAAACAAACTCACTTTCGTATTTATAATATTAGTAAGGACTATAAGGTTTTTACCGATATAATACCAATTTTGTGCAATCAGATGTTTTTGCCATATATCAAATTTTATCGAAATCGGCCAACCCGTTCTTCACTTATAGAAAGACATACAGATAGACAAAAAATTTAAAATAGTAGAATTGGTATCATTAAGCCATAAAACGAATATTTATCAAAAAATTTGCCCCAATAATAAACGTACAGATAGAACCTACAGATTAATATAGTAGTAGAGATATAGATCAAAACTCACATTTGCGACATACGTGCATCTTACGTGCTGGGTTTTCTTTTAAGGAATACCAAAGACATGTGAGGTAACAAAGCTAAAAAACTTGTATGTAAAGTATGAAGACATCAGTGCGTTACCCATTAACTACAACGAGAAAGAAAAGAAAAAAGTTTATGCGGCATTTAATATTCTCATGCAATATTTAACTAAAATATACCGTCTTACAAAAGCCATCGACCCACTTCGAAATGTGTCTTTGGAAGATCGCAGAAGAATGATTTGACTTTCGTATTGAAAATTTTGAATCTCAAAATTGACTTATTATTATACTGCCCCCAATTACTGAATTGAATTATCTTTAGAGTTCCAGTAAGTGATCCGCAAAATAAAATTACCGTGTCAACGAGCTGAGCGAACTCGGTTCAATAAACAGTTGATTGTAATGAATTTTGATATTGAAGCATATAACTGCTAAATTTTTATATCAAAAAGAACTAAAATTAATTTTTTAACTAGAAAATAATCATCCTGTCAACCTCTTCAAATTTCACTACTATGACCTTAACTGAGCCACTAAGATTTCCGAAGTGTTTCTTGGCCGAATATTAGACCCATCTCTGAATGTTTTAGGTAACTTCATGCCTAGGAGATCAAGTGTATGTCATGATTTCCGATGTTGGTATATTTTAAAAACTTTGGTATGGCCACACTGACAGCGTGTGACGTCGTGGCTTGGCTATTTAAGCAGCTCCGTAAGGGGTTGAGCTCTCTTTTTCTTTTGCTAAATCTCCAAAGACAAACGTTGTTGTAAACCTATGTGATTGATGTGTGAGGTTGTGTTAACCTATGTGATTTGTGAACAAGAGTGAATAAATCAAGTTAGTTGAACCTGCAATCGAGTTTTCTTCAAATGTAATACTTTAACAAATATCAAACAATAGATAAAGATGAAGATCCCACCGACTCCCGAGACAAGTTGATTATTTCTACTCAAAACTTTTTAAATATCTCAAAATCTAGCACTTCATTGCTTAAATAAAAAATATATTCAAAAGATTTTAGTTACTATATAATAAATAAATGAAAAGGAAAGTTAAAGAAACTCAAAGAAAATTCTTATATATCCTATCTAGTTGTTAAATTATTAAAATCCATTATTATATATTATTATAGCCATTTCTTATTTGTTAATATTTATTTCAATATTTGTTTAAATATTACTTTCGATGTTGTAATATATGATTAGGCTAGAAAAACAGTTAGAGGAACTACAACAGCTTTCGAGATCGTCCTCCATTGAATTGTGAAATGTTCTCGATAAAGAAAAAGAATCGGAAAGTGACTTGGTTCGTGTCATCAAAAATCTCGGTACGACATTGGGAGTTAGTTTTGAGGAGCACGATATCCGTGACATCTATAGGCGTCCTGGAAAACCTGGTTCAACAAAGACAATAGTTGTTGAATTCAACTCGGTCCAACTTAAGAACCACTTTCTTGTCTCTTCACGACGCTTAAACAGGAGCAAGCAGGGTCCTGAGAAACTCAACCATGAACACATCGGACTTGTTGGTGATAAACGTCCAATCTATGTGGATGAGCACCTGCCCTATTCCACACGTAAATTGTTTTTTCAAACTCGTGAGTTTGCAAAAAAACATGATTTTAAATTCTGTTGGACTTCTAATGGGCGGGTGCTTCTCCGCAAAGATTCAATTTTTAAATTCATCCATATTAAAACCGAATCGTGCCTTGCTAGCTTGCTTAAATGATTATCTGTTATTGGTCATAAATGTTTTGATTCGCTACCTATTAACATCCTATCACTTAATCATTCACACACTTTCTCCAATCTTAACAAAACTAAATTACACACAATTACTCAACACACTCTACAAAAACAAACAAACCACTCATCTTGGTCTCAATACTAAAAGAAAAGTTACCTTTTTATCTCGTACCCTATTCTTATGTTCTCTCGCGTACCTCGAATATATAATTGCATGCTTAAATCACACAGTCCTGGTTTCTGTTCAAAATGTTAGTTTAGAATATCACCAATCTTTCTTGTACCGCCCTTTGATGTTTATAATTGTAATTATATCTCAAACTCGACACAATATATATTTGTTTTCAAAACCATTTGTTATGAATCAGTGTATCCATCTCTTCACCAACATAATGGATACTACACTATACTTCAACTTTGATCCTCGACTTTTGACCAAATCCTTTAAAATTATTATTAAAAATGAATAATCTAACTAATATTCTATCAGAAATAGACTCCTTTAACATTGCACAATCACAGTATTGTACTCCCGAAAATTGTATTACGTACTTACCTAACGATTCAGCACTAAAAATAGTTCACGCCAATATCAGAAGTATCCACAAAAATTTTAACAATTTCATAGCTACCTTGGTGACGACTAACATCTCATTTGACATTATAATTTTGACTGAGTGTTGGCTTAAAGATTCCAGTTATTTGCCAAATCTTGACGGTTACATTGTGCAATCGACCTCAAACAATCCTCTTCAAAATGATGGTGTTGTACTCTACGTCAAAGCGGACTTAAAATGCTCCATTACTGAACCACCCTTTCAGGATGGAAACTGCCTTTTGTGTTGTATCGGTGACTTCGCTCTACTCGCGGTCTACCGATCCCCATCATATAAACACCTCGACCGGTTTTACAATAGCCTTAATAACATTATTTCTCCCTTAAACTTTTCAAATATAGCGTTGATAGGGGACATTAACATTGATATTAAGGAAAATAACACCAACTCTAACTCTAACGACTACCTTACGATTACGTCATCACTTGGTCTTTTACCGGCTCACCTTCTTCCAACTCGACAAAACAACTGTTTGGATCATATTCTTTTAAAAAGTAAACATATGGCCACGGTAACAGTCATCCAAACCGAAATCACGGATCATCTTCCTGTTGCATTGTCCCTTAAACTTAACAACTCCTTAAATTCAAAATTATCAAATATTTATAGGGTGAAATATAACTTTGAAAATATTAAAAAAGAATTAGATGCCACTGACTTTACCACTATACTAGAAGAAAGCAAACCTGATGTGGCCACTAATAATTTGATAATGTGCATAAAATCCATAATTGACAAAAATAAAGAAACTATAAAAGTGTCAAGGAGAAGTAAGATTATAAAACCCTGGATTACTACTGGTCTGTTACGTTGTATACGAAACCGGGACTCTATGCATCAGAAATTAAGGAGTGCACCTGACAATGTAATTTTAAAAACTACCTATCTCCGATATCGCAATTTTTGTAATGCTCTTTTAAAAAATATAAAGCTAAACTATGAAAAGCAAGAACTTCTAAAGGCCAAAAATAATCCGAAAGAATTGTGGAAGGTCGTTCATACGATCACTAATTCAAATCAGTTAAGAAAGCTACCAGATCAACTTCTGAATATTGCGAGCGACCCGCGCTCATCAATTAACACTGTAAATGAGTACTTTGTTAATATTGGCAATGAGCTCGCACGTAATATATCTCCCCCCTCTTCGCTATCCCACGGTTATTTTCCTACAGCTACTGACACAGTCAGTAATTCTTTTGTTATTCTACCCATTTCTGAAATAGAGGTCAAAGAACTGATTCTAAGCCTTCGAAGCGATAGCTCAACGGGATGGGATGAAATCTCACCTCGTGTGCTAAAGCATTCTGCATCCGCTCTAGCCTCACCCTTAGCACATATCTTTAACCTTAGTATAGCAAATGGAACTTTTCCTCAGTCCTTCAAAAAAGCCATAGTCCATCCTATACACAAGTCTGGGAGTAGAGACCTTGTTTCGAACTACAGGCCGATTTCTGTACTGCCCGCCCTTTCAAAAGTCTTTGAGAAGTACCTTAACGCCTCTCTAATAAATTATCTTAACAAATACCACCTACTTTCGTATAACCAATATGGCTTTCGAAGTGGTATTTGTACGGAGGACGCGGTCTCTAGCTTTACTCAGACACTTGTCTCGCATGTAGACCGCAAGGAGAGGTGTTATGGTGTCTTTTTGGACCTTTCCAAGGCATTCGATACAGTCTCTACCCCAATCCTCATATCTAAACTCGAGACTATTGGACTTCGAGGTAATATTTTGAACCTATTCAGCAGCTATCTTACAGGTCGAAAACAATGCGTAAAAATTGGCAACTTTGTTAGCGATGAGGCATCGATTAGTTATGGCGTGCCGCAGGGCAGTATACTTGCCCAACACTTTTCCTCATATATATTGACCAATTAGGCCGCCTTTCACTTGAAAATAGCAATATATATACGTACGCGGATGATACGGCGCTTCTGGTATATGGTAAAAACTGGACCTCCGCGAAGCAATATGCTGAAATTGCTCTGTCTAGGGTCAGTGAATGGTTGTCCAGTAATTTGCTAACACTGAATTTGGAAAAAAGTCAGGTTTTGAAATTTAATATTGACAGGTCATCTAAGACTGAATTACCCCCCGACATAATAATGCATACTTGTAGAAGTACTGATTTAAATGTATGCTCCTGTAAGCCCCTAAATACGGTCAAAAGCTTAAAGTATCTCGGTGTTCACCTTGACGATCGGCTCGATTGGCATGTGCAAATCGAAACCCTTACAGCGCGAGTTCGGAAACTAATTTACATCTTTAAAAATCTACGTCACTCAGCTGACCGAACTACACTTTTCACGGTTTACTTCGGCTTATGTCGGTCCGTCATATCCTATTGTATCTCTTAATGGGGTGGGACCGATAAAACAGCACTCTTAAAGTTGGAGCGGGCTCAGCGAGCGATCCTCAAAGTAATGTTTTGTAAGCCCAGAACCTACCCCACCACTAAACTGTACGCGGAATGCGGGGTTCTCACAGTCCGGCAGCTGTCAATCTTGCGAATGCTTCTCCATAAACATTCTTCTTTGCCGTTTGACCAGGTAATATCAACGAGGCGTCAAGGTACCCTTATTTGCCCACAAATAAAATGTCGTACATCATGGGCTCAAAATCAACTATCAGTCCTCAGCTCAAAACTTTATAACAGAATAAATAAAATTAGGCCCATATACTTATTGACAAAATTCAAATTTAAAACCATAGTTCAAGATCTACTTCTTTCTTTTAATTATGATGAGACAGAAAGTCTACTTAAGTAACGCAAACACAGTTTTCATTAGTTACATATTAATTTTATACACACGCTCTCACATACATACACACTAACACGCATGCGCCCACGCGCACACACAAGTAACATATACACACACGCTCACTTACATACACTCTCATATACATAAATGCATACACAAAACCAATCAAACTAAACAATACGTTCTAACCAGGCTCATTAATTACTCTTTTGAGAATATTATTATGTATTGGAGGAATCCCTTACTCCCAAGATACAGGATACGTCCTAGTTTGGGAGTTGGAGACCTGATTTGTAGACATTGTGAACCTTCTCATTTTGTGTATTGTTGATGTTTTGTAATGTTATTGTTTTGTTGTTTCAATAAATTATTATTATTATTATTATTAAAAGACATCACCAAACATTAATGCATTACTATGTTTTGTATTGCACACACACACACGCACGCACGCACACACACAATTTAGATTATTAAATATATTTCTGTATGTAAAAATAAAATGTTTTGTATACTTTGTAAATAGATAATGCATGAGGATTTTGTTTTTGGTGCCTGTCGTGCCTCCATTGGCACGAGGTGTGTTGCAACCAACTCAAGAGAAAGACAATATGGGCATGCCGGTGTTTGTTTGGCTGTGGAAGATCTATTGGTTGGGCTAGAAGACATATTTTATCAGAAAACAGCCCACAAACATCGACTGCTTCATACTGGCATCATCACAGAAATGTAAGTTCTGCCTACATTTGCGACAAGTATTATTACCTAATCTGCTAATATTATTGTCATAGTTTCTTAAACAGTTGCCACGTGTGAATTGTTGCATCTGGCCAGAAATACTCTTACGAATATTTTCAATATATTTCCTGTCTAGTATTTAGTTGTTCATTGAGATATTTCTATGGATATTCACATATAGGTTACTTATATTTAATAAATCATACATGGAATGGGATTATTAAAATTACACAAAATATTGCTATAACTTTAATTAAAGCATAAAAATGCTTAATAAGCTTTTTACAGATGGGACCGGCCAATTTTCATTGTCATGCATGCTTTGTGAGAGCTAGAGAAATAGCACGCTGAAATTAAATTGATGGTTTGAGCCTCACATGCAAAAATTCAGGAGGAGCAATATATTCCTGCATTGCCATTAATGCCAACATAACCGATTTCAATATTGTGATGGTAGTAGAACACATATGACAACCATTGCTTTAGTCATTCTGTCATCACGATTTCTGTAAAGAAGTCGTAACATCACGGCTCCTGTAAAGAAGTCGAATAATCATGATTAAATATAAATTATGCGCTAAAAAACGTCAAGAAGTTGTTTTATTTACCGCAGGTGTTTTATTTCAATAATTACCTTATTTGATTAAATCTAGTGTGTTCCATTTATTTCTAATTGAATGCTGGATATTAACATCATATAAGAGTGCTATATATAGAAGGAAATATGAGAACTAATAACATGCAATGTTACGTAAAAACAATGAATAAAAGCAATTTCCTCTTTCCTCTTGCAATTAAAAGTTAAGTTTACAAGAATCTGATTTTTATAAACTTAGCTTAGCTTTTTTATAAAGACTCCAGTGTCTGCTTACACCTCTTGCAGGACGGGCCTGAGTTGTATGTACATATGTATATAACAAGACTTTCAAGTTTGTACCTACGGAAAACTATGAGTATTATATTGCACGATGAATAATTTTTAGTTTTATAATGCAAGAAAAATGTCTTAGAAGGATAGGTAACTTCATAAATATAAACCTCTATACCAGTCATGAGGCATGAAAAGAATAAGTAAATAGTCATAATATTATTTTCTTCCATGTCTTTACGTGATTAGTATGAGAAAAGAGCGAAAGAATATTAATTCAAGTATTATAAAATACGTATTGAAATGTTAGGTTATGTTTTCAGAAAATCGTTTTTCTCCACTACAAATTTGAAAATTGAACTGAAACCTACGAATTCATAATCTTCAAGGTTTTAGCTGCTTATATTTATTTGTATCGTTTGTGTACATTTCCGGTCACACGTCCATACAAAAATCAGCATTGTCCTTTATACAAGTTAAATTTCCTTCGAGGTAAAGTTAGCAGCTTACTGGACGCGTTCCGCTTTGCTGCGTCATAGCGCAATTTTAAGTTGAATCAATAATTCTACACAGGAAAGACACGTGTTATTATAGGGAAATAAGGTTTCCTCACAATAACATGCATCCTTTGTAATATTCCCATCACTCTTGTGTTACATGAATCGTCTCAAACGAGAAAGGCTACGAAATAAGTACAAAGCCTTACAGCATACGTAGGCTTACAGCATGCGTAGCCTTAGCCTGTTGCAACCTAACTCGTTCTAAATAATGACGCTTCAGTGTAACAAAAAGAGGTTAGCGTGTTGGAAAATATCAAACGGCGTGTGTGTGTAAATATGGAGACATCTTTATTGTGTTGATATATTTGGACCGTTTGGAAACCGTAAAAATGTGCGTGCTTGGTTACTGATCATCGAAATTTGTAGCTTTTAGCTGCCCCGTGTTTAAAAATGCACATAAAGTCATTGACTTCGGATATTAATTCATAAATATTCAAAAATCTACTTTGGGTTTGAGTGGTACGTTGTGAATTTTTGGCATATAAGGTTGTTTAATTCATACGGAATTTTATATGGAAAGCCTAATTAATGTCTAAGATATATAATCAGTAACAAATATTTTGTTATTTCACTTTTGTGTTCAACTCTTCGCGTTCTCCTTTTTTCCTTTTGAGGAACAGTCATCCTGTCACCACGGCTCAGGAGTCGCAGCTTCAAGATAAAATAAAATTACGAAAAGAAATTTGTTTTAAGTTCGTGAATGATGCTTTATTTTAGCAACAATTATTCAGCTTATATAATTGATAGTGCTATATTTTTTTTGGTTGTCCAATGATTATAATATTTCTTACATTCACACCAATTAGTCTAGCCCAACGTAAGCACAGTAAGTAATGTTTGTGTTATGGATACTAGGATAACGGATAAACATTCATATCGACGGCGAAGTGCCAATAACACCTTACTGCTAAATTCAAAACAATACACAAGCTTAAAAAACGTTTAATTTCTTGACAAGTTAAATATTAGTCAAAAAGTTTGTTTATTTATATTTTAACTTGATGCGTTTGCAACTGAAAATACGTTTAGAAAATTTCATCAAAACATGCAAATAACGAATTTTAATTCGAAATGACAAAAAAGTGAATTTCTCGACGAATTTCAGTTAGGAGGTATTGGCACTTCGCCGTCGATATACGATACATAGATATATTCATATAAATATACATAAAACCCATGAGCCAGGTATAAATGCTTGTATTCATCACACAAACATTTGCCCCTTCTGTGACTCGAACCGAGGACCATCGAATTCGACCATCGTGCGAAAAGATTTACCTTTGCATCAAACGATCGTCAAGAATAATGTACTTAAGTCAATGTATTTAAATTATAGGTTTGTAGAGATAAATAAACTTTAAGTCACTTTCAGGTCAACTTGTAACATGAGTCACTAAAACATTAGCGATAACCTTATTTAAAATATCGTTCTGTCCCTTTCAACTTAATGTAAGCGAGAGCAATGCAATGACACATTAAAGGACAATGCCGATTTTTGTATGGATTTGTGACCGGAAATGGCCAGAGACGATACAAACAAATATAAGTAGCTAAAGCCTTCTAGATTAAGAATTCGTTGGTTTCAGTTTAATTTTCAGATTTGTAATGGAGAAAAACGAACTTTTCTGAAAACATAACCTAACATTTCAATACCTATTTTATAATACTTGAATTAGTATTTTGCCTATTATTTCGCTCTTATCTCATACTAATCATGTAAGAGAATCGAATAAAACACTATGTGACTATAAACGTCTTCTTTTCATGACTCATGACTGGTTTATAGATTTATATTTATGAAGATACTTATCCTAGTTTTTTATCCATTATAAAACTAATAATTATTCATCATGCAATGTAATATTGCAATACAATGCAGTATTTGCGAAGAGGCAGTATGACACGAGAGCTACTGCTCTATATAACAAAATAAATAAGGAATTAGATATTTATAATATGACTTACACAAAATGCAAAATTGCGATTACTAAATGATTGAAAGCTAAAAGCTATGCTGAAATAGAAGTAATTATAAGTTGAAACACATACACACACACACACACACTCATAAGGATGGTTTAATTGTTAAAATTGTATAATTGTTTAATTATAATACTTAGGATTGATGGATTCACAAAATGATTTATTGCATATCAGATCTTAACATACTTGGAATATATTTTTGCTTAAAAGGTAGCTCCATTCACTAATATTGTATTAGACACTGAGTTAATGAAATAAACATTTTGTATTTGTATTTGTTCTTACATGCATACATACAGTTCACGCCCGTCCTGTAGAAGGGGTAGGCAGAGACTGGGGTCTTTTTATCAATGAAAAAACATACTTGTTTTTACATTAAACTAAATTCATAAAAATCAGATGTGTGTAATACATACCTGCCTATGTAGTACACATATCTGATTTTTATAAACTTAGCTTTAAATTGCAAAAGGAAAGAGGAAATTGCTATTATTCATTGTTTTTAATAAAACATTGCATGTTATTAGTTCTCATATTTTATTCTCTATTATATAGTACTCTCATGTTGTTTAGTTTCCAATATTCAATTAGGAATAAATGGGTTAACACATTGGATATAATCAAATTAGGCAGTTCTTAAAATAAAACACCTGCGGTAAATAAAACAACTTTTTCACAGTTTTTAGCGCATAATTTATATTTAATCAAGACGTTTCGACTTCTTTTACAGGAGCCATGATGTTGAAACTTCTTTAGAGGAGCCATGATGACAGGATGATTAAGGCAATGGTTGTGATATATGTTCCACTACCATCACAATATTTAAATCAGTTATATTCATGCTATTTCTCTATTAGCTCTCACAAAGCAAGCATGACAAAGAAAGTTGGCCGGTCTCACCTGTAAAATAATGAAAGTGCTTTATTTAAAGTTGTGGCAATATTTTGTGTTCTTTTAATATTAACATTATATATATATATGAATAATTAAATGTAAATTATACATATGTGAACATTCATAGAAAGGTGTCAATGAACAACTAAATAGGAAACAGGTCAATTACATAGAAAAATGACATAACATAGACTTCTGGTCAGATGCAACATTCACACATGGCAACTGTTTAAGAAACTATGACAATAATATTAGCAGATTAAGTAATAATAATAGTGGCAGATATAGGCAGTACTTACAGTTCTGCGATGATGCCAGTATGAAGCAACGGATGTTTGTGGACTGCTTTCTAATTTAATCTAACACAACCAACAGATCTTCCACAACCAAAATAAATACTGGCATGCCGATATTGTCTTTCTCTCGAGTTGGTTGCAATGAATCTTTCAATGAAATCATGACAGGCACCACAAACCAAATCCGATATCTGTTTACAAAGTATACAAAACATTTTATTATTGAAGACATACAGAAATATATTTAATATTTATATCTTAATAGTGTGTGTGCGTATGCAAGCATCTGTAACTAAACAGTTGATAATTTACCTGAAATGTTAACCATTCGGCCAGAAGAGAATTCATGTTCTTGAGGTTATATTGTTATGGAATGTTACTACTGATAACACAAGTTTGTTCATTTTCCACATACTGTAAATCTAAACACTCTGTTAGCGAGCCGATTTGAATATTAGTAAAGTAATAGTACAATATTATACAACAACAATACTATAAAACACTTTCAATGACGCTAACCATACGTAGGGATCCGCAAAAAGTATCGATACCAAGTAATTTAGTATTCGATACTTTTTAATAAGATACTGAGTAAGAATCGATACTTTTCATGGTACTCGATACTTTTTATGTTCTTATTGGTCAAATAATTATTGCTTGTGGTTTCTATGTAAAGTTTAATTATCAAATCTGTTGGTGACATCCCAAATGATATGAAGAAGGCCCCAGAGATGCACGGAAGGTAAAGGATTGCAATACCAGAATCCTCTACGATAGCAAGTCGGTTCTACAAGTTTCGTGTAGCTACCGAGGCACCTTTTAAATCTAGTTATCCCCGACTGCCGTTTATGCACAGGATGCATGGTAGTGGAAAAAACAGCCTCCCGTCTTAATGTAATGTGAAGAAGTAGTATCGGGTGAAATATCTCGGGTCGCTATCATGGCAGTCTCCGGGAAGTTTTGACCAAAGTGATGGCGCTTTTTTCAGTGCGTTTATTGATTTGAGGTTAATGGTCGGTATGTATTCGTTTTATTTGTCTATGGCATAAATTATTATTATTTTTACATTATTATTGGTAAAACAGTTTAATTTAATGGTTTTTGATATATTACTTAATCTTTATACAGATATATATAGTAAATCTATTGTACGCATGTTTCACCCCCACACGGAGCATCATCAGGGGCTGTTAGATCGTGCAATAACGAGCACTAAGTGTGTAGTAGTACTCGTTATTGCACGGTCTAAGAGCTCCTGATGATGCTCCGTGTGGGGGCGAAACACGTGTAGAGTAGTTGGTGAAGGTGCCGGTGTCTGCGGTTTCTGCATTTATTTGCGGGCGGGCGGGCTTTGCACGCTGCTTGAGTTTTGCGGAACTAAGCTACATATTTTTATTTATAATTTTGAAGTCGGTGCCAAGTAAATGCTACAACAACCCTACTACAATATCAAATTACACACTAGTACACACAATATTTATAACTACTATATATTCACATTAATATATTCACACTAATATATATTTACATGAGTACACACAATATTATTAAATATATCAAAGCAATTACAAAACAGTAAAAGTATTAGAAAAATATATGAATCGGTACCTTCTAAATATCAAAGTAACTTTTTAAATATTATGTACCTAAGTACTGGCTTACAAAGCTACTAGTAAGATTGATAATATCTATACACAGTTATTGTTTTACTTGGCACCGACTTCAAAATTATCAAATAATTATATAATCATTTCTATTTAATTAAATGGAAATACGTATTACTTTGTGCGAAGTAAATTATTTTTTGCTTTTTTAGTTTACTTTTTGAAGTCGGTTTTTTTGTTATTTATACTGAATATCAAACAAAAAGTATTCGATACCTGAGTTACTCGATACTTTTGATGCAAGTACGATACCAGTATCGATTACCTTTCTTGATATTGTACTATTGTACTCATGAGTATAGTATCGATACTTTGGTTTCGATACCATATCCCTAACCATACGTCACTTTTTTTAAATAAATAATGTCGTTTGGCTCATAGCGCTTTTGGTCTCAAACGGTGAAATGATAATATATTATTTCCTTATAAAAGGAAAAAGTAACATATTTAGGCTATTAATATATGCATATATTTCACATATATTTATTTAAATGTTTATTTAAGTATGTAAATATATTAATCAAAAATAAAGGACGGCCAAAATGCTGATATCCAAAGCCATGACGCAGTAAAGCAATATCACAGGGAAGTGCTTAGTAAACACACAACTTTTTATTGGTTTTTAGATTCGTAATCTGCTTTTAGATAAGTTGTAAACGTTAAAAATTGTATTTTTATTTTTAAATTAAATTAGTAATAATTTCTTTCTTGGCCATTACCGGTCACAAATCGGCATTGTCCTTTGTTTAGTGTTAATCATATTAAGTGACTAATGCTGAAAGTAGTTCCCAACCACAGTCTCTACAATTATTCGCACTGACGTGGAAAGAGACATAACAACTTTTTAAACATGTTTATGTTGACCACCGCTGCACGGGCTTAACGTGCCTTCTGAAACACGAAGAAACTCTAAATATTCTTGGTCACACTCCCTAAGATCGGCCGCTTTTCGGGTCGTTGCTTCGAGTTTCGCCATCGACCCTTTCTTTAAGGTGTTTTCTTAGGGAAGTTAAGTACCTCAAGTGCGAAAATAGAGGTGCGTGTTCTCGTTATAGTGTGATTTGGAAACCAAGACCCACTCCGTGTTCTTTACCCAGTTCAGTTAGGAAGAAAGTAATATGTTTAAATACAAGACCTTGGTATTGGTATGTTACTTATTGTAACAGGATTTTGTTTTGGGGTCTTAAATGATATCACTTCAGTTTTAAAGAATGTGTTTGCATCAAACGAAAGCCGAATACGCACAGACATCTTTCTATGTGCAATCACACACACAAAACTGAGACCGCTTGCTATTTACCGCATACAATTGCATTCATAGGTGCCTGATGACAGATTATTTTTCCATATTATTCCATAATACATTTTATTATTAAATTATCAGGCAGTAAAGTATTGCGTTTTGATTTATATGATTGATTTTAAGAGGCTTTAACTCAATTTAATTATATGTATCACACATTATGAAATCATTGAGTTAAATTTAGCTAAACGAGCAAGGCAAATTACAAATTAAATTAATATCGCTTTGGTACTTATTTCGAGAATAGAACAACTATTTCCCAGTAACTGGTTTGGGTTAATTTACCTTTGTTAGCTATATACTAATTGATTTTCATTTAAACTCAATGGCTTTATAGGTGAACTAGCGGCCTCTTTGTGTTGATACAAAAATTGAACATTTAACCAGTCACTTGTATAAAGGTTCTATATTTCAGGCTTAATCAACTATAGATTTTATTTTATTTAATATAATTATCGTATGGTCAGACATTAAAAAAAATTAATAGACGGTAACTTATACAATGTTCGATCCTTAGCCTAAAGCAGTTGTGTTATACAATCAGAAATAACGACACTTCCGTTACTACTTTGGCATGATCAATCTCAAAAAAATCCTTTTTTAATATTGATCTGGTTGTAAATGGAATTAGCTGCATTATTATTGGAAGTCGTCATAAATGATTAACTGTCAGAAATTGAAAGTGGACCGTACCTGGATGCGGGTAGCGCAGGACCGGTCATTGTGGAGATTCTTGGCAAAAGCCTTGGTCCAACAGTGGACGTCATTTGGCCGAGTCGAATTGAAAGTGGATTTTATTATAATTTTGCTGTTGTCTTTAAGTTACACACAATAACAACACGTTATTAATATTGTCGTTATTGGCGAGCTTTTTATGTTACGATTTTTTATCCGTAGTTATACTCTGCAGAACTCAATTATGCATATACAATTTCTGATCTCCATGTTTGAGAATAAATATTTTGAAGATTTTAGATTTTTCAATTTGCGCATCGTTAGCTTTGCACTATTTCGCTCTGATGGCGACGATAGAGACGAATCTCCTGCTATCGGCATAACAAGAACTACGAACACTAAAATTTTGTAGCATATGGCAGTCATACTTTGCAGGGAGGCTGCTAAAAAGTCAGTCAAGAGAACATAAAAGCTGCTCTTATGATTCTGACCAATCTCATATAACCAACTTGCAGCAAGAAGCTACAACGTGGTAGTTTTGATGGAGCAGTAGCAGGCAAGCGCTGATGAGGACCACCACCCAGACTGAGACTTGCTACCGACCAAACCACTGGTGAAAGTAGTGAAATGTTATTTTCATCTATTTAAAGCCTTAGCCTGTTGTTCATCTACAAGAAAAAACACAAAATGATAACTTTAAAGCAATAAAATTCAGTTTCAGTTGCGGAGGTTACTCCTTACATCCAATTTCTTTAATTCTTTAAATATTCGTTAAAGGTGATTTTAATATTTGATTTATCTCTTAGGAGCCTTTATTAGTGTTTGGATATTTTGAGTTGGCAACGCCGCGTTGAAGAAATGAGATTAAAAAATACTTTCTGCAGTTTTTTTGTTTATGTAACATGAGACTGTCCCGAGGATTAGGCTTTAAACCTAACTTTAATTTTTTTATTGATATCATTTGTTATATTACGGTTGTTATATATGTATGTTGAAAATTGAAAAAAATGTGTGCTATTATTATGAGTAACTCAATAAAAAGGAGCCAGGAAAGTTTGAAGTAAGAAAACGCTCAAGCGAAACCCGAGAAAATACGTATCATTGTAATAAATACTTTAGTCTAACAGAAATAGAGCCGCCGAGCTTCTCTCTCGTATTATTAAAATTTTATACGTGAACCACGCTTGAGGTTACATTATAATAATCGATGGTGTCACTTAGGAGCTTATGAATATTTTACATAGCTCATATGTGCCTGCCTCTCAGTAATGGCCGACCGTAAATTTTGCAGCTGTGTAATTTCGCGTAACTAATGTTCTTATTCCTAATGACAAGTTATCATGATAAATCAATTGCTATGTATTATTATGTGCGTTTCATTAGACAGTCAGGTTGATAATAATGTTGTTTAATTGGACGGAATTAGGACAATTCACACTATCAGCTTTATAGGTAAATCGCTAACAGTGTGTTTTACCAACGAATGATTTGTCGACAGAACTTATTTGGAGGTGTTTTGAAAATTCTAAGTAACATACATTTTAATCGAGAATTATCAAGAATAAAATTTAAAATAACTCTATGTATCTGTGTTTCTGTTTCATATTCACTTTAAAACAGTATTGCCTGTTTTTGCGTAAGATAGATCCTCTTTTTATTGCTTTATGTTCTCCTGCAGTATGTTGTCCAGGTTTTTTTATTTATACACATTAATTAACAATCATACATAGATAAAACATATTATAATTATTTGAATAAAATTTAAAAAGTAAATGTTACTTTTAAGTAAAAGTTCTTACAAATTTAGATTTACCCTTGACATTTTTAAAATTTTAAAAAGATTTTGTAACATCTTGTTTCATTAAAATTAAATCTGTGATGGAAACATTTTCGTGCACTGATTTTTATAATTTCAAAAGTGGCCTACCCGACAAATCACTGATTGGCTTCAAATGGCATATACGAATAAAGGCGCTTCTGAAGCAATCATCTACCATTGGTATGACGAATTTCAGCGCTGTCCTCCACCTTTCAGGGATGATGAAAGAAGTGGTCATCCTTTAGCGGCTGTTACAGAAAGAAAACGTGCTACCCGTGAAGAATTTCATCCAAGACAACAGGCGAATGCGTACTAAGTGATTCAGCATAGATCGGGAAGTATGTTAAAGATTCTACACGGGTACGTTCGGGTGAGAAGGATAGATTCACGCTGGATGCCACTGAATCCAGAAACAAAGTGTCAGTAGACAGTTTAGCTATCTCTAAAACCATACAACGCTTACCAAAGTGAAGCAATCACTTTGGTAAGCGATTGCTTCACTTTGGTAAGCGTTGTATGCTTTGGTAAGCGTTTTTTGCACAGGGAAGTTTTTTATTGCTGGTTTCTTCACTTTGGTGGGGTGTCTGGTGTTAATTATATAACAAAATTATAGCAGCAGCATTTTCGAATGGTATATAACGAAACGCCTACCAGAAATTTCCATTGCAATGTGTAACAATCGACCGAACGCCATGTTCCGCGTGTAACTGATTCACTACGACATAACGCGCTCGCGCACTATATAGACAGACACAGACATAGATTTTAATATTTTGTGTCAGTTATTATCTGTAACATAATGCAACACGTAATAGGCGCTTAAACAATATGCAGTACGCTGTTTTATTTTAAATTTGATACTGGAGGTGATTAGCATACCTTAGAACACAAACTGGGACGCAGCGTTTAAAGAATTCTGGTCTTTTACTGCAATCTCTAACACGTGGGCTTTGCAGATTATAATTTCGGCCACTTTAGGTACAGTCTTCTGTCCAGTAGTCGACGTCTTACTACAGCCGTGAGAATGAACTGAATATTACATGAGAAACAAATAGATGTCATAAAATCGTGATTCGTGTTTTAGAATAAAATTCTTTTAGGTGTCACACAAATCGTTTTATTTCCAACCAAATGAAACCTTTTATTGACCCTATACAAAGATCCTAATCCTGTTATTTATAATAAATTACATAAAAACTGTAAGGTCAAAAACATATAAGTTTCAGATTTATGTTAAACTTGGAAGCGATAATCTTGCCCATTTTTTTACCGAAAAAGTGTATTAGAAGAATCTTAATAAGTAATACAATACTGACATGAGCATGTCACCCGAGTTTATGCCGTAACTTTGACGTCTAACAGTCACCTTACGAACATCTGTGATGGTTGCGGAATTGAATTTCAAATTTATGCGTCATTTTGCGTCATAAAGCGTAACGGGCGAGGTGATCCGCGTAATGCGACGTTACATTACGCTGCTTTTGCCGGTTTTGCCGGCGTATGTTTATAGGAATGCTTATAAAACGACTTGAAACATATTGTGGATAGTCATTGAACATATTTTGGCACGGTTTTTTCAACAAACCCCTATAAAGTTTAGAGAAAAGGGTCAATGATACCTCTCACGTTATAACAGTTATTGTGATAATACCGATACCACCAAGCTATTCCATTTTTTGTTAGTCGTTTTCTAAAATGGAATAGGTGCCTAAAGTTTCTATGAACAACCCAAACGCCTGACTTGTTTCATTTGATTCTATGTACCACAAGAGATAAAATTGAAAACTGATAGATTATGATATTCATGAAATTTATTGTTATGAACTTTACGTGTATCGCGCCTTGTTCTTCTTCTTCTTGTCAGTTCCTCGCAGTTCAAAATTTACGAATCAACAGCGTGGTTCCTTATCGGACTAAATATGAATAAATTATTTTGTGTTATAAAGTTGTTGAAGTTTGCATAATCTGGGAGTGTATTTTGCAACTTATTTCATTAAATTTTCCGTAACCCACTGAGGTACGCAACACCACACACCTTATTTTTTATTTTAAATTTTGAATACTAAGCTTAGACAAATGCAATAGCTTGATGGTAGAAAGCACATTCCATTTTTAAGAGAAGAAAAGTAGATTTTTTGCTACGGTACATAACGGTAATTTTAAACTTTTTATTAGAGGTCAGATAATATGAGTTTCATGTTTTACGTAGAATTACAACAAAAAATAATTTAATTATTATATTTTTTGACGTGATAACGTCTTAAAAATCGATGAACGCCGGCTGCACACGCGAAAAAGCACGACTCATTGTCACGTTCCACAATGTCACGTTCCGCCTAAGCCGAGAGCGTAAGCAACAGCGCGGAACAAGCGATAGAGAGGCACGATCTGCCTAAGCGTTTGGCTTGTGACACATCTATATCTCTTCCACTCCATCGGCCGATGCGTCCGAGCAGAAAAGAGACAGCGGCCGCACAAAACCTACACGTGAACTGTTTTGTAAACTGTTTATAAAGTAAAGTGAAAAGTTAATGTGGTTTCCATTGTTTATTAAAACAACAATTGCGGCAAAAACGGTAATTAATTCTTGCATTTTAAGAATTTGATCAGCGATATAATCACATATATTTGTTCTTTGATTATTAAAAAAAAGTATGCAATTTTTCATCTATGTTTCCTTAGGACGTTGTCGCCGTTTGAAAATAAAATATATATAAAATATAGTCCGTAAACCTTACAGACAACCTATTTTTTTGTTATTTAAGCACTTAAATAATTATTTTTTATGTCTATAGAGATCGCTTGCGTTAGTAGAAGAAATACTTGTAAAAATTCATTCCCTATTTCGGCGAAACCCATATTTTCGTTTACTAAGGAGGTTATTTTCTTTTAGATACCACAGCAGTCTATGGTTCACCTTAACTTCATTGTAACTGCAAAAGTTAGTTTGCAGTTCTTTTAAATATGCTCTATAAACGAGTAGGTATATCACAATATTCATCGGTTAACCATATATATTGAAATATATTTGCTTTTGTCTCACAGCGAAGTCGTTTTGCGTTAATAGTAGATCGATAGAGGCGTGCAATCCAAACACGTCTTATTTTAATTAATACGACGTTGTAATGTGACTTATTTTGAATAATCTTACGTGTGCAATAAGAACTGTTTCAGATATAACAAAACAGTCCTTTTAAAACAATTGAAAGACTACCTTTTAATCAAATAATATACCTACTATTATTCAATTTCAAATATTCTAAAACTTACAACTCCAGCATTTGTTTATTGAATGTAAATATCTCATATATGAATAACCAGCCCCATAAGAGCCATAAAGTTTTAGATTTACGGAACCGCACGGCACCGGTTTGCATTTACATACAACTGGCAAAACAAATATGATATAGCGTGACGGTACAATATATTTCTAACATTATGCTAATTTACATTAAGTTTTTATTTCTGTAAATGATGATCGTATGAGCTAGAATACTTGCGATCTTTAGAAATCAAGGCATATAAGTTTTCAATAGAACATTATGTGAGGGTATAAAAGTTATGAAGTATTAACAATTGATTGATAAGGGTTAAAATTTGATTTTAGCATTGTATATTGCTATTTTTATTTTCTACATAATTAGGGTTTTGTATCGAAAAAATCCATGTCACTCGATCTGGTTTGTATCAGAACCAGTTGGAAACTGATGCAAATGATTTTTTACATATAGCATAGCTTTAAGTAACTACTCATGGTCTAGCGTTATTTATAAATATACATATACAATACATGAATTTATATATATGAATGTATGTATATATTCATAGTTAAGCCGGAATTACATTATTGTGTCGGGGTGTGTCGTGGCGCGTTGTTTTGTGACGGCGACCGTTTACATTAATAAGGCGTGTTGTGGACTGCTCTGGCGCAATTTTCGTTCAGTTTCCCAGTAGTCTTTCGTGTGTTTGGGTCAGTAAAATGATTTCTTCAAGCTCTGACAGTAATTTTGATGAAGATCTTTCATGTCTTTTTCTAATGCAATCAGTTCAAAGAGAAAGACGAAAGAGAAGGTTTTGGGTATATGCAGTAAAAAGATGCTGATTGCTTCTTAGCAGTAGAGAAGAACTTCATGTCTCGTCAAAGAATTAGAAAGTGATGAAGAACGAACGCCACGACAGATAGCCGAGCGTATAATTCTCGTGTGTTGTGTCGCGACATATTCCCTCCACCGTTGTGTCTCCGATCTTAATCGCCAGATCGTTAACGCGCCAGAGAGCGTCACGACATACCACACGAGAATATTGTAATTCTACACATACAAAATTGATACTTTAGATACGCGCCAGATGCCACCAGAAGGCGCCACGACAGACCCCGACACAATAATGTAATTCCGGCTTTATTCTCGTATTCATCACACAAATATAATTATGCCCTTTCCGGGACTCTAACTCGGGATCACTTGTCAAATATATATTTCTGTATTTCGAATCGTACTAGAGTTATTGACGAAATAATGCAATTTTGACAGCTTACATATCTAAAGTGAAAATATTCATGTCAAACATCCAGCTTGGTTGGATTTTCTCGGTTTTGTGGCAATCAGTAAGTTGCGGCTTCGAGTATTTTATGCCCCATATGTTATCACCATTGAGCCGGGCCTCCAGCATTAACTAGATCAAAACAACGAGCAAAATTGCATTATGCCTAAAATATATTTAATCATCACTATCACTACCCTATTAATTTTCTTACTGATAGTCCATTCCTACGCATGAAAACAGCATGGGGAGAATGGACCAAAAGTATTACGCTGGTCCTATTACGCTGGTCCTATTACGCAGGCCATTGAGTACCCACGAGTGTCGATTAGTGAGTAATAATGGTGCTGGTAATGCAGTGGTAGACATCATCTAAAAAAATAAGATGTTTTTGGTAGTTTTATACCGCTCATGCTCGGAGCGGGACAATCGAGCGCCTTGAAATTTAAACATAAATCTACATAAATTCAGTCACGAAGTTCAAAGGCATGCATCCGTTTCACAGTTCACACAATCTAAATTATATAGAAAGTCAAAACAGCAAAATACTTGCTGGAGTCCACAGAGCGTAATTGTATACGCTGAGAGACGTACAGCGTAAATCATTTCGGGCGTCTGCACATAGACAATGCTATGCCCCAAATGTAATGCACTTTGTCGTTTAAAACGGAAAACCTTAATTTTCAAATTGCAGCTGTAAAATGTCACGAGGCAAATATAAATAGGTAACTTTATTCAAATGATTTCTTGTAAAATTGACGGTTTCAGTTAATTAATGCCAGGTTTAATTTTACTTAAAATGGCTGTAGAAAGTTATTCGTATTTTATCCCTTACCTCGTTGACAATAATACGCAGTGACACTATTCTCTTAATTTATAAGTGCCTATCATAAATATTTTATAAGTTTGGATCTGTAATAATTACCAGGTGATTAATAAAGAAAGGTTATTGATAACTATTTTTAAAGTAAAAGTATTTTTAATAACATATATAAATTTATATTTCATAACAAAATTAAAAAATAATTGTGAAACAAATTTGTGAAACTCATAATCTAAAACTATGATCCTCTCTTCTTCTTTCACTATTATAGGTACCTTATTGAAGTAACCATAACGACACTCATTTTAAACTGCACGCGCAATCTTTTATGATGAGGGTAGTTACAAAAATGTGTAAGATATACGGTTCAAAACTAAACTGTACATATAAGAGCTTTTAATAATATTTTAGATATGCACAGATGGCCTAAAATAATCCATTGCGATCGTCTGGGATAATTAGGGATATGCTAATAGTTTTGGGTCTGCTACTATCGATAGTTCATACTAGATGAATAATAACCGGAATGAACTATTCACCTAAAAACTATTGCTTGAGTAGTCATAGCTTCAAAGTATTATTACAAGAAAATATTCAACTTGTTTCAGAGTTAGTGTAACTGGAACCCACATACCCTCGCTATCCGGACGAGTATTCCGCGAATGTCGAGACGTTATGGGATAAAATTAGTTGGTAAATCTAAAAAAGAAAGTCAACTCATGGTTTAAATAAAAAAAGAATTACAAACATGATACACTTTGAATATTGGTGTGCGTACAACGTTAGTAAAGTTGTCAATATTAGACATTAGTAGAAACGGCCGTATAACAATTGCTGCGAATTTAAATTCGCAGTTTCTTACTTTGAAGTGTAATGTATGAATTTGTAACATTACAACGTGCACACTCTAATGTTCGTTCGACCATATTCACAGATATGAGCGTAAATTTGAACTATGACATTACATGTCATGAGCATGTCATCGGTTACAAGATGATTGTTTCGATTTGTTAGGCTGTGTAAAGAGTAACTTTATTTCGGATTCGTCAATCATATCCTGTCCAAAGTTAATTTCAAGTAAACCTTACCTGTATAATTCTCAACCATTCAGATAAAAGTTGAAATAAAAAACCTTCGGGATCAAACTTTTACCCTTAGATATCTTGAGAGCAGAAGCGACTTACCGCCGGTTCCTATATTCAACTGATAGTTATGGTATAAAAGTTACTATCCGTTTTTCTATTACCGACTACGAGTCGTAAATACCGTTTCACAATTCATTTTCTATGCCTGCTGTCAACGAGCGTCCGTAGATCGTTCAAATACCGAGCCCTCACAGATGTGCGTTTAGTTATACGCAAAATTTAATTTCAAAGGAGCCTTTCTTTCTTCCATATAAGTTAGGCTAAATATGTACCTAAGATTCAAAGATACCAAGAAATAGCTAAAAAATTATATATTCCGAAAAAAATACTTATTTATTTTTAAATACATTTGTACCACTAAAAAAATCATTCACAAAAATATACATTACTTGCAACAAATGTTTTTTTTTTAGCTGGCAAGCACAATTGTTTTGATTTTGAAGCGTTTTGTAGCTTAAAGTTATATTAACATTTTTCGATATTCAGTCTTAAACATAAAATGTATACAAGTTTATCAGCAACACCGCTTTATGAATTCTTCTGTTTTTAATATATACAGTAGGATCAAGAGCGAAAATAGATATTTCTTGCTATTGCGAATCATTCTAAGCGTTTAGTTATTTTATCAGCCTACGGACTTTACTAAAATACCGCGTTCCAGAGCCGCGAGAAACTTGTTAAATCTAACCGACTGTCACACACAAGTGCCATATTAGCGTTTCGTTCTACGCAGTTGTGATTTTGTGTATAATTTATTGTGTTTTATAAACTTTATAAAAATCTAATTTCTGGGTATATTATATATGAAATAAGTGTTTGTACATTATTATGAATATTTTCAAATAACTTGTACCAAGGTACATTTTTGGCCCGAAAAGAAAGGTCTCCATTGCACAAAATTTAAAACATAATGAATTAGATTCACATAATTTAGATTTATTGTGTTAATAATTACAATGGTAAAAATATTATTATAATTTTACAATCCGCGTGTTATTTAACCTTTTTCTTACCAAACAGTCGTTTGTTTGTGGTTTTATTATATTGACATCCAACATTTTTTCCAAAATAAAAACCCAGATTCTTCATCTATAACTGTTATTCTCTAATAATTATTACAAATTTTATAGTGGAAAGTAAAATACCGTTTCATACATCTTTTGCAAAAAAGAAATTACGCCGGTGAGTATCAGATAAGTATTACCTATTTGATGTACTCGTATATCTAACAAACTTTACCAACGTGTCTACCGCTTAAAATATTGCAATAATTTGAATTGGCAAATCTTCATTCAGGTATATTTCTATTACAGAAAACAAAGAAGGCTATATCAAAGAAGCAAGGATGACGTTCCCCTGCATTTGGATCTCAAACAAAACAATCCATTGATTACAACAAAATTGATCCACATTGCAACAAAAAACTAACCCATTTTAGTGTGAGCTTCTTACAGTTATTGTAAAATAAAATAGTTTAAAAAGTAATTGATTTTTTTATTTTTCCACTTTTAAATTCGTTTTTGATGCAGGCAATTTTTTCTCCAACTGTTGATATTAAAGGAACAAACTGCGACAAACAAACTGGATCTAGGTGGGTCCATAGGTAGGTGTAAACTGAAAAAAAAATTATTTGCTTTAACCAAATGATCCCATTGGTCCCGTCCAGCACTATCATCCGGAGTGACATAATGCTTCCCAGATAGTACACGTTTAAAGGCAACGGATGAGACGAATGGTCATCCCTGACATGACAACGAGAATATTTTTCCCTCGAGCACCTGTAGACTAGAAGTAAATGGTCTCATGAGGACAGGACTCAGGATAGTACATGTATGCTTGTACATAGTTGGATTATGATTCATTATTCAATGATTACGAGTATAAGCAATATTCACTTATTAAAATATTCTGAGATCAATCCCACAAAGTCTACTACGTATATGAGCATTGTTCTTAAAGCCTAAAACCTTAATGTCAATAATAGCGGATGTAGTGGACATATCCCATGATTCCTGCAAGTACATCAATAAATTCATGATCATAGGGTTTTGGCAGTTATGTTATGAAGGTTATGTCTTAAGGTTAGGTATATTGAGAGTATACAAAATACTAACCTAGCTCCTGTTACTCCTAAGTGTGAACAAATTTCAAGTAGTTACTGTTCAACAGATTCTTTATGAGTCAAAATTTCACTTGAAATTTGTACGAATCCGGTGTCGCTATATAATTCGCTCTTTCTTTAGACACTTTATCTTCTCCTAAATCTGTTTCACTGTTTTCCGATTTAATATCGAACACTTCTGTATCACTATCTCAACTCGTCATTTCTTCATATTTCTTGCAGCCAGAGCGTAAACAGTGAAATATACATTTTAACCGACTGAAATTGGCAGGTAACCGAATGACATTACTAATAGTAATATTGACAGTCTACTGACAGTTAAAATATTTATAGGAACGGCATAAACTGTCATCTATGAACAATATGCTAACCACCTCTTACTAGTATCCCTCCCATCCGTTAGTAGCAAGCCAACAGTAAGTTGCGCTACGAGACGTTTTTTATAGGAACGGTTTTAGCTTACGCTTCGTATAATATACTACTATGCGTAACAAGAACGGATCGTTTTTTGAATATAGAAAACAGCGGTTAGTATAAAAACTCAACCTTGATAGTCATTATCGCAGTCATCGTCGTCAAGTCTTCAAAACCTTTTAAAGTAATCACAAATCTTGTAAACACATTTGCTATTATTCATATAAACGTGGTAAAAGAGCATGTGCTTCTGCTTAGTAATATTCAAGTATATATTATGTAGGTAAAATTGGATTTTCAATAGCACTTCAGCGTATTATCCTACCTTGTTGAGGCAATTTGTCATTTTGTGGTAGGCACATACGGTTGGTTGCAAACGTAATGTACATAATAATATACGTTTATATGCGATTAACGATCTTAAATTTGTGGCTTCAGTTTTTTAATCGTGAATAGGAAAGCGCTTGGCTGTTATCTCACCTTATGGTAAGCGAGGATGTGATCAAAGATGTGACGCGCCTGCTTAGAAGATACGTATTCATTCATGTCTTGAACGATTTCATTATTAGAACTCATGACAATAACCGACGAGTATTTATGTAGAGAAATCAGAATACAAGTATGGTGTCCAACGTACCAATGTCAGCAGATTCGCGAATCTTGTTGTACTTATTTAATACTAAGAAATAGGTGTGAAAGTCAGTAGCCAATAATACTCGGCAAAGCAGATCAACGGGCAAACCGCACAACTTGACTATTGGGCCAAGCCTAATTATCAGGCACTAAAGCAATATAGCTTTCAAAAGCCATACTAATGCTTAGGCGAGGAAATATGGCACTCAATTCGCCGAAATGAGGAAAATTTGCGAACTAAGTCGGATCGGAATGCGGCTTTTTGCATTCAGTTCGGTAACTCATTTAGAAACTTTGTCAGTATTTTTTGCAACTCATGGAAACTGCATTTCTGCATAGAAAAGTGCATTCTTTCCAGTGCGTATTTTCGAGTGATGGGAAAAAAATATTACCGTGGAATGGGGTTACTTTGATCAATTTCAAAAATAAAATGTATTTTTCACCTTATGTATTAAAGAAAAAATCAAATTAAAAATATAGAAATATCGGTTTTGTTCATTCTGTCGATTTCTTAATGAAAAAATATATTTTTCAAATTAATTTATAAGAAAAAAAATAAAATGTTGGTAATCAAAGATACACTGAGATTGGGGTTACATTGATACCCCCTCGTTTTATTACGAAATTTTAAAGTAACCGCTATAAGGAATAAAACACAAAAACAATTTTTGAAATCCGACCATAGGTTTAGGATTTCTAATCTTTTTTATGTTTTTGGGGTTACTTTGACAATGAACACAAACAATTATACGAAATATTCAATATTTTATTAATTGAACAAACATAAACTTTAACAAGCTTGAAAACGTTGATTGTAATACAGGTTATTTAACAATCAGTTCTTTATATCATATTTAGAAACTGTAATTTAACAATTATCACCTCAAACACTTAACTTAGATATATCCTACTTATCAATTAACATTCTTTTTATGTTCCATAAGATCAATTACTTATACTTAATATAAGTATAAGAAAACAGGTTGAGCCCCAGAATTTTTATCAAATTTACCATGGTACTTGGTTCAATACTGTTCCATACGAAATATTATAATGTTCTGATGCTCCACGTATCGTTAATCGATTTTCAGTCACTTCTGTTATTGCCCGATTTAAAATCTCTTCGGTGTAGTTCCGGTATTCACGAGAGCCTAACCGGTATTTTTTATGTTTTTGGCAAAATTCTGAAACTAGAATAATAACATATTTATCAATAAAAATACAAAAAGTCTACAATTGATCTGAATAAATCAAAAGAAGTAATTAATGGGGTTACATTGATCAATGATCAAAGTAGCCCCTCACAGGTGATCAATGACACCCCGTAATTAATATCCCACCAAAAAAATTAACCGACAAAGTTATGATTTGAAAATAAACATGGATGTTATAAGTCATATGACTTCTGACTGGGCGCATTACATGTAATTCCTGTTTTTATGATACACTAAGTTGTAGTTTAGAAGTTATTTAAGCTATAATTTTTACACAAAACTACTACTTACATAATTTTAATATTTTTCCAACAACCAGCAACAATTAACTCACTGGAACTTAGCATACACTAGCAGTGACAATTAATGCTGCCAACCGCGAAAAAATAAAGATGTGGTTGCGTTCAGACACCTAAAAAAAAATAATTTTACGACGGCACAAAGTTTTTATCAATATAACCCCAGGAATCAAAGTAACCCCATTCCACGGTATTTGCCACAAAAAACGACCAAATTGTACGAAATTTTGCACCCGGGGGTTTTTTGGGTGGCGGAATCTGAATACATTGTCAGAATTGACAAAATATACACTGGAAATAATGCACTTTTCGATGCAGAAAAGCAGTTTTCATGAGATGCAAAAAAAATGCGGGCAACGTTTCTAAATGAGCTACCAAACAGAATGCATAAAACCGCATTCGATCCGACTTAGTGCCCAAATTTTCTATGTCTAGTGCCATATTTCCTCGCCTAGCTGTAATGACGTCATAAACTATACCAATAGTGGGAACAGGCCAGACCAGGCTACGGGCACAAAATATGTAGTAACAACAACAACAGCGTAAAATCGATCAAAACGCACGAATTCATACAGACACACGACTCAACAAGATCCCAAAGCGAACGTCGCAGTACGGTAAATCGCGGGTGCCGCTTCGAAACGAGTAGTTATGTTTATTCATTTTTGTTGTTATTCGTTAGAATGAGAATTTTGTACGTTATAAAATTTAATGATAAAGCATTTCGAACGTGACGTAGCAGATGAAAGTATTTAACAGTTAGCAATTTGTTATAACGAAAAATAAAGATTTCTCAAATGGTTGGTGTTATTATTATTAAATATTCAATTTTATTTATATAACAAGTAGATTCATTTCATTCCATTCATCATAATAGAACAAATGTTGTAATAAATGAGTTTTAATAAAGTTGATTTTTCTATTATTTTTCTAATAAAGTTTATCATCGAGAATGCAAAAATATATAATAACTATGAATTTTTACAAATTAAAAAGACGCCTTACGCACCAAGGGAACGTTGGTATATATTTCATCAAATAGGAATAGTTTCGGTACTGCTTTATCTCTATATGTACTATATACTGTGCCTTGGGCCATTTAGATGGATTAAAGTTTTTAGTTCCCTCGGCTAATTATATCCCGATCCTAGTTGGCTGTTTCTTTCTTGGATAAGAGCTCTACAGTGACATATTAAGCGTTTCGATTTTCACGCTTTTGGCTACAGTTACAGTATTTGCAATCATTAGTATCGCTCTATTTCACGTATTTCACATTCGCCAGAGAATTCATAATCTCAATATCCTTCTATCATAGATTTCCATGCTCTTTGCAGCTGTTTGAATATATTGTATACTGGTAAAAGACTTTATTGGTAAACGGAACTGACGCAGAGGATAAAAATAAAGTTTAAGTATAAAATACGTGTGTAAAAAACCCACCTGAGGGCTCGGAAGCGTAGTTGTTTTTTACACACGTATTTTATACCTTATACAAATATTGAATTGTGAATGCAAAAAAAATTAATAAAAACATGAAAATAACGTTTGTTAGAGATTTTAAATTGCTAGGATTAAGGAGACATAAGTTGAAGGCAGTACCTCTCCTCAGAACCCATAATTGGCCTGAATGAAATGTAATTAATGTTTAATTGCTAAAAGATAATAAAGATTTTTAACAAACGACATACCAACATGTTCTGCTGGCTTAGACACCATGCAAATATTTATAAGAGTCAGAAATAAATTATTAATATCTTAAGCAGCAATGGAGAACAATATATTACCCATTGGTTTAATAATCTCACAAAATAAAAATCAAAAAACAATAAAATTGATACATGTTTTAATTATACATACCTATTATGTCAAAACTTTTAGCTCAAATAGTATTTTAATTGGTTATACATTTTATCTAATGAGAAGTCACATAATGATGTCATGAGGCAATTTATTGAAAAAATGTATTGCCACACAGTAAGTTATAAGAATATATATCACTCTCTCAACTAAAGAACATCACTCTAATTCCTCAGGCCGGTCTTTTGCGAATTTGATAAATACCGTTACATGCAACAATCCCTTGGGATTAACTAAATATAAAACCACTGAACTCACAGATCAGGAGTCACCTCTGTGTTAGTTCAGACTTGATATACAAAATCAATTACTAACTACAACTAGAATGAGTTGGCTTCTTAGATTTCGAATGAAAGTAGCATTCTTAAGTAGATGTTTGTTAGTTCAGGGCTTACATATAAGTCAATAGCTAACTTAACTCTTTTTACCCAATTGCATCAACTACAGTTATTTATATCCAACCTTTTCGTTCAAGCCTTAATAACATGCCAGCGTTACTATTTCATGTCGCAGTAACTAATTGTATTAGTTTAGACTCGACATACTACAAATCTCCTGTAAATGTACGAATTTCATGCGTTGAAAATAAATGTCTACAATGAGTTGTTATTTTGGATAAGTATCGCTTTATATGTAAGTCAAAAATAAGCCAGTGAAAGATAAGCCACTGAATATTAATTACGGCTGCCTTTACCCAACTTATCTGTCACTTATTGTGTTAGTTCATACTGCGGTATATTTATACTTATAATATTTCTCTTCTATTGATCTTATCAACTTGGTTTTTAAATATATGTAAGGAGAAAAACCGTTTTTAAACCACTAGCTTGACTGAATTGTGTTAGTAGTGTTATTACTAAGAATCTTTGAAAATTTTGGATTTCAGAGCGAATATGACACATACCTCATGTTTAAATTGAACTTATGAGTTAAACTGGTTACAGCTACCTATTTACAATATAGATTGAATATATATATATATATATATATATATATATGCAATAATCAATTCAGTGACTTCCATTGATTATCCTGTCGATATTTGTCAATGTTTAGATTTCATATAATTCCTAATATCATCTTATGACGTTCATAATAACTTAACTACTAAAGAATTTTCAAAACAGTTTCCTTTAAGTTTGTTTGAATATTATTTTATTAATAATTTAAATACAAGAGACCGATTAAAGCCATTCTCCATCCCATCAAAACAATGTTTTTATATATGACAATGCCTTCTCAGGAAATAGATTCGTTGTAAAGCATTTCTATAACTGTTGTTTTTAGAAATCACGTTTTTAATGGTTCGCGTGGTCGGTTATGTTCCATTGTTCCATCGATATATTTATTGAAAGGGGAGACTGGGTCCCAGTGATAGTGTAATTAATAGGCTAATTTTGATGGTGATAAAATATTTTACGACACATGCATACTGTTTTACGTGTGTTACTTTGCCTTACAATCAGTTGTTTCTCATAATTATTTTTGGTAATCTTACATGTTTATGTGTAAATCAAGCATTATCGCAGCTTTGGTAAGATATAGGGGACTTAGGATGGCTTTATAGATAATATTGAGTGGTGGCATTTAATTTATTTGATGGTGATTGCACAAGCAAAAAGTAATAATAAACTAAATTATATGCATCATAAAATGAGAAAACACACTTATGAGTAAGTAAATGGCGTAGTAAAATTTACTATAATAATATATTTTGAAAAAGTTTTAATGAGGTGAAAGTGATAAGTGATTGGTGCATGCTTTTCTTGACATGTCTAATAAAGTATTTTGTTATAATCATTATTTATTATTACTAGCATATTCGAACTAGCTTTTCTTAGCTTGGGACCAAATAATTGGTGTGAGTTACCTGACATTTATTATCATCTATACTACTACCATTATTATTATAAAAATAAGTTGATAAAAATGCGTAAAAATGATAATCGTGACTGTTTCAAGTCTATTTCATTCGTTGCGATATAAAGGTAGAATTTATCATAACATTGTTAAGTTAAACATTAATAACATATGATTCGAATAGGATTTTGGAACCGATTATATCGCTGATTCAGGTTCCAGCATTACGATGTAAAATCCTAGTATTTAATATGCAGATGATACCTTTCCGAAAGTATCGACAGCGCTTTTCATTGTTATGGAAATGGGTGCACGGTAGATAGGACTTCATGCAAATGAAGGCATTTAGAAGTGGTCGATAAATGCAAACTTAGCTCTTACAAGTAAGAAATGGTGTATATGTCGCAGGAAATTTGTATGATCCCGCGTTTTACAAACGGCGTCGTTCGTTCAAAAACGCTAGCTGTTTTAAAATATGCAGAAGGCAAAATGTAAATTGCCTTGTCACTTTATAATATGCCACCATATTTGATAGATAATTTAATAGCCGCTTGCAAAATGCCGCGGCAAAATGAAGTATTTAGTTCTTTTTCTTACCACGCGTGGCGCTTCTTATCAAAACAAGCAAAATGGAGTCGAGTAGTGGTTTTGTGACACAGAAAAATATTGAAAACAGTGCAAATTCTACGTGTTCAAAGGACTCACAAAAAAGTATTGTTTTAAAGACATTTATTATAGTGAATTAAGAAAATTTTACGATTTACAAATAGGATTAGTAAAAAAGCCGTGGACAAACGATATAGTTTTTGAGGTTATTGAGCTGCTTAAAATATTTTTAGAATTTGGAGCACCTTATATACAACATAGTGGTAACGGAAAAGAATTGCCGTTAGGTTAGGTGAGGTTAGGTTGGGTACCCCATTTCTCAATTCGATAGGCGGGTATGCATGATGCATTTCCCCTTGTAAAAAAAAGGTACCCCATTTCTGAAATAGAGTCTGATTTGTCCTACCTGTGTTTTATGATGGTCACCCTACTATAACAATCAATGTCGAAATTTTGACAATTGAACGAGTATAAAATTTGCCTTCGGTATATTTTAAAACAGCGAGCGTTTTTTAAAGGACCACGCCGTTTGTTAAACGCGGAATCATACAAATTGCCTGCGACATATACAAATAAAAATCTCTATTAAAGCACCTGTTTGTAATCTCAAGATTTATTTAACAGCCCTTAAGTTTAAAAAACAGACTGTCTATTTCAGCTAATCGCCAGAATGGCTGTATCAATTTTGATGTAAAATTTTTCATCACTGGCAGATAGCAGACGTTATAAAAAAAACTGATTGGTTGCCTGTAAAGTCGGTATACGGGCGAAAGTTTTACGTGACAACGACTTTGAGTGGTAAAATAATTTTAATGTGAATATTCATTCGTATAGTAGGAAGAAGGATGAAATAATAGTAACAATTTAAAACATTTATTTATACAAAGAATTATATTTAAAACATATATTTATAGGCACGCGTCCCTTCCACTTTTTATGTCTGTCTCTCTCGCTCTTAGGCGGGCTCACCATGCCCGAGTGGAAGGGACGCGTGCCTCTCACTCGCTCTCATTGTAAGCGCATAACGTGAGCGGAGCGTAACGCAGTTTCTTGGAGTGTCGCCCGGCAAACCAATTTATAAGACGTTGTCACGTCAACAATTTAAGCTACTTTTATTGAATGGTAAAAAAGAACGTTACAGAGCACGCCGGGCTCATTATGCTTTATGACGTCAAAAGAAATATGCAATGATTGAAGACGCAGTCGATACCAACGGTTTGAAATGTCATCCAAAGCAAGAAAGAGCTCGCAAATTCTACCTGTGTGAGGCTTTCCGCTTCACAACATAGACAAGTTGGTTTTCTTCTTACAATAATTTCATTAGATATAAAAATGTAGTCGTTAGGTGCTCAAATATAATAGTTAAAGAAGTTATTTTTATCGGTTATCGTGTTCAACCAACGATTGGGGAGGTTAAACAACATTCGCAAGAAAATCTGGTATCAAAAAAATATTTTAGAACCCCTTAGTGCTTCAGATGGCACGTTAAGCAATTGGTCTCTGCACTCGCTCCGGGCCCGCGTGGTTGCATATGCCCCATCCTCCCTACGGCGATTATCCATATAAATGATTTTTGATCCAGTAGTGGACAAAGTAATTGCTAATGGCTTGATGAGTATTGTAATAGGTAAGTTACATTCTAAAGTCAGAAATGATAATGAAAATGTCTACATAATTAAACTAATTTTTCAAGAAATATAGGAATAACAGGCAATAATAAACATCTTAAGCCATATGTTTTCACTTCATAAAATTATATTCTTCCGCTTGATCATTTGTATAAAACTAGCATTTATATATTATGTAAATCTAACTATAATGCAAAAAATAAATGAACATATATCACTTGTCCAATTTTCTGGTAAACAATTTGCAATGTAGTCGTTGT
Source organism: Calamotropha paludella (assembly GCA_927399485.1). Classification (NCBI taxonomy): domain Eukaryota; kingdom Metazoa; phylum Arthropoda; class Insecta; order Lepidoptera; family Crambidae; genus Calamotropha; species Calamotropha paludella. The sequence continues at coordinate 8,547,922 of OV656820.1, forward strand.
TATTCTTGTTTGTTGGACAATGTTGTTGCAATATTTGCTGGATGAAATTCTACTTGTATCAAGTGTAATCTCTTGAAGTCCGCACGATTGCTTTTCTAATTAAATTGCCAATTTCTTAGAATACCTATTGATCTTCCAACATAATATTCTTAATGATTAAACAACAAAAATATTATTTCAGTTGTAAGAAGTTCAGTTAGTGTACAGTAAGAGGTGGTAAAGTAGTACTTAGATAAGACTATGAACTATGATGGTAATGAGTTATCCTAAAAATCTCTTTAAAACGATCGATGCTTTACCCAACGTTATTAGTGAGTGTGAGTTCCTTAGTGTACGTCAAATATACATATCGCGAACCATTTCGCGTTATCATAGGAAGGCTTAACAGGTAGTACAAATACAAATGGGATTATCCAAATGTTCAAACTGATTTTAAGCGTAGATCGTACAATTTCATGGGTCCCAACTTGTACAAAATATATCATATAAAAATTTTACACATGATTAAAATGGGATGCTTGTTGGCATCCTAGGTGTGGTTATAAATTAAAGATTATAAACCACAGAGTACTTACTGCGATAATATAATTTCCGAGAGAGTTGATCTATCCTGCAAGCCACCTAAGCTATAATTCTTAAAATTGATTACCTCTAAGTAAATGCTTGCAATTTTGCAATGTTCTTAAGTTTAACGATCATAATTATTATTTGTAGAAAGCTGCATAAGAAACAATCCTTTAAGAGTTTGTATAAATATGCAAAAAAATATATTATTGTATTAATTACGTATTGTTGTAAAAGATAAAATAAATAATGATATCTATGTATTGTTTATGTATGTATCTTATACGATCGTATCATCTTGCTTTTTTTATGTAGTAATAACTACTTATATTGATTAAGCATTGATATTGTGTTGTACTAATAGTGGAAAGAACTGGATCTCTACCCTACAGCAAATTCTCGTATGGAAACTAGTGATTGATTATTTTCACTAGTCTAAATTACCGCTATCATTGTAACAAGGAATCATATTTTTTGTTTCTAATGAATTTCTATTCATATCATTTCATTGAATTTAGATAATGGATTCATTAAATAAATGTGAGGTTGGTAATGAAACTCGGTCGTTTTATTTTGGAAATCATTATAACTAGCTTCCGCTCTTTTTGCACTTGATTGCGTGTGTTACAGGGTCTATTTTTAGCCGTGTGCTGTCGGACAGAGTAGAAAAGCACTAACCCTATACACTTAAGGGTGTCGTAAAAGGCGACTAATGATGTAGGAAGTAATCATGATACACTTCCCGTATACCATAAAATTGACAGATTATGTTCTTTTTTGCCATTTGCAACCTGCCCGTCAAGCGTAAAGATTATGGGAAACCCCCATTTTGGGGAAAGCAACGTCCAAATGTGGATGTCTTTTGGATGAGATGATAATGACCGGATGATGTGATTATGAGTTGCCATGAGTTGTAAAAAAGTCTAATATTAATTTATTAGGAAACAGTTAGTGACAAAGTTGTTGAAATGTGCTTTTATAGTCATAAATTAAAAGAAACTACTTGGTTTCACATTATATCTCAGAACTATTTCCAGTGGAAGAACTTAGTTGCAAAGCTTGTACATTGTGTGTTTCTGATAGAATTTATTTTTTTGTTTTACTTATTTTGTGTGTGTGTTGCTAAATAAAATACGATCATGAAAAAGTAAGCAATCAGATTTGTAATCAAAAGTTTGTTATTTATTCATCCACTTATCATATCATTACACATACCATCTCTTAGATCAAATTAGGTAAACTAAATACTAACAATTTACATCTTAATTGTGGCAGAGGTAGACTCAAATACTGGGTAAATTAAATGGGTACAATCGTTTGTATTGATTAGTGCTCAGACAAACAAAAAAGTAAAACATCTGTTAAGGATATTAATTATATCTATAAATCTACGAACTAGTGGACTAGTAACTCATCAATCTTATAGGACGCAATGTATAATGGATGAAATTAATTTTAGCTATACAAATGGAAAAAAACTATTTTTTCCCCTAAGATTAATTGTAAGACTGATTTGTCAATTTTTTTGCTGAGTAATGGCTTGTTGTTTCTTTTGTTGATCAGTCAATATAAAAAATGTCGTCATATTTAATTGTACAGAATGACAATCGTCATTTAGATTGTATTTTGTAATACTTTCACAGTGTGAAACGACTGTTTGTTTTTAATACACATTTTTAAAGGTAGGTAGGTAAATTACGTGTATTAATATAGTCTCAAGCCATGGAAACCTTTCTTCGAGAAGGTCATACAACGCTCACACAGCATTAACTTTGATGAACTATATTCTTGGAACAATTGATATCATAAAAGGGTATGTAAAATATGATATTACAAGAGTAATATTATCAAAAAGAACTTAATTTAACGTATAAAATTTTGTAAAAAAAAATCACTGTTTGGTACATAAAAAAATACTAAAATATACATAAACACATAGAAAAAAAAACATTTTAAACAATCGCAACTCAACCACATTCATCTTAAGCTAGAAGTAAGCAATGCATGATTCAAAAGTAATAAAGACCGTAGTATATGTCGGTTGAGAACTCCATTATTGAACCAACACGCGTAGTATGATGAGAGCGACAAAGATTTCTCGATTCGATAACAACGTCCTCAGCGATATTTTAGTCTGCAGTAGACAAAGAAAGCACGAAAAACTTTGCGAGTTCTTCATTCTAGTAATCTGTAGAGTAAGGAATATACTACTAGTGTTTTGTACATAGTAAATATATCCAATCTTTTGGACATCCATTGATCCAACATAAGTAAAAATCTACCGATAAATTGTTTGTCATGAAACGTAATTTATTTGTTTGTTATTATTTATCTATCCAACCCATCCCAATCAATTTCGTCCAATTTCCATCTTTCCCAAAGTGCCTGAGGCCTGTGTCCACAAACAATTCTCACAGTCCATCCATTAGAATTCCCTTCTTAGTCTATTTTAGTCCAGTTTCAGGTCTGGTCATAGTAATGTTACCGCACTCCTTAAAGTGACTTGTGATGTTAAGCAGTGGTTGAGGATGATGGTAAACGGGCAGTGCAGTTAGACGAAGCAACCTCATCCTGGCTTAATTTAGATACTGGTGTTCCCCAAGGTGGCAAACTCTCTCTCTTCTTTTTCTCAATTTTTATTAACTTCATCACATATAAACTTCAGTGTTCGTATCATCTTTACGCTCACGATTAGATATATGCTCACGCAAGTGTTGACAGCATATAGTTATTAGTGGGTGATTCCCGCAAGATATCCAGAGTAGAGTTGACCAATTTGTCTCCCATTGTCTTCGACGGCACTACAATTCAAGTTGACCCAAGTATCAAGGATCTGGTTTTATGTATGGACTCTAAGTTAAACTGGCAATCACAAGTATTTGTCAGAAAGCAACTGTAGTTTTGGGGTCTTTATCACCTTAATAACTTTTTACCTGCCAATATCAAGGCATGCCCTGGTCAGACCTTAATTTTTCCTATAGACGACTATGTTGATGTATGCTACCTGGATCTGAATGTAGATTATAATATAACAGTAATTCTTAGACTATTTTTGCGAAGATTTTTACAAACATTTTAAAATTTACTTAGTAACTTTAGTCCTTTACGTTATAATTATTTAGTCCTTTATGTTACGTTTAATATATATAAAATAATTAAATTGATTGATTTCAAAATGAAGACTGAGACAAAAAAGAAAATATAAAACTGGGTTTATGAACAGCTTACGCACCTAACTAGATGTCGTAGGAAATAAATCCCACAAAACAAATCAAGTGAAAGTGAGTGTTCAGGAAGTGTCATTTTTTAAAGCTGTCAAACACTTGTTTATTTTTAATGACGCATTGGTTTAATTAAGAAATAATCAAATAATAGATTTAACCAACCAATTAACTATTTTCAATAGTATTTCATTGACATAAAAATAAAACCTCGTTCGTGACATTAAAGCTGTCAAAATAGTAGTGTAATTAGATTTTATTAGGTAGCATTCAACTGTATTGGTTATTCTACCTTTATTTAAAAATCATATTAAACAAAAACATACATCTTGTTATGTTTGGCGTAACTTAATTATGCGAAATAAAAAAGAAAGCATTAAACTATTTTTAAATTTTTAATTTCTGGAATTTGTGACACACTAACCACCTAAACCAAAGTTACTAACTCTGTAGATGACGCCTTTCTTAGTCGAGTGGTTCGCATACCCGTCTTTATGGTAAAACCAATGAAGTCTTTGAAGAAAACGAACTTTTCTATGTGAGCTCGAGTCTGTGTGTTGTGGTACCGTCGTTGTTTCTGAACATAAGTGCTTTAGCTAATTAACATGGGTTTAGAATAAGGTATGTGATGTTCATTAATTGCTTTACAAGAGTAATGTGCATAACAGTATATAGGATTAACTCCGTATGTTTATAGGTGTTGGTAAGTGGCTCAGACCTCTTTTGATACATTTTCTTTATACCACTTTTTGTAAATGTTTAAAATTCTCATTGTCAGTGTCACTCATCTTTTCTGTTCACAACTGGTTGCTACATAATATATATTTATCTTGTTGAAAATACGTGTTTCCATCATCAGCCTCACGCCCATCCTCAATAATAGGAAAGGAGGTAATTCTTTTATTACACGCAGTGGATTAATTTTTCAAAACTTTTGAGCATCGAGTCATGTCGTCGTGATACAATTAATTACGACTCATATTTAACTTTCAAATACGTAAAGCTCTCACTTTAGTGATTATGAAATAAACAAAACAGGTAAATTGTAGTTTAAAAAGCCCTTATTCAACGATATATGCTACGGGCATCCCAAGTGAACCCAATAAAGTATTCGTGGGTAATCAATTATAATACGAAATAAATACAGACCCTGAAGTGATTTAGGTGCGATATATGGATATTATTTTCGTAGACAATGACTAATTGATTCCCCTGGATTACATTTCTCGCTTAAGCTGTGTAGTTAAGTGAAATTGTTATTTATAGATTACGTTATTTAATTGATATTTAAATAGAAAACAGTTATTCAAGCTATTAACATAATAAAATAATACAAAACACGACTGCGTAAAAATGAACTTTGGTAAAAAAACTGTGGAGAAAAAACAAAGCCAATACTATACGCTAAATAAAATTGAATTATTACACCATAGAAAGAGATTTATCATAGAAACTCAAAATAAATAATTATGTTTTAATTTAGAACGTAGCGCCTTTAAACCGTCAGAACCCTTTATATAGATTTAAGCCTCTGTAGATTTCTTATTGGTACTAGCTGAATGTTTCGGTTGGGGCATAAGTTAGCTTTTATGATGTGGTTACGAATATATAAATAAATTGACACAAGGTAGATAATATCGAGGGTCACAATAATACGTTATTACCAACAAAACTAGTAAACCTTGTCTTATTGGATAGTTTTGTAAACCATAGTAGTTCGATATTGGAGAAGTTTGAGGGGCATGTTCAAATTATTGTTGATTTTAATTTGTGTAGTATTGATTTGAAACTTCAAGATGCTGGTGTTAATTATAAGGGACCCACACATTGTTGCTTACTTCGGCTTTCTTAACAACTTAAAACAATGTAATAAAGGCTCAAATTATCGCAACAAAATATTTGACGTTGAATATATCGCGTTGGTTTATTCGAAAGAGTATTTATCAGTCATAAGATTTACTTTGTAAAATTGTTTGTCATGCAGCAATACATGTCGATTTACATTTTGATAATATTTGTCAATTATAATACAATATTTATACTTCAAAGCAAGGGTGAATAGGCACTTTCTGGGCTAGCTCGTTCCATCATGGATTCTGTCGTGGCCCCCGGGATTGATTGGGATCAAGAGCTAACCCATCCTAAATAACAAAAAAATCACTTAATTTTCACAAAGCTGACTGTAAGTAACATGAAACTGATTCGGGAGTTCTTCAAGGCTCTAACTTAGGTCCTATTTTATTTAATATTCTCATCTATGACATGATATATAAATTAACAATAAAACATTTGTGTATTTAAGTATAAAAATATATTAAGTTTGTTTATTTTTTTTTGAGTTCTTACTACTTGGTTTATTTCAAGTATATGGGCTCTAAAAACTACTTCAACATGTTGGTAATATTTGTAAGAAAGCTGTCAAGTTGGAAACTCCTCGCCTAAAAAAATAATATAAAATCAATGTTCATTTTACTAGGGGCACCTGAAACAGCCACTTCATTCTTAATTAGGAATCTTGATATACTAATTAAAACCTTTTTTTCAAATATCATATATAAGTCCTACAGGAAGCGATATACTTGGTACAACCGATGACATTCTTGCTTGAAAATAATACCTATCCATTTTATAATTCATAGAGTTATTTTTTTTATATATCATCTATAAAAATATACATGTTCAATACTATTTAGTACAAACAGTTTCAATAATTTTTATAACATTCAAGTCGTTGATTTAGCCATTATTAAAAGAAAATGATGTCATTCATATGTCAGCTTTGGTTCTTAGTGATATAAATTGTGCAGGTTTCTATATTTTTGCTTCTAGTTGAGTTCTAAGTATGGTCTAAATAGAGAGTTCTAAAATAAAAATGGTAGATTTTAAACAAACTACAATCGAGGTTTGTAACTGTGATGAGTATGGTATGGTGCACATTCTAAGATCTTTCTATTGAGAAAATAAGTGTGATCAACGAGATATTTGGAACATTATGAGTCTCAATACCTTGGGTGAGAGGGTTGTTTTTAAGTGACCATATGACTTGCGATGCTTACGGTTCACTCGTGAAGAGCTGCATTTCGGGGTCATTTTCGCGTAAATACATATTTGAGTGAGTGATCTAACTAAAATAGATTTTTCAATTTGTCTATAGCTTTATAAAGTAAAGGCACATTCCTTCAAGGTTAGGGGTTGTTGTTGTTAATTAATTGTTGGGGTAAGTCTTAATAAACATATACAAAGAAAAGGAAATTGTTTTAGTCATATGTGCAAGAATTTACTATACAAAACACTTTATTGATAACATCATATTGAGGAAATAACAAAATAATAAAGTTAAATTGTTACAATAGATGGTCTTGTCCCTCAATACGATCTATGTCAGTCATCCTTTGGTTGGTCATAGCAGAAAGCAGACCTGACCTGTGTAGGAATTTTAACATTAAAATATAAAGAATATATACATTTTAGGTGTTTTAGGAATTCGAAACGTTCCATAAGATAAAGAGGGTTAAGTGGGTTTAAATAGTATGTGAGGTAACACTACCTCAGATCAGATCAGATCAGAGTAAATATGTGAGTTTTACGGGAAGAAACTTGAGCTGAAATCGAAACTGAGATTTTTGCGCAGGCCAATATAAATTGAATGTGAAAACAGCTAGAGTTTATTGTAAGGTTCCTCTGTAAAGTTAAAAAAGCAAATGTTGGCGTAATTTAGAATAGCGGACAAAAGAGATTGCAATTATCAACAGCTTGGAACGGTACAATACGATTGACTAATAGTAATACAATATTATCAATTAATGACAAAATGGAATAGATTCTTGTTTTGTATATAGATAGATGTTTCAATATATATTGAACTGTAATTTGAAAAAAATATTAAACTAGGGTTAGCCAGCAAGAAGGCTTTTCTTGTTTTTTTAAAAACTTCTTCTCTAAATATGATCGGACAGTATAAACATATTTTTTAATTGTTTTTATCATAGTCCATCAAAGCTTGAAAACAAACTTCTAATCCAAAACAAATAAACCTTTGTTTTAATTAAAAAGAGATTTTATACTGAAACATGTTTGTCTAATACTTTAACCAACAATATAAATCTCAGAAACCATCACGGCGAAAATGAGGCAAGGATCTCGTAACTTATAAAATAGAAATTGCATATTATCCATTAGTCATAAATCGGGAAGTGGCACTTAGAATAGATTGGTAAAATAGCTTTTATGCAGTTAAATATAAAGTTAAATTTTAATTCCTCACATAAAACAATTTTATATTATGGATTTGCTAATTATTCATCCGAGTCTTGAGAAAACTGTAACTTTTATTCTTTCAGAGACAACCTAGAGTCACATGGGGACATTAGGAACAATTAAGTAATAAAGACAATGTTAGCTTTCCTACCATCAAAACTTAGTTGTGTTAAATTTAGTGAATCCAGAAAAATAATATAAAAAACATAACACGTTTTACGGACAGCGAAATTCCATTCCCAAGTTTAAACTCATGACCTTAGTCACCCTCTGAATAAAACTCCTTTTCGTAGTTGTATTCCGAATATAATTAAACGTATTTTCGATGTTTCGTTTACAAATGGATGCGAAAGCCTAAGATTAAATATGATAAAACAATGGTTTCTAAGGGACTTCAAATATTCGTCTTAAACTGTAAATTGATTCAGGAGAAGACTAGAAGACTATAAAAATTTAACAGTTAGGAACGATTAAAATATTGTGAAGGTAGTACAAAAGTAATAAGTAAAGGTAGTAAGACGATGGAGTCGAAACGTCAGGATAAAGTATAAAATAAATTATGCGCAAAATCTGTATAAAAATTGTTTTATTAAAATGTATAATTTGTGTGGATGTGTATGAACTAAATATTTTCTAGTGAGCATAATGGCAGGATATAATAAAAAAAAATGGTAAAGAGCAGATTGAAATCGTGTCCATGCTATATAAAACTAGTTTAACTTAGGTAAAAAAAAAAAAATTGTTCGTGTCAGCTCCGACGCGTCACTGGAGTTTACTCCTTAAAAACGATTATCTTAAAACATATATAATAGGCAAAGGAAGTAAATGAATTCATATATTTATTCATATTAATTTGATAAAATATATTACTTAAATTATGGTATTATTATTTTTTATTTATATTCGTTTTTTTATCATTTGTGATATTTTACGTCTATACTGAATGCTATAGTGGCAAAGAAAAACAGAGAGAGTAACTGTGTACTTGGGACTGAGGTGCGGGGAGCGCCATAAGATGTGTGAGTATATCACGCAAAGGAATTGTGACCCTTTAATTTTGGTTAACAATTGATTTTACTACCCACTTAATTAATATTGCAAATATATTTACAAAGAGAAAGATATTATTTAAATATAACTAGGCAATGTTTAGTCACTGTGAATATTTCATGTTAGAAAAATAATTGAATTAAAAATTATTATAAATTATTTTAGTAGAAAAATCGACTTGGCTCACAATTAAATTCTCAGATGGGAATCGAATCCGCAACCTTTGGATGTCCAGTCCAATACTTTCCTAATTGAGCAAATATAATTGCAAAAATGAATGCTTTTAACCAGTTGTCCTTAAAATCTATTGCACCAAGTTTAAATTTTGCCATCAGTGATTAATAGAAAACTATAAATTTTTCTGAATTTTTTCCTACTGACTGTGGTTAGACATATCTGTTGCATGCCTTATTAAGCGATTATTATTATTTTGATGTTTGATTTCGGTACAAGTTATTAAATAATTGTACATGGATACAATTACATAACGTTCAATGAATAAGTGTAACAATAACTAGTATCTTAACCTAATAAATAAATTAGAACTAAAAATATGTAAATAAAAATACACTGAACAACACAACAAAAAAACTTTCAATAAAAAATGCTAGTAATAATAAAACACTATATATATTTTTTTCGACGATTATACACTTTTTACACCAAATCTATTTAACTTAACAATGTTTTACCGTCATTTGTTCTAATATTTATATAATGTCCCATACATCATTGTCATGGGGCAATATGTAATGTACCATCAGTCTACGTATCTATAGATATTGTTCGTATAAAGTAAATTAAATAGACTACCAACTTAGGCAGCTTAACGCTCATATACTACATGAGTGTTAGTTTTCCCAGTATAAATGTAAAAAAAACTAAAAATTTTCATTTCATTACTCTTATTTCGCCTCTCAAAAGCCAAAAAGCTTTTTTTATGAGTTCCCTGTTCAAATATTCAAACAGTAGACCTATCGAGTATTAAACACAATACACAAGTGAAATGTATTTTACCTTACCACGTTTTTCTTATCTCACTTTTCTTATTTGTTTGTCTGTCCGGGCAAAATCTTGCAACTTAAATTTGAGGCACTTTCCGATAAGCTAGAAAGCTGAAACTTTCAGGATAGTTCAGAACCCGATGACAATGCACTCTAAAGCAACTTTCAACTTTCCAGATGCACTTTCAGGTCCACTTTCGGCAACTTTCACTTTTGTATGGGGCTTATCCGATTGTTGCGTAACACATGGTTACTTCGTTGAGTTAATAATTAAAAAGAATAAAATAATTATACTAGATTTAAAAAATCTAAAAATCCCACGTTTTTCAATGTCCTAAAAAGAATAAAATAACCCTGCGGGGCAAAGCGAGGGGCCACTCAAAACGTGGGGGCGCATCTTTACAATAATCGGCATCAATGCATGTCATTCATCTCTTTAAAATCTCCTCTTAGTAATATGCGCCCCCACGTTTTGAGTGGCCCCTCGCTTTGCCCCGCAGGGTTATTTTATTCTTTTTAGGACATTGAAAAACGTGGGATTTTTAGATTTTTTAAATCTAGTATAATTTTGAATTCAGCACCAAAGTAAATGGAATGTAATTTTCTCTACAAACTTATGCTTATTGGTTTTGTTAGTAAGTTTATGTCTGCTGAATCGAAACAAAGGTATAAAGAGGAATGTGATTCATCACGTTTCCATGATAGCTTCTGTTAATTAAATATAACTAAATCTAGCAACGTTTGTTACAAACCTTTAGAAAATATTGTCTATCTTGTCGAGGTGTTTGACCAAGACGATCTGATACAAAATTATTACACAGTGTGTATTCGATACTAAAACAAATTATAGTACGCTTTATATGCGTTATAATGATAGAGGGCACAGCACTCATTCAGCAATAATTAAGAAAAACCACAACACCTCATTATAATCTTCAATGTTAAGCTTAAAATTTTGTAAGAGTCTGAAACTTTTGCCACTATGCCTTTTTCTCATTCTGTGATTCATTTTAACCCCATCACACTAGTACTGCATTCAGGCACCGGCCTCTCTGGACTATGGTAAGTGGTGAAGGTATTTTTTTTTTAAATCTAGAAAGCATAAACTTTATTTTTTTATATTGAATCTCAATATTTAAGTTTAGCCATCGGAAAACATGATATTTCTGTATTTTCCTCCTTCGCGACCAGGTAACAACCATTTTGCTCTATCGATTTTTGTAACTAAAGAGACTTGTCTTTGAGTACTGTCTGTTAATCATCGATAAGCTCCCAATTATGGATATTATGTTTGGCGTTACGAGTCAGAGTACTCACAAATCTCAATATTTTGGCAAAATCTCCTCTTTGTTCTGTATAGATCATTGTTCAAGAATCTATTGGTTGGTTTCTGTGTGACTATTATATATTATATATGTTAACGGAAATGTATGTAATCCGTCATTGTATATAATTCCTGGGAAATGTATGTTATTCCTAAAATCGCACGGAAATGTGTGAAGTAAATTATATTATACACATTTCCTAGGAAATCTATATATTTCCTTAATAGCAATCGGAAATGTAAAACATTTAAGATATTGATGGGTACGCGGGGACAGCGGGACGAGGGTAGGGTATTGCTTTGGGTTAGGTTAGGTTAGGTTATAAGAATAATATGAGTTGATTTTGTGATACGTTAAAAGTTAATAGATAGTTGATTTTTGAAGCATTAATTAGTAAGATAATATGAACATATTATATTTTACGGTATGACTGTTACCCGTTGGTCTCAATGAGTGCTATAATAAAAATTATTATTCTCATTTTAACAACGTGTTTTATTATAGAACGCATTTATTTTATAAATTTTCTAATACGATATTGGAATTTTACACTTTTCCTAGGATATCTATGCATTAAATAGTTTTTCAAACAATATTTTATACATTTCCTAAATCATATCGGAATTGTACACATTTCCTAGGATTTGTATACAATTCCTTGATTTCATACATTTCCGGTAACATATACACTTAATATTCGACTGATACTTATCGAGATTTGAAAATTATAGAGAGTTCTACGCCTTGCGGAAAGCAATAAAAGTGATTCAGTTATCCTATACGGCCCATCAATAGTGACACAGAAGACAGGAATTTCGAAAGTGGTCATATATGCAATTAGTTTATTATTGATACCATAACATGACCATGCTGCCATTCAGACAAAGGCGCAATATAATCAACCCATTGTCCGGAATAATTTAGAGCTCGAATGTGCAGTACAAGTTTAATTTAAGATTGCGGAGGATAAGCAACTTTCGCAAGAGTCGGTTGTTGAGTGATTAAAAAAATTATTTCATTTAGTTCCTACATGCTTCTGAAGCCACGGTGAACCAGCTGCATCTGTACTTTTAGTATACCTATTCGTATAGGATTTTCCTATTGGATTATAACCCACTCTATCAATTATGACAGGTCTCATAATTTTCGTTTACATTCTTTCGCCATGGCCGTCGAAATATCAATACTGAGTTAAGCGTTTTTAATAACGAAGTACGGTTTCCGCTTGACGAAAATCGGAGATAAAGACAAAAAACAAATTGACTCGAGTTTAGTAAAGTTTAACGCGGTTTCGAACGGCTTCTGATAACAAGGCTTGAGTAATCTCCTTTAAAAAACACACATAAAACCGCCTGAGCCGTAAATATGTAAATATCGCTCATAAAATAACAGGGAAACAAAATGGCGTAAAAAGGCAAACTCGAAGCAAAAACCCCGCACACGTAACCTTAATACGTCTACCACAGAGTACCTATTTACACTTAAGTGTACAACCTTCAGGATTGCTGGCAATTCAAACGGTTAAGAGATTTTACTTTATTGCTCTTTTATTATTGATGTTTAGTCTTTATTACCAGTTGATGTACGATTGTATTTTTTGTTAATTAGTTAACACGTTGGGTCAGCATTTGCCAATCTTAAGCAATTTTTCATAGGATGAGTGATCAAAATATGTTATCTTTTGATCTTTCGTATTTATTAAGGGATTTTAAGATTAGCCTAAGTTGCATTTTTTTATTTAGAATGGGTTTGCTCTTGATCCCAATCAGGCCCGGGGGCAAAGACATAGTCCACGATGGAACGGGCTAACCCAGAAGGTGCCTATTCACCCTGGCTTTAAAAACAGACAGTTTATAAGTACTCGAAAATACAGACGCAGGGAGGGTGTTCCACTCCTTTGCTGTGCGCATTATAAAAGAAGTTGAGAAGCGTAAGGTGCGATAGGAATAGCAACCAAGAAAGGGTGGTAGCCCGCAGTACGTCTGGATGTCCGATGGAAGGTATTTCATATAGACGTATGTCCATTTATTAATAGGAAATATACAGTTCGTATCTTTTGAGATACATAACTTACACTTTGACATTTGAATCTATTACCTTTGTGATAAAGATAATTTTGTTTTTGTTTTATAGTGACGTGCTGCCATTTGTTCATATTGAGTTTCACATCCATAAATAGATCGTGAAACCTTCAATAGTATGTCAAAGTTCAAAGAAAATTTGTTGTAAGAAATGTAGTAAACTAAAACACCGGGACCAAAACCAATTTAGCTTAAATCGGACAAGACGCATATGTTTCAGAGGTACACAATGGTTTATAACTTGTTATAATGGTATACAACGGTAACTACACTTAGGTAAATAGGTAACTAATATAAAAGTAAATACATTAGAGTAGTGTTGCCCAAATTCAGTCTTGGTCTTGCAGTCTTGGTCTTGTTCTTGCGTTTTTGCAAGACCAAGACCAAGAACAAGACCGCGTATTTTTAGCAAGACCAAGACCAAGACTGACCGTGCAAGACTTGAGCAAGAACAAGACTAAGCCTGCAAGACTCTTGCGTCTTGCAGCTAGGACTTAGCGCTATTTCACGGAGTAGTTAGGTGTAACAGTTCGGTGTATAGGTACGCTTAGGAATTCTATGAGACGCAAAAAACTGTATCAAAGAATATGAAAAACTGGATCTATGCGCATTACGACTAATACCATAAACATACCTACATAGCGAATAAAAAAATATCCATTAAAATCAAACTGAGTGCATGCATAGTTATGTTTTAACCATCGGCACTTTGATAATGCGGCATCAAAGGTTTTGTACTTACTTCTCAAAGAAATTTGCTGCTTTTCGGAAGCACATGGTTATAATACACGCGCCGGCGGCTTCTTTTGAAATCATATACAACAATCGTTGCCGCCGCGCCGAAATCACAACATTTGACACTATTTGATTGCCGCCACAGGGCGTAGGCGTAGGTATACTCATGCAAAATAATTTCGAATTTTAAGAGTACCTACAGGTGTTCCAAAGAATAAATAAGTTTCAGAGTGCTTATAATGAAAATGAATACATTATACTGATCACGCAAGTAGTATTATGATTAGAATAAAATGGTAAGGATAGGTAGTAGATGTCATAATAATTTATTCTAGTAAGTATATATTATAATATTGATTATATGGTTTTAAACTAATTACTTAGGTACTATTATTGTACATTTAGTCATTATATTTCTTAAGTTTTTACAAGAAAAAATAGCAAAAAAGTGTTCAAATATCACCCGTTTGATAAATATTGTAGCCACTTTTAAATATACTTGAAACGTGTAAAAAAATTCTACATAATTAATAAAATAATATAAAAAGCGTAGGTACTTACCTACTAATAAAATAAAAAGCCTGCGATTTATTATTAGTAAATAATCACGGCAGCCGAGAGTGTGTCTCCACTTTTGAATACATAAATCATAACCAGATCACTAGAGCCACTTCAAAAAAGAAATTTGTAATTCCTAGGGTTCAAAATTATTTTGGTGACAGAACTTTACAGAAGCGTATACCATATCTTCTTAATTCGTTGCCCGAAACTATTAGATGTGAAACGGATAAAAATAAATTTAAAAAAATATTAAAAGATTATCTGATGACTACTATTTAACACAACAATTGTATGTTTTTATTTATTTTTTTGCATTCACAATGCAATATTTCTATAAGATATAAAATACGTGTGTAAAAAACAACCACGCCTCCGAGCCCATCTGAGGGCTCGGAGGCGTGGTTGTTTTTTACACACGTATTTTATATCTTACAACAATTGTATCTTATTATTATCACCGCTAAATTTTCCTTCAGTTTGTTGTAATTCAGTCTAAATCCAATTATTGTGCACTTAACTTTACCTGATACAGTTATAGTTGTATTATATACCTACATAATTATAATTATAAGCTAAGAGACTAAAGATCCCTCAGTCAAACCGACAAGTCGGTTTTGTGGGACTAAATTGTATCTTTGTATTTTTTTTTCTTGTATATGAAATAAATAAATAAAAAAAAATAAATAAAAAAAAAAAAAAAGTATTTACAAGCAGTGCCCGCGACTTCGCCCACGAAGAATAGTAACTTTGGAGGTATAGTGACGTTCAGGATTTATTTATTTATTTTAAAACTTCTGTCATCAAACATACAAACAAACTCTTCAGCTTTATAATATTAGTATAGATTAGTATAGATGTACGCCAAAACATTCACTTATATGTAAAGAATAGTGATTGGCACTAATTCTTTACATATATTTTATTCACGCGTCGCGTCTGTACAAGTAGGTAATAATCTGTGTTTGTACGCCGCACGCGGCATCGTTTGATTTGCGGCGGCATCCTTTTAATAGAGCCGGCACGTGGCGAGGCGGCGCGGTAGAAAGCAAGGAAACGTACTATAAACAAAGGAATTATTTTAATTCCAGTCATTTCCAATTGAGCTGTGCTTCGAGTCTAACTTAATAATTGTTTTTACTAATTCTTGTTGTTTTCTAAAAACGTATCACGTGTACAATTTAATATGAGTGACGAAGATTCAAATTATTCTAGTCCGAGTAACGAGAGTTTGAGTCACAGATCTAAAAGACCCAAAAGCAAATTTGAGGAGTTTTTCGAAATAATTCATGCATCCCAAACTGCCTTGTGTAAATTGTGCCAACATAAAAAGACTGAAATAAAAATGAAAAACAGAAACACTTCAGGCTTAAGGAAACATCTAATATCTTTCCACAAAAAGGAATCACAAATATTTCTTCCTGTTAAACCAAAATTAAGTGGAGATATCACAAGCTTTTTAGTAACCGCTGGAAGAAGTGGACAGGTAAGAATATATTTTTTTTATATGAAAACTCCAGGAACTCAAAAAAGTCTTTTTTGAACAAATGACTTTAAACTGACTTCGGAATATTTTATAGATATTGATAAAATAGTAATACATAGGTACATATTTCGCGTCATTTTTAACAATGGTCGAAATTGTCGCTACGGGAATTTTAACTCCGCGTAGCTGTTCATGCGATACTTTCAAAAACGCCATTAACTTACGTAAGTATTTTTGAGTTAGTGGTGTTTTCATCTAGGGGTGCGACATATTAAGTATGTAATTATCGTCTTAAATATTTTTATAAACACCTATATTTTCATTTGTTTTCATAATCGGCCAGTAACAACTAAGTACTTTATTTTGGTAAATTACAGTACAGTGCAACCTTAATATAACAAATGTCAATTTAACGATTTTCTCGATTTAACAACAACAAACCTCCTCCTCCTAAACGCTCAAACCTAGTATGTTTTAAATAATAACACAAGATTTATTGTTTTATTTCAGTCGGAAAACAGCAGTGACAACATCACGACAGCTACAGTTGATTGGGTAGTGAAAAAATATCTTCCCTTCTCATTTTTCGATGACGAAGCTACACAAGTATATTTTCGACGTATTTGCCCTAATATGGAGTTTCCTAAAAGGTCTACACTTAGAAGGAAAGTCAAAGAGCGATTTGAAGAGCTCCAATTTAATCTCAAGGAACGACTTCAACAATTATCATCTAAAATGTCATTTACCATTGATGGGTGGACGTCAATTGCTGGTAGGAGTTACTACGGGGTTACTATGCATTATATAGACAACGAATGGAAGTATCGATCTGTAGTTCTTGATTTTATACCATCACGCGGTCGACATACTGGGGAAGATATTGCAACGATTTTCCATGAATGTTTATTGGAATATGGCATAATTGATAAAATACAAGGTATCACGGTCGACAACGCAACTGCAAATACCAAATTTATGTATGAACTGGGCAAACAGTTGCCACACTTTGATTCAGACAATCAACATTTCCGGTGCTTTGCTCACATTTTAAACCTTGGTGTACAAGATTTATTAGAGACCTTAGCATTACACTGTGAGTCTGACACTAACGCGCAAGATCAGCAGTATGAAGACTATGCAGACGAAACTGAGGAAGATGAAGAATATGCACCAAATATTGCTGACTCGCGTACATCTGTAACAAAGTTACGCAGTATTTCCAGTAAAATAAAAAGAAGTGAGATAGTGAAGAAGAAGTTTCAGTCTGCTTGTGAAGCAGCTGGCGTGCCATCAAATCTAAATGCCATTCTTGACTGTCCAACAAGATGGAATTCCACACATGATATGATTGGATTTGGTTTAAAAGTGAGAGCGGGCATTAACATATTGTGCAGTTCTGTCACCGAATTGAATGATTTTCAAATCACAGCTAGTGAATGGCAGGTACTCGAAAAATTACATAAATTTCTAATAAACTTTAAACTTTTAAGTACAAAACTTGGTGGAGACAAATATGTTACATTACCGCTAGTCATTGTATCATTCAATCTCTTGCTAGATAAAATTGAATCCATGGTAAAACAGTTAGATGAGAAACCTAATCGATCTGAAGTGGATGAAAGGCTCATTCTAGCTTTCCAAGCAGCTCGAGACAAAATGCTTAAACATTATAAGAAGAGCAACTGGATTTATTGTACTTCTTTAATTTTAGACCCAAGGCATAAGGCTCAGACTTTTGACCTGACAATGTGGGGGAAGCAACTTAAAACAGAAAGTCTGCGCAAGTTCAATGAACTTTATGAAGAATATAAAAGTCTACACTCACTGAACAAATCTCTGGAATTGCCAAGAAAAGAAAATAAAGTATGTGATGAAGATGAAGACATTATAGACTTTGATAAACTCTATGAATGTCCCTCGACGTCATCTGGATCTTGTCTTCAAGGCTTAGTGATAGACGAGTTGGAGGAGTACCTGAGAAAACCAAGAACTGCCAGCTCGGAAGACATTTTAGATTGGTGGAGGACGCATGAGACAGAGTATCCGACTTTATCGAAGATGGCCCGTGATTTTCTCTCAATACCTGCAACTTCAGTACCTGCTGAGAGATTATTTTCTAAAGCA
Organism: Calamotropha paludella; assembly: GCA_927399485.1. Taxonomy (NCBI): domain Eukaryota; kingdom Metazoa; phylum Arthropoda; class Insecta; order Lepidoptera; family Crambidae; genus Calamotropha; species Calamotropha paludella. The sequence goes on from OV656820.1 coordinate 8,566,327, forward strand.
TCATTAGTAATTAGAAAACATAGAAATAGGTTAAGTGATGAGTCAGCCAGATGGTTACTTTGTATTAATTCTTGGTCAAAAGAATTGATATAAAGTAACATAACCTAATGATAAAGCTGTTGTGTACTGTTATGTTTGATTTGTGTTGTATTTTATTTTTGATTGAAATAAATGATAAATCATAAAACTCTTTTATTAAATTTCATGCAAGTTGAGGGTTCAATCTCTTTCTAGACAGACATTGTTATTTAAAATACAGTCAAGTTATTGTAATTAATTTGTTTTTTTACATGTTTTAGCAAATGTAAGCTTATAAATCATAAATGTTTATTAAGAAACAGTTACTTCCATGGAAAACGACATATAGGTCAGTTGATTTTTCGACTTTCTTATCAAATCTTCAGTTATTTATTAATCTGATTGATCTTTACTATGGCTATGTTAATTCAAGCTCACAATGTTCCAATTCTAATACGTTTTTCTAAGATTTAAAGTAAACTTTAATAAATAGCAATAGACTAATAGGTAATTGCAAGACTTGCAAGACTCTTGCTGCAAGACCAAGACCAAGACCAAGACTGCAAGCGCAAGACCAAGACCAAGACCAAGACCAGGTGTATTGGCGCAAGACCAAGACCAAGACTGGCTAAGTCTCGTCTTGTTCTTGCATTTGGGCAACACTACATTAGAGAAGTATTCAGGTTTTTTATCAGATAGCCTACGAAATGTGTTTTCCTAACGTTATTTGAAAGTGTGTTTGTTTGTTTATTCACGCAGTAACAAAGCTAAGGCTTATCAAGACTTTTGCACAGTATTTTATTTATGAGCCAATTTCTTTGGATACCAGAAGGTCGATAATGCAAGAAATCTTTTGCGACAACTTGACTAAAAAAAGGGGTTTAATTTGTTATTATATTCGGTGAACCACTGGTTCTTGCCCCGATTCTAGCTCTGAAAATACAAATTTAAGCAGTCTTCGGCGTTGGCAGCTAACGCAACGTATGGTTCAAGAGTCCTGGAAAAGATGGAGTTTATTTTTTTTATTTTATTTCTACACACAATAGAGCTACAACAATGAACACAGTTATCGGAAACAGAACATAAGATTTTAACATGTTAGGCTGCATCTCCACAAACTTGTGTAAATAGCATGTGTAATTACAAAGAGAGCACCATAAAATAAATTAATAATACCGTAAATGTTTACAAGAAATAATAACAATATAGATTATAAATAAGGCTTGTGATACAAAAAAAATCCAAATGATGATTTAAAATTAGATTTAAATTGAACAAATTATTTAAAATCGAGAATATCTCACTAAGTCTTCTAATGTAACCCGTGTATTAAGAAATGTGTTAGATTTATTAGATCTGGAGCGCAATTTTGTATGATGCTCTAAAATGAAATGTATTAAAAGTGTCCTTAATTTCATATAACATTCAGGATTCTTTTACACCCGGGAAAACGTTCATCGAGCACCAAATTCAAAAGTTAACGAAGTCACAGGTAGAAATTAGTGTCAAATAAATTAATAAACTGAGGCGACTATTGAGTTACGCATCATCGTTTCCCAAGTTCTCTCAAAGGAATTTAATAGCGTCATGATATTTAGTGCTTTCAGTTTGCGATCGTGAATGTTAAAATGTTAAGGAATTTTTAAATTGAAAAATTGACATGAGTTTTAATAATCATAATAAGTTATTAGTATTTGTTATTTATTATTTTATTATTAATTAATTGACCTTGATGTAGATGCAAAATTATTAATTAATCATTCACGATGTTTGCTTACAATAACGTAACATTTTTAATAGTCGGACTTTATATGAAGTAACACCTATACTGTACTCTATTTTCAGTGAATAAATAATATTTTTGCAAATATTTTTTTTTTAATAAATTCCTGTACTCGCCTAACAATTATTTAGTCCCTAAATAACAGGACTTGGACCATGGCTAAAGAATAACGGATATAATAATTAAATACCAATAAAAAACCATAACTCAGAACTAGCATCAGCACTACAAGCATCTCAGTACCTTCCTAACTTTTCACCCCCTTCCCCCTGACGCTGCTAAGTGCTGTTGCGACCGCGTAGTGCAGCACGTATTTTTTTTAATAAATAAAAATTATTTTATTGTTTATTCTTATTTATCGTGTACAAATACCTACTTACTTAGTGAATTTATTGTTCTAATATTTTGTTTGTTATTTTCAGCACACAATGTCTAAAATGGATGACCAACATCTCTCAAGTTTTGTGCTTGACTAGAAGACCCCGATTCTGAAGAATCGAATTCGTACGCAAAATGTGTCAACAGGTTTTAAGTACATAATTTAACTGTTTGTGCCTATACCATAATATGTGGAAATTGAGCCTAGAGCAAACGGTTTAGATGAAATAGGCATTCCAAAGAAGCATGTACTTAGTGCAGTAAACTACTCTGCACCGAGCATGTGATGTTAATGTGCTATATATGTTATGAGAGACACATATCTCAAGATCTCATGGAAAAATAAAACATTCCAATTTTTGAAGGCCGTTTTTTTTATTTTTTTTTCTTTAGATAGGCTTAAAGTTGAGGATATAGTTTATACGATTTAGTTTGTTCATAAGTTTGCATTATTATTATTTAATTGTGATAAAACATTTTAGTTTACTAAAATAAGACTTTTCATTTATTATTATGCCAAAAATTGTAATAGTTCAGCTGGGGATCTTCTAGTTTATGTGACGCATTGCTGGGGCGAAGCCCTCGAGAGCACGGCGAAGCACTTGCCGTGCCATTTGACATCTCGAATGCTTTTGACAGGGTCTGACAAGCAAGTCTACTGCAGAAGCTTCCTGCATATGGTATCCGCTCTGACTTTTGTAGTTGGATAGCTGATTTACTGACTGATCGGTGGTTGACTCAGTGGCTATTGATGCTGGAGTTCCTCAGGGGCTCTTTCTGCAACGCTTTTCCTTCTGCACATCAATGACCTATTGATACCAGAAATTGTTGGGTATGCAGACGACAGTACTGTAGTAGCGAGATATCATGGTTGAGCGAACGAACCAGAGGTTAAGTTACGTTTTGTTACATATGACAGTAACTCCGTTTATTTCAACGCCTCCAAAACACAAGCGTGTCTTTTCACGACAAAAAGGAGTTCCTTCTACCTCATTCCTACTTTTCGAGGTACATCTGTACTTGTGACCGACAGCCTCGAGCTTCTTGACATGGAGTTGATTTAAAATCTCAACTTCGGCGCCAACATCGAGTCCAAGGCTCAAACTGCAGCTAAAAAGCAGGGGCTCCTAAATAAGGTCAAGCAATATTTCAAGCCAGGACAGTTTGTAACTATCTATTAAGCTCCAGTTCGATCTTGCATGGAATATTGCAGCCACCTCTGGGACGGCTCAGCCAAATACCAACTTGCTGCACTGGACACGATTCAGCGCAGAGCTGAGAGGCTCTTTAGTGACAGCAAATTGGTGAAGAGCAAGCTTCACACCTTAGCTCACCGGCGTAAAGTTGCCTGTCTGTCGGTCTTCTACGGATTGTTATTGGGAGAGTGTGCCCAGGATTGTTCTTTTTCCATCGGACATCCTGACGCACTGCGGGCTACCACCCTTTCTTGGTTGCTATTCCTACCTGTCACACCAAGTGCTTCACGACATCTTTCATAATGCGCACAGCAGAGGAGTGGAACTCCCTCCCTCCGTCTGTATTTCCGAGTACTTATAACCCGTACGTTTTCAAGATCAGGGTGAATAGGCCCTGGGTTAGCTCGTTCCACGTGGATTCTGTCTTGGCCCCCGGGCTAGATTGGAATCAAAAGCGAACCCATTCTAAACTAAGAAAATATCTCCTTGCGAAAATTACTTAGCTTTCACAATCGTATATCGGATGCTCTTACTATACGATCGAGCTCCTCACAAATGTAAGTATCAAGTAATGCCGATTCAGACGACTTAAACTTATGCTGTCCAAACTGATATAGAAACAAAACTCTGTACGAATCCTATCGTTCACATCGCACAATCAATTCAGTTGGTGGCCAACCATCTAAGTAGCATAAGAGGGCTCTTGTCGTTATTCCAGCTGTAAAGCGCGCAATTGTAAATGCAAATAAATGCCATATAAACATAAATGAAAATGCTTACTCAAATTACCAGGAGCTATAATATCAATTATAAAAAATAACAATTGGCCATAAGCCTGAGTTTTCATGTTAAAGTTACAATATTATTTTAACTTTCCAAACGGTTGGAAAAGACGCATGAAATTATAACTGGTCTGGAATATTTTCTGTGGTAATTGTTCACGTTATATTATAATATGTAATTAGTATATTATATATTAGTATATTTTGTAATTACTTATTCATCAAGTTGGAACATGCATTTATACTTTGCAACAGTAAGCGCGAACAAATATGTTTGTCACGTTTTTTTGATACGAAAAACAAATAACCACGAACTTTCGCGTCAAACTTGTTTCGCTTAAAGTTTGTTTGTGCAAACACGTTGCACAAGCTGGTGTTGTGTACTGGCTTTTTTACTCGATATAAATCGGATAGCTTCATAGTGCAGTTGTTAGAGCGTTAGATCTTCGGAGGTTAAGCGATTGTCGTAAATGCCATTCATCGGATGGGTGACCAATAAAACACTAAAACGAGTTTTTTCTGTAAGATATATCTTAACATATATAACATATGTTAATATATAAAACGAGATTTATATAATATATATTGTATTGTAAATGCATAAAATTAAATAAAGACAGAGTTTTTCTACAGTAAAAAGCTCGTTAGGCCGATAGTCCCGGCTGCACTTCAAGTCGTTTACACTTACTACATTGCACTGAGACCGCGTCGTAAGTTGTGACGCATTCCCTTTAAAATATATTCCACTGTTGGCAAACCCTGTGCCCCAGGAATTGTAATATTAATAGATCATTATTGATATTCATAATTGACAACAAAAAAGAGATAAACGAGTTGTGTTGTCTTTAAAAAAACCTACGGATTTATATTCAGAACCATTTATTATATGATTTTATATTTTTATCAACGAAAAGAAGAAACTGAAAGAAACGTTTCTACGAACGAGTGAAAGAACTTGTAAAAAGCTCTAAGAGCATAAAACTTCGGATCTTCGTGGGGAGTGTTGAGACAAAGAGTTTTTCAAAAGTTGAGAAAAATTGGAGGATCGAGTCCAATTACCCGAGTAAAATTGGTCAGAACAAATTATCTTTGTTTACTGCTAAAGGAATATACTTAAGATCAATATCGAAGCGTGAATATCATACATCTGTTTCATTACTGTTACAGCGTTCATTTGTCTTTCAGATTTTGTGACACATTATCCCGTTCCATTTTCAAAATTTGAATTTTAGGTGATCATGCTCGCTTTGTGCGTTTGTTCTCGCGCCCTATCGGTTTTCGATCAGTGTTCCCGGCGGCATGGGAACGTACGCACGTCTTTCTTGTTAACGGGCGCTTTATCAAAACGTGTATTGTTTACAGGCGGGCAACACGTGCTTTAAGCTTGTCTGCACTTGAGGGAACACTGTAAACTAATGATGAATGATTAATTGTAAAGTGACGTTTTTAAATTAGGAACATATTTTGTTTTTTTATAAGACTTTTAAAAGTTTTCTTTTATTATGTAGGTTTTAGTGATTAAAAAGTGAAGTGGTCATACATGATGGAGATGTTTAGGAGATATTTGCCTGGGAGACCAGGATTGACACTGGTGCTCGTTGTGCTTGCAGTGACCGAAGTACCAGGATATGTAGAGACGGAGGAGTTTATAAGCGATCTCGATAAACCGGGTAAGTTTATATAATGGATAAATAAAAAATTCAATAACGAGTAAATTATAATTTTGTGAATGCTATTTTTATCATACATCATACACTGTTAATTAAATATTGATTTGTAAAATGAAGGTAGAGTTTAGTGGCTTCTTAAAACATATAGAGTTTCCATGTGTATAATAAATACGCCACCCTAAGAGAATTTTCATCGCATTTAAGTACCTCTTTTCATTATTCTTTAAATTACCTCTTTTCATAGAGATCGAAGGAAGTCATGTTTTATTCTATTAAACTTCTATGAAAACTTAAATAAGCTATAAATACATTCTTACCTTTGATAATTTACCCTAAAACTAATAACTAGTTAGAGGCTTTTAAAAATAAATAAAATTATTTTTATTCTATCTTTGATTTTAACATTTATTTCCTTCGCAAGTGCTACGTCGGGAGACCTTGAATCAAGAAAAAGTCACCAGAAAATCTGCAAGGGCTGTTTTTCGATCCTTTTATTATGTGTTACATAGCATAGTTATAAAAACGTTTAAGAAATCTATTATCATAGATTTTGAACAGATCTCTTACTTCAAAAAATAAACGTATTCTTGTCTTTTAAGTAATCACCGACAATGACGGTATAACAATACCCAGATCCGAGCTAAAATAGACAAGCTCATTATTTATATTGACACAGCCGGGAATCGAACCCGAGAACTCTGAGTGGCCTTACTATGAAAACCGGTAAGACACCGCTACCAGAAAACGTCAAAACCACTGAAACCTGTAAATTTGGCTCTGATTTTTTTAAACATCGGAAACATTTGTATGGAAAAAGCCTTTGTTCATTAGTGTTTTTTTAACTTTTTAAACATTTTATATTGTTTTGACTTGTTTTCAACAAAAAGCTTTATTTGTTAAGTGCCTATTATATCATATGAATCTGTAAAGATAAGTATGTTTTATGCATATATATAAGAAAAACGAACTGCTTTCAAATATGACAAAACAAAAGCAAATATTTAAATTTGCACAAAAAACTACGTAACGTAAGATTTAACATCACAACTACATCCAAAAACCTTTGGATTTATCCTCTGCTCTAGAGATAACCGGAACGACGTCACCATTGAAAAACCGGCATAGTTTTCACGTTTAAGCATTCCCGCATACGACAAACTTTTGTGAACGATTTTTCTGTTGACTTTTATCACCTTTTTTATGGCCCGTTCAACATGTCCGATTGTAAATTCATGACGCGCACTTCTCCCGAGACCTAATAACGGAGTTACAGACTTGTGCGTTGACTCCTTAACAATATTAATGATAAAGCCGGCGAAAAATCAGACCAAAAGCCAGCCTCACGAAAAAGATGCCCGATTTAACCTTTCTCATGTCGCGCAATGAAAATGGCCCTCCATCGTAGCTCATGGAGCGATTTCGTGACGCCTACTAGTACGGAATATTTGTGCTACGAAATGAATGAGAACATTTTATATATCGCACCCTTAGAATTAAAATGTGGTATCTATAAAAAATATGTGATTTGATAGAAATTAAAGATTGTTTTAGTAATTATTAGTTACTTCAGCATACATTTGATATAAAAAAACCGGCCAAGTGCGAGTCGGACTCGCGCACCGAGGGTTCCGTACAAACCTGTAGGTATATAAGTAAAAGTTCACCCATCACGACAATCGAGTCATAGTTATGGTATTTTTATTGCAAAATGAAGATATAACAAAAAATGTAAGGTTTTTGGAAATTTTCCTTTATATGTTAAACATTGCTTCATGCCAAATTTCAAGATTCTAGATCGACTGGAAGTACCCTTTAGGTTTTAATTCTCTCGCGAGTAGTTGCGTGTTCGAAATTATGCGGCTTAAATTGCTATTTATTTTGATTGCGTTGACATAAAAGTTTGATTTTGTTACAGCTCAGAGGTATTATAGACCTGAGTATTTGATATGAATTTCTATTTAATATGAACGCGTAAAGGACGCGTTCATGAGAAAAGAGGTAGTAACTTTAAAATTTCCAAAAATATTTTTAATTATATGATGTTACTAAAAATTTACGGTTTCTGCATTTTTTTCTTTATCTGTACTATAAGACGTTACTTCTTAGCAAATTTCAAGGTTCTAAGTCTACGAGAAGTACCCTGTAGGTTTTGATTCCCTTGCGAGTTTCGAAAATTTGCGGAAATTTGCGGCATAAACGTCTGTATCTTTTGATTGCTTTGGCTTAGGAGTTTGATTTTTTCACAGCTCCAAGGGACATTAGGCCTGAGTATTGGATATAAATTTTAGTTTGATACCTCCACGCGTTCCTGAGAAAATCGGTCTTGACAGACAGACGGACGGACGGACGGACGGACGGACAACAAAGTGATCCTATAAGGGTTAAATTTATATGTTAAATTTTAAGAATCTCAAATATGCTAAATAGAAACCAACAAAACCCCGTATTTTTTTTTAATTTTGATGTTACAACATAAAATTAGACATCATCACATAATGTATCTAAACCCAAGTAAAGTAGCTAAAGCACTTGTGGTATACAATGTGTCCCGTCACCAGTGTCGGAGCCTTTAATGGTGTGAAATATGGCATTTTTTATCGACAAATTGCCCCTCAAATTTGGTTTTTCTCAAGAAGCCAATAATTAAAAATACACAAAACAGAATCTATTTGTTTTTCTTTAATTTTTTTTTTATTCCATGACAATTGAAACATGATGGCAGAGTAACTGTTGTCTACATGTTTAGCTATCAAATGACACTATTTTAATGTTGATAGGACATTAACATGAGTAGTGGTCGTCGAATTAGTATGAGAGCCCAGGTCATGGTTACCGAGAAAACAAAATGGCGGCCATTTTATAACCGTAAGAGAAAAACAAAATATGAGGGGCAATTTGTCGATAAAAAATGCCATATTTCACACAATTAAAGGCTCCAACACTGGTGACGGGACACATTGTAGAATTCAGCAACAACGGCGGTATAACAATACCCAGATCCGAGCTAATATAGACAAGATCTTTATCTGCATTGACCCAACAGGGAATCAAACTCAAGAACTCTGAATGGCCTTACTATGAAAATCGGTAAACGATACCGCTACTAGAAAACGTCAAAACCAATGAAACCTGTAAACTTAGCTTATTCTTTTTGAAACATCTAAAATATTTGTATGGACAAAAGAGAAGTAACAACCCTGGATGTAGATAGACTATTGTTTTCGAGAATCCATTCCATTAATGGTCACTCACAATATACCTAGTCCGGCCACAAATTCTGTTACAAATGAAAATGAATTCTTTTATGAAGTAATGTAATATTACTAAAACTTATATGTACATATTTATTAAAGTCACAGCAATAAAAAAAAAATCTATTTGAAATTGCCGCCTTTGGCCTATAATCTGTCTGGCCACGTATTTAAGGATTTACGCACTGTTTCCATGGGAAATTTCGCCACTGCTTGCTCCAGAGGTTTTTTAAGAGACTCGATGTCGCCGTCTCGTTTAGAGCAGGCCATGTCCTCTAAATCTAACCAGGTTTTCAGGCTTCATTAATTTGTATGTAAAAACTTATACACACTCTATTTTGATAGTACTCTTTATTTGGCAACTTAATATATTGCTTCTTTAGTGACATATTTAAAGAAATAAATGTGTATTTATGTAGTTTTTCTTTTATTTCATCAGGACAAATTTTTTCTTCAGACCGTTCTCACTAAAGTAATTGGTTAAGTCTCCTTGTCAGAGGTCTAGTATGACTAAAGTTCATTCAAACTATTCTCGCTATCGTAAACAACCCTCCACTTTAATTCAAATTTAATGTAAGCAGTATCTCGATAGAGACACTGGTCTGCAGGGCTCGAGGCCAGTCCATCAGATTATTTTACTTCGCTACTTACAAAACTGGTTTTTTATGTAAAGATTTATGGTTCAGGAGTCATTAAGTTTTCAATCACTCAGTAATATTAAATCTGGACTTGAACCTGACAAATCAGCGGCCCTGATATGATGATGATTATGTTACCATTTTATTAATAAGTATTTATTTCGATATTTTAAGTTTCACAGAGACAACGTTCGAAGTCCACAAGAAAGGAGACGCAGGCGGAAACTAGTTTTCAGCATCGTAGCAAAACGAGCCAAGATTGTTTTTCACGAGCAATAGCTTCAAAATTTAGAGAACTTTCATATTTATTAGCGCAAAACTATATTTTTAAATAACTGCGGTACTACGGACGATATTTGGGATCAATAATAAAACATCACGTATTCCACCGAATAAAAAGGCGTAGTTTCGTCACGTAACTCCAACTTTACTTACTGCTTATTAGAACAATGGACATTTTATTCGATAGAGAGGCACTCTTCACGTAGTCAATAATTTATGAATTATCTATTCTAGACAGTAATAAATGTATAACATAATAAAATATCAAGCGCCTAATACGTGACATATAAAAATTACTCTAAAACTAAGTAATCTAATACAAATGAATCAAAGAACGACCTTATATTAATACCCTTTACATTATTAACTTATAAATACCTACAATAAGTACATAAAAAAATATATCACATTAATTACAATTTCATCACGGCATAATTATTTGATACTAGCGTCCTGTCCCGGCTTTGCACGACAAAATTCTTTAAATTTTTTCTAGCATATACAGCCTATGTTACTAAGCGTGAATGTAGCTTTCCAATGGTGAAAGAACTTTGAAATCGGCTTAGTAGTTTTTGAGTTTATTCATTGCAAACATACAAATCTTTCCTCTTTATAATATTAGTGTAGATTTAAAACAAAAAACCCATTAGATAAATTATTATAATAGAAAAAAAATACCCATTATTAATGCGTTATAAAGAACATAATAGTAAGAAAAATATAAATTTTCGTTTTTTGCTTGAATGGGCATCCTGTGACATAAAACTTTACTTAATCCAAACAAAAAAAGTTTTTTTTGAACTTTCATTGGTAATAAATTAAGTACACGCACGAAATTGTCTATATTAACCACGTAGTAATATAGCAATCATCAATATGAATAAAAAGCAGTAAGGGTGTACTTTTATTTATACATATAAAAATCATGAATTTAAACGATAAAATGTTAGGATTTAGACACTTAAGTATTTCAGAGAAATCTGCACCTACATAGGGTTATACTACTAAATGTAGTTCAGGTGGAAAGGATTTGGAATAATGAAATAGGTTAGGTTATATATTTAAAAATACAGCAGTGCACCTGGAATTGCGAAGTAAACTCTATGTATTCAAGTCCTTTTATAAAAAAATCGGTTGCACTCCGGAAGTGCCGGCAGAAGTGAAAACATGAACATTAATGATTGTGCATTTTTGATATTTTGGAATGGTGAGGGAATAATTTCGCACGAATTGCTTTAATTATAATTATAAAATTACTATCTTTTATGTGGTAAAATGCAATTTTCTTTTATTGCGCTATCGTACACAAACATGACAACAAGCACACTCGCGCAAGGGCCCTGCGCCGTCTTACGAATTTTCGATCAGGTCACGTGTCCAGACGTGAGTTTAGAAATTGTTACCCATACCAAAAAAGGACACAGCGCCGCTAAAGAAGTTTTCACTTCAAAAAACAAAAATTTTTCTCTCTAAAAATCTTATATGACAGAATTGAAAAAATGCGTAAAATACATAAAAAATATAAAAATATTTTTCTTTTTGTTTTTATTCATGGGAATATCATGAAGATTAAATTCTCGCTCCAACGCAGTTTGTTGGTTCGTCGTTGCAGAACTAATTAAATATTCTAAGCACCGATATTTGCTTTTGGGCGAGAGATGTCAGATTGTAACTTAGACAATGGATGTCTTAGGTCAAAATATTAAGAAATGAGTTTATTTCTCGTTCGGGTTACATGTCCATAAGATGAGCATATTGCCAGAATTATAAAAAATAGATCTTATGTTAAATATTATAGATCAATGCTTTCACCAAATTGATATATTAAATGGCATATATCTATTATCGTATCTTAAAAAAGCTTTACTTTTCATATATAAATTTATTAATTTTAATTTGATATATTAAATTTTATGTCTTAAAATATAACATTCACAATATTAGAAACTGTTATGGCACTCGTTTCAATCTATCTAGCGGTAATATTACAGCTGTATGTTTCATTAACTAAACGAAATAAAATAGTTTTTGCGAGTTGCACTTATCATAGAAAGACATCCACTGCTGAACAGAAGTCTCCCCTAAAACATGGAGGGCTTTGATTAAGGACTTCCGTTCTAGTGCAATCATATACTAATTGGAAATACAGTTTCAATACATACCCTGGCAATAACGTACTGTCCCTAACCCAAAGGATGGGCCTCGATTCGTCTAAAATAGTTGTACCTAATTACAATTGGCACACTCATCACTAGGCCTAATTTAATATACATTGCCTGTTAGATTAGGTAATATTTTTTTTGTTCATAACCAGCTATATCAGTTATGCCACAAGTATGTATGGCAAATGACAAATACGGCTAAACACAACGCGGTGATCCAATATATCCTTACACACGTACTGTATATTTTCCCGGTGTTTTATAAATTTCTTCTTCTATATAAATAAACACTGAAATCAACATTATGATATGATGTATTTTTTTAAGAAAATACTTTTAACTCGTTTACCCCCATTTTGTTAGTACGACAAAGGAATAATAACTTTTATGTTCAATTTTAATAAAGAGTGATCATTTTCACAGCTGAAACACGTTCACTGCTGAAGTGCCTCCTCCAAAAAATAAATGGGATAGTTATATAGTCTATAAGCTTAAAAGGGGATTCCAATTCTTTATATAATTGTAATTTATCTTTTTGAAATAAAAATATTTTGTATAAAACTAGCGGCCCGTCCCGGCTTCGCACGGGTGGACAAAATTCTTTAAATTTTTTTAGTATTAAATATTTTTCCGTATGCGCCATATAGCGTCCGGTAGACGAACTACTTGCGGTTGACGCGTTGCTATGGTAACGCATATACGATGAAAAAAGAGCGGGAAAAAGAGCGGACAGACAAACAAAAAATTTGTGATCTTAGGTTCACGCCTAATCCACCTAGGGTTGGAAATAGCAGCAAAAGATCATAATACGAAAAACGCTCCTCTCTATGTGGCCTACGGGAGGTATATGATGATTACATTAGATGAAAGATGACTGATACTAGATTCTAGTATCAGTCATCTTTCACGATACATTTAAGTGTTAGTTCTTATATGCTTTGAGGGACACCAAACGGCTTTAAAGAGTGATATTAAACATTAAGTTACCCACGAATTATGGATAATTCCACAGCCGGAGCTGTAATGCCTCGTTCACAATTCATCTTACTAAAACATTTCAGCGTAAAGTGCTAATTAGTTATAATTCGTAGTCTACTGTGAAGAATATGCTCTACTTTGACTTTATTATGAACAGTAGGAATAAAATCTCTAGAGTTATTATGATTTTCTAAAGAATTCCAAGATATTTCATCTAACAAAGCATTAAGTATTTCATCTATTTACCTTATGTAATACGTGTATAAAATGTTGAAAATAATTTGGTGATTAGATTTCTAGTACTAGATTGTGAGGTTTAAAAGCCAGGTTGTCGATTAGTCATTACCATTAAATCAGCACACTAGTATTTTAAAACAGACCATCGGTAGCTAAAGAAATAATAATGCTTACAATTTAGTTCTAAACTAAGCAACGCCTGTACGACTAACGACATGGTCATGTTACTAAAAATTGTCAATTTTTCTCAGTTAATGTTCAACTCCATATGTTAGGCTTTAAGGTGAAAATCCAACGAACGCATTTGAGAGCTTTTTTATATGCTGCTGATTGTAATAATAATTAATGCTAAATAATGGATGGAATACACGGAGAAGTTCATAACAGATCATGGTTCGAGAAGACATGTTTATGGTTATTATATAAATATGTGCCTTTAAGCATAGGCAGCATAACAGCGGCCCCCTGTACTTTAAATTCATATAATTTAAGTGCACCTAAACTAGTACGCGTTGTGTTAATTTGAAACAAAATACCTACAGTACGATAAAAAAAGAAATCAACATCCTTATTCACATTATATCTTGGAAGAAACTTAGTATTCTACAAGATCGAAAGTTACATTATTCACTCTACGAAAGATGTAAATGGTCCGGAATCCGCGTGTTTAACATTCAGGCAGGGTTCCGTAGTATTATAGTTAGTTTTCACTGAACTATTTCCACCCCAGAGATATATGGCACGGCCAAAGTGACATCTGTCATGCTTGCTACCTTAACTCTTTGAAGAAGGATAAATAATACATTGTTTATGATAATTAATTGTTGATTTTGTTCATGTGGATAATACAAGCAATTTCAGCAATAAGCAACTTAAAAAAATATTTATATTTGCACACATTTTTGTTATTGCTTCACAGTTGTGTTGTTGTTTGTATTGCTTTGATACTTTGTTATGTTTCAACTTTTTTATTATTGGAGTTTAGTCCTTGAGAATTAATCTTCATATAAGGCGCACCGTTTGAAAAAAATATAAAGAATAAAATTTTGTGCTCGAATTACGAAACGTTACGTTTTTGTCGTGCGCACCTTTCATTTTTATTTTCAAGTTTTTGTTTTTATTTTTTGTGATTGTTAAAAGACAATCGTTCTTAAGGAAAAACTCGAGTCGTGGATTGGAACTAACATACGCACTTTTTGACATATCTTGATAACGATCAATAATATGAACTTATTAATAAAATCTACAAAACATTCAAAAGTCATTCTAAGAAACTTTTCGACAGAATATATCAACAATTTAATGGGTGAGCACCTTATTCAAAAACGTGTCAAAATGATTTAGCCTTTAAAGGTAAAAAAAAGGTTAGTTAAGTAGAGTGTATCTTACAATTTTTATTATATAAAATAAAAAGGATTACCAACCATTAGGAGGGAACTTAAAGCTTAAAGCGAGCTTAAAAAGAGAAGTTTAAGAAGAGTATGTAGAAAAACAGAGCCATCGCCTCAAGGACTTTATGTTCTCGACAACTTAATTAAAATGTAGAACGAAATAAAAGTACTTTTAATGCCAATTCGAAGTTACCTAAACCGTAACACGGAGGTGAAAGTGCTGGAAATGTATAATTTTTCTGCAACATTCGCTGAATAGCTTTAGAACTGTTTCATAAGGAAAAGCTTTCTAAAAACACGTTGTGACTCGAATGGACTGTAAACGATTTTATTGAGAGTCAATTGAAGTTATTGAACTGCAAAATGAGCCCTTTCAACCCCTTTTGAGAAAATAAAAACAGCAAATACGTTTTCTAAATCTTGGATGTTCTATAAAACATTTTTATGAACAACTACCTTAAGTGCTTTTTAAATTCTCATAGTAATTGCACGTATGATTGGTATTACATACGAGTATTGATAAATTCATAGTGATTCTTATGTTAACACATTCGTGCTTCATCATGACTGTTTATTAGCTATACGACTCATGCAATTCATTTGTAATAGATATTAAATATTCTTTAAATGAAAGAATAAAGTATAAACTATTTCAAGCAACAATGTGCTTCTTTTGTAGAGTTCTTTAATAGACACTCCAATCTGATTTACTTACTTAAGGGTACTTTGACACTATGTATAGATCAACAAAAATCTGAAATGACCATTCTGGCTCTTTATATACGTTTTTAAATTTCTTATCACTATAAGCCAAAAACATAATTATGTTCTTAGAGGCTAAATATTAAAATAAAGAATAATTTTAAATTTTTTTAGCAAATCGAGTGAAGTGTGGTCTAAAGACAGGTGATATCAAGATATCTTGTTGAAATCAGATATCTGTCAGATACATTTACTCCGATGCCGGCCAGTAAAAAACTTTGAGTTATATCCCGTCACCAATGAGAGAAATGAGCTTCAATCATTCATCATCGCTAAAGAATATATCCATTATTAATTGGAATCGACCTAGTCTATATAAATTTGGCAATGAATTACTTTTAATATGACTTCAAGTATGTTTTCAAAAATTTAGTACTTTGATACCGGGAAGCCAACCTTTTTTTTTTTCGACGAGAAATGCGTCTTATGTATACTTGCTTGGGTAGACAGCGGATTATATGGGGCTCTCCTTCGGTCACCCACCCGACAACGACAACGACGAAGCCCAGTGGGTGATCGAAGGTATACCCACTAAAACTCGTCGTTGTGCCTTCATACTGTCCTGCAGCCTTGTGGGTCCCTTTGTTGGAAGCACCACTACCGGGATGCCAACCTACTCCGTTTTGGCATATCAATAAATGTTATGTAAACGTAAACAATAAGTTTTTAGATTATCATTATTTCTTAATTTATGAATTATATTGGGATTGACAGAAAGAGATATCTTATAGAGATAAGTCCATCTGTGCAAATAATTTGGTGCCTTTAATACCAACAGTCCTGGGTTCGAGTCCCGGAAGGGGCAAATGTTTGTGTCATGAATACGAGCAGCTGTACCTGAATCATGGGTATTTATATATATTTCTTTTTATATTATATACCTATGTATCATATATGTATATCTCCCCTTTATCCTAGTATGCATAATACAAGCCTTACAGTGCTTACTTTGGGCTAGGTTTATTGGTGTGAAAGTAAGAAATATTATTATTATTATTAGAAGTAGACTTAGGTAGACTAGTAACAAAAGTTACGAGTTGTAATGCGCAATAAAAATGTCTATTAAATCATTGAAGACCGTGGTTTTAACCATTCTATAGTGAATAAATAAGTAGAGGAAAATGCAATCGGGATTTGTCAAATTATAATGGAACTATAATAGTATATTGATCACCGAGAAGAGAAAGTTATCGATTTAGGTGAGGGCTTTAAAAGTACCTGAGATCGGAAATCGCACCTCCTCTCGAGTGATACATTCTACACCAATAAGGAAACAAAAGACATAAGCCTATGTATTTACGGTAAATCGTAAGGTTAACAGAGGGCGGTTGCGGTCGAGTCTAGTTGATGAAGTTTAATTTAATTTATGACAGTTCCGCGGGGAGTTTTTGACACCTTGTTTGTCAAGAGTTATCAAAGTTTTGTGGCAATATGGATTGTGTGAAAAGGGAAAGAGAGAAAAGAACGAGAGTTGCTAATTCCGAACCGAGAACCCAACTCAAATCTCATTGTTGTACAAAAATAATAATTTATTTACATATAAAAATAAATTTGTTAATTTTGAAAGCATCAAATCGTATATTATAAATCCACCAGTAGTAAAGGGCAAGCAGTTCCTCAAAACCTCTGGGGCCCCAGGGGAGAACGGCATCGGAAGACGAGGGTATCGTAAAAGGTAACTAAACAAACTAGAGATAATCAACGTACATCTCCCATTAGATCATAAAATGGACAGCAGTGTACACGTATTCCAAATTATAGCAGTTTAGTGTAATCTCTATTCAACAAATTAGACTTTTAAATTAATTCCCCATTTACAGAGAAGGCTTCCTTCCACCGTCTTTCGATGGAGGTGATAATTAGCCATTTTCACCTTATTAATGTCCTCAGAGCATCTAATGTTAGCTTTTAATGAAATAGGGTAATATGATATCACAACAATATCTACATTCGTCTTTGGAATTATTTATGTGGTATTCATTTATTTATGAAACGGTACACAATGGATATAAATATACTTACACTTACATATTCATGAAACTTTTATATGCAATAATTACAACAGATATATAACTTCATCAAAACACATATAAACCCTAAATATATATCTTCAGTAAGGAAAGTGAAAAGTTTAAAATGTTATATTAATGTATTATTTATAACGAGGTTATAATTTTGACAAAATTGTACAAGGAAAATGAAAAACATTTATAAATTAATTATTTGTATAATAAATTAACTATCGATGGCCCGAGCTTTGCCCGTCGATAACGTATGGATGCAATAAAGTGCTCAGGAAATGGGTTTTTTACCAACACGCTGATCATAAATCACTATTGATTGTTACTCACAAAATTTATAGAGACGTTGTTATATCATATCCGTCAGTCTACATACTAACTGACGGCTAATAGTATGGTAGAAATTGTGTGGTATCGATGTAAAAAATTGAGTAATTACTCATTTGTCAAATAGCAATCTTAATCTTTCTGGTTGATGTTAGTGTCAATGGATGACCTTATTTGTTTTTGTTTTCACAATAAAAACTCAATTGGTTTACATTAATACGTTTTGTGTATAATATCGCTTACTGTATGAGTAGCGGTATCATTTTTAGTCAAGACTAGCGGCCCGTCCCGGCTTCGCACGGGTGGACAAAATTCTTGAAATTTTCTATTTTTAAATATTTTTACGTTAGCGCCATCTAGCGTCCGGTAGACGAACTACTTGCGGTTAACGCGTTGCTATGGTAACGTTTTTGAAAAAGAGCGGGAATAAAGCGGACATACAAACACACAAACCACTGTGATCTTAGATTATAGATTGTGTGATACTAGTCATCAGACTGCGATGTTGGCTTTTTTATAGTGCCTTGCTAAAACTTCTTGCTTATTTTATCCAGTCAATTCGCATCTGTGAAATCAGGTAATTCGACACACACGTAGATAGGTTCTATAATTCCATGTTTATTGCTTGTTGACACGCTTAATGATCATTGACATTATAGATAGCTTTTGGAGACAGTGGCAAATAAATGAATAATTATTCAAATTATTATTATTTTAATAAAATAGAGTTTGTATGATGTTGTGTCTTATATATTAACTAGCTTTCCGCCCGCGGCTTCGCACGCGTTGATTTCGGTTATATTGCGGTGTAAAGCACAACTATAAGAAAACTTCTCATTCCCACGGAAAAATGTAAGAAGCGCGATGTAACGCTGGATACAAAATTCATATAATTCATTTCACTTCTTACGTATTTTAAAAAACACATCGTTACCATGTTTTAAAAAGATACCCAGCGCCATCTATCGCATACCTCAAGAACTAAATAACGTAACTAATACTTATACCAATTAGTAATTCGTTGACTTTAGTGATTTCAGGATAAGTAGATGTAAAAAAAACAATTTAGACGATAAAACAAATTGTACGTCATCCCTCGAGAATTCCTCATTTTCGAGGATTCATTTTCGTATCATTTAGCTTCAAAATTTACATGTTCATATTCGTTTGCAACATATAAGTAGATGTAAAAAAAACAGTTTAGACGATAAAACAAATTGTACGTCATCCCTTGGGAATTCCTCATTTTCGGGGATTCATTATCGTATCATTTAGCTTCTAAATTTACATATTTATATTCGTTTGCAATATTTTACGTTGTTTTAAACGACACACAGCGCCATCTACAATCCATCCATCAAGCAAACAATATTTTTGTTTTTCCTCGGGAATATCAATTTTTTCCAGGATAAAGAGTACCCTATTATTTAATCCGGACTTTTATCTTTACGTCTGCAAAATTTCAAAGCAATCGGTTCAGTAGTTACGGCGTGAAAGCGGAACAAACAAACAAACAAACAAACTCACTTTCCGATTTATAATATTAGTAAGGATGTCAAAAATGGGTAGATGTAGTATGTACGGTTTTTTTTTTCAAACACACCTACTTACCTTACCCACATAAGTGTAGGTACGTATAAAATTGGAGACACCTCCCATCTCACCCCAGCAATTTGATTTTCCGCGCGCCAGTTTACAGTTTCAGTTCTTTTAAACTCATCTGAAAAAGGAACGCTTAGGTATAAGATTTTTGGTTAGGGCAATAAGCAGATCAACTTTACTTGTAACCTTATTTAATATTTGAATTATGAAATAAAAAACTTACTTCCTAAAATACGAATAAGAATTGTAGCTCATTAAAAATGTATATGTTATACTTTGTGTAGTAAAGCTGATTTCGTGTTATGGAAATTGTACATTTTTACGAGAACTCCCAGTTTTTAACTAAACTATTAGCAAGAGATTTTGTTTATTTTTTAAAGTTTTATTCAAAATGTACATTCCTTTGAGAATTTAAAGTTTATCCAATTGTTTATTTATACATCTATACATATAAATAAAATTGGAGTGTCTGTTTGTAATATGGAAATAACCGTTTTTTACTACATGCATATGATTATATATACGGTACATACACAAATTTTTTTTTTTTAAATTTTTGTCCGTCTGTTTGTCTGTCTGTCTGTTTGTTCCGGCTAATCTCTGAAATGGCTAGACCGATTTCGACAGGACTTTTATTAGTTTAGTTTTAGTAACTTAGGCTACTTTTATTTTAGAAAAAAATTTTATAATGACTGAGCCACGGCAACGTGTGGCCGGGTCAGCTAGTATAAAATAAAAATGTTTAATCCTGCCTGAAAGCTGATCCGATCAGGCGTTGTCCTGTTAAAATTTCTATAAGTTTTAAATCTGTCAAAAATCTAGAAATAAGATAAGTTTTTCTGAGTGATCAATATCTTTTATATTATTGTTAATGAGGGAATAAAACTTATTTCTAAATTACTTTTGTATTTAACAAGAAATTTAGTTGCTGCTGTCAATTATGTTGACAGTGAATCCAAAATATGGACCCAATGCATATTATTTAACATACTTCATGGTAGCAAATACTATATTTGTAAACAGATTGTAGGGAGAAGAAAAAAAAAATTATGAGTGCTGATGATTTTACACAGCCCTTACTTATCGCTAAGTCAGGCACGATACCTTTAGAAACACGAAGTAGTTCGAGATTATAAAAATGTGTGGCCACACAACTCATGACCGACCCATGTGAAAGCTGCTTAAGTACAAAAAATAAACGAAATAAGAAGAAGATATCGAAAAGCTCTTTCTTCTGCTTGGTAGTGCCAAAGTATCAAATGTTATTGCTGTATAATACTCGTATTCTTGTTATCCCCAAGGGTCAAACAGATCCGCAAGTTATTTTAGTATAAAAATAAATCTAGTGTTATTGAATCTTGCACCTTAAAGTAGTTGAAAACTACCAGTAACCTGCATTATGACTCGAGTCACGTTTAACCGTGGAGCTTAAGAATATTAACAGCTATAAGTTTGTGTTAAACTTTTAGTGTTAAGTTTCGGGAAAACTGGAAATGTTCCAAATCTTGAACACCTTATAATGTGGCCTGATATAATGAAGTGAAGTCTTATAATGTTTCTTAATACCTACAAGATTTTGTTATGATCATTATCATAATTTCTTGTCTTATTATTAATACCTCGAATAGATAGTACAAAGAGTTTATACAGGGAAATTTTATAAAGACCATAAAAAAATCTAGGGATAACTTATCATTTAAACACTTCGACTATGAAAAAAGGTAGGTAAAATTTTTGCAGAAAAATATTATGGCAACAGCTGGTTATTGGTCAAATATGCAGGTCGAACATCGCTCGAAATGTTTTGAATAAAACAGCGCACCATGCGCGTGTTAGAATTAGGAATAATTCGGAGTGTATTAATTATGTTACTTAATATTTAAATGATTATTTATTGATTTACTACATTGATTTATTGATTGATTTAATATATTCTTATTTAAATAAATAAACAAAAGGATAATAAAATAACTTAAAAACAAAACTAAAACATAACTTATCTTAAATTAACCTAAAACTAAAATACATATATAAATAATATAACAACTAAAATATATTGTAAAAAGGAGTCCCTTTAGGCAAGGTTCCGAAGATACTGGCAGCATTCCCCCTTTGAATAGCTAGGCTAATTCTTTGTCCGAGGTAGCTGCCAGCTCTTCGGTCTCCTGTGATGTCGACTAACCTTTTCTCTATTTCTTTAAAAAGCCTTATAGCGCTAGGACCCCACGGACCAAGGGTCTCGACACCGAATGGGACAAAATCATATTCGGTGCCTAGACCCCTGTATTTAAAAGCTTTAGCTTTTTCAGCCGCTTCACTAGCCGCACCAGCTCTGTTGTTGGTTCCATGTAGATGGGAAGGGGCCAGCGTGTCTGAACAGGTTGCATCCCATACCAGCACCCGGCCCATCTTCCATGGAATCAAACTCATACCGTCCGGTCTCTTGCCATCGTCTCTTGCAATACCAGTCGGCTCAAGTAGACTAGGCACGTTGACGGTGGCAAGGGACCGGCGTATGATATCGTTAAGTGCGGCATGTCTCGAGAAGCGGCCTGCACTTTTTTGGCATGACAGTCCGTGATGTCCTAGCTTGTCGACATCACTGCCACAGGGACATTTATGAGGAGCGCAGACCGGAACCCCAAGCCGTAGACAGGTAGCGATTCGAAGCGTGTCAGACTCAAGAAATGTTCCTGTATTTGACGAAGGGTACGCGTGAAGCCAGTAGCCGGCCTCATGCGCACCCACGGCCAAAAGCCTAGCACGCGTCGAACCTGTACTACAGCTCAAAAGATTGTCAAAAGTTAATTTGCACTTTATGTCGCCCCAGCTCCTCTGTGACTTTGGAGAAACTGGAAAATTTTGACCTGGGCATGCAATTATGAAAGCGTTTCTAGCTTCTTCCAAGCCAGCAATCTCAAAGTTTGAAGGGGATGCCCTTAAAATTTTACTTATCAGATTTGCTGAACTATGGACAGAAGATAGGAAGGCTGGTAAAGCGACACTGGAAATTTTGCGAATCCCTAAACCACCATAACGGATGGGTAGGGATGCTTGGGTCCAAGATTGCTCGTTCAGCTGCATATTAAAAATCGATTCTAAGCTAATTTTGATTAAGTCGTCTACTTGTGTCAAAAGATCTGGGTGATTCCAAAAGGAGCAGCAACGGAGCACATACGTAGATTTTAGGACGAAAAGACAGAATTTTAAGATGCAAAGTGCATAATGTGGACTAATTTCAAGGAGACGGTCAGCAGAATTTTGAAATTTAGTAATTGATTTATTAAAATATTCAAAAAAAGATTCATCAAAAATTGGAGAACCTAAAAGGTAGAGGGAATTACGGTTAACTATTTTAATATTTGGTGCTAAAATATTAAATTTTTGTTCTATGTCATTTAAATTTAAGTTGCCGTTATTTATAAAAAGTTCGCATTTGCTAAAGTTAAGCTCCGAACCAATGGCTTCAAATTTATTTTTGATTAAAAAAAGGTCCGAAAACACAGTATCCACATCACCTCCTAGGGTTCCGTCGTCCTAATACCAAACGTTGAATTTAGAATTTAAATTTTTAATTATTGGATTTATAGCCAAACTAAAAATTGCAGGCCCAAGGGGATCACCCTGTTGACAACCTACTTCCGAGGACAGTTCATTAGAACGATATAACAATTTTGTCGGGTCAGCGTAACTGAGAAGAAGATAATTGTATATTTCCGGTATATGTTGTTTTATTTCCGCCAGCAGGGTATCCCTACTTACCGAATTAAAAGCATTTTTGACATCAATTTTGAGCAACACGTCAGGCTGCCCGTAAGTTAGGAAAGAGCGTAGGGCATGGACGGCTGCCTCACACCCTCCTTTTACACCGAAGCCTAACTGTACGGGTTCAAATTCCGAATTTAATTTTGGTAAAATAAATCGAACAGCAATTTTGGAGGCCAGACGTCGTAGTGTTGATCCAACAGCAATTGGTCTCACCCCTCATTTAATTATGTACACTTTTTAGTACAATATTTTTCATCATTGTCTTTGATCTAACGTGTTACCTGTCATAGCATAGACAACACGATCGGTCCACGTCACCTCCCCGCCAGGCGGTGGAGTGACGCGGTGCCTTTATAATGCCTCGCACTGAGTCACACGGCCTCTTCCTTTGCTTGACGCTCGGAGCCGGCGGACGGCCGGAAGTCCATATCGGATTATATTCAGCTGATTGTGTTACGACAAATCGTTGTGCCAAAGATAAGTATATATTGGTAAAGTGTGAATATTGATTGTTGAATTATGCTACAATATTAATTTAGAGCATTTGAATATTTAGTTTCCATTTTGATGGCAAATACATGATCTATATGAATAAACTGATTTTGGCCACTAAATAAATACTTTATTCTACCCTCTTTTGATATTTCATTTGATCAATAGAATATAATATTTTCTCTTTTCCGTTTGATAACACGCGCGCAGAGTTGCGCAATGAAATGTCACATTCAGTCACATGAGAACGTCCCGCGATGCATATCCTTGCGCTCCCGCATTTACATCGCATAAGTACCTACTTAACGAAATGTATTCAAACCGCTTCACACATGCAATTGAAATCGAGAGCGAAATTAAACGGCGGGTTTATGTAAAGGAGGCCCAAAAGAACTTAAAAATAAAAATTATCCGTACATTTGACGTAATGAAAAAAAGTAATAATATTAAAGACAATGTTCGTAAACTGTTTAGAGATAAATTGTCTACGCTTTGAAGTAAAGTGATTGTTTCCTTCAATTTCATCTAAGTGTATATTGATTGGATTTTTAATTAATTATTGGGTTGGAGTATAGCAAAGTATGTGCAGGGCGTCTAGGACTTTATTCACAAAGATATAAAATTATAATAATTATACATTTAACTACCCCATCGTGTAAAATGGACAAATATTACAACTTTTTACTCTTGGTAATTTTGTAAATGAGTAGTCATAATTTTGAGTACTTAAAATAATTTTGATGAATAATATGAAATATGTAAAGTTTAAATTAATTGATGCTCTAGGATAAAATAATAAAATAGTAAAAAATAAACTCTTTCACTCTTGTTATTTTTTCCTCCGGCTTGTTGAATTGATTACTTTATTAGATAAAATAGTTCAAAATAAATGCTTATTACTTCTGTAATATTTATCCTTCGGCTTTAGTTTTGAAGTATCGTTGAATTTATTGCTTTGTTATACCGATTTTCGAATTGCGAATGCTTGTGTTTTTTAGTTTCTGTATTTAAAAACACCCTTTGGTATATCCCAACTTATTATTGTACATAAGTTGATTCATTTTTTTTAAATGTGCCTTATTGCAAAAGGTATGGTTTACTTTTACATTCAAATTTCTTTATCTATTACTAAAATTGTAATTAATTGATAACGTTCTAATTAAAGAACAATACAACCCATACCTTCTCCAATTTGACGATCCTAAGCCCGTTAAAACATGGAGGGAAAACTTATGAAAATCATAGTTATATATCAATGAAAGACCTGAGGCCCTACCATCACGTCTTATAGCGATTTAAGTTTAGGTTGTAGCGGTGTTTCACTTTGACAATCGAACTTGAATCGCGCTAAAAGATGATGGTAGGCCCACTGGTCGTGTAAGCATCTACTATAACACCGTGCGTGGCGTGATTGTGACAACAAACGTAGTTTTATTTTGGATAACTTTGTATAGCCTTAACTTAATATTTTAGTACAGGGTGATATTAAAAGAAAAAAATACTTGTTTTGTTATTTTCTTCAGAAAATATAATATATATAAATTTGAAAAACAGATCTATTGCCACGACAAAAATGCCACGCAAATACAGCATGGTTATAAATAGAATGATAAATTATACATAAAAATGATTACAATATTATATATATGTACCTAGTCCGGCCATAACTTCTGTTACAAATGAAAACGCATTTTTTATGAAATAATGTAATATTGCTAAAATTTATATCTACCTACATATTTATTAGTCTCACCAAAAAATAAAAAAATATTCTATTCGAAATGGCCACTTTTGGCTTTTATAGAGGCCTTTAATCTGTCTGGCCACGAATCTATAGACTGTTTCCATGATAAAAATTTCGCCACTGTTTGCTCCAGGGACTTTTTTAAGAGGCTCGATGTCGCCATGTTGTTTAGACCAGGCATTGTTGATTAGAGGACATGTCCTCTAAAACTGACCATAATTTGTGGTCTAAAGGGTTGAGGGCTGGGCTAGATGAGGGTTAGTCTTCAGCTTGTAAAGTTCGGAACGTTGGTTTCAAGCCTGGCTTGGGTAGTTCGTGCCTTGTGACCTGGTGCAGAGTCCTGCTGGAAAATCCACGGTATATTTTAAAAAAAGTTTCTTTGAGAGGTTTCACAACATGATCCAAGACTGTTTCTTGATACACTTTGACTGAAGTTTTCACTGCTTTTTCACAAAAATGTATGTAGCTTTATGACGCCTTGGTAAGACACGCCCCACCAAACCATTTCTATTGTAGTGCTCTTCAATCGTGAAAATTTTTTCATCGGTAAAACTATTTCTGTGACTTTCACTTGTGTATCGTTCATTTTGACCAATCCACTCTCTTTAATTGTAAAGATTGATTTAGGGCATGTCTTGTATATCGAAGATAAGCACCGAACTTGAGGTCTTGTTTTATAATACGCGACAGAGTCGTAACGGGAATCTTCATTTCTGGCGATAAGACTTTTTGCTTCCTAATGGGTTTCGACGCATTCTGGCTTTAATAGCATTAACAGCCTTTGTAGTTCTAATAGCATGCGGCCGTCCCGATCTTTTATGGTCTTCGACAGAGGAAGTGTTGTTGTATCTGTTGATAGTACGATATACGAAAATTCGGCTAATACCAAATTTTTGAAGTGTGCTCCATACCCACTTTGTGCAAGGCGATCTCTGCAATCATATTTTCTTTAACATCGCATTCCATATTGTAATTTGATAATGAACACGAAACATATATGAAATGGCGTGAAATCGAAAGAAGTTATTAGATTTCAAAATAATTAAAAAGTTGAAAAAAGAAAAGGTTTTATGTAACAGTATTTTTGGCCAGACTAGTTAGTTATATAATTCTAAATACGTTTGTATATCATCGAACTGCTACTGCGAACTTCTAAGCCGATTTTATGAAATTTTGTGTGTATTTCATAGTTGCGGGGATGCATGTATAGTCTTGATTCAAAATTAGACCCAGTTGATGCCAGGTTAGGGCCTAGAATCCAATAAATTTCACCAATATTTTGTGAATTAAGAACAAATATAAATTTACCAAGTATAGGCAAGACAAAGTCTACCGGATGCTGTAGTAATATATTGATACCAATAGTGGGAGGCTTTTAGAAAATTGCCAGGTTTTTTCAGTTCTTACTTTGAATTTCAGTCATGACTATATAGGCTTTGGAGTTCTTAAATAGTACTAAAAGAACAGAAAATAATAGTAAAAATATTTTATTTTAATAGCAGATTAGACTTTTTATACATAAACATGAATATATAAAGCCATGCAAGTTCTAATTTGATGGTGGATCAGATCAGAATTTGTCACTGCAAAGGTGAAATAGCTCGCTTCATCGTGGATCCTTTCTTGGTTGGATAAGGATCAATAGCGGACCCATTAAGAAATCATCACTATCCTAGCGAGGTTTTTACCAGCCTTGGTGAATTCTGTCATGTTTATTTACTTTACTTGTTTTGTCTTTTGGTGTTTTACATACACATCAGCAGCTGAGTTGCAAGTTCTCTGGAAATTTAGTTAAAGCGGCCGTAGCCCATCTGTTGAGTTGAACCAAGAGAGCAAAGTGCGAATCTCGTTGTTCGACTACGGACTACGAACTACGGACTACGGACTACGGATGACTCGCAACTTATTAAGAACTTAGCCAACCATGAGAGGTCAACAGAATGTTAATAATGTATTTAACGCATTGTTATTTTCTTTTCAATAATAATAATAATATTTCTCACATTTACACCAATTAGCTTAGCTCTAAGTAAGCACTGTAACTGTAAGGCTTGTGTTATGAATACTGGGGTAATGGATGGACGTAATTCTTAAATGTTATTCTAGGCCATAGTTTTTATATATCAGGTAGGCGTACGTGAGATAGTATTGGTTGAAATTACGAGTCTTGATATATTTGAGTAAACTACAATTCTTAACACAAATCGGTAACACAGTATAAGACGCACTATGTACTGTGGTTTAATACACGTTCCATTATCTTGCAGAGAATGGACGTGACTGAAATGGGCCTGTAATAGCATGAGTGCCCTTTTTAAGGTATAGGTTGCACGTTGGCAAGACTTTGAGACTTGTCCTTTAGTCATAGATAAACGATTTAGGCATGTCAATACTGGAGCTGACCCAGGAGCGCAACTCCTAAGTACCATTGGCTTTATTTACGTCCAGTTCACGCAATGCTTTTCTTACTTAGGGTTGTCTAATATGAATTTTAAACATAAAAGCACACATCTTGACAAGCCGAAAGATGTAGCATTGCCTGGATCCAATCTCGTAGTTTCAGCAAACAAACCGCCCTTTTCCTTGGCTTTGTGTGCCAATGATCCGTCACGGTTTAGCAAGGGAGGCACTGAGGTACAGCAGAAGGTACCCTCGATCGACTTAGCCAGGGACCAAAACGCTTTACTACCCTAAGGGTAAGAAGCAAGCTTTTTCCTAATGTGGCCTATGTAATTGAAGCGAGCTGTCTTTACAAGCCAGACCAAATATGCCTTACGTTTTGACGCCACCGCATCACGACATTTGACTTTATACCACGGACGAGCTTTGCCGGTAAGTGATACGTCAGAGAAGGGAATAAAGTACTCCATACCCAGAGGAAGCACATTGGTCACAGCATCCGCGCAAGCTGAGCTGTTGATGCAAACAAGCAACGCATCTCATCCTAATCTACTGATTTAAAACGCCCAATCCGCCGGGAGCCTTTTTGGCTGGGGTCGCGTGGAGAATACACCGACACCGATTTCACTACACGATGATCAGAACTGCCAAGGGATGGCGCAACCGACACTGAGTAACTGTCGGGATTTATCGTCAGCAGTCGGTCCAAACAATTAGCTGTGTGCCCGTCAGAGTCCGGCATTCTAGTGGCTTCCTGGACCAGTCGGGTGAGGTCAAGTGTCAAGGCTAGCTTTTGCGTTTCTCGACCGGCGTGGTCGGTTTTATCGTAAGGGTACAGCCAGTCCTCGTGGTGTGCGTTGAAATCACCAAGAACCACCAGTTGAACCGATGGGTACCGCTGTAGGGCCATGTCTGCCTTCTCCGCGTCTC
The DNA here is from genome assembly GCA_927399485.1 of Calamotropha paludella. NCBI lineage: Eukaryota > Metazoa > Arthropoda > Insecta > Lepidoptera > Crambidae > Calamotropha > Calamotropha paludella. Next base: position 8,595,139 of record OV656820.1, read on the forward strand.
GACTATACGAGCGGTAGACATAAACATAGAGAATTTTCTCTAAACCTGTAAAAAACCAGAATCCAAATGATAGAAAGGATGGGGTCTTCAAGATCACGGAGACGCAAATAACAAATGTCATCACGTACATACCTACAAACACCCACATGAGCCCTAAAACAATATTTAAGGACATAACCCGGGCATAAGCTAGGTACGCTGCGTTAGTTGGACATTTTAACTGCGTCTCCGTGAGTAAGAACAGGTGCGGTTTTCTAGTCACGAGATGGTGATAGAAAGGGTCGAGATAAGAGTGCAAACCTCTTATACTAGAGACGTGCACTAGGAAAGAGAGGACGTGCGACCACTCTTTAACCTGTTACTAACTTTTATTGTGTCCTGAGGGAAGGTAACGAAGGACGTAAATAGGACGAGATGCTGATTGCGAGCCAAATGAGAAGAGTCAGGGCCACACACAACGGAATAGCCAAACCAGATACTGCTGAGACCCCCCAGCCGGGCACGATGATGCACCCCCAGGATTATTCGCGAGATGGCGGGGCAGGGGATTTTTCGTTGCCCTTTTTACCAACTTCTGTTGCCAGCTTAACGCACACATTCGATTGTTCAAAATTAATTACAAAATTCGCTAGTTGACTCGGTCACTTGTTGCTGCAGATTAAATAAATAAATAAATAAATATTTCCTACATTCACACCAATTCATACAAACATCCATAACTCAGGTACAAATGCTCGTATTCATCATACAAACATCTGACCCTTCCGGGATTCGAACCCATACTATAGATTAACTATTATAATTTGCAGTAAAAAATATTTGATTGTAAATTAAAATGAAACCTATCTTATGTTGTCTTATGTTGTTGGATTCATTCAAAATGAAAAAAAAATCATATAATTCCGTTGAGTAGTTTCGAAGTTCATCTCGGTCGAACTGTCCTGTCACAGGGAATTTTTACATATATAAGTATCGTATACCCTCGAGAGCTACCGATGAAGTCTCGAATACGTCCGTATTAAATCAAGAAAGCATAAAATCCTTAAGAAAAAATAGTATAGTGACGTGGTGTGAACTTTTAATTTCGAAGGAAAGTAGACTTTTACCACCCAACAAAATTGCTTTGACCTCATTCCTTACAAATTTGTATGACCCATCATTATGTATTGTGATTAGACTATATTCCTTACTTAAATGAAACGTGATGCCTCGTAAAAAAGGCGCAAGCAACTATAATAAGGCCACCCTTATTTGTCATTTACATAAGAATTTTTTTGTTTTGTTGACAAATGCTACTTATTATCAAACTTTTTATAGTTAAATGTACATTTATTCGCATTGTACAAGGCAGAACATTACCCCTAAGAGCAATATTGTGTTTGTAACTAACCATAATTTTGTTTATATTTAATAAAAATATATTTATAAAAGATTTGGGAACGTATTGATAGAAAATTTATCCCGTATCATTTTGTTTGTGTATTTAAATGCATTATTCAACAATTTATGAGTTCAATTCTTTTTTGTTTTCGTAGAGTATATATCACAAATTAATAAAATGTGTGCTGTCCGACTGAGTATCTAGAAAAGCGATTACTGCGATCTCTAACCTGCCTGCCAAGCGTTGAGGTCATGGGAAAATCCACCAATTTTCAGGGGAGGCTTCCGTCGAGTAGTGAACGACTTCCGGCTGTGATGATAATAAAGGATAAGGTGAAGGATTCAAATTATGGCCTATTTACTTCACTTAATCCAACTGTCAAATATGAATGATGTGTCTTATTTTCAGTTTTGTCGTCCGAAGAAAATTGCAATTGTTTCTTCACGAGCTTATTGAAATCGTACATCCAAAGTTTTTCGTTATTTGAGATGTTCTAGCCTGTAATTGCGTTTTGTATATTTCCATACTCGATCTTAGTTTAATAGCCATTCCTTATTTCCATATCTTTTAGTTAGTCGTGAGCTAAATAGAAAGAATTATCAAACTTTGCAAGTTATTACTTTCTTCTTAGTATTATTTTATATACATATACAGTTGTTTACACCTTAATCTGACTAACATCATACGTAGTATAATTTCTGTTATCTAGTGATCGCCTTAAATATATTTCATTTAAATAATAGGGCCTCCATTTGTAATTAAATAGTTTATTTTTTGTATTAGTTTGAATAACAATGCATGTTGGTTAGAATAACAATGAATGTCGGCTAGAATAACAATGCATGTCGGCTAGAATTGGCAACCAATCCAGTTGAGAGTTTTGAGTGATATTGATACTACTTGGTATGACTAGTTCTATCTTTATTATCTATTGATGCTTAATATATTTTCTATTGGATTTTTAAAATAATTATTTTAATTAACGTTGGTGATTTAGCTTCTGTTATGCAAAATACCAATTAAATAAGATAACATAAATCTATATCAAATAAAAGTGTTTAGCGTATGTTGTTCTTGTAACAAACAAAGCATAACAGATTGTATTGCTTTTTAGTAAAGCTTGTAAAACATGGTGTTTTTTAACGGATTTTAATGGTTTATAATTTTTATATATTTTATGCATTTTCAATGCGATCTTATAAGATAAATTATTATAATAGAAAAATACTAGAAAAAATCGACTCGGGTCACAAGTGAATCTCAGGCGGGAATCGAACCCGCAACCTTTGGAAATCCGGTCCAATGCTCTCCCAATTGAGCTACCGAGCCTTGCGAACACTCGTCGAAATTTTCTAGTACATTCCTGATTTTACGCTGTAGGCCAGCGTTGTTACATCAATGAGAGGAACATCCTCTCGTATTCGAAAGAAACATTTTTACAAATGTTTGGTCAATCGATTAAGATGAAACAGCCATGTTAGATTTATAATTTTTATATATTTTATGCATTTTCAATGCGATCTTATAAGATAAATTATTATAATAGAAAACTACTAGAAAAAATCGACTCGGGTCACAAGTGAATCTCAGGCGGGAATCGAACCCGCAACCTTTGGAAATCCGGTCCAATGCTCTCCCAATTGAGCTACCGAGCCTTGCGAACACTCGTCGAAATTTTCTAGTACATTCCTGATTTTACGCTGTAGGCCAGCGTTGTTTCATCAATGAGAGGAACATCCTCTTATGATCAGGATTTTAATGGATCAAACAAACATTAAAACTGTTAGTATACTCAATTTTTTGTTATTATTCAATTCTTTTATTGATATAAAATATTAATAAAACCTTTTTGTGAAACTGCTAAACATTGGAGTTTATTACCGATAAGGCCCTAACCGCTGGTAGTACGCTTTCTCCATGAATGAACCCAGTGGAAAGCGTATGAGCAATTTATGTTATTACAAAACGGAATATAGCAAATGACGTCTAATTAAAACGTCCAATCACAAAGACACCATGTCTCGGTGATTGGACGCTCGCTATGCTAGATTTCACGTCTTTGCAATTAAGCTTACGAGGATGGAGAAATATGTGATTATTTTAATTGCAAGCTTTTATTTTTATTACGTTGACTACATTGTGGATGGTTAATGTACACGATACAAAAAGAAGATCAAGATAAAAGAATAACCTTTATTTTCAAATGGAACTTGGAAAACTTGTAGGCTGTTTTTAAAACAAAAACATTTTATCATCAAACACAGTACAATGGTGATATACTTTTTGATTGTACCAAAGTAAAAGTTACTTTTATTGCTTAAAGAAAGAATAATTTTATAAGTACTTCAAAGTTTGAGTCTTTGTTATTGCGAAATACATAGACAAAAATATGTATAGTACATAGCCACAGATATTCTGTATGTATTTCTGTCGCACTGAGCATCTAAATATGGTTTAATAGGGCTGGTAATAGCTTATCAGCCTACTGTTGAACCAAACGGATATCAGACCATCTTTACAAGACTAAGAACGTCACTAAGGGGATTAAAAAAATAGTTTCGTCCATTAGCTAACAACACCGCGTAAGTCATATTACCAACTCCATCTAAAAGCATTGAAATGTGAAAACGACTTAAGCTAAGGGACGGTTTGTTTATGTATTAAAATAATGCCTTGCATAAGTCTCACAAAAATTCGAAAAGTAGTCAATGGATCGCAATGAAACTTGAGTAAACCGATTTGTTGCTACATATAATTACAGAAACGAAGGCTACGAGCTTAATTTACGTGAAAAATGAAGATAGTTTTATTCTGGGTTGATTTCCCTAAAACTCGATTTGAAGTTATCATCGATTTAAAAATGACACGGTTTCGGTAGCTAACGCCACACGCAAAAAAAAAAAAGATCAGCAACGAATCGGTTTAACGCATGCTAGAGATGTATTATCAACAAAATAAAGCGTTACAAGGCACGCCGGGCACATATGAGGGCTGAGTGTAAGTTCTTTAATGTGCAAACGTTACTATAGCGTTTTATTTGATTTTTGTATGGTATAACTTAACACTATATAAATAAGGTCTTTATTTAAAATTTGCGTATTTGAAAACTTATTCTCAGCCCTAAAGAATAAAGATAGTATGAGTATAGGACAAAGCTGAGCGCGACCTGAGGGCCTACCATCATCTTTTAGCGCGATTCAAGTTCGATTGTCAAAGTGAGACACCGCTATACGCGGTCTATAGTGGCGTCTCTTTCTAACAGCTAAACTTGAATCGCTATAAGACGTGATGGTAGGGCCTCTGGTGGCGAAATAAATCGAAGCTGAAGATTAAATTAAAGAAACTAAATTAGCTCGCTCGTCAGAATCATTCCATATTTTTTTATTCTCATTACAACGGATCAGTTCTATCATTCAATATTTTTTTTTTTTATTCACATAAGGAAGAAATCCAACATTCAACTGTAAGGTATTAAAACGTACGGTAAATATTAATAATATTGTTTGTCATTAATTATTTGTAAAAAACTGGTCTATAAAAATACTGCAGTCTTTCTTTCCTCCTAGAGTGTGACTAAATTAGGTCACTATAATACTTAGTTTGGTTTTCTAGTAACATTATGTAAAATCAATATTCAGTACCCTATTTCCATCTCCATTTTGCAGATAGATTGGAAATAGCTTTCAAGCTAGACTGCGGTTTACAGACGGACAGATGTCCGTATGAGCGCATCTGGTGTAATTCGTAGCACTTCGCTCGGATAAACCCAAAATTATAAGAGTACCTGGCTTTTCATGCGGGGTGCGAGGACGAGTTAACGAGGACTTTCATATGTGAAAATCATGCTTGTGTTTCTTATTGCAAACCAACACACATACTGCGGTTATCCCTGTGTTACGATAAATAAATGTTTTTTAATATTTACAATTGTATGTTGTCATTAGCATCATTAGTATAAGGCTTTGAGAAAATACTTCGTTTTGTTGATTTGAGTTTTCCATATCTAAATATAAAATACAGATTGAATATTTGTCAATTTTTGTCCAATAATTAAAATGTTGATACTTTTAAATTATATAGTTGATTAGTTTGATTGAGTTTGAGTGACCACCATCTTCAACCTGACGATTTCGGATGCGAGTCTTGGTACGGGTATCTGTTTGTGTGCTGAGTTCTAGGTTTTTTGTTCGTGAGTCATGGGTATTTACATATATTTCTTTAAATTTTACTTATTCATTTATGGTCGAATAGCGTTAAGAGCCGGTAGCGGATGCTACTTTTTATACGTAGCACATGTTCACAGTGTTTAACTTTGGAGGCAAATTTGTCTCTTTTTAAGAAATATAATATAATTATAATCACTATTTGACATAACATTGTAAAGCAGAATTTAATATGAATTTTAAAGCATTCCCACGTAACAATGAATACACAATGATTATATATATACTTATGTGATAGAAAAATAACCTATGCCTGTTTTATTTTAATAATATCTATACGTCAACTTCACGCAAGAGAGAAAGTTTTAGTTACAGGCAATCCCTATCCTCATGCCTACTGAGAAGATGCGGGAGCGGAATATCTTGGTTACAAACAAGGACTACCTATGCTCATTCGTAGAAAGACCAAAATTAATTTAAGCGCACGCGAATCTTGAAATTGCGATATTCTTTAATAACACTTACCTACTGCTATCATAGATGAGTCTAATATGTACCTATAAAAAAACAATTATGTTTAAGTTCATAGCAGATTCGTCCTTCTTGGAGCGAGGTACAAATTGTTTGCGAATAACATTCACAGAGCTATATTTTAAGTCCTAACTTTTCGTTTCCTTGAAAATATATTTTCTTTGAGCTCGGTTGCAATTATTGAAGTTTGTTTGCTTTTATCTAGAGAAAACTTATTTTAAAGCAATCATACCAAATAGAAAACCGAATCGTTTTAATGTCAGGAAAAAAGACACCTCAGAAATACAAAGAAAAGAAATGTATATTTTTGTTCTACTACTTTATATTTAATTAATATGTAAAGATATATTGAATTTTTAAGTAATATCATAAGTACCTAGGTACCTATTGGTTGAATGTTTTTTTTTATCTTTCATTTATTTAAATATATTAGAACGTTACAGACGGAATGTTTTATTTATTTGTATTTTAGAAATATTTACCGTTAAAGCTCGTCTACTAATTATTTTCTTTCACGAACGATAACAAATGGACTCAACTAATAGGTCCTAATACATCGGCAATCACGCATTCTGATTTTTTATTGAAATAAAATAAGTTACTTAGTAGTAGTCGAACTGAAAGCTGTATATTTGGCTACTATCCAACTACTTTTAATAAAATTGAAAAGACGTTTTAAAAACTTATAAAATTTAAAGAGATTCCAATGTAGTAAAACCTACATTTATAGATGAACAACTAGAGGCATTTGTCATCAAAATAAATGTTTATTTCATTACTTATACCCAATATTGCTTTATAAGTATATCCTTTTATACTATATAAGTTTTATTAGAACTAGCAAATTCAATTAAGGGACAACAGGTTCAGTTAATAATAAAACCTTATACAACTGTCTGGTGGTTTTATTAAAGCTCTATTTTAAAATGTATATTCCAAGTTACATTTTGAAATAGAGCTTTGAGGAAGAAAATTAATTGTTTAGGTTAGTAAAATTGACTTTTCGTTGAAATTTCTTCGTTATTTGTTACTAGTCTACATTTTACTTATAGAGTTTGGAAATAAGGTCATTTGTAAAATAAATATTGTGCTGAAATGAATATTTATAATAGAAATAAATATTTGCGATTCTAACATCTCGTGATAGTCGATACTACCAATAGACTTATCGATATTATAATATAAACTCAAACAAAATATAATTATATCCGTTCTGGTTGATTACAAGTAATTACAAGATTTCCACCAGCCCACGCGAATTATTGGCAAAACGTTTATATTGCGTGCTAGTCGAAAATTTGATAACTGGTCTAAAATTCATCATCTAGATTTGTTAATTAGCAGCGAACGTTCGGCAGTACTTACATTTTCTGCTCTGAAATGGTTGAAAACATAGGTAATTTTAAGTAGAGTTTGTAATATATAGAATAACTATGTATGCTCCGTGGTCGAGTGGCTCGCATACCGTTTTTTCATGGTAAAGCCAATCCGAGGACCCGGGTTCAATCCCTGGCCGGGTCAATGTAGAAATCTTTCTATTATATCTGGAACCGTCGTTGTTTCTGAATTCCATAACGCAAGGGCTTTAGATATTCAGGTTTAGGATAATGTAGGCGAAATTATCATATGTATATTTATTTATTACTACTACTTTTGAGGATTTATAATTGACCGACCGTTTTTTTTAGTTATGTAATACATTATGACATAATTTGGTAAATCTACCGTGCAAGAAATTTTATTGTTAATAACTGGCAAGCCTGAGAGACAAGCCCGTCGTGACCGTGATACAGATACGCTGTAAAATGAGACGGATACAAAATTTTATATACAAATTTAAAAGTCGTCATATTGCTAGTCCTGTTACAAGTATGCTTTAATAACAAAGCTAAGCTGCCGTAGGCCATCGGTTGGGATGTCAGATGCAAAATAAGTGTACCGAGTTCCATTCTCGCCACTATAGGTACTACGGATGTAGACCCACTCATAACACAAGAAATTAGTTAACCAAGGGATTGACGGGAATATTACCAAGGTCTTTATCGCATTATAATATTCATTATAAAAAGCCGGTGCTATACAAACGAAAATTTCAAGTTAAGACCTTTCTGTAGGCAGATATCATGTTTAAACACGTTCACTACGGGTTAAGTGACTTCAGAAGAACTCTTTTTAACCACTATTTCACCGTACTGTGAATGGCGTTATATCCATTATTAGTGAAATATGCAAACTCTATAATTATTGCAGTGATAACATTGACTTGAACACATAAAAAGTTCAAGCAGAAAGCCATGTTATTAGCCAAGTCGGTCCCCCTGTCCAAATTTCTTTCGCCAGTTACTTTCAGAAGGTCCTCCAATTTCCGAACTGGTGATAAGAGTCAGTATTTTGCAGTAATCGTAGATATAATAATATAATTAAATAAAATGCAAAATAAAACAATTTTGATTTGTTTAAATTTTTACATTTAGGACCGTGTCAGATTAAAAGATTGTGAAAATGTATGACGATCATTACCTTAGGCAGCATCAGCCAGCACTAAATACCTTGTCCGGTCATAAGTTCTGTTACAAATGAAAATTCATTTTTTTAGGAAGTTATGTAATATAACTAAGACTTTAAGGTATTTATTAAAGTCTCAGCAAAGAATATAAAAAAAATATTCGAAATGTCCGCCTTTGACTTTTATACAGGCCTTTAATACTAACGAGTTTATGGATTTACTCAGTGTTTCCATAGGAAATGTCGCCACTGCTTGCTCCAGAGATTTTTTAGGAAACTCGATGTTGCCGTGTCGTTTAGAGCAGGCCATGTCCTCTAAAATTGTGCATAGTTTGTAGTCTAAAGGGTTGAGGTTTGGGCTAGATGAGGACCAGTCTTCAGCTCTTATAAAGTCCTGAACCAGGCCAGGTTTCAGGCCAGGCTTGGGTAGTTCATGCCTTGTGACCAGATGCAGAGTGCTGCTGGAAATTTTTAAAAAGTGTATTGCTGAGTGTAAAGTGTATTCCACAACACGATCCAAGACTGTCTCTTGATACACTTTGGCTGAAGTTTTCACTCCTATTTCACAAAAATGTAGCTTTGTGACGCCTTGATAAGACACGCCCCACCATCACTGACACGAATGGTGACCACATTGTACCTTTCCGACTACTTGAGCAGCTACTTTACAACTGAGAGCGCACACTTTATTATTTTGTTTATTGATAGTACGATATACGAATATACAAAGCCTTTGAAGTTTCTGGAATATGACCGACGATTCCATACCCACTTTGTGCAAGGCGATCACATAATCCTTTTGTCTTTAACACCCCATCCCATATTGTAATTTGATAATGAACACGAAAAATATGTGAAATGGCGCGAAACTGAAAGAAGTTTTTAAAATGATAAAGGCGTTAAAAAAACAAAATTATTCAAAAGTTAAAAAAGAAGAGGTTTTATGTAACAGTATTTATGGCCTGACTAATTATAAACTGTGCGTCAATATCCGATAAAAAGTAGTTTTATTTAAATGGGTGTAAATTCTTTTTCTTTTTTTACGTTTAAAGTAGTTAGATTGGATCTTCGTATTTTATCCATTGTATCCATAGAGTTAGGATTTTCTTCGTACATCCTATATCTATGATTGTATCCATAGTATTAGTACGTTTTTTTTAGATTTTAATTTCCATGTTTAAAAGTTGAATAGGTATTTTGTCATTGTGTCTTGGTTGTTTTATTGAACCTACAAATTATTGTTTTATGCACGTTGTATTCACCCTTAGTTAGCTTCAGCATTTACCTTAGTGACCTTTCATCTGTGTTCACACAGTGAATAAAGTAAAGAATGAAATTTAAAGATAAAACATAAAATATTAGATACTGATTTCGTCTTAGTAAGGTTCAGAGGAAAGTCTATAAAACATTCCAAGATATTAAAAATATAAAAGTGAATAAAAAACTAAATTCGAGTAAACAAATATCACCCTCTTTATTCTATTTTTAATTAAATCCATATAAACAGGTGGGTAGTAAAATAAAATATTCTCAATTCAGGCGCCATCAATTCGAGCCGGTAACCCCCGTTCGGCCCTACCTCTCTTAATTTGTAGGACTGCGATTAAACATAAACTGAAATGGCACGAAAAACATTTTAAAGGCGTCATCAACATAATTTAAAATGAAATAGTACTTCTCCCGTATTTTAATGGAGTCTTCTCGATAAAACCAAGACAACGACTGGTTTGACAACCGGTTTGGTCAAGCGTGACTGTCTCTACTTTTAAAGACAAACGATTTCATGTTCATGTCCCATTAGGGGTAAATATTTGAATGATGAATACTAAAAGCTGTACCTGAGTCATGGTTATTTAAATATATTTTTATGAAAATTACTATTCATATGTCATATAATTAGTATCTGAGTGACCGAACATTACTTGTTTGTACATAAGTTATTTCTATTAGATGATAGGAAATACAAAAAAGAGTATCCAAATAGCCAATGTTACTCATCGCGAATGTAGATTTCCAATGGTGAAAGAATTTTTGAAATCGGCTTAGTGGTTTTTGAGTTTATTCATTTCAAACATACAAAAATACAAATAATTCCTCTTTATAATATTAGTGTAGATTATTAAAAGTATGTTTGTTTTATTTCTTTAAATTCTTTTTTATATTTCCATTGCAAAATATTTCATTATTTTTTTTTAATTTTGTATGGCATCGCTCTTGTTGATTTGGAAACCAAGCCCGGGGGCCAAGACAGGAACGAGCTTTTTATTAATTAGCTTCTTTAATGCATATACGATGAAGTTATTAAATGCAACGTTTGGTCTTTTTAAAATTACTTCCTGTTTACTCTCAAGCACTTAACGTTATGCTTACTACCTAGTAGTGTTTGAAATGTAATCAATCTATTTTTCATTTTGTTTGTTTACCAAACCTTTGATTCTCTACATTAAAACGTACAGCAAATGGAGCGAGCGAGTGATATTTCATATTGTATTTCATTGCAATCGGATATCAGACTGTTAGATACTTATTTCATCATTGTATCTTTATGAAAAGGTTTCCATAAATAGTTTACTAACAATAAATTAGACGCTTTTTGACACAGCAAGGAAAGTAAATATTGTTGAGTGAATGCCACAGACTTCGAAGAGCTTCGGTAATTATTATGGTCTCTAGGTGGTATAGTATGGCACAATTATGGCTTCTGGCTCAGTTTTCCACATGATGCTTATTCTAGTCACGACTAAAATGCATTCTTTAATGTAAAATTATAATCTCTAATGTGTGTGTTTCGGTTTCTTTTTGAGCTGAAGAAAGATAGAACTACATTATTTCACTAAATAAAACTAAATATAACAGAAGAAACTCTTAGTTAAATAACTACTCTAGTTGCTTGTCAGTAGAGTGCAAAATCCGCACTTAGGCTTGAGCCTTAGTTTTATTTCTTAAAATATAGTTAACGCTCGCTCACAAATAAGAAATTACCCAATGACAATGCACGAAGGTTTCTTTTACCGGTTCAGTGCGAGACACTCGATTGATTTTGCTAACCTCCAGAAAACCTTCCGGACTTGGAAGATAATACTTCGTAGGATCTGATCAAAGGACGTGGACGCAGTTTTAACATTTCTTGACTTTCTCTAAAAAAATGTACGTGCGTTTTATGGCCTCTGTTTATAGACAGACACAGAATTATGGCTTCAAAATGTTCTTTACAATTTACGGTGTCCTTCAGAATTCAGCTACAACATTAATCATTGACAAATTACAATATTTTCATATAATGATAGTGTGAAGGTAGGAAGAAGAACAGGAAACGAATGAGCTATACGAAATTATACCTAGTCCTTTGCTCACGACCCCTTGGTGTGTGGGGTAAAACGCCAGGGTAAAGTAAACTGTCTTTTAATAAATTAACTTAAGTATAGATGCTCTATTAATATTATTTTTCTGCGTTCATTTACATAATTATGTCAAGAGTTTTACTATTACCTACTGCTATTTAGTAGTTCTTATAGCCACCTTTCAGCTCCAGCATCAGACCCTGGTTACCATATACGATCAAACGAGCCGAGACTCGATGGGGTTGAGTCGTTCAATTGCATAGTTCCTATGGCTACCTTTCAGCTCCAGCATCAGACCCTGGTTACCATATAGCATCAAAGTACTCATCAATTCTAATCAAACGATTCCAAACTCGATAGGGTTGTGTCGTTTAATTGTGGTGTTCCTATATTCACCTTCCAGCTCCAGTATCAGATCAGCTACATGTTATTCAAATGTTTTATTATCACGTGATACCTATACCTACATATACATGGAAAATTTCAGCTCAATCGGAAACCGATTGAGCTGAAATTTATTTTAATTCTAAATTGTATTGCAGGTGGCAAATATCAGCCTCAAAGTTCAGTAGTTTTAAAAATAAGGCGAGCTGTAACTTTTAGGACGTTATTTGTTATTTTCTTTTTTTTGCCATATACCTTTTTTATGTAACAGAATAAAACTGCAAATGTTAATTCCTCAAAATACAATTATTATGTTTTTCTCACCATAGACTAAAAAGGGACTTTACCACAAAGTAGCTCTTTATTTATCTATGGGTCTTTCAACAATCTTTTCACATTCTATCATTTGTTGACCGATGACCTACAAATTTATATACATGTGCCTTTAGAACCCATGTTGAATACTATTGAATTAATTAACTGCGATCTGCGTCAGATTGCCTGATCGCCTATGGTATGTATGACCTTCGATTCTCAATCTATAGTAATTAGTAGCTCTGGTTTTGTATCAAAGATATACTGCTTTTATCTACCGAAAATAATTCTGTAAGTCAGTCAGTTAAAACAAATCAGTCGTATATTATTCGCACCTGCGCCTTCATTATGAAGATTGCGATTTTTTTTGCCAAAAGCTTCAATAATTTGTCTTAGGTACTCATTATTTAACTTCTAAAAATGGGCATTCTTAATTATGCTGACGTTTATTGTCTTGGTTTAAACGAAAAACGGCTTGAAAAACTTTAACGTCTTCAAAGCTGTATTTGTCTCATTTGCAGCTTTTGTAAATATGATCATGTTCATGTTTGTCGTAAAAAGCTAAAATGGTTTCCTTTTTCTCTTTGTCGGAATACGCATATCCTCTAACTCTTAAACAATATTTTGGTTTTTCCTTATAATCCATCTTATCCCAAGAATGTTGTGAATTTATACACCGGAAATCATTATGTTATACTTTGTCCAATGTAGAATGATACTTTTGACAGTTGACACCTATATAGAGGGTATAAAGTTGCTATTGCAATGTCAAGCCAAACATAGGGAAACAAACGCAACCTTAGTACGTAGCAATAAGGAAGTGACACCTGTCAAAAGTATCATCCTACATTGGACAAAGTATAGGTACCTGTGACTAACCGCATGTATTATTATTTTTAACTGACGCGTCCCCAATATCTGTCTTTCTCTAACTGAAATAGAAATGTTATCGCTTTTATATTATCGTTTATAAATTTTATATTATATTTACTCAATTTATGCATTACCTTTTTATTGTTAAATATTGGTCTTTTAGTTTTATTTATGTATGTTAAGCCAAACTGTCCGGTATATACCTACACGGTTTCTATATAAAGACAAAAGTGGTCTGGTATCGTTTCAAGCGATAAGACCGCGCATCGTACTTTATTAGGTATTAATTATTATATTTCTTTATTGTACTGACTCTGTATTTGGTGTAATATTTACTTATTTATTATTCCCTAGGGTATAAAATAAATAATATATTTATTATTTTTATTTTAAAGATGATAAAACTAAAAACAGGTTTAAAGCTGTAAATAACTGCACTGAAAAGCAAAAAGAGTTACACCACCCTCCAATTCTGTCATTAGGTCCTCGTTGTCAGGTGAAGTGTAGAAGTTCCATTTCCTATATTCTATCTCCATAGTGAGGCCAACTTGGTTTTTCCGTATTATGAAGTCAAATTCCAAGATGAAAAAAAAACTAGAAGTGGGGTACATTTAGCTTCTTATATTTTATTACATAGTTTCTTACTTAGAGTTCGACCTTATAAAAGCGTGTTTAAAACCCCAAGGCACTTAAATGAGGAAAACCTTTATTTGAGTAGCAGTTATAACGAGAACTGTAAGCATTCTATATAAGTAAGTTTGCTTACAAAAGGAAATTGGAGCAGCCGAAATTTCGTTTGATCTCAGCTATCCCAAACAATATGATGAAATACGTACACCTGCGTGGATATTAAAATTTTTATATGGTGAAAGTCTAAAAATAATTGTGTATGCTGTATACAGTATTAAAGATATTGCAATTTTAATGAAACCAATAGCACACGCTTGACTAAAATTTTATAATGTATTTAGATACGGTTAAAGGTAAAAATATAGCTGTGTTTTAAACTTGGCACTGCAAAAGCTTGTAGGTATCTATTTGACGACAGTGAACCAAAACTCAAAGTGCATTAGATACATCTTTAATCGATACATCAAATTAATGGAAAGTGCACCTCATATTTAAGACATAACGTTGATTTGTGTCAGATACATATTTTTGGTACTTAAGTTGTGAAAATTTTTAACCGTTCACTGTACCTAATATTATATACCTACTTTTTACGGTTTACAGTTTTTGACAGATGAAACTTAATAGCGCCGGCAAAATGCTCATCAATGAGTGTTTATAATTATATATTTTTTTAAATGAGATTTACAGATTCAATCGATTCAGACCACCCATCAATTCACGGGCTTTTGCAAAACAAACCTTATCTGCACAAACAAAATGTATATAATGTATAACTAAACAATGATAAATAGCAAAAAAATCTAGCAGTTGATTGTTTAAAATATATGAAATATTATAACTACTTTGGTAATTTGTATTACCAACTGGTAATATTTATTTTATTAGAAATAAAATTGTACTTTATTCCATGAACTGTGATATCAAACTTCGTAACATTTTTGTATTTTAAGTAATAGTCCAGTTGACATATATTTTAAATTATGCACTTTTTTCAACACTGAAACTGAAGTATTAATGATTTTACATGAGACAATTTTGCCAATGTACTGATTTTTCAGGTATATAAAAAGATAACTGTAGAAAATTACATTAAAAATATAGTTCAAAAGTTTAAGTTATAGACATTTTTTATTGTTGAAACATTCAAATCCTGACCTACAGTCATTAAAAAAAAGATTGTACATGGATTACGTACTAACGATAATTATGACATCCCTTTTTTATAATTTTTATATATTTTACGCATATTTTCAATGCTATCTTATAAGATAAATTATTATAATAGAAAAATATTAGAAAACACCGACACGGCACACAAGTAAATTCTCAGGCGGGAATTCCCGGAAATTCCCGCTTGAGAATTCTTTATTTGTTATTAATAGTGAATAACAGGTTTGAAAAAGGACACACATAAAATTAAATCAGATGTAAATATTCAATACAAGGTAACTCAGTTAAAGCGGATAAAATTTTTGTGTGAGATCTTACATCGGAAAATAGATATTTATAGACTTAATATTAAGGTCAATACAGTTAGGATCAAATCAATTTTAATATACCTTTAGTCATGAAATCACTTTTACAATTTAAGGTAGATTGTTTCATAGATTATTTAAAACGTTACTTTAAAAATAAACATACCACATACAATATACGTGTTTTAAAACTTGGGAACCATGTATCACAGTATAAAGGAAAAACTTGTTTAATATGAGTCTAAAACTATTTCACAGGTGTGCTTTTGTTAGATATGTATTATGCTTTGTTAAGCTGTGCCCGATTGTAGTGGCAAAGTGTAAAATTTAAATATTTTGGGAGACAGTTTACAACTAAACTCGAATTCTATGCATCGTTATACAAATAAACATTCTCGTCAAACTGATTCTGTGTCTTTTAAGTATTTAGTGAAGACGAGCGGCCCGTCGCGGCTTCACACAAGTGGACAAAATTCTTTAATTTTTTTCTATTATTAAAAATTTCTCCGTTAGCGCCATCTAGCGTCCGGTAGACGAACTACTTGCGGTTAACGCGTTGCTATGGTAACGCTATTGATACAATGGAAAAAGAGCGGGATAAAGAGCGGACAAACAAACACACAAACCACTGTGATATTAGATTATAGATTTACGATATTTCTTACTATAAATAAGATTTTTTATCGATAGTTACTATGCATTGCTTTTCTCGGTTCATATATCATGAAATGATAATAAATTCCTACAACGAGGTGTTCCGCTCTGGCTATTCAAATAGTTCTTAGTGATACTAGATCAATATGAAATCGAATTTGCTATTCCCAGTACAATTCTGACTATTTAAGTCAATATATTTTACATTTATATTGGCAAAATGAACAGAGCGTTTGTTTGATGTTTAAATTTCAAATATAGGAACAATAATAATATTTATTACAATAATGCGTTTGTCAAATGACACTGTTATCTTAATTTCTCTGATATGCATATTTTTACTATCATAAATGAATATATTTTATTTGACGTAGAGGGCTAGTGACGCGAAATCTTATTTAAATTACGCGCTGTGAGTGGGATGCCGAACTTGAAAAGGAAAAATGGATTTATCAACATTTCGAAAATAACTTGTTTTATTCGACATTTTTATGGATGTTTTGTTAGTTTAGTGTTTTGTTATTTTTGTTTTGTTATTTAAGTAATTTTTTTTTACGTTAAGTTTCTTTCGATATCGAATCCTACATTTACTAGGAAATTATTCTCCTTAGAGTTAAGGACACGAATTGCCAAAATTCATTAATCGTAAGCCAGATTTATATTACAAGACCGTTCCATTTGAAGCGAAGAAAGTTTGAACACCGCTGATTCTAAACATGAAGTGACGGATTAAGAATTCCATAACTCAAGAAAGTTATTCACCAAAGTGGATTAAAGAGTATTACAATATTTGGATTCCATTCCGAGTTTGTGAGGCGTTTACTGGAATGATTGGTAATTCTTACAAATGTTGTAAATGTATGATCCCTAACAGCTTTGCACTTTAAGAAATACAATGACGAAAATACATTTTTCTTAAATTTACTTACGCATAAGAAACGTTATAAAATGTGATTAATTATCGAAAACAATATTGATTTAAAAGTAACAACAATAGATCACGCTAGATGGGAGGAGCGTTGTTGTGCAATTGCAGCTGCTTTTTGGTGTTGAAGTGACGGCAAAGGCATTACCTCTTTATATTAGAAAATTAAGACAACGACTACTTAACTAGTACTCAAAAGACTGACAAATGACTTATCTACTGAGAAAACAACTGATAATAATAAATTCACTGGAGGGAGACTCTGTACCAGGGTCGTCTGCTTAGGTACCTCCGTCTTATCTATTTCTGCCGCAAAGCAGCAGTGCTTGCATTGCTGTGTTCCGGTTTGAAGGGTAAGATATGGCAGCGAAATTACTGGGTACAGTGACTTTACATCTTGTGTCACAAGTTGGCAACGTACACTGTGGTTCTTGTGGGGGTTGCAGTTTTGCTGCGAATCTCACAAGAGCCACATGTATTATAGGTGACTGTTACCACTTACCATCAGGTGGACAGTTTGCTTGTTTGCCAACTTTCAGCAATAAAAAAAAAAAAAAAAATACTAACCCCGACGACTCATAGCAATGATTTCATTAAAAACCAAGCACAGCTTGTATTTTGAATACTAAATAATACAGAATAATACACAGGTGTTTGGTAATATATGTAGGGTAAAAGCCGGATAGTTGCCTCAGACGGATACATGCCTCAGTTTTGAATACGCTATTTTAGGTATGTTGGTGGCATTAGCGGTTGATTATGATTGGAAGTGTCCCCCCTGCTGACCTAGGTTTCACCTAAACCGTTAAAATAGGCGCACGTGTTTTGTCCGTGTAAGCAAAAATCTTCCGCGGAGAAACTTTGACAGGTGTCGAAATTATATTGGTAAGTCATTTCTATTAAATATTTTTGTTATTAATTGTAGTTTAAGTCAACTTTTTGTTTTTTTTACATGCATTAGAGTTTAAATTACACTGTACAATAACTTTTATTGTTAAATAGATTTTATTTATTTCGTAAATAGAAGGGGCAAGTATCCGTATCAAAAAGGATAGTCGCCCTTTTTACTTTTGCAGATAGATGCTCTAGAGGCAACTATCCGTAAATTCTGTAACGCGCAGAAACAATTTTTTATTCTTTTGGTTCTCTTTTCAACTTGTAGTGTCTAGAACTTGTTTTAAATAAAATAAATAATCAGCTGTTTCATGCACTCATTCTAGGTGAGCAAAATGCCGCGCGTATAAGTGAAACCCAGGTGTGGTGCCACGTCACATCAGCTGGACAGAAGATAGTTTAGCACTAGCATTCAGTGACGGATTCAAAGATCTACGGAATATCTTCTCGAACCTTAAGAAAAAAAAAACTACAACTGCTAACTCAAATTGCTTCACTTCGATTTAAAGTTGTATACTTAGCAGCATAAATAAAAAATCTATTTACGTATCTACTTATCTGGCCTAATTGATTTTTTTTGTCAAATATAGGAAAATATCCTGTCCTCGGCTTTGAAAATGAAAAAAGAACTAGTAGCAGCGATATTACCAGTAGTGAAACGGAATCTGAAAACACAGATTTCGTTGAACTGATCAAAGGAAGAGCTTCAAGGAAGAGAAAAATAGAAATTTATAGTTCTGACAGTGAAAATTAAGAAAATGCTGTCAATACGTAACCACTTAAAGGAAAAGCCACTAAAGGACTACCAATCAAAGGAAAAACGTCAAAAAATCGATCAGAGACGCTGATAAGATATTAAAATTGAAAAACGCTAATTCAGAAATATTGCGTAGAATGTTTTAATTTACAATTTTACTAAATCGAAATCAGATTTGATTTAATATAAGATGTGCCAAATGTGGTTGCATGAAACTTGTTACACATTAAAAAACCATTGCATGAGAAGGGGAAAGTTAGCTTCTGGTGCAAATTAATGCTAATGCCAAAGTTGACTGCCGTATTTTATACCTTTAAGATAAATAATAATATTTTATTTTAAACTAATTCAATTTGAAATGTGGAGACTATTTTTGTTGTAATTTTATAGTCTAAAACTTTAGGACACTTAGCACTGTTTTATAATGTTAATTAATATTGTGGTAAGTACTTAATAAAGAATCTCAGTAAATAATAAAGGCTGATTCCTTAAAATTACTTGAAATTTATATAAAAGTAACATGGAGAGGCGTCTATCCTTACACGAAGCAAGTATCCCCCAAAGAATTTTTAACGTTAGGCTACTATCCGCTATAGTAGGCATCTATCCTTTTTTTGAGAGGTCTAATCAAACAGGATTTACTCGAAACGTATATTAATTACGTTTACAAAAATGGGCTGTCATGAAAGACCTATGTTTTGACATAAATGTCGAATTGTTCTTAATAAATATATATTTTTTAATTATAGAGCTTTTTTGAAAAGTGGGGCAACAATCCGGATTTTACCCTATAGTCTCGAATATCGTAGACACCATACTATATGCAACCCAAAAAAATACTACAAAGTCTTAAAACCACCACACGGCTGAAAAGTTTTAATATTTTATTTGTATGGAAGGCGGCAAAGTTAGACGTAGATGGAGTATTGTTTTTGATAGTCCATTCTATTAATGGTCAATCAAAATGAATCATCTTGGTAAAGAATTGCCAATTTGTGGATTTCAATAAAAAGAAACACACTTTTCTGAGTTTTAATAAGTTATATGTTGCTTTTGTAAGTGTGCGTTAATAAGATTGATAAATTATAGTTTCACTATAAGATTCATCAATCTTCTTGTGTGGAAATAGTACAAGTAGAACATTTCAATAGATAAAACAATAAAATAGAAAAAATACAATTTGATGTAAGAAATCTAATCTGTTCCATTCCGCAGGGGAGCGTATTAGGATGTATCTCTTTCATAAGATATAATAATGACCTTCCAAAGACTTAAGACCATGACCGGACTGTTTCCGTGATATTCGTAGATGACGTATTCATATTATTCAAATGTAAAAATAAACTCAGATCCTAACATTGATAAATTAAATACTCTCGAAAACGTATCGAACTTGCTAAATCTAGAAATAAATTTGAAAAAAATTAAATTAATTGAATTTAGATCGTACGAAACAAGTCCTCTAAATATTGCCGGTAATTTTAGAAAAACCCAGATAGACTTGGTAGATAGATTTACTCTCCTTGGGCTAACAATAGATTCTAATGTTAATTGGAAAGGACGTATAGAAAATATAAAATCCAAATTCTCAAAATTTATCTACGCACTTTTTGAAATTAAATGTAGCACAAATATAGAAACAGCACTAATCATCACGCGTATGCTCACTCGTGGCTCAAATACGGAGTTATTTACATACAGGATATTTGCTTGTTCGTATTTAAGTATCGTAATAAATTCCATCAGGTGTAGGACACACACAAAATTAACACCCGACACAAAACAAGATTATATTTGTCTTAAAATCTTAAACTGCAACCCACATTACATGGCAATACAGATCTTCAATAAGTTACCACTGACAATACGAAATGATCAATATTTTAATTCTTTAAATAACAAATTAAAAAAAAAATCTTATTCAAAAATGCTTTTATTCTGTGAAAAAATAAAATCAAATATGTATAAATAATTAATTGTATTGTAATGTAAATTTTATTGTAAAATTTTAATTTAAAATTCTCATGTAATTTCTAAATCTTTGATATTTTAATTAATTTAAATAAAAATAATCTATTTGTTTTGATATACTTGTATAAGGTGCCTAAATCACAAGTAGTTTTTATTAATGCTAAGAACTATATGTTACACTTAGTAAGCAAATAAAAGTTTGAAGTATAAATTGATCTTTATTATAAAAACTAAAAAAAGTAAAAGAAACTGAGACTCTTATTCAACAATACCTAAATCTAATTTTAGTAAGTTTTAATTATATGCACATTGCTTTTTTTATGAAAAAGTTATAGTATTTCCTTACTCCAAAATTTTCGTAGATATATTGAGGAGCAACTGTTTATATTTAAATTTCATTAAAAAGTTGTTGAAGAAATTCCAAGTTGTTTATGGTGTGCATCGCCCTTTTTTAAGGATTAAATATATCTTCAATATTGGCACTTGAGCCCCTCACCAATAGCCCATAAGTCAGCCCAATAAAAAAAACATTTACTTTTGCTTTTTTTAATTTCTAGGAAACAATTACTGTAGGCGCCCTTAACTTTGAAGCCTTATAGTTATTAAATTAAAAATAGTTAATATTGAATATAATATTATTCAACAATAAAGTAAGTATTGTCTAGAATTAAACAAAACATGATCAAAATATATATTTTTTATATTTTATAAAATAATCATTAAGTCATTAAGTCAACAAAATAAAGTTTTCAATAAGTGGTTCTCGAATTCATAGCATTATAATTTTTGTTATTAAAGTATGTCACATATATATTTTTTTATATTAAAAGAAATTTTTGCATAAAAAAATTACTTGTCTCAGGGTCATCCTGACACCTGAGTTTTTTTTTGTAATAATTGCTTTGGCATTGGCAAAAAGTGATCAAAGACTTCTCAGCGAACACCTAAAATCGCTTATACTCGTAGCTCTGGTCAAGTCAATTTTACGAAGCTTGATTATAAATCAATCGAATCGATTTTGATACTGTTGTCCGAAAATAATAGAAACCCAATGCAGTTGTTTATTATACATTCTTATAACTATATATGTATGCAATAAATAAATAGCTAATATAATGGCTCTACCAACAAACTCAAGTTTTGTCCAGTTGAATTAAGGTTTCATATAAAGGCTTTTGGGGTCAAACTGAGGCAATTGTTCTGAATCTCGGCTCTTGTAGGATTCGGATAAAAGTGATTCTACTTCCATTATCACATAAAACCTTCTCTATGAAAGTGGCGGTTATTAAGAGGTCAAGATATCCTTTTAACTTTTGAGATCTCGGTCAGAAAAGATTTTTTTTAGATACTATTTTACAACACGCTTAGCTTAGAGACATGTGGCATCTCCGATAGTAAATAATATCTTTACTTTTGACTTTAATATCTAGTGGAAAAAAAAAGGTTTATTTAATTTCAGTTTAGTTATTATAATCTTTATTATTATTTTGGAACTAAAACTATTTAACGAAATGTTATTATTTTTAAAGTAAAATAAAGATTTTTTCTGTGTGAAAGTTGATATTGTTAATTCTTGATATTTTGGAGAACCCATGTTTTAGGTTATCTTGTATCTAGATAGAAAAAAGTGTGAATATATCCCTTGTCTCAGTTTTTATTGTGTTATCAACTTCGCAGCTATTCGGAACTTTTTTATTAAGACAAGTATCAGCTTTCTGAATTACTGAACAAAGTTTATTTATCTGATAAAAGTATAGTTAGCAATTAATTAAAGGAGTTCGTTTTGCGTGTTTATCATCCAACTGTTAATTATAAACTTTTTGTAACTTAATATTACGTTTTATATAGTTTGAATGAATTTTACAATATACAAAATTACAAGCACAGTTTAGTACCAATAAACAAGCTTTTAATATTAATTTTAATATATGTATGTTTTTATTATTTGATTGTTAAAAAGATATGAGCAATAAAATACATCTTAATGATCATTCCTAGGTTTTTACTAAATCTGATTAAAACATTACTTTTTTATGTTTAAAAATAGTCTCGCTGTAGTAACGTCTAGATATATATGAAGTAAACTATATTTAAAATGAAAACAAACAAATTACTAGTATTATTCTTGAAGTTATATACAGGGCCATTTTATAAACACCATCCAAATTTATATATAATATTCTTTGAAGAAAGTAACGAAGCAAGATTTTTTTCTTTTAATATCACTCAGTACTAAAATATTAAGTTAAGCCTACACAAAGTTATCCGAGGAAAACTACCGATTGCTGTCACAGTCACGCTACGCACGGTGTTGTTGTAGCAGATGATTACACGACCCCCGCCCCGCCCTCCCGTATTTCATTGATACATTACAATGATTTTCATAAGTTTTACGAAATTTTTACGAATTAAACGCAAATTTAAACGAAAAAAAAATAGGAACGTCAAATTGAAGAAGAGATAAGTTGATTTGTTCTTTGATTATAACAATATTAATCGATAACACTTTTAATAAATAAAAAATAAACATAAAAGTAAGCCACACCTTATGCACTTACGTCGCATTTTTTAAAATTTAATCAAATTATGTACAATAATTGGTTGGAGTAAAGCAAAGGGTGTTTCTTAACCACAGAATCTAAAAAAACACAGGGAACGCAAAGGCAATTCGAAAATCGCAAAAAAAAATGCAGTGACAAAACATTAGTACCTACCTACCTAAGTTATTTTTGTCTATTTTACACGATATGATAAAGAAATGTATAATTAATAGTTCTAAAAATATTTTTGTGAAAAATTTCACAAGTCTTAGCCGCCCTGCACACATTTTGCTTTACTCCAACAAAATAATTAATTAAAAATCCAAACAAAATACACTTACATGAAGTTTGAAAACAATCACTTTACCTTAAAGTGTAGGTAATTTCTCTCTAAACAGTCTTGCACGTTTATGAACATTGTCTTTAATTGTATTACTTGTTTTTTCACTTTGTCACTTCGTTAAATGCACGGATTATATTTAAGTTCTCGAGGCTTTGGGCCTTCTTCACACAAACCCGTCGTTCAATTTCGCCCTCGATTTCAATTGCAAGTGTGAACACATTTCGTTAGGTAGATAATTATGCGACGTAAATGCGTGAACGCAACATTGTACATCGCGGAAAGTCCGCGGGTGACTGATTTCATTGCGCCGATATCGTTACAACTTGCGCGCGCAGCTCGGTGGGGCGCTTCGGGCGGTCGGTCGTTCAACTGTAAGTACCTATTTTGCCAGTAACCAGCTGTTGTAATAATTCGCTCGGACAAAATTTTTTTTTGCGGAAATTTTACCTCCCAATTTTTTTTCATAAATGAAGTGTTTGAATGATATCTTATGCCTAGAAAAAATTTGGATGGTGTTTATATAATAACCCTGTATAATAATGACGAAATAATAAATTCCAGATGACATGCAACAATGATTAAGTTCCAAACTAAGCAGAGCTTGTACAATGGATACTAAATACATATAGCATATATAAATAAGTATAAAGGTACGTACATACAATCACGCTCGCGAATAGAAAGCGAATAGAAACCGCTATCTCGCCTGATGGTAACCGACGATGCGATTTGGATGTAACGCGCTTGCCAAGAAGATACCTATTCACTCGTGACTTGAAGACCCCTTAATTGTATTTATCAGGAAACACAGACTCAGGCAAAGAGTTTCACTGTTTAGCGGTACGGATTATAAAATTGGAACCAAAACGCTTAGTGCGACTCTGGTATATCAGTCAAATAACGTCGGCGCCTATTTGTAAGTCTGGTTGTCCGATGAAAAAATGGGGATTTTTCTGTAGGGGCAGCAAAGATCACAGATTTCCACTTTCTTCGATATTAACATCCATAACTCGGTAACAAATGTTTATGCTCATCACAAGAGCCCTACCGGGATTCAAACCCGTGACCTGTGTCGCTGAATGTAGGATCACTATGTTGCACCAATCTGGCTTCTTATTCCATCCATTTTCTAATTGGTTTTAAAATTATACCAGGCCATTTCATTGAAATGTTTGAGTGATCGACATTTACCGTGCGAAGGAGCGAAGTCGGTGTAAGACGAAGATGGGCAATACATACGATTATTGTGAAATGTAAACTGCTTTAGCAGTCTATAAGAGTTACATGTCTGTATACAAGCTTGTGAAGAATAAATGTCACAAGTTGAAAACCTATTTGACTTCTGGGATTTACCTTATAGACTTAAAATACTGAAAATGACTATACATTTATAATATCTATCAATATTGTATCATGATTCTCAGTAAAAAATATTAATCTATAGATACACAAAATTTATCCGAGCAATCGAGATTCTAACAACCGAAGGTTGAATGTTTTCTTGTAAAATTATTTTCAGTTAAAATCGAGCAATTATTAGACTGAAAAATATATAAAAATACAAGTCATAGCAGTTCTTACTGTAAATTGAAAATGCCCGACAACTTATAAGATTGATTTGTAATTTCTCAGATGGAATTATAAAAATAGAGGCAATATTGGCCGGAAGCCACCGCACGTAAGCCTACGTGTTTCCTTCGCGACGGACGGTTAGTAGAAATCCCTTAGGATACTCGGAACGCGGAGATTCTGAAATAGTCGAGATAAAATTGACCCAAACAGTAAAGCAACACGGAACTAGGAGACCTAAAGCCTTTGCTTTTGGTCTTTGAACTCAAAGACACAATATTCTTACTGCAATTCTCAGAAAAGTATATTAAAATGGCGGTATTTCCGTCTGAGTATGTGGTTATAAAAGGAGAACTTGCAACTACAATTATATAAGTGACTTTCGTTTTAGTTGAACTTTAAGATTCTCTTCTTGTCCGTTTTATATATCATTCAATGTATTGAATGGACTTCATATTATAGTGTAAATGTCCTAACCACGAACTATTGGTTTTTATTTAACTATAAATAAACCTATAAATTTTTTATGGGTTTTTTATGAAAATAAATATATACTTAATTAACTTGATATAGATCATACACCATACCTTGAGACTTTGTATTTGGTGTAAACAGATTTCAGCGACTTACTTAGTAATTAACTAGATATTTCTATGCTTGAAATGTTTAATTAGATATGTCTAGCCTTAATTAATGTAGTATAAACAAAACTTCAATTAATTGTCTACTATTTATCTACGAATGTATCATATAAGTTATAACGCTGAATAAGCAGTTATAGCTTGCGAAGAAAGTGAAAACTATAAATTTAAACACAAAAGGAACCTGAAACAAGCTTGTAAAGTTATTAAGGCGTATGTAAACAAGTTTTAATTAACTATTGTATAGGACCGTAGTATTCAGAGACGCAAACATCGAGTTCTGAACTGAGTATGTGGTGGAAATATTTTTGTTTAATACATTTGTGGTTGATTATTTTAGTTTGAAACATTAATATGCTGGTTTCAGCTACTTTCAGGTAAAATTAACTGGCGGTGTTACCACGTGGCTAATGATTACTACTTATTATTCAAAGCACATTAAAATTACATATTTGTGAACAAAATGCAACTACTTATTTAAGTTTTTTTATTATAGATTACATTATAAAATGAACGAATATAAATAATAATTTTCTTATGAATAACATTTCTAT
Source organism: Calamotropha paludella (assembly GCA_927399485.1). NCBI lineage: Eukaryota > Metazoa > Arthropoda > Insecta > Lepidoptera > Crambidae > Calamotropha > Calamotropha paludella. Next base: position 8,621,588 of record OV656820.1, read on the forward strand.
ACATTAACGTTTTTGGAAAACCAAACATGAAAATCAAGTGATAAAACAAAATATCAGCCCAAACTCTTTGAAATTTCCCAGTATGTTGGAATAGACATTTTATAATTTTACCAATTCTGAATATGCAAAAAGATTTGTATGGAGATACCTTTTTATGTCTTCAGAACTATATAACTGCAGCATCTCAGGAAAGCTGTAAGTATGCCGCCGTTAAAATATAGAAACATTATCTGACTACCTTCGCAATTCGGTTATTCGTTCATATTTTATTCCGGTTTAAGATAAAATAATGTGTTTGAAATTGCCAAACTGAGGATCTGATCATCATATATAGCCTCTTAGAACTGCAGTATGGTAGTTAGAATTATTTAAGTGCTTTCTATTTATATAACTTAAATAAATATAAAGATATATAGTACTGAAATTTATTTTCTTGTTTAAATAAGTATATATATACAAGAATTTTATTTATGTTTGTCACAGATGCAACAGTTACAAGCATTTTTGGTTTGTTTTAATTCTTATATCAGCTTCTGCTCAAAATCAGCGATGTGGATTAGAAGCTACAACGCGAGCTAAGGATGGTCACCCCTTTCGGTTTCTTCTTTCTGAAATTAAGTTTTGGGAACTTTTTTGTAATTATTGGCATTATATGATGGAAAGAAATGGAATAAGGGATTACTTTACTTTGCTTTTATTTTTGTTGAATCCTTGGAAATTGACATTTTACTAGAAATAAATTAACGGTAATTCAATATTTTTAGAATAACAATCGCAAAAGAAGTGAAATGGGCGTGTCAAATTTCTGTTACAGTTTTGTTGGTTTTTGTGTTTTTAACCCGAGATATGTGTATAAATTTTTATACAATATAAATAGAAACCTGTTTCTGAATTTTAAGAAAATCAAACTTTAGAGCGATGAGATAGAATGGAAACAATTTTATTCTTCACAATAGGGAAATATACTTAAGTTTTGACCTAGAAAGCTAAATTGTGCAGTGTGTAATATAGAATTTAACATCAAATCACATAGCGTATAACTGACATTTACAAAATTGTTTTTAATAACATAACAATCACAGCATAAGATCAACTATAAATATACTTTGTTTTGTAATCATTTAATTTTTTTTTTAAATAACATTATTTACCAAAAAACTACATGACATAAAATATACAAGGCATATTTAAAAAAATATATTGTACTTATTTAATCAAAATTGAGTTCATAAAATAAAAAGTATTAGGTATAAGATCTAATTAACGACCTTTGTAGTCGAGTACATAAAGGTTTCAATGGTACCCCACTCCAAAATCAACGGAGAAAACGATCTTTTCAATATTTTCTCAGATCTGAGTGTTGTGGTATGGTTGTTGTTTCTGATTTCTATAACACAGGTATTAACAATTGAATCTTTAATTAATATAATATTCTTTAAACATAACATCCAAGTCCCGAAGTGGTCGTATTATATAAAACCCAATTCTAAAGAAGAGCAAGCTTCATACCTTAGCTCATCGCCACAAAGTTGCCTGTCTGGCGGTCTTCTACAGACTGTACTTTGAAGAGTGTGCTCAAGAGCTGCTTTTGCTCATACCGCCATCTCCTTTTTTCCATCGGACATCCAGACGCACTGCAGGCTACCACCTTTTCTGCGCACAGCAAAGGAGTGGAACTCCCCCCCTGCGTCTGTATTTCCGAGAACTTATAATCCGTCCATTTTCAAAGCCAGGGTGAATAGGCACCTTCTGGGTTAGCTCTTTCCATCGTGGATTCTGTCTCGGCACCCGGGCTTGATTGGGATCAAGAGCAAACCCATCCTAAATAAAAAAAATGTACTTGTCCCAGTATAGTATTCCTTAGCAGTATACCTACAATTAAGTATTTAGGCATAATTTAGATGGACATTTCAACTGCAAAGCACACGTGGAAGCCCTTACTGCAAGGGTCAGAAAATTTGATACACGTCTTTAAGAAATTAAATGTCATAAAAGAGAAAACTATTGAAAAAATGACTATTTAACTTTATGTCAGTCACTGTTGGGGTGGTACCCGCAAATTAAAATGCAGAATTTGGAAGTAGCTCAGAAAGCTATCCTGAAAGTAAGCATTTTCGACCCTTCTGCTTTCCCACAACAGAACTCCTTACTCAATGTGACATTCTTTCTGTTCGTCAGTTGTAGACACTACTACTGTCATAAAAAAAAAACATTTACTAACGTCCTATAATCCCTCGCTCCTAACCATTAAAAGGCGAATAGACATTATTTGTGCAACTGAACTATTTCGAACAGTTCACTCCCATAGATTCTTTTGTTTTCTTGGAAGCCTTTTGTATAACAGATTAAATTCTTTGCTCTGTATTCATTCCATGACAAAATTTCATTGTACGAAAACCATACAAGACTGGTTAAAAGGCAAATGTTGTGACGATACAGAGAAATTGTGTCAAGTTGTTACCTAATAGAAATTATGTGTAATAAGCGAATGCGAATGGCTCGTGTAAACGCTACTGATCTGACTTTTATTCTATTTTTATTGTTATTAAAACAAAAATTTTAACCTAGTACTAACACATTTGATAACTAAGATACAAACAAACAATTTTGTTTAGTTAGTTAACATTTATTTATTTAAACCCCAATTTATTTCATATTAATTCATCAACCTATTTACAATACAATAATAACATAATGTTAGTAATTATTTAATATTAATAAGTGATTATTAAATAAGATGTAAAATGTATCTAGGCTAAACGAATGAAATATCAGCGTTCAGAATAGAAAATATGTCACGCAGCAAACGCCAGTAGAACAAAAACGCAGGCCAATTTTCTTAGCCCTCTTCCGATTCTTTAGATCCCGTGATTTTTCAATCGATTCACTCCGTACCGGAAGTCAATCAAGTCGAATTAAAAGCTCTAGACAGAATTTTTGTTCTGGGAGTCAGTTATTGCTTCCCTCTCTCCTATGTGAGTCATCGCCTCCAATGAAGGCTTATTACCTTTTCCGGTTCCGGCAACCGTAGTGATACCGGGCGCAATAACTCATGCATACAACATTTGCCTCAATAACACGTCTAGCGCAGGCGTCGAGAAGTGTACGCTAATTGTGTTTCTATTATTTTTAAAATTTTATATTTAATTTTTATTTTTTGTATTCACAATGTAATATTTCTATAAGATATAAAATATGCATGTAAAAAAAGTGCGGGCGAGTGCGCTGACCGCTGAGCTACCGAGACGCTGGCAATCGCGTCGAAATTTACAAACGTTCGAATCCCACCTAAGGGCACACAGGCGTGGTCGTTTTTTACATGCATGTTTTCTAAATTTTATTAAAATAACGTAGGTAGGTACTTAAAATTAAGCAAAACCGAACTTTAAACACTTTAAGTGCAAACTGTATTACGAAAACTGGTTTTCTGCGCAGATCTTCGTTATTCTAACCTTATAATCTTTTCGAAATTATTTTCCAGAGAAAAGATACCTAAAGGTACTTAAATATATTGTGTTGGTTACACATTATTAAAAATTTATGATGCTATGGAGCCTTAAAGGCAGTTCCTATAATTGGATCCTGTCTGTTTCAGGTTGTTTCCTATCTTTTATATAATAGACAGGTAATAGCCACAGGTTTTCTTGTGTAAATCGTCAGTTATCTAGTGCCCAACTGAAAAACAGTTTGCTATTACATCCCATAGCAGTATCGCGGACAATAACTTCAGTGCCGCTGAATACTGCATTGATATGTCATGTTCTTTCACTTACAATAGTCCGTGTTTACGCTAAGTTTTTACGGTTTACGGTTAATACTTCATATTTTAAATCCGTTAAAGCATAAGAAATATAAATAAAAAATGTTGTGATACAAATTATCACATATAAAAACCTAGCTGAAACAGATTTTAATGAAATTTGACAAAAAAGGTAGATAAAACGATGGATTATTATAAATATATTATTACAAAGGCCACGTTTTATTGATTTATCCCTTAACCTTTTCCCATGGTAAAGGGAAAACAACATAATCATACTTAATGCAAAACGTAGTTTAAAATATAGTAAAAAATAAGACCAATAAACACCAATAAATTAATTAAAACAGTCAGTCGAATTAGTCATTTAAAATATATTATTAAATAAAATTTTTCAGACCAACAGCATATCTTTGAAAACGAAAATTACGAGCTAAGTTTGTTTTAGTTATTATGCCTTATCAAGTCTTGCGCTACATTATTTTTGGAAGGAGGTTCAAAAAACCGTCGCAAAATGCGCTTATCGCAGATCGAGTTAGCACCCAAAATGACAGCTTTCCGGGCAAGTCGCTATTGAACCAACCACTTGTGATGCTTTCTCAGTTAATATAACTCAGCTGTTGGCCTGGCCTAGAAGTGTTAGTGCCAGATTTGTACTACAAGCATTACTACAAGGACTAATTATAATGTTACTAAGTAATAAATAAATAGCTCTGTTGTTTATTGTTTTGAGTAATGACACGAGTAATGCTTCATTGTCGTACAGCTCAAAGATGAATTCGTATAATAATGGTCCATTGAAATAAGTGATTAATTCGACACCTGCCGTGACCATAGAAAGTGTTTTCACGGCAGTACATTAACCGATAAGCATTGTAATATGACATTCAAGAACTTTAAGGTACTGAGACCACGGAAGGTTTCGATTAAACCGCTCTTGATTACCCTTAATTGATATAAGGCTCTTTAACTTAATTGAGCGGAATCAGTTCCAGCTTATCTGAGTCTGTTGCGTCCATGGTATAATCCCTCAGGACTAAGTTTAGCGAAGTTTAACGAATATATCAAGTGGAAACATTTTTGGGATCGAGATAAGGAGTTGGAGAACATTTTGGAAATTTATTTCGGGGAGTTTTGTGTTTCCGATTTCGTTTTTTGCCGGTTTTTTACACAGTGTTTCGGTGATTTAATACTCCTTTGTTGCCAGTGAAAACCCGTTCAAGTTTATGGAATTCAATTTTTTTTTATTTCTAGCTTTGAACGAAAATTCAAATTGGATTCGAAAAATTAGTACGTGTTGGATATTTCAGAGAATTCAACTGTAAATATTATTTTACACTTGTTTTTACTCTCAATTGAATCACGTGAGCTTCAATATATATTCCAGGGGATTTTTTTAACTGCATGAAAGTTTTATAATTTTTATATATTTTATGCATTTTCAATGCGATCTTATAAGATAAATTAATATAATAGAAAACTTCCCGCCTGAGATTCACTTGTGACCCGAGTCGATTTTTTCTAGTATTTTTCTGTTATAATAATGCATGAAAGTTGCTTCATAATAAGTTTATTAAATTATATTCAGTTCTAAAGCGCAATAGCTAGCGCATCTGGTTAGGTCCGATCAATAGATGGGTGTCCAAAAAAATACCACCCAGTAATTTGTATTGGGCCCAGGAATTTCATATTTAATCTTTATCGAACATCTACAGCCAAGTAGTGAATTTTAGATAATGAGTATGTAGTTTAAAAAAACACCACTTTTTCACATCAATCAGATCAATTTTGTTATTTTAACAGATAATCAAGGAAGTACGTTCTTATCGATTTTCCTTGCGCCTTAAGGAAATTCATCTCGTAAAACTCGGTAAGGCTTGTCGTCGAATTTTACCGCTGCGTATAAAAAATGCTATCACCATAACCCACAAATGTCTGCCCGCAGTCATACGTATTCAATACATCGATAAAAACAACCAGGTTCCATTTCAATTGAAAGAAAAAGCTTTATTTATTACGAAGCCAACAAAAGTAATACACATATTGAGCGAATATTGTGTATTTTTGACATAGCACTGAAAAGTAAATAATTAAAGGCTGTTTTTCTTTAAATCCATAATAATTATTTATAAATTTAATAACATAAAATCTCTTCAACGAGAAATTTAACGTGTCTTTTCACGGCAAAAAGGAGTTCCTTCCGTCTCACTTTTACTTTCCGAGGTACATCTTTACCTGTGACCGACAGCCTCGAGCTTCTTGGCATGGAGTTGTCTTCAGACCTCAAATTCGGTGTCAACATCGAGTCCAAGGCTCAAACTGGGCAAACAAAAGCTGGGCGTCCTAAATAAGGTCAAGCAACATTTCACGCCGGGACAGCTTTTGACTCTGTAAAACTCAAATCGATCTTGCGTGGAATATTGCAGCCACCGTTGAATACCAACTTGCTGCACTGGACACGATTCAGCACAAAGCTCAGAGGCTCATTGGTGATAGCAAATTGGTGAAGAGCAAGCTTCACACCTTAGCTCATCGGCGCAAAGTTGCCTGTCTGTCGGTTTTCTAAAGATTGTGCTTTGGAGACTGTACTCAGGAGTTGCATTTTGTCCATGCGACTTTGAGACGCACTGCGGGCTACCACTCTTTCATGGTTGCTATTCCTACGTGTCGCACCAAGCGCTTCGCAACATGTTTCATAATGCGCACAGCAAAGATGTGGAACTCCCTCTCTGCGTCAGTATTTCCGAGAACTTATAATCCGCCCATTGCCAAAGCCAGGGTGAACAGGCACCTTCTGGATTAGCTCGTTTTATCGTGGGACCTGTCATGGCCCCCGGGCTTGACTGGGATCAAGAGCGAACCCATAATAAATAATAAAGAAATACTTTTATGTATTAATGTAAATACATATTAATCTATTAGATAATTATTAAAATTTTCAGTATTAAATAAAAAATAAAGCCTTAATACAAAATGTCAAACACAAAACTCAATGTTAGATCATTAAATTACTCATCAACGACTCATCAACCTATTAATACAGAATTACTGAAATTAAAAGTCATTAAAAATACGGATATCGCATTACTTTAACCAATTTAAATTAATATGTTGTCATTTGTTCTTTTTTCATATGAGAAGCATATGAGCATAAGTACAAAAAAAATAAGAACAGTTATGAACGAAGACCTTTAAGAGAACCAATCGATCTGACCAAGTACAATTCACAACAAGTAAGCGCATTATCGAACAAAAAAGTATGCATACATTTTTAGTTCTTACACTTCCACCTCTTACCCTGAGACTTCCGCGCCTAGCGCGCATTTAAATAAAACCTCTTCAACCGGATTTACGACGCATTTAAACCTTTTAAAAAATGTTTCGTAAATCCGGTTAGAGTCGTTTTATTCAAATATAAGTGAGCATACACTAAAATATGCACACTAACTCAAGAGACGAAACACAAGGCTAATAGCATAACTCCGCTATCACGTAGGTGATGTCGTTCCCACATGCTCACATAAACTAAGTAATACTTCTAAGTTGTAAGTTTTAAGTACCACTTCTCCATTCTGAGGGTGTAAGGGAAGACCTACAAATACATTGTAGTTATGAAACTAAAGTTTTACCGTACCTACTATCAGATTTCATTGCCTTAGAAATTTAAATTTATAAAATAATTTACTGCCAATCGCAACCTTAAATTTATATTAAGTTTTTAAGTAATTTTGCTCGTCTAGATAGACACCAATTTCAAATTACGCAGGATGCTTCAGAGGTGTAGAATTTCTCTTGTGTTTTAGGATAATATTTCTATTGATTCCATAATAATTTAAACTGACTGGGAATGTAATAAAGGATACTAAATTTTCGATAGAAATTATTTGGAAGTAGTGTTGCTGGACTGGAAATCAATAATAGCGATACTATCGATAATATTTACCTACTTATTCGATACTATCGGGGTATTGGTATAGATACTTTTGCAGTAGCTAAAATAGTTAAATTGTAGATGTTGGTAAAGTAAGTGCGAGTGAACTAAACACACTCGACTTACTAAAGTGGAACAAGTTTAAATTTTTGTAAGATTTCTTTTCCTTTCATTCGTCGGGGCTTTAGCATCTTAATAATATAATATATGGTCGAACTTCGACCACCGATTCATATGCAATAATAAAACATAAAAACACCGAAAACCCCTAAAACAAATAATGCCAACGACGGGTTTGGTCAAGCGAGGTTCGAGTTTCGGAAGACGCAAATGTTTGTGTGAGCATTTGTTATAAAAACATGGTCATATATTTCTTTGAATATTACTAATTTGAAAACATGTTCGTCTAACTGTTAACCTAGTATCCATAATCTAAGCATTACAGTTATTATTTTGAGCTAAACTAATTGGTTTGAATGTGGGAAATATTATTAATATTTACATAGGTACATACAATCGACTGTGTCAACACAATATAAGTGATTTCCGATGGTTCGTTAGCCGATTTTTCTGCGAGACTATTTTGGATGTAGTTTGCTTCATAAAATTTGCATTGAATTATAGCTAAAGAATCCAATAATGTTCTTTTTCGTCTAAAAGGTTTGATCTTAATTTGAAAAATCATTATAGACTTTTTCATAATGTATTCTTCAAAAAATCAATTCTGTAATTCTTCGAAAAAGCTTCCTCAGTATATTTAACAATCGAAACCTACGCAAAATAAAAGCTCATAATTTCATGCACAAAATGCATGGCTATTTATGACAATTATATACAGCGTTTTACCTTTAGTAAATATAAAATCCTTTTAAATATAATATATCTAACTGCTTAACACTTAAGTTTAAAGGGACGTGTGTAAGTTTCCACACTTCGTTGAGCAGTAAAGGCATTCCGCCTCAATGCTATGTGTAAGCTGATGCAGTGATGTAGGAGTTCACATTTACGTTAAGGCGTAATAATTTTGATTCCCACACATTCTGTAACATACAATTTTATAATTTACATTTGCTTCTTTTTAAATATCACAGGTTATAATGAACAAGATGACTAAGGCAGCTTGTGAAACCCAGTCGTAGTTAAATGTAACAAGTGCAAAATGTTTTTATCTCTTAGAAAACAGATTATTAAATATTTTTAACACGTTGTAATATATGAGCTATTGATATCGTTTCCTTATAGTGTTAAGTGCAAGTTTTCATTTTATTAATTTAAGCTGACTCGGCCACGCGTTGCTGTGTTATAAATAAAAATAAAAACTATCCTATCTCTTCAGTTGGACCAAATTACACATAAATACCAACTTTCATCAATATCGGTTGAGTTGGTGAAGGGTTCACTGGGAACATACATTGTGATACTGGATTTTTATAAATTAAGATACTTGCATTATAACGGTTAATTTCAATAAATAAAAAGGCTATTTCAATGATTAAATATGCGTTAAAACTAGTTTAGTGTTAGTTAAATAAGTTAATAGTAAATTTTATGTTTATTAAACTATAATGCTGAATAACATTATCTAATACGTGAAGCAAATCTTTGAACCCCTTTAATAATTTATTTAATTATTTTAAATTTAAGTAAACTAAGTTATTTTAATAAAACAACGCGGATGGAGAATTGTGGAATTTGGTACAGTTAAATATTATATTGAATAAGGAGTGCAAAAATCTTAATATTTCTATATGATAAGCATTAGAAACGCATTTAAGTAATTAAAATAAGCATTACATACACTACCGCGAATATGATACACCCGCATAAAGCTATATTTAAAATTTGTTTATGGATGAACTCTGATAATTCGATGGTCGAACTGAAAAGAGATTAGCATGGTCCTACTGATTGGCAATCATAGTCATATTTGATGTCATAATTATAGTTTGTTAACAATATTTTATTTATGAAGGGACTGCATTTATTTTATGTCATAGTGCAAAATAAAGGGTATAGCAATGTCATGGGTGTTAAGTCAAAATAAATAAGTTAAATTATCACATAATCAATCGATGGCCAAAGATTACAATACCATACTGCGATGGACTTCTTCCAAATAAACCTTTAATAAAAGCAAGTGAAAAGAAATAATCATTCGCAAATACAATTCATCACTTGCTAAACTTAACTAAAAGTGGAATTACAAATGAAGTACATAAAAAGGTATTGCTTATTTAAGTGGCAAATTGTTCTTGTTAGTTTTTAAATTTTATTATTTATTTCAAAAAGAGTGGCAATTAAACAGTGTAGTATAGATTATAGAGGTCTGATTTTCGACAGAAGAATTTTCATAACGTTTTCAACGTACGTTTTGAATGAATTTAAAAATTAAGTGAATCGTCAAACACTGTGTGTCATAAATTATTGGCTTTTTACACTTTGGCTTTTAACATCAGATCCTTTCAAACAGTTGTGTTGAATTTAATAAAACAAATGCAAGAAAATTAACATTTTAACGAAAGTGAGCAGTGTATAAACCAAATTTAAAGCTTATAATTCGTCAATAGGTGCCCCGATTTCACAACTCAATCCTACTCATAACTAAGATCTAGTCTTAACTATGAATTCGGAACTACTTAAGAAGTCGACGACTAACAAAACTCAAAACAAAAGGCTGAATGGGTTACGTAAAGTATGCTAGCACATCTGAGTACTACAAACGGGATCGTGATGAACGCTTGTGCGACAGAACTGTTCTGCAACTTACTATAGTTTGAATACACGCCTGTGATACACTGAATCATAATATTTTTCTCGTGCGACATACGATTTAGGACAGACACCTTCTTTGTTAGGTTGCAGTAGTTTACGATTATTTGAAATGCACTAACCTAATACAAATTACAACGAATGCAATATATTGTATGGGGTAATTTTTGGCCCACAGCACGCTCTTTCATCTTTTATCTTTTTTATAATAATAAAAGGTTATTAATACTAAGTCTAAGTTTTCTACTAGCAACTATTATCTTAATTGGTGCCCGTTGCCTACTCTCTAAGTGCCATTCTGAGGCTTCAAGGGATTCCAGTAATGTGAAAAGTACTTAGCGACTCACTTGCAGAACTATTTTGACTTTTAAGCTATTAACGATTGGTTGATATTTACTAATGATAAATCGTCTTAAGAAAGTATTTACCTGAGTATTAAAGAAAGGCAGAGTAAATGAATAAGGTAAAGTTTTACACAATTTACGGAATATTTCTGTAAATTGTGTACGTAATATATTTCAATTATTTTAAACAATAATCGTATGTGGTTAAATTGAATATCAATTTCATCTTTTAATGAGTATAATAGGAGTAAACTATGGCTTTGTTCATCATATAATTAAACTGATTTTCACGTACACAATAACATTGGGTAAGCTGCTAACAATAAGCTAAAATATCTAAAATTCACAGAGTAAAAGTACGCTTAAGAAGTACAAGTAAACATAAACCTGTTCAGCAGGATGAGAAAGATATTTCTATATATCAATAGCAATATTTTACCAAATCAGAATTTATGACAGAGTAGTCTAAATTAATATAATAAAAACTCATAATTTTGAATAAACGGATTAGAATTATTACAACGTTAAATCAATTTTTAAGAAATCAAATAAATTGTTATATATCTAATCATCAGCTTAAGGCCGATTGCATTGTCTCAGCGTAACCTTCCCCCATTTTTGTAATAAGTTTTCACAATTATAACGCGTTATTCTTTTGTAAAAGGCGCCATTTCTAATAATCGGAATAAACATAGATGACAGCTGCCAAATTTCAGTGTTCATTCCATTCGATATGAAAACATTACTTACGATAGCCAAAAACTGGAAGTAAAGGTGGATCGATATGATTTGGCAAAGGTTGAAGAAAACAGATGGATACACGAAAAGCTCATTGGACACAATTACACGTTGTGACATTCTATGAGGGGGAGCTATATCCGAATTATCCAATAATGGACTCCCGATAATTATGAAATGTTGGAAATAAAATGAAAAAACATTGTGATAATTTAGTTGGCGGAAGCACAAAAAAAATAATACTCTTAATAAAACAATCGTTGTGTTAATAATGAAAATCTTTGTTGTTGATATTAGAAACTCCTTTGATAAATATGTGTTCTTATTGAATAAACTAACTACAAGGTCATTATTGTTTTCCTACTAACAGACATTAAAAAAAAAACGCACACATTCACCCATTCTTCGCAGATGTACGCTTATTACATTCGGTATCATTAGTCGCCTTTTTGACATATTTGTGAAGGATTGGTGCTATTCTACTCTGCCGGATACCACAAGGCCAAACCAGACGTCAACAAAGACCCATTTCAACTCCGCAAAATACTTTCATCGGAACTAACAGTTGCCATGTTCTCATTTACTCAATTTTTATGTAATATTGGAAACATTTTTATAAGCTCACGAAGAATTTTGGGTTAAAATAATAACCGTTATTCTTTCAAGGGTATAAAAATCAATATAGAAACTCTCAGAGAGGACAAACGTGTTGTTGTTTAATTCAGTTTACTGAAAAATATGTAAGCAATTTCGATATTCCTATTATGCAGCTGTTATTGGATTAAATCAATTAAATATTGGTTTATATGTTCATATATTTCAAAAGATTTGAGATACAATATTATTGTAAACGTATAAAAACAACGTAAAATAAGCGTTTAAACTTTTTTATCAAACATTTTATCCAAGTTACAAGAATGGACTTAGCAGGTAATAAAATGGTGTAAACTGTCATTTAAAGAAACAAAAAAACATTTGCTAATTTTAATTATTACTATCAGAAAATAAAATAATGATTTTGGGTTTTAGTATCAGCTGAACTGACCTTTGTGCTCTGCACTAATTTGTAGAGTTAGAACAATTATGTCAAATCATCTACCCAATTTCATTAATTGATCTTTGTTTAGGAAGTTCATGTGTCAAGCTACCAACATTCACAAATGCATTTACAAAGGATTTTCGTTTTGTAATCATTTCGTGTTTAGTACTATTATGTTCATTATTGCCTGCGCACATCAATATGACCACATTAATATGTAACTTGATAAGATAATCCATAATCCATGAATAATACGCGCACAGACGTACACCTACAACTACATAACAAAAAGATTATCTTTGGGTAAATTTAGCCGTCACAACAGACGTTGCCCTGCCCGATCTCAACGTCACTTACTGGGGTCTGATTGTAAATTTAAACCATCCAGGGATATGCTTAAACACACATTATTTATTAGAATCGGTCTAGACGGCTTAAGAGGAGTTCTCAGGTTCTCATGGATATCGGAAAATAGCAATGTGTCGGGTAGACCTGCTGATTGTCCTATTAAGAAGCACTATTTGAAGATGTGGCCTCATACATTGCTTTTTTTAGGGGAATGCTGTTTTATAAACAATGTTAGTTGGTGAACTTGGAACTTAACTTAGTCATCCTATAATCACGGCTCCTATAAATGAGTCAAAACGTAAAAAAGAAGAGGAAGTGTAGAAACGAAATATCAGAAAGGTATTTAAGACATTTTCTTAATTTATCAGTTATAACCATTATTTTAAAATACACTAGCGCCATGGACCACGCAATAAAGTTTGAGAAAAGTAACTTCGTTCTGAATTAAAATCGTTTTAACTTTAATAAATTAATATATTTTAAAATATAAGAGAGATAGACTGAACGACGCTGACGGATTATAAATTTCTTTATTTGATACAGTCTGGCGTTACTTGTGCAAAGTCCATTAAAAAAAACAAAAATATGTATATAAAAGTAGTGGACTCGATATTGCACGTTCGTACAACTGCTGATGCTCCGTGTGGCGAAACATGTGTAGTGTAGTTGGTGAAGGTGCAAGGTGTGTCAGCGTCTTGGTATCTGCAGTTATTTGCGGGCGGGCGAGCGGTGTATTATGCTTCTTTTTTGCGGATGAATGCGAGATTTTTTAGTTTTTACTAAGGGATCTCGCATTAATGAAATTAACAGTCCCAACTCTGCATGTATTTTGGTTAGGTCCACATATCTTAAATTGTTGCCAGTGCGCGTAAGCATCCGAACAACCGAATCACTTTTAAGGTGATGCATATTACTAAGCATTATAGTCGCAATATCGGTATCAGCACTTCGTATTACTATTTCTGCTGGATAGTTGATATTACATGCATTCAGCTTCTTCGTGTCCTGGGCACATCGAGCATAACAACTCTTCATCAATCCTTGATACAACTTTGTTGGAATCATCAACAGTGAAAGAATGAAACTGTGCGCAGTAAAAGATCGCACTCGACTATACTTTGTCCAAATTAGAATGATACTTTTGACAGTTGACACCTATATAGAGGGTATAAAGTTGCTATTGCAATGTCAAGCCAAATATAAGAAAACAAACGCAACCTTAGTACGTAGCAATAAAGAAGTGACACCTGTCAAAAGTATCATCCTACATTGGACAAAGTATAAGTGCCCTATCTCACTCGTACCCGCTTGAACAGTTGTTACCTCGCGCTCGCAAATATAACAGGCTTTCAATGTGTCTGGCAAGATGTAAAAACCATGAAAACTGTCCGTCTATTGAGGTAACATCTTTTTATAGGTCCCCAAGCAACATATATAAAATTTAGCTTTTATACTATAACGAAAATATAATTATAATTTATTAAAATTTAGGGGTGTCTGGCAGGGGTAGCAACTATCATGAGTGTCCGGCAATGGATGACGAGATTTGTAAAGTTATCCCAAAGAAAATATAAATAAATTGAGAAAAGCTCTTTTTTTACACCTTTACTACCTGCTATCTGCCTAGGTAACCACACCCAATCTCTATAGTCGTTGGTCGTTCTTACCTGTATAGGGGACATGTACAGAGAAACTTTCAATTCAACTTTTATAAAATAATGAAGGTCTAGCCGTCGCACTATGTGGAGATCGAGTCGGTTTCGGGTCATAAATCTATAACTTCCATGTTTTTATAGATATACAGCTGATTTTTTTTAGGTAATCTGAGATAAACGTACTTTAAAATAATATACAGTCTATGCATATAAAAATATATTTAATAATTGTAAAAAAATACAAAACATGAAATATTGAAAAATTATCATAAATTTACGACTAATTTTAAACAATGTGACCTAAATGTTATAATTAATACAAAATAAACACATAAAATTACTCTTATTAATTAAATATAATAAGAAAAAGAAAATAACATAGAATTATATTATTCTACTAGCTCTACAGCTTCATCTATAAGTTCCATAGACTTTTTATTGGAAGGTTTTCTTAAACTTGTTATGTAAGGGTCTGAAGTGTACAAAAGTGTATGTAAAACGTCTTCATTTGTAGCTACTCTAGAGCATTTTCTAGCATGATGAAGTCTGAATCGTTTATAGTCTTTGTTCCTTGATTCCTGGGCATCTTCGGAGAGCTGTCCAAGAGGTAACACTGAATAATGCCGAATTACACTTTCCCCATGAATTAGGACTTTATGGACAGATGATGGCATATAATACCACATATATTTACTAACATATCGTTGTGCTGTATCGAAAGCATACTGTCCAAATTTCGTAGCATTAATTACTTTTCCGCTAGACATAACTTGAAGTAAAACATAAAATCGTTTTATCAATTCCTCATCCACACCGGTAATTTCTGCAGTGCACTGATAATTTTGAAAAAATCGTCTAGGTGTATTACCGTCATTACTGTTACCAGAACCTTGCTTAGGTTTATCTATATTTAAACCAAGTTCTTCTCTGAACCTTCTTTGTACATATGTCTTCTTTTGTTTTTTCAAATCTTTATTTTCTGTCGTTGTAGCAGACCATTTTTCAAAGCCTACATTATAAGATATATGTAAAATTAGTTCCATAAATCTAATCCAGCAATGTAAAGTCGAAAGCCCATATTGATAAGAATTTTCGTCAACAGGTTTATTTTGTACTTTTTCTAAATTGTTCATCTCTGTAGGTCTTGCACCACAAATAGTACATACAGCACCTGATGAAGTTTCTGACAAAACTTGAGCCACTTTCCCGTCAACCATTGTCAAAAATAATGTGTGTTTGATTTCAATACTTTCACCATTTTTATTGATTAATTAATAATTTTTATAATTTCATTAACTACACTTGTAGTTTTCTCTGGTGTCTCTTTTGAAAATTCTATTAAAATGGGCCTACAAAATCTTACTGATGATGGAACAGGGTTTTCCCACAAAGTTTCATTTGTATTAATATCAACAAGTTTCAGAGGTACTAATGAAGATATAAATAAATTTGTGTCAGAAATTAACTCATCCTCTTCAGTTAAGACTTGCTTGTATTCACTTTGTCCGCTTGAGCCATCACAGCCCCATTTCGAATACAGCATTAAATGTTTTTTGCCAGCTTTGTATACACCATTGATTTTCAAAATTCTTGCAATAGTGTGATCCAGCAGATCTTGCAGTTTTATTTTTGCTGTAATATTATTAATTTCTATGCTTCATCTTGGTGGGTAGCACATTCCTTTAGCTTCCTGAAGATTTATATGACGGAAATAATACGCAGTTCTTCGCAATTAAGCAATTTCTCATGTTTTCATACTGTGCCATGTTAAGGTCCAACTCTATAAAAATACTGAGAGCTTCATCTTTAGAGTACGCTGTTAAATGTGCCGGTTCATTTAAAAGATTTTGACGTATTTCACTTTTTTTATCTATGGGTAATACTCGTAAAATTTCGACAATGAATGCTTCTTCCGTTTCCCCTTGAGATCTCAATCCTTGAAGATATGAATTCAGTATAAAATCAAGGCCACATGTTTCAAGCAACTCCTTGTTTTTTCGTCTTTGTGTTCTATCGGAACTGTCTTCGTAGGTTTTAGAAGGGCGTCCTCGCTTCCCCGTCGATGTCGAAGGTTCAGATTCACAAGTAGGATCTTCCAGATTTACTGTAAATGTGGCATTCAACCACATGCTATTCTGATTTAAAAATTTTTCTTTATTTCTGCCAGATTTAGTGTAGCGTTGACGAAAGTTCGTAATAAGATTTTTTTGTACACTCGCGACAATTTTAGCGATATTTGCCTCAGAAAAGTTGATAAAATTATTCCGTATATAACTTGTTAAAGCAACAACATAATTCCCGTCACTTTCAATCAAAACAAGACATAGGTCGCGTCTGGTACATTGGAATTCACTCATTGCGAGAGAGTAGGTGGTTAGATACACTTTTAATAACGACAATAACGAACGAAAAACAGTATGTAATTATTCAGTATGCAGATGCTCTATTTTATATTAAATAACTGATTTGAAACGTGTGCAAAGTATGGGAATAAAAACTATTTATCATTATGTGGTTACTCGGTTTCCTATGTGTTTTATTGATAATTTATTTTGTAGGCGAACAAAAAATGGTGAGAAATACTCGATACATTATCAAAACATAAACCGCAATTAATAATATATCACAAGTGTAACCTATATCAACTAATAAAACAAATAGATTCGCCCACGTATTTTTAAGAAATTATTACTATTTCATGTTATGATAGATAACATTATGTTGTGCAATGAAGTTGCAACTTTTTTTTTCTTCCTGTATAAAAATTTTAAATTTCCTATCAAATAACATCATTTACAGACCTTCGGCAAATTTCGGCAACTGTCAAAACTCTAATTGAAAGTTTCAGATACGCAAAAATGATATGTCATGAGATAAATATTTCTAGTAAATATATTTATAAATATATAGCATATTTGTGTATACCAAAAAAAAGTATATATTATAAGCTTTCTAAAATGGTATAATACTTGTATAATTTTCATTGCTAGCTTACTAGAAAATCATCCTGAAAAAAATACAAATTATGATGTTTTCGTGATAATTTTTCAATCATCGTATTTAGATGCTCTTTACTATAAAAAAGTACTAGTTACATACATAATTTATACATAATATAGTAGATCAACTTCTAAGCTATAGTTTGAGGTATAATACAAGTACCTGCGCCGATTTTTACAAAATGTATTTATGGCCAAGCTCTCTTAGGCACCTCCACATAGTGCGTCGTGGGCTCTTGGGATATATATTTAATTCACTAGTTTTGGTTTGCTACGATGTCTAATGCATAGATAAACTGACAAACAATAATTTAAAAAATGACAGACATTTCTTTATTTACTTGGTTCGTAAGGGTTCAAAGTAATGTAATATCGAGCACTGTAACTGAAATTTTAATTATAAATGACGGTTTGTGAAAGTATGTCACAGTACGTCGGATTACCATAAAAAAATGTAACATGACATCCGATGTATAAGTTGCCTGCCGTGGCATTTTATAAAAGTTTTGCCAATAAATTGAGTAAATCTCTCACATATTGTAGTTTTATTAATAGTAAAAATGTTTCTTTAAGGCTTTTGATTAGACAATCAAATACCCTATTCAGGTATATTTTGAATTTGGGGGGCTGCCTTTTGATGTTTTATGAAACTTAATAACCGAGTTTGAATAAGCTCATTTTCATTATTAAGACGTTAATTAGATTCAATTCCAACACAGTGTATGGGATTTGACAGCTTAGACAAGTAAACTCTATGTATAGTTTAATGGTGCAAAATACACAATTATTATTAATTACGAAATAAGTTCAGCTCCCTATTTTAAGGGTTATTTAAATATATTGGAATAATTATATATTCACGTATGTTGTCGAGTATTAAGACATTCGTACACACGGACCGTTAATTTTGCAAATGATTCCGATTTTTATATTTATTGAACATTTAAATTAGAATTTGTAAATAATAAAATCACCGACCACATTTAAATTTAAGCACCGCAACTCCGGTTTTGATGTAAATCCCGAGTTTTGAAAGGTTACAGTTACAGGATCGAGTTTAAAACAGTAATTGCGTGGGTAAATTATAAACATGTTGAAATTTAATTATACAAGCCACGACATATGCGTACTTTACAAAATTAGAACCTACGCTGTCATAAGTACCATTTCCAGTTTCTCGCTGGAACGGCTGATATTTTTTTATTACTAGTCCCTTTATAATAGATCTGGATATTTTTAGTATCATATGTATGACAGGCAATGTTACTCATGTAGCAACACATTGTGTGCCTATGTGTCGTAGCTACCCATGTGATTTAATGATGTATTTGAGATGACGTGTTTTGAAGGTAGGTTAATAAAAAGTCAAAATCATGGTAAAGATGATTACGTGGTATTAGACAGTATTTGGTTTGGGGCTTGATCTCGATGATGGAGATTAAATAACCCATTTTTTTTAAAACTGTGATAACGCACATTTTTAATTTTTAATTGTATTTAAAAGTTTAATTTGTTCAATATTAAGTTTTATTATAGATTTATCAAGGCTGGACTAGTTTCTGTGGGCGAGGGAGTGAGGAGTACGGATCTCGATCTCTTAGTACTTCCGTCCCTGGATCTGCGACTGGATTGATTTCTGTAAAGAACTTGTAAAATTAGTAAAGAAATTGTAAAGAATACTATATATACATAATTTATAACTAACCAAAATGAACTCACTATTAAATCAGAGAAAAGAGTGATTTTAAGTTTAAGACCGTATGCGAAACATCGAATAATATCATCTTTTGCCTACTTAGGAAGCATTGCCAGTAGGCTATAACTATTTCAAGAAAATTTATTAATCATATAAATACTCTATTCGATGAGTTTATGGTCTTACAGAATACACAACTGTCTTTTCTATTTACCGGAACCTCGTTACACAAATGAGTAATAGCGACGTGCGTCCGACCATTGTATCTACTGTCTACATTGTGACGGACGTTTGTGATTGTAGTGAACAAAGACAGATCTACTGAACAGTAAATTCCGCAAAGGGGTCCTAAGGATTAAAAAGCTTTAAAAGTTATTGTTGATACACAACATAATAAAAGGATATGAAAAATTGGTAGGAGTAATAGTTTACACATATTAATATTCCAAATAAAGTCGAGGATTATTGAAAAAGAGAATGATTAAGTTTATATATTTTTCTTTTTTAAAGGATCAGAAAAAAGGCAAACATCATCAATGATTATAGGATTTCATCAATTTCGATTCTTAAGATCATCAGCGGGTGCTTTACATAAAAATAAAAGAAAAAAAGGAAAGGAAGTAAAAGCAGGGCTTGCGGCCTCTTTTCGTTATCAAAACTTTTGACGTATATCGTTGGAAGCTATGCCATAGTTGACTGTCAACAAACGCATTGTAACTGCTCATATTGAATAAAATCTATTTTTATCTTACCTTTAATTATCACCTACAGCTAACATTGTCTAGCAATTAGCTATTCAGTCATTAATTCATTTATCTCGGCGTAGTGTAAAGTATCAAAACAGTCCTTACACTTGCAGCTTAAGAGCATGGTAAGTGAGAAGTTTTTTCTTCTCATATGTGTAGTTATAAAGTTTTAAAAACAAAGACTTATGTGAAGTTAAGTTAAGTAATTCCTCAGTTAACAAAACGAGTGGTTTAATAATACAGCGGCAGTTAAACTTGCGGCGAGATTGCATAGCGTTGTCACTTGCCAAGTTATTAATAGCCAACTTAGCATTATTTACGGCTGGCCCAAGAAGATTTTACTTCGGCATGAACTGAACATAACTTGGATACTTTAACAATTCACTAGGCTTAATATTATTTAGACTTTAATATCGATTTGAGAATTGTAATTGTGTCTTTTAAGTTTGAACTTTAAGGAGTGAATTTATTTTCGTTCAACTCGAGAGACCCTGACTTGATATCCAGTTGTTACTTGCATTCATTGGTCATTTGGAAAATAATAAATTAGCCGAAGGTTCTTAAAAAATGTTACAAGTATTATTTCCTTAAAAAAATAATGTTATCCATTTACGTAAATTTTTAAAATAAAGAAATTGATGTCTAAATTTTTATAAAATTAAAGAAAATAATTATAATTTTTATAATTAATGATAAGTCTAATTTACTTCTCATATTGTGCTAGTTTCCTAAGTCTTTGTTTTTCATTTCTCGTAATAAAAGTATAAATATACTATAATACATTAATTGTGTTATATTACAACTAGATTTTTATATGTATTTGATTTTATTTGTTTCTTTAATATATTATGAATGAATTATTAGATATACGTTTTAGCATTGAAAAATTCTGTTATACTTCAGTGGTTCTTGTTAATTTACTTATAAATGTTGTTGAAAGTTTATCATTTATTTTTATGGAAATAGCTAAGGATCCAGAGAAATGCGTTGCCAATCCGGAACTTGTTAGATTTTACGTATTTTACGAGTATATATAAGCGCATATTTAGTTTGTATATCATCGCGATACTACTACTAAAATTCAGGGAATTAGCGTGTGGAATTGCAAATTACCTATTTAGGAAATGCATGGAAACGTTAATATAGGTTCCTAATTTGGAATTCTGATTTACACCAATATGCTTCGTCAATATTTACTAACATATTAACTTAAGTACTACTAGCTACTGAGTTTTTATATTCGAGTCGAGTTGAGTCAATTTGTGGGGTGGTAGTTGCTCGCGTCCGTAGGTCTTAACCCTCGATACCCTACACGTGTCCCCCGGGTGGTGCTAAACGAGCAACAAACGCCGAGCAACGGGCGGCGGAAAATAACCTGACCTGGCTCCTACACGCCTTGAGTGAGTAAATGCGCTCTAAAAATAGTAGACTCGCCAACCCGCAGAGGCCAGCGTGGCGTTTAATCTTGGCTATCAACCTGCATGCACAGACAACAGAAAGAAAGGCCCTCAGTTCCCAGTCATCCTGCTAGGCTCGGCTACGGCAGCGGTCGGGGAACCGGCGGGACAGAGGGTGCGAAGAATCTCTGGGAGAACGGACATGGCTGCCAACACATCTACTTGGCTACGTATAATGTTAGAACCTTGCTCACGGAAGAACGATATCAGGAATTGGAATCTGAAGTACTGAATAAGATTAAATGGGATGTAATAGGCCTGAGTGAAACAAGACGAAGAGGGGAGAAACTTGTGAAGTTCACATCTGGTCAGCTGTTTTATTATAAAGGCTACGATGATAAATCTCAGGGTGGGGTGGGATTCATCATAAACACGTCACTAGTCAAAAATCTCATTAACATATGTGCCGTTTCACCTAGAGTCATCTACGCTATATTTCAGCTAAGTAAGCGTTACTCATTAAAAGTCATTCAGGTATATGCTCCTATATCCACCTGTACAGATGAAGACCTATTGGAATTCTACGACGACATGAACACCGCTCTTACCGAAAACCCATGTTTCTATACTACTATTTTGGGTGATTTTAATGCCAAACTAGGAGTCGGACAAGAAAACGAAGAGTATGTAGGCAAGTTTGGATTGGGGGAAAGAAACTCAAGAAGTCATGTACTGGCAAGTTACCTATGCCAACATAAACTATTTGCTATGAATACTCTTTTCCACAAAAAACCACAACGGTTGTAGACTTGGAGAAGTCCAGATGGCAGAACAAAAAATCATATAGATGCTTTGCTCCAAACGTTATATATTTGAAGATGTCGACGTCCTTAACATGGCTAGTGCAGGTAGTGATCACCGTATACTAAGAGCCCGTGTAGCTATTAATTTCAAATGCGAACGGAGACGCCTTGTCATGACTACGCGGAAGCCAAACGACAAGAACTATATAGAAGCACAGAAGGAGCATTATCTGAACAGGTTGACTCACTCACTAACAGCTGATGACAGCTACAGCGTTAATGCCATAAATAATCAGCTCATTCAGTCTATCAACAATGTACTAAAGAAAATTAAACCAAAATCTACGTTGGTTGCTACTGTAAAGTCACAAGAGTTGCGGAAACTACTGCAGGACCGGAAGAACGTTTTGGCTACGTCAGATCAATACAATATATCAACAATTAACAGCCAGATAAGACACTTGATTCGCAAGCTGTTGCGGCAAAGAAAACACAAGTTGATTCTTGAGACACTTGAGAAACATAAAGGGCCTAAGGTATTTAGAAGACAGATGAAGAGAGGGCACCAACAAATTCATAAGCTGACTACGCAAGAAGAGAGGGAACCAACAAATTCATAAGCTGACTACGCAAGAAGGAGTCATAACGACTGATCGCACCAAATCATAGAAGCAGTTAAAGTTTTCTATACTGAACTCTACAGCTCACAAAAAGAAGAACCACGATCAGACCGACAATCTGATCCAAGAGCACCTCCAAAGAAAACATGTAACTGAAGACCTTCCTGATATATCCTTGTACGAGATAAAGCGAGCTCTGAAACTTATGAAAAAGGGGAAGTCTCCTGGTGAGGACAAAGTAACTTATGAATATCTGCAAACAGGAGGAAAACCGGTTCTGAAGCAGCTACAATTTTATTCAACAAGGTACTGTTTGAAAGCGTTATACCGGAGTCCTGGAAAAATGCAACCGTGACTCTTCTGCACAAGAAAGGCGACACCTCTAAACTTGCCAACTATCGCCCCATCTCTTTGCTTAGCTATATCTATAAGCTTTTACCAAAGTAGTTACCTTGCGACTGACAACAAGGTTGGACGCTGCACAGCCAGTGGAACAGGCAGGATTCAGACATGGTTTCTCCACGATCGATCACATACATACTGTGCGCCAGGTGATTGAAAAGTGCAACGAGTACAACAGACCACTTGCGGTTGCATTTATTGACTACGAAAAAGCCTTTGATACAATAGAACATTGGGCCATAGTGCACTCTCTTCGAAGATGTCAAATTGATACTAGATACGTGGAAGCCATTAAAGCAATATATCGGACAGCTACTCTGCAAGTAAAACTGCATGATCTAACCGATCCAATACCCGTCAAAAGAGGATTCAGACAAGGTGATACCATTTCCCCTAAATTATTTAATGCCTGTTTAGAAGACATATTCCGGCTTTTTAATTGGTCAAACAGAGGAATAAACATTAATGGTGACCGTCTGACTCACCTTCGATTCGCTGACGATATCATACTCTTCGCCGATAGCCTGGAAGACCTTAAAGCTATGATCAAGGAACTGTACGATGTGTCGATCGCAGTGGGTTTGAAAATGAATACATCCAAAACGAAAATAATGTGTGATGACATGGACATCGATTACATTACTGTGCACGGACATAGGTTGGAGAGGGTTGGTGAATATGTATATCTTGGCCTAACAATAAGCTTAGCTAGAAACGGGCAAGACAAAGAGATCGAACGACGCATTCGGTTAGGGTGGGGAGCGTTTGGTATACTGTCCGAGGTGTTCAAGGGGGACATACCTATGAACCTAAAGCGCAGAGCCTTTGAGCAGTGTGTTCTCCAACACTGATTTATGGCTCGGAAACATGGACTCTCACCCAGCAGACATTACAAAAAATGCAGGTAACGCAGAGGGCGATGGAACGGGCTATGTAAGGTATATCTCTTCGGGACACAGTTCGAAACACCGAAATAAGGACACGAACTAAACTCACCGACATAGCGGTAGAAATCGCCAAAAGAAAGTGGAAATGGGCGGGACACATAGGGCGTAGATCGGATGGAAGATGGGGGAGGAGGGTGCTCGAGTGGAGGCCAAGAACTGGTCGTCGGAGTGTGGCCAGACAGCCGATGAGGTGGACCGACGATCTGGTCAAGGTTGCCGGAAAATTCTGGCAGAGGAAGGCCCAAAACAGGGAAGAATAGCGGGCAATGCAGGATGCCTACACTCAGCATTGGGTGGCGAAAGGCTGAAGAAGAGAGAGAGAGTCAATTTGTAATTTATCAAAATTTATAGGTAACCAAAAACAGTAAAAAAAATGTCTAAACACAGTGTCTTATTGATTGATTGACATTGATTCAATTATATTATAAGTTTAATTTTCATCTATTTTTAATTTCAATTGGGTGGAAATCCAAAACATTGCACATTCTACAAAATATGTTTTTAATTTAATTTTTTGCATTCACAATGCAATATTTCTATAAGATATAAAATACGTGTGTAAAAAACAACTACGCCTCCGAGCCCTCAGATGGGATTCGAACCCACGACCTTTCGCTATCCGGGCGACTGCTCTGACCGCTGAGCTACCGAGACGCAGGCAAACGTGTCGAATTTTACAAACGTATTTCAACTTCTACTATGAAATTAAATTATTCTTCAAAATAATTTAAATAACGCTAAAACTCAAGTCCTATTATGTCTCAATAAATTATTTGAAAGACACGGTTTAATTGCGGGGACTCACGAGTAATATTAATTACAAAAACTTAAGCTCTTTTTTACAAGCCGAGCCCACAAAAGCAAGTCTAATCTTTTCAAAAAGGGCTTGTTTAATGTTATTTTATTACATTAAAAATAAACTTGAATCTAATTTATTATCAATGTATTTTCCATATTTACTGCATTAAGTCTTTTGTTGTGTTTATGTTGTCATCAGCACGAAACTAAGGTTTCTTTCACTTCTACGAACGTACATGTTAAAACTTTTAATTTTCTCTTATACAGGAGAAAATTAAAAGTTAGGAAAATCCTCTTTCTCAAACGGGAAACTAGACCACATCTTTCCATATATTGGCGACTGCTGTAGTCTATATAGCGACGTTAATGAGATATTGATTGTTTAACGTTTCAGTCTTAAGTATAATTTTTACCACTATAATGGCAAATATTTCAAAAATACTGGTCTAAAAAAGAAATGACATAATCTTTATGTAAAAAACATTCGCTTCTTATGTCGCTCTCGCTGCAAATTAACTCACAAATTCTATATTAGGCTGAGTGCCAGCACATTTACTAGGACTTATCTTATCGCTACAGTTTGTTCCACTTAAGATTAGTCTTGCAATTCAAAAGGTTTTACAATATGTCGTTATTACTAGAAAATGCCTTCCATATCTCAAGTTAGATTCTACAGTTTAAAGATTTAAACCCCATTTCGATTATGATCACCTTTTCTGATTTAAAACGATTGCTTGCAGGTTTGCTGTGTACCTACGTAACAAGTAAAATTAGTCTAATGACCCAGTTAAAGACTTTTTTATAACTATGGTATATCTAAACGCAGTAGAATGAACTTTGGTTGTACTGCAACAATAAGTTTGGGATGTTAAAAGGCTTCAAGGTTTTACATCAGCCATATTTGTGTGG
Source organism: Calamotropha paludella (assembly GCA_927399485.1). Classification (NCBI taxonomy): domain Eukaryota; kingdom Metazoa; phylum Arthropoda; class Insecta; order Lepidoptera; family Crambidae; genus Calamotropha; species Calamotropha paludella. The sequence continues at coordinate 8,647,489 of OV656820.1, forward strand.
ACATCTCAGCCAAAAGATGCCCATTGTTTGACGGTGGTCTTCTTCAGAGCGGTTTTTTCAGAATGTTGCTGCCTTTTTTGTGGTCAACAGTTTTTACAGTGTTAATTTTCAGTACTATTATTCACCTTTTATAACCTCCATTCTGCCGAAATGCAAACTCGGCTTTAAGAAGAGCAGTTAACGGTATCATAAAGTACAGGATTAATTTTACTTTATGCATTAATTATATTCAAAAACATGTGTTATAAATAATTAATAACAAAATATTTTTTTTTTGCTAAATAATGATGTAAAAAATTAGTAGCCCACGTCACAGTATACATTTGTATACAATCACTCAACGGTTAAAAGAAAAAATTATTAAAAATGTTTTAATTCATAAATTACTTCTTCTATTAAGTAAGAATAGAAAATAATAATAATATTATACAGTGTGTCTGGTCATGGACTGGCGATATTCTAAAGTCTATAAGAACAACTATTCTAATACACAAATACAATACATAGTTAAGTCCAAACTACTTATCAGCAATGTGGCAGCCATTTTATTTTTTTTCTTGAAATATTCTCTACTTGGACACGAAAAAATCATATCTCCCAAAGTGTAGGCGTTAATGGTATAACAATAGGCTTGTTCGAAGCGCAAAACTCTAGTCTATCGTATAAAAAACAGGGAGTTGTTACGTTCATAATTTAAAAAAATAATTGAATTTCATGTAAAATATAAAAAAAAAAATGAAAATAAACTAACTATTGTAAATTACTGCAAAAGTAACCCCGATAACTCATTTATTTTTTCCACTAGATTGATAGGGTTTGATCTAGGCTACAATACAACAATAATTTACAGCTGTATGTCTACTATTTTAAAAGTTATTGTTGTTTGAGCATAGCCTATGCGCAAGCACAAAAGGCGTTGGTCAGAACCCTAACCGAAAATTATTATGAACGTAACAACTCCCTGTTTCAAATTTTTATACGATAGACTAGAGTTTTGCGCTTCGAATAAGCCTATTTTTATACCATTAACACCTACACTTTGGGAGATATGATTTTTTCGTGTCCAAGTAGAGAATATACACAACATAATAAAAGGATATGAAAAATTGGTAGGAGTAATAGTTTACACATATTAATATTCCAAATAAAGTCGAGGATTATTGAAAAAGAGAATGATTAAGTTTATATATTTTTCTTTTTTAAAGGATCAGAAAAAAAGGCAAACATCATCAATGATTATAGGATTTCGATTCTTAAGATCATCAGCGGGTGCTTTACATAAAAAGAAAAGAAAAAAAAGGAAAGGAAGTAAAAGCAGGGCTTGAAGCCTCTTTTCGTTATCAAAACTTTTGACGTATATCTTTGGAAGCTATGCCATAGTTGACTGTCAACAAACGCATTGTAACTGCTCATATTTAATGAAATCTATTTTTATCTTACCTTTAATTATCACCTACAGCTAACATTGTCTAGCAATTAGCTATTCAGTCATTAATTCATTTATCTCGGCGTAGTGTAAAGTATCAAAACAGTCCTTACACTTGCAGCTTAAGAGCATGGTAAGTGAGAAGTTTTTTCTTCTCATATGTGTAGTCACGTTTTAAAAACAAAGACTTATGTGAAGTTAAGTGAAGTAATTCCTCAGTTTACAAAACGAGTGGTTTAATAATACAGCGGCAGTTAAACTTGCGGCGAGATTGCATAGCGTTGTCACTTGCCAAGTTATTAATAGCCAACTTAGCATTATTTACGGCTGGCCCAAGAAGATTTTACTTCTGCATGAACTGAACATAACTTGGATACTTTCACAATTCACTAGGCTCAATATTATTTAGACTTTAATATCGATTTGAGAATTGGAATAGTGTCTTTTAAGTTTGAATTTTAAGGAGTGAATTTATTTTCGTTCAACTCGAGAGACTCTGACTTGATATCCAGTTGTTACTTGCATCCCACAGTATTATACAGGATCTTTAAATTATAAAATGTATCAACTATGGTCTTTGTCGGGCATCATCAAAGAGAGAAGGTCAGATTTGGAATATGGTCATTTGGAAAATAATAAATTAGCCGAAGGTTCTTACAAAATAAATAACTTATAACAAAATGTTACAAGTATTATTTCCTTAAAAAAATAATGTTATCCATTTACGTAAATTTTTATTATAAAGAAATTGATGTCTAAATTTTTATAAAATTAAAGAAAATAATTATAATTTTTATAATTAATGATAAGTCTAATTTACTTCTCATATTGTGCTAGTTTCCTAAGTCTTTGTTTTTCATTTCTCGTAATAAAAGTATAAATATACTATAATACATTAATTGTGTTATATTACAACTAGATTTTTATATGTATTTGATTTTATTTGTTTCTTTAATATATTATGAATTAACGTTTACGAATATACGTTTTATCATTGAAAAATTCTGTTATACTTCAGTGGTTTTTGTTAATTTACTTATAAATGTTGTTGAAAGTTTATCATTTATTTTTATGGAAATAGCTAAGTATCCAGAGAAATGCGTTGCCAATCCGGAACTTGTTAGATTTTACGTATTTTACGAGTATATATAAGCGCATATTTAGTTTGTATATCATCGCGATACTACTACTAAAATTCAGGGAATTAGCGTGTGGAATTGCAAATTACCTATTTAGGAAATGCATGGAAACGTTAATATAGGTTCCTAATTTGGAATTCTGATTTACACCAATATGCTTCGTCAATATTTACTAACATATTAACTTAAGTACTACTAGCTACTGAGTTTTTATATTCGAGTCGAGTTGAGTCAATTTGTGGGGTGGTAGTTGCTCGCGTCCGTAGGTCTTAACCCTCGATACCCTACACGTGCCCCCCGGGTGGTGCTAAACGAGCAACAAACGCCGAGCAACGGGCGGCGGAAAATAACCTGACCTGGCTCCTACACGCCTTGAGTGAGTAAATGCGCTCTAAAAATAGTAGACTCGCCAACCCGCAGAGGCCAGCGTGGCGTTTAATCTTGGCTATCAACCTGCATGCACAGACAACAGAAAGAAAGGCCCTCAGTTCACAGTCGTCCTGCTAGGCTCGGCTACGGCAGCGGTCGGGGAACCGGCGGGACAGAGGGTGCGAAGAATCTCTGGGAGAACGGACATGGCTGCCAACACATCTACTTGGCTACGTATAATGTTAGAACCTTGCTCACGGAAGAACGATATCAGGAATTGGAATCTGAAGTACTGAATAAGATTAAATGGGATGTAATAGGCCTGAGTGAAACAAGACGAAGAGGGGAGAAACTTGTGAAGTTCACATCTGGTCAGCTGTTTTATTATAAAGGCTACGATGATAAATCTCAGGGTGGGGTGGGATTCATCATAAACACGTCACTAGTCAAAAATCTCATTAACATATGTGCCGTTTCACCTAGAGTCATCTACGCTATATTTCAGCTAAGTAAGCGTTACTCACTAAAAGTCATTCAGGTATATGCTCCTATATCCACCTGTACAGATGAAGACCTATTGGAATTCTACGACGACATGAACACCGCTCTTACCGAAAACCCATGTTTCTATACTACTATTTTGGGTGATTTTAATGCCAAACTAGGAGTCGGACAAGAAAACGAAGAGTATGTAGGCAAGTTTGGATTGGGGGAAAGAAACTGAAGAGGTCATGTACTGTCAAGTTACCTATACCCACATAAACTATTTGCTATGAATACTCTTTTCCACAAAAAACCACAACGGTTGTGGACTTGGAGAAGTCCAGATGGCAGAACAAAAAATCAGATAGATTACATCCTTTGCTCCAAACGTTATATATTTGAAGATGTCGACGTCATTAACATGGCTAGTGCAGGTAGTGATCACCGTATACTAAGAGCCCGTGTAGCTATTAATTTCAAATGCGAAAGGAGACGCCTTGTTATGACTACGCGGAAGCCAAACGACAACAACTATATAGAAGCACAGAAGGAGCATTATCTGAACAGGTTGACTCACTCACTAACAGCTGATGACAGCTACAGCGTTAATGCCATAAATAATCAGCTCATTCAGTCTATCAACAATGTACTAAAGGAAATTAAACCAAAATCTACGTTGGTTGCTACTGTAAAGTCACAAGAGTTGCGAAAACTACTGCAGGACCGGAAGAACGTTTTGGCTACGTCAGATCAATACAATATATCAACAATTAACAGCCAGATAAGACACTTGATTCGCAAGCTGTTGCGACAAAGAAAACACAAGTTGATTCTTGAGACACTTGAGAAACATAAAGGGCCTAAGGTATTTAGAAGACAGATGAAGAGAGGGCACCAACAAATTCATAAGCTGACTACGCAAGAAGAGAGGGAACCAACAAATTCATAAGCTGACTACGCAAGAAGGAGTCATAACGACTGATCGCACCAAATCATAGAAGCAGTTAAAGTTTTCTATACTGAACTCTACAGCTCACAAAAAGAAGAACCACGATCAGACCGACAATCTGATCCAAGAGCACCTCTAAGAAAACATGTAACTGAAGACCTTCCTGATATATCCTTGTACGAGATAAAGCGAGCTCTGAAACTTATGAAAAAGGGGAAGTCTCCTGGTGAGGACAAAGTAACTTATGAATATCTGCAAACAGGAGGAAAACCGGTTCTGAAGCAGCTACAATTGTTATTCAACAAGGTACTGTTTGAAAGCGATATACCGGAGTCCTGGAAAAATGCAACCGTGACTCTTCTGCACAAGAAAAGCGAGACCTCTAAACTTGCCAACTATCGCCCCATCTCTTTGCTTAGCCATATCTATAAGCTTTTACCAAAGTAGTTACCTTGCGACAGACAACAAGGTTGGACGCTGCACAGCCAGTGGAACAGGCAGGATTCAGACATGGTTTCTCCACGATCGATCACATACATACTGTGCGCCAGGTGATTGAAAAGTGCAACGAGTACAACAGACCACTTGCGGTTGCATTTATTGACTACGAAAAAGCCTTTGATACAATAGAACATTGGGCCATAGTGCACTCTCTTCGAAGATGTCAAATTGATACTAGATACGTGGAAGCCATTAAAGCAATATATCGGACAGCTACTCTGCAAGTATGTAAAACTGCATGATCTAACCGATCCAATACCCGTCAAAAGAGGATTCAGACAAGGTGATACCATTTCCCCTAAATTATTAAATGCCTGTTTAGAAGACATATTCCGGCTTCTCGAATGGTCAAACAGAGGAATAAACATTAATGGTGACCGTCTGACTCACCTTCGATTCGCTGACGATATCATACTCTTCGCCGATAGCCTGGAAGACCTTAAAGCTATGATCAAGGAACTGTACGATGTGTCGATCGCAGTGGGTTTGATACATCCAAAACGAAAATATGTGTGATGACATGGACACCGATTACATTACTGTGCACGGACATAGGTTGGAGAGGGTTGGTGAATATGTATTTCTTGGCCAAACAATAAGCTTAGCTAGAAACGGGCAAGACAAAGAGATCGAACGACGCATTCGGTTAACCCTCCCCACCCGGGGAGCGTTTGGTATACTGTCCGAGGTGTTCAAGGGGGACATACCTATGAACCTAAAGCGCAGAGCCTTTGAGAAGTGTGTTCTCCCAACACTGATTTATGGCTCGGAAACATGGACTCTCACCCAGCAGACATAACACAAAATGCAGGTAACGCAGAGGGCGATGGGACGGGCTATGTTGGGTATATCTCTTCGGGACAAAGTTCGAAACACCGAAATAAGGACACGAACTAAACTCACCGACATAGCGATAGAAATCGCCAAAAGAAAGTGGAAATGGGCGGGACACATAGGGCGTAGAACGGATGGAAGATGGGGGAGGAGGGTGCTTGAGTGGAGGCCAAGAACTGGTCGTCGGCGTGTGGGCAGACAGCCGATGAGGTGGACCGACGATCTGGTCAAGGTTGCCGGAAAATTCTGGCAGAGGAAGGCCCAAAACAGGGAAGAATGGCGGGCAATGCAGGATGCCTACACTCAGCATTGGGTGGCGAAAGGCTGAAGAAGAGAGAGAGAGTCAATTTGTAATTTATCAAAATTTATAGGTAACAAAAACAGTAAAAAAATGTCTAAACACAGTGTCTTATTGATTGATTGACATTGATTCAATTATATTATAAGTTTAATTTTCATCTATTTTTAATTTCAATTGGGTGGAAATCCAAAACATTGCACATTCTTCAAAAGAATTTAAATTACGCTAAAACTCAAGTCCTATTATGTCTCAATAAATGATTTGAAAGACACGGTTTAATTGCGAGGACTCACGAGTAATATTAATTACAAAAACTTAAGCTCTTTTTTACAAGCCGAGCCCACAAAAGCGAGTCTAATCTTTTCAAAAAGGGCTTGTTTAATGTTATTTTATTACATTAAAAATAAACTTGAATCTAATTTATTATCAATGTATTTTCCATATTTACTGCATTAAGTCTTTTGTTGTGTTTATGTTGTCATCAGCACGAAACTAAGGTTTCTTTCACTTCTACGAACGTACATGTTAAAACTTTTAATTTTCTCTTATACAGGAGAAAATTAAAAGTTAGGAAAATCCTCTTTCTCAAACGGGAAACTAGACCACATCTTTCCATATATTGGCGACTGCTGTAGTCTATATAGCGACGTTAATGAGATATTGATTGTTTAACGTTTCAGTCTTAAGTATAATTTTTACCACTATAATGGCAAATATTTCAAAAATACTGGTCTAAAAAAGAAATGACATAATCTTTATGTAAAAAACATTCGCTTCTTATGTCGCTCTCGCTGCAAATTAACTCACAAATTCTATATTAGGCTGAGTGCCAGCACATTTACTAGGACTTATCTTATCGCTACAGTTTGTTCCACTTAAGATTAGTCTTGCAATTCAAAAGGTTTTACAATATGTCGTTATTACTAGAAAATGCCTTCCATATCTCAAGTTAGATTCTACAGTTTAAAGATTTAAACCCCATTTCGATTATGACCACCTTTTCTGATTTAAAACGATTGCTTGCAGGTTTGCTGTGTACCTACGTAACAAGTAAAATTAGTCTAATGACCCAGTTAAAGACTTTTTTATAACTATGGTATATCTAAACGCAGTAGAATGAACTTTGGTTGTACTGCAACAATAAGTTTGGGATGTTAAAAGGCTTCAAGGTTTTACATCAGCCATATTTGTGTGGACATCTCAGCCAAAAGATGCCCATTGTTTGACGGTGGTCTTCTTCAGAGCGGTTTTTTCAGAATGTTGCTGCCTTTTTTGTGGTCAACAGTTTTTACAGTGTTAATTTTCAGTACTATTATTCACCTTTTATAACCTCCATTCTGCCGAAATGCAAACTCGGCTTTAAGAAGAGCAGTTAACGGTATCATAAAGTACAGGATTAATTTTACTTTATGCATTAATTATATTCAAAAACATGTGTTATAAATAATTAATAACAAAATATTTTTTTTTTGCTAAATAATGATGTAAAAAATTAGTAGCCCACGTCACAGTTTACATTTGTATACAATCACTCAACGGTTAAAAGAAAAATTTATTAAAAATGTTTTAATTCATAAATTACTTCTTCTATTAAGTAAGAATAGAAAATAATAATAATATTATACAGTGTGTCTGGTCATGGACTGGCGATATTCTAAAGTCTATAAGAACAACTATTCTAATACACAAATACAATACATAGTTAAGTCCAAACTACTTATCAGCAATGTGGCAGCCATTTTATTTTTTTTCTTGAAATATTCTCTACTTGGACACGAAAAAATCATATCTCCCAAAGTGTAGGCGTTAATGGTATAACAATAGGCTTGTTCGAAGCGCAAAACTCTAGTCTATCGTATAAAAAACAGGGAGTTGTTACGTTCATAATTTAAAAAAATAATTGAATTTCATGTAAAATATAAAAAAAAAATGAAAATAAACTAACTATTGTAAATTACTGCAAAAGTAACCCCGATAACTCATTTATTTTTTCCACTAGATTGATAGGGTTTGATCTAGGCTACAATACAACAATAATTTACAGCTGTATGTCTACTATTTTAAAAGTTATTGTTGTTTGAGCATAGCCTATGCGCAAGCACAAAAGGCGTTGGTCAGAACCCTAACCGAAAATTATTATGAACGTAACAACTCCCTGTTTCAAATTTTTATACGATAGACTAGAGTTTTGCGCTTCGAATAAGCCTATTTTTATACCATTAACACCTACACTTTGGGAGATATGATTTTTTCATGTCCAAGTAGAGAATATTTCAAGAAAAAATAACAAAATGGCTGCCACATAGCTGATAAGTAGTTTAGACTTAACTATGTAGTGTATTTGTGTATTAGAATATTTGTTCTAACAGATTTTAGAATATCGCTAGTCCATTACCAGACACACTGTATAATAAATAGTTTTGTCTACTTATAAGTTTAAAGAACAGCGTAAGCGTGGATAATAATAAATCAAAGATAAAAACCCCTACACAGACATTATTGTTTTTTCTCAAAATTACTTGGTGCGATAGAAAAAATCTACAAATAAATGTTGACAAATATAAATCAATTTCGTAATCTAATGAAACCAGTGAGTCATCCTATTCTAAGCGGATTGAGAGCACACTTCACGTCAAAAATCCACCCACATAGGGGTAAATCTTTTTATTTGGATGTCCGAAAGCCTCCTAAGCTCTACCAATCTCAAAGAGCTCTATAGATGCAAAAACTTTTTGGAAGTACACATTTGTTATTTCATATATTCTTTTTCCCATCTTTTATGTCCACATTATCATTATATCATAATATTTGTCAAAGGATATGATATCCTATTTTAAGATATCGTAGGACTCGGAAGCCTTATAATAATATTAGCTAAGTAAATTATAATTATTTTGCTATCAGAATAGAAAAGAAACTGTTTTTTTTTGCCATTTGGACGAACACGACTGAATAATTTGAAAACAGAAGAATGATAATCAAAACTTTTTGCTTTCAAACACACTACAAACATAACAAGAGACTTCTCTTGGACTAAGAGACAAATCTTTCGGCTGAATTGAGAAGATAGAAAATATTTTAATACTAGGCGATGCAGTCGCTAAGCGTAAAGCTACGCTGGCACCATATATTGGAGCGGAACGTAATACCAAAAAAAAGAAAAAAAAATTTTTTTTTGTTTCTATGGTAATTGTTGCGAATTTCAAAATTCGGACTCCCTCTCAATTTGTTTCTAAACCTGTTGATTCGATTCCACACAAAAAATATTAAAGTCGGTTAAGAACTCGGGAAGTTATGGCGTAACAGACATTGCGCCATTGAAGCTGATACAGTGGAGCTTCGCTCGCTCCGCTCCAATATATTTTGGTAATATTTTAAAAATTTGTATACATAATGTAATGAAATTACAAAGTTATATAGAAAGTCCACGACGAAACATATTTATATCTTTAAGTTAATACACAAATTTATATTTAATAATTAAACTACGTATTCCGGCCATAAGTTACACATGATAATGTATTTTTTTTATTTAAATAATGTAATATTACTTAAACTTATATCTACTTACACATTTATTAAAGTCTCAGCAAATAATAAAAAAAAAACATTCTATTAGAAATGGCCACCTTTGGCTTTTATACAGGCCTATAATCTGTCTGGCCACGAACTTATGGATTTTCATGGGAAATGTTGCCACTGCTTGCTGCAGAGTTTTTTTGAGAGACTCGATGTCGCCGTGTCGTTTAGAGCAGGCCATGTCCTCTAAAACTGACAATAATTTGTAGTCTAAAGGGTTGAGGGCTGGGCTAGATGAGGGCCAGTCTTCAGCTCTTATAAAGTCCTGAACGTCCTGCTGGAAAATCCACGGTAATTTTTTCAAAAGTGTATTGCTGAGAGGTTTCACAACACGATCCAAGACTGTCTCTTGATACAATTTGGCTGAAGTTTTCACTGCTTTTTAACAAAAATGTAGCTTTGTGACGCCTTGATAAGACACGCCCAACCAAATCATCACTGACGCAGGATGATGACCACGTTGTACCTTTCCGAGCAACTTTTCTTGAGCAGCTTCTTTAGAACTGTGAGCGTACACTTTATCATTTACCTTATTGTAGTGCTCTTCAATCGTGAAATTTTTTCATCGGTAAAGAGGATATTTCTACGCCTATCACCTGCGTATCGTGACAGAAGGCATTGTGATCGATCCACTCTCTTTCATTATAAAGATTGATTTAGGGCATGTCTTGTATATCGACGATAAGCACCGACCTTCAGGTCTTGTTCTATAATACGCGACAGAGTCCTAGCGGGAATCTTCATTTCTCACGATAAGATTTTTACTTCCTAATGGGGTTTCGACGAATTCTGGCTTTAATAGCATTAACAGCCTTTGTAGTTCTAACAATACGTGGCCGCCCCGATCTGTTATGGTCTTCAACAGAGGAAGTGTTGTTGTATGTGTTGAAAGTATGACATACGGCTCATACCAAGCTTTTGAAGTGTCTGAAATATGACCGACGGCTAAATACCCACTTTGTGCCAGGCCATCACTGCAATCGTATTTTCTTTAACATCCCACTCCATATTGTAATTTGATAATGAAAAATATATGTGAAATGACGTGAAAACGAAACAAGTTTTAAATTTTAAACGCGTTCCAAATTCAAAATAATTAAAAAGTTGAAAAAAAAGAAAAGGTTTTATGTAACAGTATTTATGGACAGACTCGTTATAAAGGGAAACTTAGTTGGTAGTCTAAAATTTTTATCAATAAAAATATGCTTAAAATATTGTTTTTTATCGAGATAATAATTGTGTTTTTACAATACTGTTTGGCTAATGCGCTTATATGTACAAGATATTAAAAATGATGCGATATTTTTATTAAATATTTAGTGATATTTTTGATTTATTACTACATTGAGTAACAAAAACAGAAACAAACTTAAAAACGATTTTCATAGAAATGTAATAAAAATTTACAATTAATTATTTAATAATGCGTTTTTAAAATTACTTACATGAAGGGAATATTTTGATTTTGTTTATTGATTCTCTTATTGATACCTTTTCTACGAATATTATAGGGAAAACAATATTTACACTCTCTCTTGACACACACTACATTACCAAACTTAAGCTAATATTAATTTATTTTTTACCTGCGTGGAAAATCACCAACTATAATTTAATAGATTAACAGAAAAGTTAACGACAGACAGACATTTATAGGTCCTCGCACTCATTATAGAATAGATATCAGAATAACACACGGGCTAAAGGGAAAATTCGGGATGTTTAAAATTATATGGGTACTATGATAAATATGTCAACAGATGACGCTGTTAGCTAAACAATGTTTTCTAAAACCCTTACATTTTATTTGTACTTTCTATCTATATAAGTTTTGTTGCCTTCACCCATATCGCTTTCAACACGAGCGTTTAATGTCTTCTGCAAATAGTCACAGAAAAAAAAGTGTTCAAAATCTACGCGTGCGAAACAGCGTGTGTAAGCTATAAATTTGGAAGATATTAAATTAACGTTAGGACATTTGTACTGTTTCAACATGTTTACTGTGAATACAATATTTCATACTTGATATAAATAAAAAATCATTAAAAATTTCATTGTTCTGATAATTGAACTTTAAACGGATAATTTTACAAGTGAAACATGCTTTTCTCCCTAAAGAAGATTTCTTCCTATTTAATGGCAATCGTAACAATGAAGCTGTTAGTCTGTTTTTGAACAAGTCTTAATTAGAATGAAACAAACCAAAAGCTATTTAGTTCTGAATTAAACCTTTGTTAATTCACTTTTTAAAACTGGCCATTTCGTTGTTCGCATTTTTTGATTACGACATTTTAAATTTCCACCACCACTGGACATTATGCTATACGAAAATACCAAATGGAGATTTAAAGAATCGCAACAACCTTGTTTTGGTCATTTTAAGAGCGAATTTAGTTTGTAGTTTATTTTTTTCTATTATAATCATTTATCAACAAATATTAATCTATGTAAATGTTGTTATCTTCGGCGATTTTTTCAAATAACCTAAAACACGTAAACGTTACGTTAAACACAAGCTAACATATGGTATGTTTATTACAACTTCCAAGTGCGTCTACAACAGAATATAAAAGTAATAGCGTTGATTAATATATGCAGAGCCAAAATCAGTCTTAGACCGCTGTAATAGAGTTCACAATTTGCAAATATTACGGCTGATACATTCAAGTTAGATCTGTCGTCCACCAGGTTTCCTTAATAAAGTTAGCTTCTAATATCTCAAATTTGCCGGAACAGGAACGTAGTTAAACGTAATGTTATTATTTTAATGCCTTATGGATATAACTCTGCTCATAAACGTAAAGGTATGATATAAACATATTTACATATATATTTACATAGGGTTTTGAATGTGAGAGTGCTCCTGCGAATAAATAAATTATTCTGGATATCGAACACCATTTATCAATCCAGTTATTTTAACGCATGGTATACATAAACATGTAGGTATTTATATTGTATAATTTATAATTTTATGGAAATAGACATTTATCTATCAAGAAAGAATTCACATTTGCAAAGGATAAATAACTGTGTAGAATCCGTTCATTGTAAGAGTAGAATTTTATTTACTTTTCAGTTGTAAAATAAATGTATTATATATATCATAATTAAAGGAAGAAACCTTTTTCTCGGTATAACGTCTCTCGACCTAGGAGATTTGATGCCAAACAGATGACGGAGGAGCCAACAGCAGCTGGCAGTCTGGCCAGGCGGACCCTTGAGGCCCTTGCTCCAGTCCTGGAAAAATGGCGGAAGAGAAAGCATGGCAAGCTAAACTTCCACCTGACGCAGGTGCTTTCCGGACATGGTTGTTTCGGGAAGTACCTGTTTCAGATTGCAAGGAGGAAAGGCTGAAGATACGGCGCAGCATACCCTCGAGGCATGTCCTGCATGGGTGACACAGCGCCGTGCTTTGAGGACCACGATTGGACGGGATCTTTCGCTCCCCAGCGTCATCAGAAAGATGCTCGAAAGCGAAGATGCATGAGAGGCAGTCGCGCAATATTGCGAGACAGTAATGGGAGCAAAAGAGGCTGCGGAGAGAGCCAGGGAAGACGATCCCCTCGCTGACCCCTGCCGCAAAAACAGGAGAGGGCAACGGCGGCAGGCGTTTGATCGCCTTTTTCTGCTAGATGTACTAAACAACCCCCTTCCTACTCGCGGAGGCCAGCGGGTGGCGGGCTTGGGAGGCCCGTCATCTGCACTACACAGGTCTCCGCCGAATCGGAGCGTCCGGAATGTCCCGGGACGCTCCGTAATACTCCGTTTCCCGGCGGTGTACAGAAGTGTCCGCCTAGGTCGGACGTCCACCGATGGGGCCGCGGTAGTGTCCGCGAGGTTTCCCGTGACCCCATCCGGTGCCACTGCACTGCCGTGCGACAGTCCAGTGCCACCAAGGTGACCGGAGGGACATCTTGGAGTTTTTAGTGGGTAGGCCCCTGCGCACCAACCTGACGAGCTTTTATCGTCAGGTAGGTGCGCAGGGGAGAGTCCCACATAACTTTCGCTCGCACTCCCAGCGGCGGAAGTATGTGTAAAGAATTTCCTCCAAGTATAAAAAAAAAAGGAGATTTGAAGCCATGGCATAGCTGTTGACGTTAAATACATGCATTATAAATGCTCATTATACGACATAAAACAGTATGTCTGAGAAATATTGAAGCAGCATTAAAACGCATGTTCACCGTTTAAAATGATTCAGAAATTCTAACTCAATTCGTCTTAGCCTGCGGGCACGTAATGAAATAGCTTTTCCGTATAGGCGTCCTGGTGTCTCTCTATTTGTAATAGAATCTCGCAAGTTAAATATGAACTGTGTTAAGTGTGGTATCTGGCAGAGTAGAATAGTACCAACTCTCCACAATTAAAAGGCTAATGATACTGATTATAGGCGGTTTTCATAGCACATTCCATACACCTCCAGTCAGCAACAGCGTTTTCCAAATTATGGTCTTTCATTGTGAACTTCAACCCGCCTGCCAAGCGTCAAGATAAGACGAAATCCTCGCACTGAAGGCGGATGATTCCATCCATAAGTGAACTTCTTGCAGCTGAGATGATGTTCCTGATATATAACCACTACCCGGTTTCCAAAAGAGCGCGAATTTTGCATGCATATATGTTTTTTTCCGTGAATGGTTACCCATTCACGGCAACCAGCGCTTACGCGCTTGACCGCTATCTCGGCTGATGTGATCTAGGATGTGACGTGCCTGCCTAGTGGCTTAAAGACCCCTAAATTGAGTTAATCAAGAAATACAGAGCAAACACAGAATAAAAATAGGGTGACAATGCAATTCTATTATGACCTGTAGCTGAACTAATGATTTAGCCGGAAATTGGTTATTGGAGCTCTATAATTAAACAACGAAACCCTATCGAGTTTCGGCTCGTATGATTCGTTTGATATCCAGGGTCTTATGATAGCGCTGTATGTTGACCATAGGAACTCTGTAATAAAACGATTCAATTTTATTAGGTTTAGGCTCGTGTGATCCTAATTCATATCCTGGGGTAAAGTTCTTTAAGTGCTTTAATTAATTTTATTTTCAAGTTTTTGTTTATTCTTGGTTTTGTATTTTTTCTCCTTCTGTAAATACAAGGGTTTCATAAACAGCAGTATTGCGGAATACTGATCAATTATTTAACTTTAAGCTAACGAGTATAGTTTCAAGTGATAAAAAAATAAATAGCATGGTTAAACAAAGACGTGCTGATTTAAGAAACACTTTATTAGGGTTTATTACGGACTTTACTAAGCTATATAAGATAGCTTGATCAACAATCTAGCTTAAAAACATCTACTGTTAGACGGAAGTTTTAAAAGAGAGGGGACTGTCATAATTCCCACGCTTTTCAGGTGCTGCTACCTTTTTTGAGATCTACGGGAGGCATATGATGATCACAGCCAGCATCATTAGTTACCTTTTGCGTTATTTGAGTGTAAAGAGTTGGAGCATTTCTACTGTGTCAGTCATGGCACCGCATAAAATGGTAAAAAATGATTTTTCTATCATATAGGGTGAATGCAACTACGTAACCTACATTACGTATATCTCGATACGTAGGTAATTGATTTGAAGATAAAAAATGTGAAATACATAAGGATAATTAGCATCATAACATTTATTTCGTCATCTTTACAATATACTCTGGTTGCGCCAGTATTAAATTCGAATCTGCCGCGTTATTTATTTTTATAATTTTGTAAGTTTTATTAGTTGGTCGACACACCTAGCCTCACCTCCATTAATTCCATTTCCCTTTCGCACATACCTTGTCTCGCATATTGATTGAAGACCTAGACGACCGCGCCATCTAGCGGTGCAAATCATACCGCAACACAATGTAGCCACCATGCGGACAAGAAAGAAACAATGTCGACTAATGGCCGCTCGCGCGCGTGCACCGAGTTCGCAATATTAAATTGAATTAGTTACCTATTCGCAAACCCCTACAACAAATTATAGTTTTATGTGAGGGTGCGCTCGTGTGCGTAATAATAAGGAACAGCAACGACCAGGGACGATCCCGGCAGCCTCCAGCATCTCACACCACGAGGCGGTCAAGCTATCGTGCCCCCTTCATCTTCCTTTCGTATTTGTTGCCGACATTAATTTTCTCAAACCGCTATACAGTCCACTAAATTCGAACCATACTCTTTACTGACCCACTCTTCCATATCAGGCAATGCCATAGTAAACCTCATAAAAGTCACTAGGGGAAACTTTTAATTGATTTCATCTGACCTATCTTGAAAAGAAATATGGGAATGATGGGTAACATTTAAATGTTAAAACCTTGTGTCATACACGCGGTATTGTGTTTTCTGTTGATTAAATTTAATGTTTCTCAAATACATATTATGTAAAAAATGAGCTTCCTACACTCTCTCTATATTAACTTTAAATGTAACAACTGTCACATTCTTTTGTCTAATTCATTTTCTTAAAAAGGGATACAAAGCTTTTACTTCACGTATCTTCATTTTGGTATCATATATGTTAGTTTGACAGTTACCCTAGTATCCATACTTCTTCTTGCAGGTCTTGCAGCTTTTAAGTAGAACTAGGCTCACTGATGTGAATATAAGAATAAATAATGAAATTAATAATGTGATAAAGATAGTATGCGGTGTGGGTCTAAATTGACGGATTAACAGAAATGACAAAAACATTATATTAACTAAACAATAATATTACCCTAAAACAGTTACAATTATATTTTAATTACATAGCGTCTTATAATTATAAGACGTTATAATTTATTGTAACGCAGTCTCTGAAGTAATGATATCTTGCATAATATTCTATTCATATATTTCATTCTTAAATTTACTCAATTTTCATTTTGCAGTATTGTTTGGTCTGTTTAATATCAGTACGGTTATATGACTCTGGTGAAGTGTAACTGGGCTAATCTGTCACGCTCACTTGACTTGAAGCTCGATATCCGGGAATTCTGAAGCAGTTGATCCGAATAACTCAGCTCCCGTTACGTTGCGGTTCATTTCAATCCCTTACGTTTGCATTAAAACGATATTTTACTGCCTAACAATATTATTATATTTAGTTCTTACGCATCCGCGACTACCGTACATTTAAATAAAACTTTTACTGGATGACCTACGCGTTTATTTTTGTTTCTTTTTTTAATAAATTTTAATCCTGAAGTTTCGGCTCTTTCATAAGAGCCGTGATGTGCTAAGCCCTCATCTTGTTTACTCTGAGGCTAAACCGTCCAACATTTTAATCGGGCACGTTCCTAACTAAACAAATAAAATTGTATAAATTTCATAGTCATTTATTCGTAATAAGGGTCGTTATTTGAATATTATAATGATAAGAATCAACTATATTAGTTGATTATCAAAAGTACTTATTTTATTTTATTTATTTAAGGACAGTTTACAAGACGCACACTTATATATAAATAAATCACATGAGCAAATACAATATATACGTAGTGTGGCCTTAATTACGAGGCCACGACAGTAAGTATTACAAGAAGCTTTGTTATGGTGCTAAGTAGAATTTTAGATAAATTTAAATAAATGTTAGCATTTCACTTAAAACTGAAAAAAATACCTACAGACAATCATTCAATGCAACTTCAGTACACAAGTGTACTCTAGTTCAAAATTTAGATATTTTATAGTGTAGAGTAATTAGTCTGCATTTGTGGAGTTTTCTTAATTATCAACTAAAGAATGTTTTTTCCCGAATTCTTCCAAATTTTCAAACCCTTCGGCCGCCTAGTGCTCCCCATTGTTGAACTTTAAAAGCTGATGATGATGGTATGATAACAAAACAAATTATCAGAATTCCTTAATATTCTCGTTCACAATATAATAACGAAACTAAAGTGCCTTGAATAAAATAATGAATTTAGGGACATAATATTTAAAGATAATACACCTAATAATCACGCCTATCGACACGCGTACTATTAATATGATAATAAAAGTCATATCATTTCTACGTTCACTTACAAACCCTAAGTCCCCTTTGCGTGTCAATTTGCAAACTTTGTTTAATTGCGGAAGGGAAAGTTTAGGTAATGAAATTAGGAGCTAGAATAGATATCTTTGGAAGTATTATTCTACTGGGAAGTTGATACAGGCGAGTCATAAATGGATGATGATTTAGATTTTTCGTAGAACTGTTATTTTTTATATTATAAAAGCAAAATCTCAAAACAGTTGACTACTATATTGCCTGATGTTAAGCAACAATGCGATCTAGAAGACCCCTTAAGTATAAGTTGTCTAATGTCCACACGTTACTATCGCATTTGAGTTATGTTTTAAATTAAGACTTTAATGTAATTATCTGTTATAGTCTATTGTACAAGTATTATGGGTATTATCAACCTTAGCATATATAAAAAAATACACTCAAGCCTTAAATCAGGTCATAAAAACAGATTGGTACAATAAGTTCACAAATTAACATTCATTTTAAATACGTTAAAAAATGTAACGTCAAATTAATTGTCTATAGCGTACACTGCTTGATGTTAACGAGTTTGTTAACGTTACTATCGCGTTTGAGTTATGATTTTAAATCAAAACTTTAGTGTCATTGTGTTAAAGTCTATTGTACAAGTATAATGGACATTATTAACCTTAGCAAATATAAAAACTTACACTCAGGCCTTAAATCAGGTCAAAAAAACAGATTGGTACAATAAGTTCACAAATTAGCATTCATTTTGGATACGATAAAAAAATGTAATGTCAAATTAATTGTCTATGGCGTACACTGCTTGATGTTAAACAGTTTGTTAATAACTGATATATGATTTGACTTGTAATAAGTGGTTTTACAAAAGAGGATTTTGATCTTAAGGTTTTAAAGACATGAGACGCTGTAAATCAATATCTCTTTTTGTCATAGCTTGTTTTACAAAAAAAGACGATGAATAGATAAAATAAAACAAATATATATATTTACTAATATCAACTATTGTCACAACCATAGATATAACGATAACCATCGCAAAAAAACACGGTTGACTTAATTCTCGCATCTTTGTCACAGAAAAACTTATAATGCTAAGTAATTCTTTTCATTATACTGCAAACCTTTATAAAGGTAACATTGTGGAAAATTAGACACCAGTTTTGTTTGTACCATTTTGACATAAGAGTGGATTGAAAAAAAAACTTATTCAACTCTGAAGAAAACAAAATGAAATAGCTAAAATTTATAAAATTTGTTTGAAAGTGGCCATAGCCCATCGGTTGAGATGTCAATTTAAACGCAAGTAGACGAGAGTGAGATCCTCGTCAATGGATTCTGTCTTGGCTCCCGGGTTTGATTGGGATCAAGAGCGAACCCATCCTAAATAAAAAAATGTAATATGGTCCTATTATTGATACAAGCTTACAGAAAAAACTAGCTTAACGTTTTTCAGTAATCTATTTTATAATTTTACAAAAAACTCTCACAACTCTCAAAGCTCTAAGCTTATTGCTGCTTCCAACTTTTCATTTGATAAAAATTTCCGCCATTGAAATATCAAAAAGCTGGTCTTTGTCAGATATTGTCAAAAAAGGAAAATAACGACGAGCATACATAATATCATATCTAATATATTTATTCAAACGATCATATTATCAAAACCCTAATCACGAATTTGAGCTTTGGCCCAAAAGATGAGTGAATTTTTACCCCGATTTAAAACTACCTTTTATCTCAATGTTTAATTTATTTTACTTTTACTTCACTTATTCCCAAAAAGGATTGTTTCACGCGATTCAAATATAAACCGTCAGACCGCTAGTACACTTCTTTTTGGTTTATAGGTTCTTCTAATATATACTAATATTCAACTAAACTCGTTATCGTAAACTCTCGCCGTATCTCTTTTACTCGCATTGAATTTGAACAATATTTCCGATAGCTCAAATAGTTTGCTTAAACTTTATACCTGATACACCGTTCACCGACATGAACGCTTCCCTTGCAATTAGTCCATTTTATTCTGAGATGATTTAATAGACTTGTTGTAGGGATACCGTTCATGTCGGCTCGAAGGCTTTTATCTAGATTTTGTCTGATAAAATCCACGTAATTTTTTACAGAAAACAGCACATTACCGTATACAAAACTGTCGATCTTCTCCATTTGATTTTCAGCTTTAAGTCTGACAAATAGAGTTCAGTATCAATTGACGTACCGTTGTTCGCACAATGGCAGAAGATTGCACTAGTACGTAGAGTTTATTATTTTTTGTTTGTTGTCTTGACCGTTTAAGTATTTTCCCTTATATTATTGTTGTTCTGACTGCCGGGTTACTGGATTCATCTCGTGGCCTCTCGTGGGTTGGTGGTTGATACCGATTGCAACTGCAGATGTGACGAACGGGTTGATTTGCCTTCTGCAACATAAGAGCATGCCATATATTGCAAAAGGTGGTTGACCTCCGCAATTATAGCCTGGACGAGTAAACCGCTGTGCCAAAGCGCTCCTATACGCTCCACAAAATTATAACATGGTATTAATATCAATTTAATTATAACCATATCAAACTAAGAACTTTAAAAACACGCACGAGATTCGACCAGAGACAAAACCTAATAACTATTCTTTGCTATGTAAAAAAGACTTTATTGTTATTTACTAATACAACTGAGATTTTTCCTTAACTTCTGGTTTTAGGATGAACAAACAAAATGTGTAGACGGAGAACAATGTTCTTTGGCATTGTGCCTGCACTTACATCTAAAACCAAGCCACGGCCATGAGATATAACATCAGTGTGTTTTATTTCACGATTTTATTATCTCTACCAAATCTAGAGTATCGTTTATTTTTTGGTAATAAAAATTCTACAAGTTCTTAGTTAAACATACCACAAGGATTACCATCATCAAAGACTATTAAGGGATTAAAGAAAAAAAGCAAAAAATTATTACGTCAGGTCACTTCTCATCTTCTCTCTAATAACAGCATTATGCAAGCAAGCATGCATGTAACAAGCAAGCAAGTATGCATTGTGGAAGTAAGCAAGCATGATTAATATTTTTTTTTGTACACTGTTCACGGCTCCCTTCTCCGCATTTACACTTATCATTTAATTAACCAGTCATGCGTCATTTTTTTTACTTAAAATATTTTGAACTCGCTCGCTCGTTAAAATGGTCATAATACCTAATTAACATTAAAGCACAAATAACTTATTTACAAAATACTGGGAAATAAATATGGAAAGGGTTATTAACTACTTAAGGGGATCTTAAGTACTTCTAAGAAATGAAAATTTCTGTAAATAATAACTGTTACTAAAACATATTTCAAAAGGAAAATTGCAGACTGTTATTTCAATTCCTTTCTCACCAAACTTTTCAAAAGATTTTAACATATAATCGTAAACCATTATAATAGCAATAACATGATTAAGAGATGAATGAATGATGAAAATTTAATGAATTAAATTCGGAAAAACATTAGCAAACCTTCGAAGAGATTCAATTAAAATCTATCAATAAGTAATAACAAGTGAATTCTCAGGCGGGAATCGAACCCGCAACCTTTGGAAATCCGGTCCAATGCTCTCCCAATTGAGCTACCGAGCCTTGCGAACACTCGTCGAAATTTGCTAGTACCTGATTCAGTCCTGATTTTACGCTGTAGGCCAGCGTTGTTTCATCAATGAGAGGAACATCATCTCGTTTTTGAAAGAAACATTTTTACAAATGTTTCGTCAATCGATTAAGATGAAACAGCCATTTTAGTTTTATAATTTTTATATATTTTATGCATTTTCAATGCGATCTTATAAGATAAAGTATTATAATAGAAAAATACTAGAAAAAATTGACTCGGGTCACAAGTGAATTCTCAGGCGGGAATCGAACCCGCAACCTTTGGAAATCAATCTTTCGAATACGAGAGGATGTTCCTCTCATTGATGAAACAACGCTGGCCTACAGCGTAAAATCAGGAAGGTACTAGCAAATTTCGACGAGTGTTCGCAAGGCTCGGTAGCTCAATTGGGAGAGCATTGGACCAGATTTCCAAAGGTTGCGGGTTCGATTCCCGCCTGAGAATTCACTTGTAACCCGAGTCGATTTTTTCTAGTATTTTTCTATTATAATATTTTATCTTATAAGATCGCATTGAAAATGCATAAAATATATAAAAATTATAAAAGTAATAACAATTTTACGGCACCAATTTCAATTATTATTTAAATGAAAATATCATGATTATAGAAGGACTTTAAAATTGTCCTCATGTTGGGTTTGGACCAAACCTAATCCACTGGAAACAGGCGATCCCCCAGGTTGGCGAGTTCCTTCAAAACTTTTTACGTGTCGATATGCCCATATACTGGTACTATTCCTACTGAGGATGAACTGCGCCATTACGGCTGATTTAAAAATATTTAATTGTTTATCTACTAAAAAAGCTAAATATAAAATCAAACTTAACATTATGTTTAATGTCATTAAAATACTACGACGGTCCTGGGTTAGAGTCCCAGAAAGGGCGGATGTTAGTATGATGAATACGAGCATTTGTACCTGAGTCATGGGTATCTATGTATATTTCTATTAATATTACTTATTTATGTATGACTAGATGTCGCTGTACCAAAATGAATCGCGCTAACGTTTCGGTTTTACGACTACACATATAGCTAACCCTTCTTAGCCTTCTTGAATGTTATTCTTAGGCTTTTACTGACAATATGGTAACAAATACACACACACAGTATTGTCGTAATATAATTAGGATATATGTATGTCTATCCATTACCCTAGTTCCATTATCCATTATCCACAACCATCGAGCACATACCCCAATAGAGTGGTAATATTGGGCTGTCCGCCTCCGCAACTGATTAGTGATTTGTCACTTATAAATATTAACGCTCGCTCCCACTCAAACAGTACAAAACCAGTATTGGATCTGTGCGGACGTGTCTGCTTATTCCGAAATTAATTTCAATTAAATAGTTTCATAATGGCGTGTCGTTCTATTCGGTGGTGTGGAAAAAAGAGCACAACTTCAAATTATAAAACTGACGGAATAACCTTTCATCGGAAAGTTATAGTTAAAAATTTCTTTTTATAAAAAATTGTCAGGGCTCAAGTTAAACTGGACAATCAAAGTGAAATGGTTGACGCACGTGTTCAGGTGTCTATGCGTCCTGCTTCCACATAACGTAATTTCTCATTACGCCATCTCTTTCTAGTCTACGCTCTCAACACTAGTGTTGCATTCAAAGGATCAAGGGGTGTATCGATAAATAACATTATTGTATACTCTGATTTTTAATTAGATGGACTAAAGTGACAGCCGCCGTGCCACTATATTTTTTTTAATGTTGCCAACTGAAGAGCATAGTATTTTGACGCGAGTAATTTTACCGATTAAATTGAATTATCGTGTAATCACCATAATTGTTTATAGGTATAATATATTGTTTTTGTTGTATTTTTCCTTGTGCTCTTATATTTCATACACATTTAGTAGGTTTTCGAGGTATTGTTTCTATTTAAAAATGTCGTAAAGTAGTGATGAACTTATTATTTTTTATTTATTTTCTCGCAAATATGTTATAAAACGTCGTATAACATAAAATAAAAAACAACAAATAGGACAACAACACTCAAAAACAACGTAACAAAGAAAAATATAACAAAATCTTATAGTCCGAAAATCTTTTATGTCACGTGATGGTTTTAGAATTTACAGGAAAACCACTTTATCATAAAAATTTTTTAAGCTGGGGTGGGGATCACTGCATCATTCGATTAATTTTCAATTACAAGTATTTTGGTACATACATATTTTAACAGACAAAACTGATTAAAACAATATTAAGTTAATTTAAACCAATTCAGTTTCTGTAAATATTTTTTTTAAAATGAACAGTCGAAAGAGAACTGGGTTTTGTTTATGTGTTCTAATTAAGTAGTTTTTTTCATCAAAATAACACAGTTCGAGTGTTTTGCATTTAACAATGTGCGGATTTGAACAAATAATTGAATTTCAATTGGATAAGGGGACAACACTATTTTTTATTTTCCATTATGTGGTATCATTACTAATGTCACTTTAGTCCATCTAATTAAAAATCAGAGTATAGTTTATTACATATTTTTTTCAAACATAAAAGTAATTTTGAAATTATAATATTTGCATTAATGATCTAATTGATAGTGTTGTGCATTATTGATTATGTAAGTCTTAATAGTCCAGGAGCCGGTAACACTGAAAGTCCCGTCATAGCGGAATCAAAAAAAAATTATTTAAATAAATAGTACTTAAGTATAGGAATAAATTAAGCTTGGTATGCGTGGATTCCTATTGCCGAAACAATGTTAAAAAAAATATTGAAAAAAAAATGAAAAAATGTTTTACCGTCATCACGGATATATTTTTTTTAATGTATTCGATAGTAAATTTTATTGGCTATTAGACAAAATCACGCAAACCACTTTTTTTCTGCTGGAATGGTCTGGCCTATTTGAAGTGTGTGATGAGGGCTAAAATTTCTCCATCATGCCGGAAACATTTATTTATTTATTTTTAAGTAATTTTTAAAAATATCTCGGTATGCGCGCTCAAAAACTGCCGGAAATATCCCGCATACAATTTTGAAGTGCATAAACTATATTAGCATCTACTCCAAAATGTACGATGTTCAATAAATTTATTTTGGAGTAAATGCTTTTTGTGGAATAAGATGTCTTTTTCTCTGCATAGATTTAAAAGAATATGAGGATTAATATGATTCAAGGAATTGTAGGGGAATCTTTATTTTACATAATGAAAACGATAAAATAACATTGAAATAATTGACAGGAGTTTATTCTCGAAATTAGTATATTTATTGATAATCATCGAAATCAATTTCTTCTATATCACAACGGTTTTCATTTTCTGATTCTTCACTTTCTTCCTTATTTAATTGGCCACTAAGAATTTCTTCAACTTTTGAAGGTGCTGTTGGGCCTTTATACCACAATGGTCCCAACTTATTTTCTTGATTCAGTTGCAATCCACATTCAGTTGGTTCAAATAAAATACAAATTGGCTCAGTGGCCAACCAATTTTAGCCCTCATCACACACTTCAAATAGGTATGCCAGACCCTTCCGGCAGAAAAAAGTGGTATTCGTGATTTTTTTCTAAAAGCCAATAAAATTTGCTATCGAATACATTAAAAAAAATTAATATCCGCGATGACGGTAAAACATATTTTCATTTTTTATAAATATTTTTTTAACATTGTTTCGGCAATAGGAATCCACGCATACCGTCCTTAATTTATTCCTATACTTATGTACTATTTATTTAATTTTTTTTTTGATTCCGCTATGACGGGAGTTTCAGTGGAACCGGCTCCCCGCCTATGATCGATTATACCGATATATTAGGTATATAGCGTATTTGAAATAAACGGTTGAACGGTTTTTATACTTTTTTGAATAAATGGTTTTTAACAAAGATTTTTTTTTGAAATTGCTTTTTTTAGCAATAAAAAGACATGATGAAAAACAATCAGTCAGAAGAATTTATACGAAGCTAATTCATTTTAAAAATCAGTAAACCAATAAATGGTTAATTGATCATTTAATTTTTACTTTTAATACAACTAATTAAATGTAATTTGGTAATTGGTTTGGTTCTTGTTGAGGTGCAATTCAGCGGTTAATATCTTCTTATTTGATCACTAGCAGCATTTATAGGCATTTATTTCCATAAGAGAACACGTATGTATTATTCACTATTGCTATAATTACTGATGTATTGGCTATCGATATCGATGAACCTTAGATACTTGGACACTACCACATCTCTAGAGTAATAGTTGACCTTAGGATAGCCAATCGGAGCGCAGTTAGATCAGCGTGAGTAGCGGCGAATTAGCGGAATTGTTTTCAAACAAAATGATTGACATTTCTACTCTATTGGGGTATGTGCTCGATGTCCACAACACAAGGCTTACATTGTTTATTTTGGGCTAGACTAATTGGTGTGATTGTAAGAAATAATATTATTATTAATATTATTTCTTACAGTTATGAAATTTTGAAAACCTAGGATACAGAGATCTCAAATTCATAGATGTGAACGTTTTTAATACATTAATATAAAAAGGCATTTTGACAAAAAAGTAGATGATGAAATTGAAAGTGGAAATGAATTGATGGAACACATCAAGGAAGGATGAGAGATTCAGTGTAGCGGTCACGGCATTAAGCTCGGTTAACCAGACAGATGTGGTTCCGAGCCCTACCTGAGGAGATTTAAACACATTTTACTTTGATACGAGTTTTTCTAAATGTTATTACTTTTGCCTGTATTTAATCATGTAAAATTCTGGTTTAAAATTTAGGTCAATGTTGGTTTACTTTAGTTTGACCTAAGCATAATTAATATTTACTCTCTAGTTACTTTACAAAATAAGATTGAAACTCCTCGCTATCTGGAGACGTAAACATAATTATTTTAATGTCAATATAAACATTGAAATTGTCCATTCACAAGTCCAGTAATGTATTCCAGCGGAGCTCCGGGGGTCACGAGGGAAAACAATACTTAGTTGGGTGCTAATTTACAAGTTGAAGCGATAGCGGTAAACAAATTAATTATGAATATGAAAGTATCAATGCAATTACAAATACAAATAGTTATTTCTGCACTAGATGACTCAAAATCGAGTAATAGTTTTGAGTTTATATAGGTATCACATAATACCAAAAACCTCGGTAAATATAATTTAAACCATTGATTTTAAAAACCAAAAATAATAGATGTAATACCATTGAATTAAAATGTAATATAAAGAAATCAGACTTCAGACTGTAAAAGCTTTATGTTGACAAATGACACTTGACAAATGAAACAAGGACATTAAAACTGACAGCTTAGATTCATTTATCGTGGTTTTAGCCTCTGATTATCTTACAGGAAAAAAAAGTTAACCTCTTTATAGTTCAATTTCAGTATATACAGTTCCATCAATAATAGATAAATAATTTGGGCCAACTATCCTTGTCTTGAACCACTACCCTTATACCAATTGTGTAAACACAGCTTTACCTACTGCGGTCCCTTTACCCGTGGATCGCACTTGTCGTGACGGAACCCAGCCGCGCTAGTCAGAACCGCTACAAATAGTTTTTTCCTTAACAATACTAATAAGATAGGGATGTCACTTCTCGGAAGCTTATATTGATCTTTGATGTTCGCTCATGACTTTTATAGTTTCTCTGGAGTTTCGGCGAAGACAAATTATGGTGCCGCCGAAAGAATTTAAGGGAGTTACAATGAAAAAGGTTGATATTTGTTTTAATTCAGAATATTTATTTTTATTTCGCTAAGTAATAAATAAATTTTATGTACATAAACGTCTTGTTGTTATAAGAGCAAAAGTATCGGAACAATAAATAATATTATTAGTAATAAGAAAGGTATGAATATAATCACTGGTTAATTTATTTACCAATTTTATTCAGAAATGTCATTCAGTTTGTTGGAGAAGTAATTATTGAACCAATATTAAGTCTAACCATCTGATCTTTCTTCGTATAGGTGAATACACATCTAGTTGTACCAACCCTAACTAAAATAGTTTTTTTTTTCTCATTACTCAGTACGGTGGCTGTCCAATTGGTGAAATAAAGCCGTCAAGTTGTCTACTTTATCGTCTCGAAATAACTTGTTCCAGGATGTTGTAGGAATGGCCTGAAGGTCATTGCCGTTTTTCCTAGTTTTAGCTGTTTTTTCTAGTCTGAATAGTGTAAGGAATTGATATTTAAATGATTTATTTTAGCACATTAATTATATATTAAAGTAACTACTACTAAGTTTCGTAGTTATCGTTGGTTTAATAATCGATTGTTCAATCGATTATTGACGTTAGTAGTAACTATTAAAGTGGCTAGTCTGTGGCTGTCAATTAATAGTCTGACTTTTCATACCTTTTTGGTCGCTGGCGGCATTCACTCGGGCAACGCGGTATTGTACGGTTGTCTGGCCATTTACTTAACGGTTACAATCTTCGAAAAGCTAATGGAATACCAAACTGCTGAAGTAAGTAGCATTGGCTGATTATTTTATTACTCTGAGTAAGTGTAGAGCTTGAAAAGGGTTAGGACTAGTAACTATTCTTATAAAACATGAAAGCGATGTAAAATAAACGTTGTCAAGAAGTTAATTTTTGTATTATTTCACGGTCTCTAATAATTCAGAAGTGGGATAGGCAGGTATTCTTCCGAATCACTTGCTTATCCTGCCCACGTGATTTTACAGACCAAGCAAATGTTCGTTCCTTTTTACTTTAAATCTAGCAATAGGTATCGTGTTCGCCATTGGTTTTCATGTTTTATACTTCAGTTTAACAGAACGTATCAAAGTTTTTTTTTACCCCTGTATCAGTTTTGTTACGCATTTACTAAGATAATGTTAAAGTAAAAAAAAAAAGTGTAAGATTTATATTTTTGTAATATATGTGATGTGAGGGTCCAACTCAGACTTGACCGTTTTTGGACCTATATTATATATCTTTAGTGTACCTCTGGGGTTTCTAAGGGGGTCAAAATTTCATTATTTTTACGCTACGATGCTTACTTTTTGAGATATTAGCCATTTTAGTTAGAAATATAATAATGTTATGCTCTTTGAAATCAAATTCTTTTGCGTTTTTTCTCCTTTTCATTCACCCGTATAGTTTTAATGTCAAATGTTTGAGACAAATATACAGAATTTATCGAAATAGAATTTGATCTCATGGTTACCCTTACGGTTGCGAGTTCTAGATATGGAGTACGGTGCTAAAGAAATATAAACTATCGATCATGATGGCGAAGGTGTGCATACCAACACGGAGACGGAGAACGCCACTGCTAGGTGCAGTACCCGTGGACGTTCTCGGCTGCGGTCGACTGGCTTGATAAGTGAGGGAGCGGAAGGGAGCCTGAAAGGTAGGCAAAGCCGCAAGCACTTATACAATAGATTAATATACTTATATAATGATAAATCTAGCCCCGTAATCCCGTTAAGCGGGAGGCCATCGCTTTTATGAGGGCGTCAGTTGAGAGACCCAAGCAGTATGGGCGTTTTTTTGAAAACCATTACGTAAAGGTTTTGAAGTTTCCATAACGTTATTAAAAGCCGTTTTCAGTTTTGGTTATCACTACCGCGGTTGACGAGGCTACTTCAAAACGAATGAAAACTAAAACGCTGTTAGCTAACGTAACGCAAGTTTTTGTTTTAGTATTACGTAATTATGGTTATGACGTTATCTCTTCGTGCTTTTACTAGGTTAAGGACTAGTTTGTTAAAATTAAAATGTATGAACTATTAATTTTTAATGTAATGTGAATAGACGAGAAAATTAAAGCTTTTTTTTTGGCGCATTTAAAAATAGTCCTATTTACAATAATTTTTATTTCGAATTTTTTTGATAACATTTCTGATAAAATTACAAAATTATTTGTTTTATTATTGCGTTTATAACTATTTTTGCGTATTTAACCGATCATGGCAGCGCGGTTTTCAATTTTGGTTGTATTGCGTTGGTTATGAGAAAAACGGTTTTATGTTTTGCGGTAAGGTTACGTTTTGGTATGAAATTCAAAACGGTTTTTAGTTATGTTTTGGTGAAACTTTCTCATGCGTACCGAGCAGGGAGTCATCGAGGCAACGTCTTAATGGCGGGGAGTCTCGATGGCAATGCTCTAGAGTTGATCTATATCTATTGAGTGTATATCGCAATGTAGTCGAGTTGATGATGTAAAAGGACGAACGTATCGTAGATTACGTAGAGGATCAAAGCATAAGTCATTCACGTAGCAGTTCTGAGGAATGCTCACAGAATAAATTTCGTAGCAGTCCGTATGGACGCCAACGTAACAAGAAACGCCATCCTAGTAGCAGTTCAAGTAATGATCGTTATTCAGATAATAAATGAAAAAAAAAATGAATTCTCGTTACCCTGACGTTAGTACGATTAGACAAGAGCTTGAAAGAAATAGTAACATAGATATACCAAATAATATTTTAGATAACTTTTTAGACATTTTAAAGAGTATGAAGGGTCATACTTCCCCAAAGTTGCCCTTGAATAACGTTCTATTAGAATTTGACCCAATGTCTCAGGGTCAAACTGTGTTAATGTGGCTGACAAAAGTGGAGGAGTGTGCTGACATTATGGTTGGAGTGAAAAATAAATTATTTTCTTTACTCTTCCAAAGCTAACTGGCGTAGCAAAATCCTGGTACCAGGGGCTCAGCACAGTCCTCTACTCTTGGTCTGAGTGGAAGAGAAAATTAGTAGAGTCCTTTCCTTGTCGCGATGGTTATGCAGAGTTGTTGACGGTTACGCTGGCAAAAAAGGCACGCTATGGGGAGTCGCTCGCACAGTATTTTTATGCTAAGATGAATTTATTGAATCGATGTAGTATTAAAGGTAGAAAAGCGGGCGATTGTATTTTAAATGGAATAGAGGATAGTGCTGTTCGCGTTGGCGCGCAGGCTGCTCAATTTTGTGAACCCGAACAATTGCTAATGCATTTAAAAACGGTTAAAATAGGTATTCTTAGGGATGCGGGGATAGGCAAAGACAGGATAAAAGAATCAGGGGTACAATCCTGCCCTCAGTTCTTCGAACGTTTCAACCAAGAAATTTATATGTTACAAGTGTAGTGATCATAAGAGTTATCAATGTGCCAAACCATCATCTAAATGCAACAACTGTAAAAAAGTAGGCCACATGAGTAAGTATTGTAGATTAGGGCGTAGCAATGACATTGTAAACAAGCAGGATGAAAAAACAAGTTTTTGAACTAGGGTCATCAGGGGAGTTTAATTCTAAATATATTTTTTGACATTTTAGTCAATGATATACAAATATTGTATCATATTGATTTAGGTAGCCAATGCACGCTAATAAGAGTATATGAAACAAAAAAAAATTTAATCCGTTAATAGATACCATAGATTTACCTTTAATGAGAGCTATTGGAGGTTATCATGTGAAACCGTAAGGTAGGTCTAGGGCTAAGATATCCGTACAGGGAAAACGGGAAAACGTTGAAATACTTGTAGTTGAAGATCATGTTTTAAAATATCTTGATTTGTTGGGACATACATACGTTTACTGAGTTACCTAATATCTTGATCATTAAAACACCTGAACAACTGGTTTTCAAAAGCACAATCCTAATAAATTAATTTTACGTGTCTGGGAGACAGTGACATTGACTTCGCGTGAAATAAGTTTAATAAAAGTCGACTCACATGATGGATATGAAGGTGGTGTGTATGTTAGTGGTCCTTTGAGAGGATGTAATAACCAAGAATATTACCTTTTCCCAGGGAATATTCATTTAAGTCTGGATTAGGTGTTGTTATCGTTTAGAACGCGTGCGATCAAGATTTAATTTTTGCTAAAGATACGTTAGTTAGGCGAGCCAATCGGGTGACTGGTAACTGTAAAGTATATGCTGTGACTTTAGATAACGCTTACTCAGAAGACACTTTAGTTTTCGGGCACAACATTACTAGTGCAGAACGGGCCTTATTACGGTCGCTAGTGTTAAAATATAACTGTTGCTATTAATCAGGACTTAAAGATCTAGGTTTAACGAACGCGGGGGAGATGGTGATAGAGGTAGAGAATAGTGAGCCGGTTGTATACAGACCATATAGAATGTCCATTGCCGAGCGCAATGTTTCTAACGATATAGTTAGTGAAATGTTAGTTGCTGGTATTATTCGAGAATCTTCCTCACCATACGAGCCCTATTGCGCTCGTTAAAAAGTTACCGCGCCTTGAACAGACGGACAAAGAAAGATCATTATCTTCCACCCCGGGTTAAAGACCAGCCGGATAGGCACGCCGGTAACATATTGTTTACTTGTTTACATTTGGCATCAGGATATTACGAAATCACTATCTTTTCCGTGTCTCAAGAGAAGACTGCGTTCATTACGCCGGATGGAGTGTATGAGTTTCCTCGAATGCCATTCGGTTTAGTGAACGCACCTTCAGTATTTCAAAAAACTATGAATCAAATATTAGCATAATCAAAAATAAATTATGCGCTTATATATATGAATGACATATTGATTCCATCTCGTACGTTTGAAGAAGGTCTTAGTAGGCTCGAAGAAGACCTAATTCTTCTACAAAATGGGGGTCTGTCTCACTTTGATTCTAGTGGTAATAGGCCCGGCGCCCGAAAAACTGAGGCAGTATCTATGTTCCCAACCCCACGGAATCAGCACGAAGTAAGGCAATTTATCGGCCTGGCCGATTTTTTTTTCAGAAGGTTTGTTCGTGATTTTACTGTTATCTGCAAACTATTGACGGACCTTTTAAAGAAAGATGGCACGTGGAAATGGCTGGAAGATCAAGAGCAAGCATTCAAATCATTAAAAGATGCTCTTGTTACCAGGCCGATTTCAGTCCTTTATGACCCTAAACGCGAATCGCAACTTCATACAGACGCGTGTAAATATGGGTAGCAGTAATCTTATTGCAAAAAGGCGATGAGGGTCTGTACAAAGCGGTCTCGTATTTTGGCCGTAAGACTACATCCGATGAACAACGGTTACATTCGTTCGAACTAGAAACTCTTGCTGCGGTAGCTTCTTTCGATAGATTTCGCGCGTATTTAATAGGTATACCATTTAAAATATTAACTGATTGTAACGCGTTACGGACTACCTTAACGAAACGTGATTTAATTCCTCGTATCGCCCGTTGGTGGATACAATTTACTGACTTTGATTGCGACATAGAGTATCGGCCCGGAACCGGCATGACCCATGTTGATGCTCTTAAGTCGAAATCCAGTAAGTAAAGCAAATATAGACAATCGTATTCTAGACGTACTTACCACTGAGATTGAAGATTGGATTGCGACCGTGCAATCCAGTGGCGATGTATTATCCCGTATTAAGCGAATATTATGCTGATCAGAGTCAGAGAAGGTTGTCGAAATTGTAAAAAAAAATTTATAAAGAACGGTAAGGTATATCGTATAACTGGTCTTAGTGGGGATGATGGTTTACGATAGGTTGTGCCGAAGGTAGCCCGATGGCAAGTAGCAGAGGTAAACCACTTTGGGTAGGATCCAACAGTCCTTCTGGTTTCCTAAAATGAGACGTTTTGTAAAGATGTATATGCGGGCGTGTTTTGAGTGCGAACAGCCAGGCGAATTGTAATTCGTCTATCCTATCCCAAAAGTCGAGATTCCTTTTCACACGATCCACGCTGATCATCTAGGCCCCTCCATACGTAGTAAGCGGGGCAACGTATATCTTCTCGTTATAATTTGTGGATTTACCAAACTCATTAATATTACGGCCTTTAAAAATACTAAATCGGCCACGTCAATAAGAGTTCTCAAGGAACACCTGAGTTATTTTGGTACACTGGTTAGGCTCATCACTGATCAAGGCATTTCATTCACAAGTAATGATTTCCGTTCGTTCTTGAAACCTTAAGGTGTCAAACACATTTTTAACGCAGTATCCACTCCGCGGGCCAATAGCCATGTAGGAAGATTCAAATGGACGCTTTGTCTACTAAGAGTCATGGTTAAGATGAAAAAGGCTGGGATGAGCATATACCAGACATACAGATCGGGTTAAATACAACGAAACACGAAACCACAGGTTGTAGAAACAACATTAGTTGTAGGATTAAAAGTAGTTCCGAGAATATTCTCAATGAAGTTATTGATAAAACAGTAAACTGGGGAGCTTGATAATATTAGACATGAAGCGGGGGATCGAATCCGTATTGAACAAGCTAAAGATAAAACTAATTTCTATGCGAAACGTCCAATTAACTAACCCCTACGAAAAGACGTAGCTTTTTCAGTAGGAGACTTAGTAAGCGTTAAACGAAAAACGCCAAGTGACGCTAGGTCTAAGAAATTGGTAGTAAAATTCCAGGGACCCTACAGAATTAGGAAAGTCCTGCCAAATGACCGGTATTTAGTTGTAGATACAACTCTTACACAAAAAAGGGTAAACGTCATAATGAAAACGTGATAACGGTAGATAAACTAAAACCATGGCTTAGTTTTGATAATAATTACGGTAGTTCACAATCAGATAGCGACGAAAGTACTCATGAAGTCTTTGGTTCTTTATAGCTAGTATGACCGTTACTTTACCCTATGCTATTAATCTGTTTATTTTTACTGTCAAAGTTATTGTAACAAAATAAGTAACACTTGTTTATTTTTATAATTTGTTATCTATCTCCATTGAGATTGCATGATAATGTTCTATGACGTAAGTAGAATCATTTCATATTTTTATTTTATATCTTATAGAATCATTTCGTTTAGTGAAATTCTTTGAGTGTGTAGTTATTTGATAACTACATATTTGATTTATCATTAAATTTTGTCATTAATTAAAATAAAATCCAGAATTTAACTGTTCATTCAAAAAATAATAATGTGATTGATTATAATAGAAAATTTGGAAATAAGTTATTTATTTATAGTTTACTAAACCAACCTTAGACATTGGGACGTCATTTAGAATTGATCTTTTGGTCATCCTAGGTACCATTAATTAATAATGTTTAGGTTTTATAATTTAAAAGCAAAGGGACTTGCTTCAGCAGGATGGCCGAGCTGTAAGGAATTGATATTTAAATGATTTATTTTAGCACATTAATTATATATTAAAGTAACTACTACTAAGTTTCGTAGTTATCGTTGGTTTAATAATCGATTGTTCAATCGATTATTGACGTTAGTAGTAACTATTAAAGTGGCTAGTCTGTGGCTGTCAATTAATAGTCTGACTTTTCATACCTTTTTGGTCGCTGGCGGCATTCACTCGGGCAACGCGGTATTGTACGGTTGTCTGGCCATTTACTTAACGGTTACAATCTTCGAAAAGCTAATGGAATACCAAACTGCTGAAGTAAGTAGCATTGGCTGATTATTTTATTACTCTGAGTAAGTGTAGAGCTTGAAAAGGGTTAGGACTAGTAACTATTCTTATAAAACATGAAAGCGATGTAAAATAAACGTTGTCAAGAAGTTAATTTTTGTATTATTTCACGGTCTCTAATAATAGCGAGTAAAGGAGAAGTTATTCTGACACAAAGATAAAATACTTTCAATATTAGAATTCGCATTGAATGTCAACTACTTTGCCACGGCTCTGTAAGTCCTCCGATATAGCTTGTACCAAGAATAAGCCTCTAGAATGTCGAACTGGTTTTTCTCTCTTTAAATATTAATTACAGAATGTCGTAATTTAACGAATTAACTTAACTAAAGTGCAAGCTAACGAATGATCGGATTGAAAGCGGTGAGAAACAGAAACGCGAGCGAGAGTACATATATTTAACATAACCTACCCGCGCACAAAATATATTACTATGCGGTATGGTCGAAAAAACAAATTATTATGCGAAAAATAATTAAATATCTATAAGTTATGTCTGTGCCTTTTTAAATGACATATGACTAATTGATTACTAATACATGTAATATGATTACTATTGTGATAGATGCGGTAAATATCAATGAAAATTGTAGGAACAACAACACCGCGTATTTCGAGCAAAACTAATATGAAAAATGCGATGTAAATGTTAACAAACGAATGTGCCTATACACGCGGTAGGATACCTAAGTCTAAACCTAAAAAAAAACCTAAAACCTAGTGTGCGGGCGATACTAATAAAAACAGCTCGGTATTTAGGTGCGTTGTTCCCTATGGAATAAAACTATCCAGCTCGCAGGAACCAGGAAATGGTCGTGCGGGCGATTCAAAATTAGTGAACTATATTGCGGTATGAGAAAATTAATGTCGACAGTAAATATGATAGAAAGATGAAAAGGGCACGATACCTTGACCGCCACGTGGTGTAAGATGCTGGAACACAGAACATTATACTCCAAGCTGGAAGCTGCCGGGATCGTCCCTAGGCTTTACTGTTCCTTATTGTTACGCACACGAACACACCGTCACATAAAACTATAGTTTTTTGTAAGGGATTGCGGATGTGCCAGTAGTACAATTTAATATTGGGAAACTCGGTGCACGCGCGCGAGCGGCTATCAGTCGACTTTCTTTTTATTCTTTTTGCGGATTGATTTGCCACCACTAGATGGCGCGATAAACTCTTTTTTTATATTCGAGACAAGGTATGTGCGAAAGGGAAATGGAATAAATGGAGGTGAGGCTAGGAGTGTCGACCAAACAAAAAAAAAAATACAAAAACATACAAATAATTAACGCGGCAGATTTGAATTTAATACTGGCGCAACCAAGTGGCATTGCGATATTTTGTTATAGAACTCCCTTGGTTACCTGTTGGTTCAATAATGACTTCAGCTCCATATCAAAATAATATTTCATTTTCATCCGAAACACATATGCATGCAAAATTTCAGCTTAGTCGGAAACGATGCATTTAAACCTTATTCATAGTTATTTTCATATATTTCTATGAATATTACATATCTATGCACCGTATTTGTATATCTATTCATTTTCCTAGTATCCATGAAAAAAGCCTTACAGTTTTTTTTTATTTAATTTTTTGCATTCACAATGCAATATTTCTATAAGATATAAAATACGTGTGTAAAAAAAAAAACAACCACGCCTCCGAGCCCTCAGATGGGGCTCGGAGGCGTGGTTGTTTTTTACACACGTATTTTATATCTTATAGAAATATTGCATTGTGAATGCAAAAAAAATTAATAAAAAAAAACATAATTATAGCTGGTTCCATCTTAATTGATTGTTTAATATTTGTAAAAATATTACTTTCAATGTTGAAGGTAGTTAGCGTTCAACATTGGTGGAACGATACTAGCTCATAGTAGAAGTTGGAATACGTTTGTAAAATTCGACACGTTTGCCAGCGTCTCGGTAGCTCAGCCTTACAGTGTTTATATTTGGGCTTGGCTAATTGGTATGAATATGAGATTTTTTTTTAATATTGTTGAAATAAAATACTATTCCTACAATCAGCTTCAGTTTCGTATTAATATGGATATCAAACAATAATTTTCATTCATTTTAATATATTTTAAATTCTATAAACTTTAGTTAAAGATATTACGCATCACGACAACTTCCATACGAAAGTGGTCGCGACGTCCTGCAAAAGTTACATGAATTTGTGTCACTGCATACTGCGAATAAGATACATGAGTTACGCGAAATTTGTTTTATTTCTATTAATGAACTACGCGCAAGTGTTAAAACTGCTGTCTGTTAAATTAAACTAGTTTGAACTATTTAAGTTGGCAATTATTCCAGTTGCGTATATTTGCCGATGCTTGGGTATATTTTTAAAACGGTTTTTTAGAATAAAAAATGTACTTTCAAACAAAGCCTAATATAATTAAATGAATACTATTAACACTTGTTAGGCGAACTCTCGCATTACACTGCAGATCGAAATAGAATAAAGAACCATTTAAATTTCTTTCATTAGTAATTTTAACATTCTATACGCATCCTTAAAATTGTTTAAACTTGTAAATCTTTTGGATTTGAGATCAAACTTAGAAATCTTTTGATCTTGATAGATTTGAAAAACTTTTTCTTACAAAATAACATTATTCATATGTACCGGGAACTGTAAAAATTCTAACAAGATATTTGGATTACTTCGAAGCATATTTCGAATAAGAATTATCGTTGGTTACTTTAGACACAGTTACAGTAAAAACACAGTCAAATACAGTTTCATTATTAACCGTTTCGTATTCCGTTTTTACTTAACTTACATTGTTCTGTAATTAATCAGATAGAAGAAGAAGCATTTTGTTCTTTAAAAACAATGTATGTTTTATATTTATATTTTGACGACCGTTTGGTGCAACGGTAGTGATCCTGCCTTTCGCACCGACGGTCCTGGGTTCAAATCCCGGAAGGGGCAGATGTTTGTATGATGAATACGAGCATTTGTACCTGAGTCATGGGTGTTTTTATGTATTTCTATGAATATTACATATTTATGTATCATATATGTATATCTATCCGTTACCCTAGTATCCATAACACAAGCCTTTTAGTGCTTACTTTGGGCTAGGCTAATTGGTGTGAATGTAAAAAATATTTATTTATTTATATTTAACAGTTGTAATAATTTCAAAATGAGATCGTGTTTATGCTTAAAGTTTTGAATCAATTGCAATTAATCAATCAGCAACCAAATAGTTTTTCATACCAAAGGACAAGTTATTAAACAAAACATTCAAATCTCGTGACATTTTTTGTAACTCCCATGGACACTTTTTTAATAAATTTCGCCATTTGGAAAAAGAATAGTTTTTTGATTTCGGTCAAAATATTTTTCAAATCCTATTTTAATTTAATTCTGCAATGGGTTTGCCAATTCAGTAGGTATTCTGCAAAATTTCTGAGTGGAATCGAAAAAAACGTCATTACTGTGAGAAGACATCAATTGAGTCGAAAAGAAATGATCAGAGTCCTAAGAGTTCTTAATTTGAAAACAAATTATGGTAAATATGGCATATATATATATATAGTACCTAGATTCCTAGAGATTTTTAATGTGTGTACCTTAAGGAAGGCATCCTTTACATTGCCAGAGACCATAAATTGCGTGTATCAGTTTTTAAAACTAAAAAAGTTAAGAATGATTAGCCTACCTCTTTCTAGAATGCAATAAACTGAAGTGGTTGTTAAAAACCTAAAAGAAAATATAATGTAAAAGAAATTACAATGTACAAATCCTTATGGGTAGTCAGGAGACGCAACCCACGACTGTAAATGCACATGTAATGTGAAAGCGCATTCATGAAAGAGCACTTAGTAAACTGTACACAGCGTCACATGTCGTCACTTGTGTCTGAATAGTGAACATTTTACCCAACATGTTTGCCACCAGCTTAGCTGATTTCCAACTGGCGAGAGCATAACTTCATATTACCCTTTTAGCATTAAAATATGTTTGTTTAACTAAACAATCATTGTTCTTTTTAAATTGTATGCATATACAATTATGCCTTTATCCAGGTGTAGGCAGAGATAATATATTTCCACTTTTTACAATTCTGATATATCTTCCGTTTCTTCAACTTTCATCAGCCGTTTTAAGGCTACTTTTGACCAGGACTTTTTCAGGATACTTTAAAAAAAGCCAGACTT
Organism: Calamotropha paludella; assembly: GCA_927399485.1. Taxonomy (NCBI): domain Eukaryota; kingdom Metazoa; phylum Arthropoda; class Insecta; order Lepidoptera; family Crambidae; genus Calamotropha; species Calamotropha paludella. The sequence goes on from OV656820.1 coordinate 8,686,215, forward strand.
TTTAATATGGATACCAGATAATAATTTGGTCCCAGATAATTCACCTTGTTCTGCCTTTACCGACTTGGCCATGCACATTTGCCACATATACTTGTCTAAAATTATTTAAATAAAAATTATTTACATGTTTGATATTTTGTTATTAAACGGCGAAACGAAAGAATGATTTCTTAGAGAGCAAACCATTATAAACCCACCACAAAGGTTTATTCATGGTGATAATTGGTCGAACAAAGAGTAACTGACAGTGTTGTACACTTTTGTTCATATGCATGTTTCGTTTAGTTACAAGCCAGCCATCCAATTTCAATGACTGACGAAGTAAAAGTAATGATATTGCTATCTTCAGTAAAATAAATTTAAATAATCATGTAAACTATGGAACTTTGATGATATTGCAGTGAGATCATGCATATAATGTAAGAACCAGACTTCTTTGTTACTTTAAGTAAATAAATATTTTTTTACATTCACACCAATTAGCCTAGCCCAAAGTAAGCACTGTAAGGCTTGTGTTATGGATGCTAGGGTAACGGATAAACATACATATATAATACATAGATATGTAATATTCATATAAATATATATAAATATCCATGACTCAGGTACAAATGCTCGTATTCATCATACAAACATCTGCCCCTACCGGGATTCGAACCCGGACCGTCGGTGCGAAAGGCAGGATCGCTACCATTGCACCAAACGGTCGTCCGTTAAGCAAAGTAATCTAGAAATTGGTTTGATGCAACAGTAGCGATTCTAATTTTCCGGCTGGATCTCGGAAGGGGCAGATGTTTGTGTGTTGAATTGGACTTGTACATGAGTATTGGGTTTTTTTTAAATATAATTCTTCATATTCATATGTCTATCCGTTACCCTAGTAACCATGACACCAGCCTTACAGTGCTCACTTTGGGCTAAGCTGATTGGTGTGATTCTAAAGAAATATTATAATGAATACAATTAAAGGCTAAATGTAGTTTTAAATTCATTACTTGTTTATTGTTATTACGTTAACAAGAAACAACAATATGATAATAAAAAAAACACTGTTGTATATACATATGTTTAAGTTTTATTTTTTTATAGAGCGGAAAAGTTCCAAAAGAAGTTATGCGTGTATACCTTTTTACTTCATTAGAAAGACATCGTTTTTCAAGTCGCTAATGTTTATAATAAAACAGTTGTTTCAGGATCCGTTTGGCTTTTTATCTAAATGAGAAAGTTAAGACACGCTTGAGCTTCGGATGTCATTCCGAACTTTTAACAACTTACGACTTCTGATGCCCGTTTTGGATTTAGCAAGAAATTATTTTTATATTAAAAATGTTTTCCGTGTATTTGGGTATCTAAAACACGGAGGGAGAAGTTTTCTGTTAATCTTACATTTTCGCTTGTGTTGAACATTAATATGCAATGACTTAAAAGTGTAAGAGGATTGTGTTTACATTTTCTTCTTTTGATGTCAAGGAAAAATAACCAAAAGAAATATTTTTTATGTGAATATTCAAAAAGGCCGCACAATGTATCACTGCCACATAAAAACTTAATAGAAACACAGTTAGTTAATAACCATGTATAAGTTATATTATATGCATCTATTTTCAAGACGGGGTCAATACATATCATAAAAAACATTATGATTTTAAAAGTCAATAACTTTTGTCAATGATTTTATGATTAACATTTTATGAACCACATAGGCCTTTTTTAATTTAGTTTACATCTTTTCTCAATCAATAATTACTTCATTGAAAATTCATTAAATGTGTCGTTTCTATCACTATTCAATTTGCCCTACCTTGCGGTAAAGCCAAGATAAAGATACCCTCTACCTTATTAACAGGAATCACATAATCAAAGTCCAGATCCAACCCATAGTCCAACGTAAGAGTCGTAGATAAGAGATGTGTTTTTTTTTTCATAAACAAATATCAAGCAGCTCAGTTAGCAGAGGAAATTTAGAATATGCAGCGATTTCCGGCCTCAAAATTGTATCTAAACAAGAATCTTATAAATGTAACTTCAGCTTAAAATACTAAGTACACTACACTACACTACACTAATAGTCTGTGCTTTCCATTTGATGTACCAAACACTAAAAGCAATTGAAAATAAGTCTTTAAAATAAATCCCTTCTTATTAAAAAAAAACAAATTGCCTGCAAAAAATAAAGTATTTATTGTCACTTCTATGATTTTTAGAACCTAGAATAAATATTATTGTTAGAAATATGCTAGAATTACAATATTACACAAAGTTTGCAGGTGAACTGCAAAGGGTTTACAGCCCCACAAGCCAATACTATGATCGGCTTCTAAGGTTCAATGATATAAAGGCCTATAATTATAGAATACCTATAATGATTATTAGTAGAATATAAACTGATTTTCTCTATTGACCTGTGAGTATTAATTATCTTTCCTAAAACTGGATTTAAGAATAAAGTTTAGTCAGAAAAGTAACAAAAACAAACTAAATTTCTGACCTCGTGGCCACTGCCCGCCTGACCCTACTAGCGAGTGATAAAATCTTCCATTAAGCCACATACTACTATGGATCGACCCGATCTTCGTATAATAACTTGACTGAAATTATCAGATTGTACACAAAGCGTCGATAAAGCCTATAATTGCTTCCCCCAAAGCGTCTCTGCGAATGCCTCAGGTACTGGAAGTTCAGTTGTTATCTCTAGGAATATCTGGTAATAGGTCCTACGCTGGTATGATTACCCAAACTATTTGTTTAAAACACGACGACGTTTAGGCTTAACAATGAGTTTTTAAGAAAACATGATAATCATTTGCAAAAATTATATAAATATTTATTAGTAATAATTATTGTTAATAAATTGTCTTTCATCTTTACAATTAAGAAGATTATGAGAGTGTTTGTTATTTAAGAATTTACTTGCTAGATTTTTATATCTTTAAGAAATATTACAATTTTAGAATTCTTTTAGAGACAAGCTCACGATTGCTTATTATTATTTGGATTAATATTTCTTTATTTCTTTATTTAATATGACTATTATAAGAATACAATTTTATTTTTAATCGGTAAAATGTGAAAGGTTCTTTGTTTATATATTGTAAAACCACTAGAGTATTTCAAATAAATTCTTAAGGATCTAAATAACAGGTAAGATAATAAAAAGTTTTCCTTAAACAATATAACAGTAAGTAGGATCAATTTACACAAAAGGTAAAAAGTAAGAATATTTTTGAGCGTTAATTATAAATACAAAAGCAGTATATTTAAAAAATTCTTATTATAACTTATTTCAGGTGTCAATTTGGATTTTTACTAGTAATAATTTCTTTAGATACAAAATTGAAATAATTCAATTACAAAAAAAAATATAAAAGTAGTATAACAAAACATACCTAATTAAACGTAGCCTGCGTCAACTATTGTAGCAGAAGAGTATTTCAGAAACTGTTTATTATACTCTCGAGAGCATTCTGTATATTTATCATTAAATAAAATATTAATGAGGTTATGTTTGGTAGTTAACTTATTATTATTATTAAATATACTGAATCGTGAAGCGATAATAACAATACTTGTTCATATTGTTATTATGGCTGTTGTTTTCATTATATGTTTTCATGTATGTATTATTCATTCTGTTGTATTTAAGCAGTTCAGTAATGTTTTTAAGGTAATGTTAGGTGTCTGATACAAGTTCTCTTTATCGCACTTAGCACGAATATAAGATATTTGGAAAAGTACGGAGTCATGTTAATAATTATTAACTTAATCAATCTCAATAAAACTGAAAAGCGCACCATGTCTATTGTAACGAACATACTTTTTGTTAAATGTGAAATTAATAATAGTTTTATAGCTTACTTTTTTAACCATAATAATATAATATTTCCTACAATCACACCAATTACCCTAGCCCAAAGTAAGAACTATAAAGACTTGTGTTATGGATACTAGGGTAAGGGATAGACATACATATATCATACATAAATAAATAATATTTATAGAAATATATATAAATATCCATGACTCAGGTACAAATGCTCGTATTCATCACACAAACATCTGCCCCTTCCGGGATTCGAACCCAGGAACATCGGTGCGAAAGGTAGGATCGCTTCCGTTGCACCAAACGGTCGTTAAACAAATCTTTGTATGGTGAAATTGGTTCACACGAAAGCCTTCTGTCTTAATGATAACTCACTGCGTAGTTATTCGAAAAAAGCTGAATCGGCAATGGACTTAATTGTACATGCATTTATTCTTTAATCTTCATTTAAAATTGACGACTGTTTAATGCAACCGTAGCAATCCTGCCCTTCGCGCCGACAGTCCTGGGTATGAGTTCCGGAAGCCGCCGATGTTTGTGTCATGATTACCAGCATTTGTACTTGAGTCATGGATATTTACATATATTTCCTCAAATATATTTGTGTTTTGTATATGTAAGACTAAAGAATTATTATTATCATACAAACATCTATCCCTTCGGTGATCCGAACCTAGGACCTTCGGTTCGAAAGGCAGGATCACTACGGTTGCACTAATCGGTCGTCAATTTTAAATGAAGATTTTATAATTAAAATAAAATAAATAAATCCATGAACAATTAAGTCCATTGTCGATTAAGCTTTTTTCGAATAACTACGCAGTAAGTTATTATTAAGACAGAAGCCTTTCGTGTGAACCAATTGCCCGAATTAAGTACCATCAAAATTAATTTATTTTAAGCACAATCAGAAGCTGTTCTAATGTTACTTGTTTTAATTAGGACCTTGAGATGAGAGAAAATATAGAGTGATTTCATAATTTTTGAAACTCCTCATCATCTCAGCAGAAGAAATATTCGCTATGGAACGGAGCACTTTCCCAAAAATGGGGGATTTTGCCATAACCTTCACACTTGGCAAGTAAGTTAGAGACCTCAGTAAAATATCATCATTTAGAAAACGATGACGCTCATTTTGAGGTTTATAGTGTGTGTGTCTGTGTTACGTCCAGTAAAATTAGTCGCTTTTGACGACACCCTTAATATCTAAGAATTTTCTACTGAAAAGCACTAATGTATTCGAAAGAGTGCTATCCAATACACCGCGTTAAAGTATACTTGCCTTAGAAACTCGCTATAGAAACTTTGCCTATCACAGGTGGGAATGGAACTTACAAATCTATATAAATAAATAACTACCTAACCTTCCACTTTTCGATCGGCTGCACATCCATGTCATCAAGACATTAGTTAAACCTGCGAAATTCATAATCATAGTTACACTCCTAAGGATTTAAATGGTGGATATTTTTAATTATTTAACTTTTCTTTAAATTATGAATCGCGTGCAATACTTTAGCATTTTATACGTAAATACTACGTTAAACGTACGTTAAATTATTTCTCAGCATGGATTATTCCTATGCAATTTTTTGTATTTTATTTGTCCTATAAAGTCTCAAAAATATTTTTTATTTATTTTTGTATTTTATTCAATTGTACAATTTTCTAAAAATGACTTCCAAAATAAATATAATAAACAGTTTTTATGACTTTCAACAATTGGCTCACGCTTAAGTGACACCGGTTCTCAAAAGATACCAGGTAGATTAAACAAACACGCTCTTCTTTCTGCACAACTTTATGTAATATTTCTACATTTAACGAACATTTATGAAATGTTTTCTTCTCGCTAAAATACTTTTTGCTGTCAAAATAAACATTCTGGCTTTCTAAGCGTACGTGTCGTGTTTTTGCAATATCATACACGGTACACGAGAGCTACCAAACCTTCACAAAACCTTTTTGAAGATGTTTATACTATAGATTATTGCGAAAACTTTGACTGTGATATCCCTTTGGTTTTAATCGGGCCTAGTATAGTTTCAGAACTCTCTTTAGTTCTTTCTAGTTGCGTAGTGATATTTTAGTGATATTGACATTGATATTTTACGCATCTTATTTTTATATATTTGATAAAAAAACTACTTTATAAAGGACCGATTTCCAATTCATAAAAGATATGTATTCTTTTATAATTTATATTCAGCATTTGACATTGATATATTCCTTTAATTATAAACATCATTATTTTGTCATAACAAGAGATGTTATCTAGAAGCATTTATTATATACTAGCTTTTACCCACGGCTTCGCCCGCTTTTTTTTTCAATAAAAAGTATCCTATGTTACTTTTAATACCTCCAAGAATATATGTACGAAGTTTCATGATGATCGGTTTAGTACTTTTGCGTGAAAGCATAACAAACAGACTTACATTCAAATTTTAACAAACAAACTTATATTCAAATTTATAATATTAGTAGGGATAATACATTATCTTAATGCATTTATAATATATACATATTTGATAAGCGTACTATTCAAATAGTTTACTAACTTGAAAGTTACTCTAGACCAAGATAAATTTTCACTCAAAATTTGTATAGTACCCCTGGCGGCCTACCTATATAACATACCTATATAAGTTTTAACGTAGCTTGTGGATAGACAAAGAGACAATCTTTAATTATTCTTAACGTAAAGTGAATTGTAACTATTGCCTGCGTAAGTTATTGCTTAAAAAAATGTTCCTTAGTAATACTGATTTATATTGCCTAGGGAGGATAACTAATAAAATAACCCACAGATGTTTATGATGGAATGTGATACAATCAAAGTTATTTTTGTCTGCATATTTCATATTACATAGGCCTTATTCTAGTAAAGTGCGCTATTTTTTTCGCCCAATTTTAATATTTTTGTTACCCGCGTATCCTTAACACTCAAATTTATTTACCTGGTTATTTTTAAAGAAGACGTAAAGTAAATCCTTTTGTATATGTAAAAAGTTGGTTTGTTTATTTTTTTATTAAACTTTTGTTGTGATGATTTCTTGAGAGAGTTACTTTTATGGTTTCTCACACTGTTGGCGATATTGCAAAACGAATAAATCATAATTAAGGTGTCGGTTTACATATTTTAAGAAAATTCGACTTATTCTTTTGTAATAAGGTTTAAATTCTTTAAAGTACATGTTATACTTAACAGCTGGATTTGTTTATTTATCAAGGAGCACGTTTCGGCCCACCACATACGAGGCCAAATCTAAACAGTGTGAAAGCTACGTAAGAACATTTATTTTTGAAGTTGGTTAACCATATGGCTTAAACGCGGCTATCGAGACTTCTTCTTAAATAACCACAAGTCTTCCGGTTAATCATTAGTTATATTAGTATTTAAAAAAAACTATTTTATTATCTGTATTCCATTGTAAAGAAGGTTTTAATTACATTAGCTTATGTGTGTGAAATTATGTATTTTTGAAAAGGTTTGCTTGGTTGAAGGTAGTCACGACAGAGAGAGTTGACTAGGCTAACCACTTGGTGATCAAAGAGGTGTTAGCTCTCACTGAATTGGAATAAATTTAACCATAAAACAATGGTTTGTTTTAATTCTCTTTCATTTTAACACTTCCCTCTTTGTCGCATGGTTATGACACATTCACTTTTTACCGATTCCGGTTCGGTAAGGGAAAAGCGACGAAAACTATGGTGGGTTTTTAGTACGTAGCCCGTCGACGAACCGACGTAAAATAGTAACTTGAGTTTCCTACCCACCCACTCACCTACTACAACTAAAAACCCACCGTAATTTTCGTCGCTTTTCCCTTCTGGATATATCACAATTACGCTGCGGATCCTTTAGGGAAAGCTTGTTAGCCAGTCATTGTTAGACCAGGTTATGTCTCCCAATCACTTGTTTTGTTATTTATTCTTAAAAATTAATAACAAATATTTTTTCGAATAAACATCGAAAAGAATGTATACTAACGGTATATTCTTGTATAAGGGCTATAAAATATTTAAAATATATTAAAACTCCTTTGATTTAACAGCCTTTTCATTTAAGGGAAATAAAAATATAGGCAGAATTATGACAAAGGCCTTTGTGATAATTGAGGCATATTATAATATATTAACAAAATATTTTAATTGGGACTCTTTTGCTAACAAGGAAGGGGCATAAAATCAATCTGTTGATGTCTTCGGACTTCCCGGGACGGACCGGGGTTCAGATACTTAACGTGTCTTCAGATGCACGGTCAAGCTGGAGACAACAAAATTTTTGTTCACCCACCTGAACAACGGGCTAATGTGAAAGTTATTTAACCTCCGCCATTAAGATTTTCGTTCGTTGCAATAATACATAAATTTATTTATTATATCTTATAGAAATATGGCATTGTGAATGCAAAAACAAACTTTATATTCACCCCAATTAGGACCTGTATGTGTACGGAGATCGTTGTCTCGTTCGAGTTACGAGTAACATTAAATTTACTTGATTCAAATAAAAGAAAAAGTTCAAAAATGTAGTAGGTGTCGAATCCGGTAAATGCTTTCGAATAATCAGACCCCTCGTGTCGCGGATATACTAAAATGGGATATTGAAATACATATATCAGAATGAATGCAATAAAAATATCCGGTTACACACTGTTTCGCGCAGTTACTCGATTCTAAACTTGTTAAAGTTAGTCAACGTTGACGTGTTCTAGTTTTTAAGACAATAATATTTCTCAATTTTACACCTATGTAATGTGGATACTATGGTTATGGATAGATATTTATATATATATGATAAATATTACATCAATAAACTAGACTCAAATAAATGCTAATAATCACAACCCAAACATCTGCCCTTTCCGGGACTCGAACCAAGGATCTTCTGTGCGAGAGACTGTTTGGTGCAACGGTAGCGATCCTGCATTTCACACCGACCGTCCTGGGTTCGAATCCCGGAAGGGGCAGATGTTTGTATGATGAATACGAGCATTTGTACTTGAGTCATGGATGTTTGTATATATTTATATGAATATTACTTATTTATGTACGATATATGTATGTCTATCCGTTACCCTAGTATCCATAACACAAGCCTTACAGTGCCTACTTTGGGCTGGGTTAATTGGTGTGAATGTAGGAAATATTTATTTATTTATTTACTACTTGTTAATGACAGTGAATAAATAAAAAAAAAATATGTCATGTAAAAATCTTTCACATACCACGGTCTTTATAATATATGCCGACATAATGATATACCATTGGATGATATAATAACATAAATTGGATCCAATATTCAGAGTTAACTTTTGGTTCGGTTAATTCTCAAATAGCTTTTTTATTTTTCTCGTTACTGGAAAAACGAAATAATAAAAATAATGTGTTTCGTAGATTCCCACAAACAATTTCTTTTAGAGAAATCACACCAGACGATATTTCAGTAAAGTTCCTTAGCTGTTCCACTTGGTGCCCGCAAGATGGATGGCGCTTTCCCGATAAACGCTTAATTAATACAAAATCTGCTCGGAGCATGTGTGGTTTTTGGTGAATGTTGTTTTCGGCCACTCTTATAGTAAATAAAATTGGTTATTAACTGAATGTTACAACAACGGCGATATTTCTTATGCTTTGGGATTTCTTGGTTTTGCTATTTGGATTGTGCTGCCAGTCCTTTACTTATTATTTATTTATTCTTCTCTTGTATGAGGTTCAGTGGTCTATTTATACAAGTAAGTAAGTTAGTAAAGATTGCAAAGCTAGCTCTTTTAATAGGTGTTCAAGTACATTGCGTTTTGACCATACCTTGAAATTTATTTATTTTGTACAATAAGATTCAATAAAGCTTTGCAGTTTACATCACAAACAAAAGGGATAATTAAATAATATATATTTGCTTAAAAACTTACGTATAAAAATAAGTATTCCTATCGCTAAGAGATTTCTACCAGACAACCTTTGGATGGAGATGATAATCAAGAAGCAAGAACATTTACATTTTCTATGACTACACATTATCAAAAGGTATTTCATTTAAGGTGGTTACGATTCTTTGGTCATTTCGTGTGAAAGTTAAAAAAGAACTATTAGCTTTTTCCTTTATTGAATGAGATTCTGTTTCTATGCAAGTACCTGTCTCTTTAAATATTGTTTTTTTTATTTAATTATTGTACTTTTTTCTTTTTAAACACACCAATTTATTAAAAAAATGTTTTTTTATTTATGTATATTTTTTAATATATAAAAATAAATGTGTTGTGCCCGTTTATAACGAGGAATTTTCTGAATATATTAAACAGTTTTAGGTTTGATTAATGGGTTGGTTCTGTCAATAATTCAAGAATCAAAATTTGTAAATCAACAATTGTTATCACTAACCAAGCAAATGAGTTAACTAAATTATATGCGTTGTAAAAATCTATGTTACATAAAATTTGTTGAGAATCAAGAACTCGGAAAAACTAACTGGATAAGTTCTTACGGCCATTAAAAATATGTTTGCAATTCTACTGAGTTGACGTTTCTCTCGTTTTTGCCATAAACTGGACATTGTAGGAACTCGAGGCTCTGATAGTGATTCTCCAGTTTTCTCACGTAGGGCACATACATTTATATTTTCATGCATTTCTAAAACTCAACGTGTACATACACGTAAAACAAATGTATACAGTATTTTCCTATCTCATAATACCTTCGTGTATTTAACCTTTCGTGAACCACGTGCATAAAAGTTACATCGCAAATCATGTGAGGTTTATCAGACCCCTAGAATTATCAGGGTAAGAAATGCATTATTTATTAACATCTGTTTATTTTAGTTAAAAACACGATCTTCTGTATATGAAAGGGTAATAATAAAAAAAAACAAACTGAATAATCAACATTGTAATAACATTGTAATATTTTACCACTAAGAAACAAAACACAGCAAAGTTGTATGAACTAAAAGATAGAATCTTCTTTAGCACAACTGCCACAATATAAAAAGTAAGAAAACTGTTTTCGTGTATCATAAATTTAAAAAATTAACATTATAAGGTATGTAATTAAGTCAAAACAAACGAATATTCTAGAAAGACAGTGTTTCATACTAAATTAAGTTTTAATTTTGATTCGACATCCCAAACTATATGGGGTTTGTGGGACCCGAACGAATTTTGTGCATGTCTGTTTACTGTGTTGGCGATACGATTACTAAACCTTTGTCGCCAAGCAGTTGAGCAACGTCGCAATTTAAAGAGCTACAAGGATTTTTGTGTTACTGGTTGTAATTGTAAACCCCACATGGTTCACGAAAGGTTAACTGGATAGAATATTCGTTTACTTTTTGCTACTTATGGAAATCGCCTGACCCGCCTGACCGCCCGTGGAACAGGCATTGCCTAGTATGGGGGTTATTCACTATGTAGATTGCATAAAGAAAAAATAATTTTAATTCAAATTTGATATGCCAAAATTAAGTTGACACTTGTCAATACAGTATGGCGTGACACGCGTACCGCCATCCGTTATCGCTTTTACTTCTTTGTGTCTCCCTGAGGCAGATGCTTGTCTAGTTACCCTCTAGGAGTGTTAACATCTTATAAACTTTTCTCCGTTTAGCTAGAAAATTTTAAGAGAAAAATAGTTTATTTAGTTTTATAACATTAATTAATGCGATAATCTTTCATAACTATAGCAATACCTGTTGGAAAAGTTAGTAATTTTTATATTTATTTAACCTTGGCATACTGAATGGCTAGGCTATCTGGGTTTTTATCTTTTTTGATGCATTTCATCATCATTATTTTTATGAAATTGGGTATGGAATAAATGAGCCGTACCTGGAACTCAGTGCCCTAATATTACCCTCAAGTTCAACAGAGAGACTTGACTTCTTTTAAAACTTGAGAAAAATGCTAAAAATTTCACAGGTATCCTGAAAACTTTAGACCAAACTTAATAATTAGTTTTAGGATTAAATAATACGAAAACTTTACAGACAATTGTGTAAATAATAACACAATAAATATTAAAGTAGCATACTAAATGGTTTTTTTTTTAATTTATTAACTAAAACAGAGACAGTTTGTAATTATTGTTAAATTACAATCTCCTCCAATATAGTGTAAAACAACATCAACAATTTTTTTAACCATCCAACTTATTTTATCACGAACGAATACAATTTGTTCACATTTTCCAGAATACGCAAAGGAAGTGTAAATTCCCATTTCCCATAAGTTATTTGTCGTTTGCCCAAATACGAGTACGTTGCATATACAGCGTCCTTTCGCGAGAAGTGTGGCGCTTTGCTTACATAGTCATTCAATATTCATGCACATACGTTTTCCTGTGGAGGTGTTGCTTACAATATTGTTTTATGAACTGCCTGTTTGACGAAAATAATATAAAATAATGTTACCGGCTTACAGATTATATATATATTGTATATGGTACAAGAAATTTTTGGAGAAAAATTAACTGTGTTTGCTTTTTTTATTTAATTATGAACTGAGTATGTATAGTGAAGGAATAAAACGGTTCGCAAACTTCAATTTGATTTGATTAACGGGACGCAAGCATATTTTATTCCTTTCGAAACTTTGTCATAGAGTAGTCTACGCTTGTGCACTTTGAAAACAAGATAACAGAGCTCTGGTCTGGTGGTGTAAGTTGTCTGGAATATATATTTTACTAGTGTTCTCGGCACCCGAAGAGTTTGTTTTGCCCGAACGTTAACATACCGACTATATATATTTTCACAGAAAATGTAAAATCTGAAACCCAATAGTTGCGCCACCTAATGGGTCCATGCAACATTCCTGGAATGGAATAAATACATGTTCATTTACAAAATATATTTAAATAAATATTTTTGTATACAATATTTTAACCCGATTTTTTAGACATTTCAATTCAATTAAGTCAGACTTACTAAGAAAATCCTGTCCTCTTTGACACACTCAGGTGAAGTGTTTCCAGAAACGATAAATAAGATACGTGTGCTTTTATTTTTATCAAAAGCTTCAATACTTTTTTCACATTTTGACTTCAAAACTGGTAAACAAATATTTCATTTATTCCAAATTGCCTATTTCTGGCAAGCTGAAGACAAATCCAAAACAAAACTAGACCAAGGAATAGCCCATATGTCATTCTAATTTTATTTTGTTTTTTAAACCGTTTTGTGTATATATTAAGTATTCTTTAAATTAAAACATAAAAATAGACAAAATATTAAAGGATTCAAATTCGCCTACAACGGCTTGGTCAACCGACAAAAGCGTAAACTATTTCTATTGCAAAATATTGCGCGGCTAAGATTAGTAAAGGTATTAGCTATTAAATTACCGTGTAGGGATTAACGGTGTCAATTTGGTTATCTATGAGTTTTTATCTATACTAATATTATAAAGCTGCAGAGTTTGTTTGTTTGAACGCGCTAATCTCTGGAATTACTGGTCCGATTTGAATGATTCTTTCAGTGTTGGGTAGTCCATTTATCGAGGAAGGCTTTAGACTCTAGGACATCACGCTGCGACCAAAAGGAGCGAAGCAACAGTGAAAAATCATAATAACAGAAATTGACGCGGACGAAGTCGCGAGCAACAGCTAGTTGTTTATATGACCAATAAACATTTTTAAATCCTTTGGGAAAACTTCACGTAGAAACCCTTAAATGAATTATCATAAACTACATTTAGAGACAAATTATGTCTTTGAATATTCATTTGGTCTTTAAAGGCTTTAATGTATATCTTTTAAGTACATCAGGTGTTAATTATAAGTTACGATTGTAAGCAGTTATTTGTAATTTGTCTTTGTCTTTATTTATTTTAAGCTCGCTGATTCTATTTTGTTCTTTATTGTATTCATAATGGTCATATGGATTAAATAAACTCTTTCTTTTAAGTGTAGATATTGTTAACAGAAACAAAAACAAAATATACTATCCATTTAGTATTGAGACGTTTTTAAGACAAAATATAGAGACACGAACAAGTTTTAGATTATTTGGGTCAAAGCAACATTTTTTTATTATATAACATGTATTGTTAATTCATTATTACTGTTTTACTGAACATTGTAAATATAAATGCAATTGTTCATATTACCATTTATCATTCATCTTAAAAAGACAAACACTGCTATTACGAGTGGCTTTAAAACCTTTGTACATTGGTGAATATTTTAACCAGACAATCTTCTCTCGGTACGAGATTTCTAAAACACAGACGTCAAGGGCTTTCTTTTCTTGTTAATACCGATATGCTTTTTCTTAAAAAAAACACAAAATACGTTTGGATAAAAATAAAATAAAATTGGTAAACTTTTCAACTTAACCTTGAAAAACTGGGTATTTGAGTTTGAGCCTTAAATAATGGGAAACTTTTTATGTTTATTAATTTGGTTTATAAGAAATAATGTGAGTGGAGCGGTTTTTCATATCCCTCAAAATATCACTTCTGCCAAAGGATGAATATTTGCTGTGATGTTTTTTACTTAGTCAGTGTAAAGTTTCACAAGCGCAAAGACTATATCCTAAATTTAAAGAAAAAACGAAGTGTTGAGTTTTACCTTTTTAACAGTATAAGAATTCACGACTTACCCAGACACCGTTACCGCTTAGCCATTGAGACTTCTACCTTTCTTTTTATTGTCAAATGCTTTATATGATGCTTCTTAACTACATGACAAAAGCCAATTAGTACACATTAACAGGTGCAGTCAATTGTCCGTGCCAAAATGTCCAATATTTTAATGAAGTACAAAGAATGTTGTTTAACATGTTAAATAGCTAACTTATTCTACATATGACAATACTTACATTTATATTACAATATCCGGGACGGGGTATGGAAGTGGTAGTATTTTAATTAAGAAATGAAAACTATTTCTAGGTAGTTTCTTTAAAACCTACCAGACCGTCAACATGAGAAATACGGTATCTGAGATTTTCGTTTGATGTAATTACATATTGTAAATATTTGTTTAGACATACAGTTGAATTTACGACACGAATAGAACTGTAATTAAGGTATAATAAATTGACGTAACAAGTAAACAAGACTTAGTATCACAGTAAACAATGACTATAACGAACATACGCCGATTACTATTTATGTGTATAATTACAATATGCTAGCATACTTGCGCGACTTCGCACGCTTTGTGTCTTTTGTACATTTTCACTTTATTTTTCCGTGCCTAATAGCAGAAAAAGCTATATTCTTGTCACCTAATGCTCTTGTTAAGAGATTTTTTGGGCGAGGTGGACAAAGCTTATATAGCGAGCTCCAGAGATTTTTTAAGAGACTCGATGTGGCCGTGTCGCTCAGAGCAGGCCATGTCCTGTAAAACTGACCATAACTTTTAGTCTAAAGTGTTGAGGTCTGGGCTAGACGAGGGCCAGTCTTCAGCTCCTTTAAAGTCCAGAACGTTGGTTTCAAGCCAGGTTTGGGTAGATCGTGCCTTGTGACCAGGTGTAGAGTCCTGCTGGAAAGTCCACGATACATTTTTAGAAAGTTTATTGCTGACAAGTTTTACAACACGATCAAAGACTGTCTCTTGATACACTTTGGCTGAAGTTTTCACTCCTTTTTCCGACTTCCGACCGAGCAGCTTCTTTAGAACTGTGAGCGTATACTTTATCATTTTGCTTATTGTAGTGCTCTTCAATTGTGAAATTTTTTTCATCGGCAAAGAGGATAATTCTGTGCCTTTCATCTACGTATCGTGACAGAAGGCATTTTCGATCCACTCACTTTAGTTGTAAAGTTTGATTTAGGCCATGACCTGTATATCCTGAGCTTCAGGTCATGTTTTATAATACGCGACAGAGTCCTAACGGGAATTTTTTGCTTCCTAATGGGGTTTCGACGAATTCTGGCTTAAACACAATTAACAGCCTCTGTAGTTCTAACAGCATGCGGCCGCCCCGCCTCTTTTATGGTTTGCAACAAAGGAAGTGTTGTTGTATCTGTTGATAACACAATATATGAACATACGGCTGATACCAAGCTTGATAACACACACATGGCACACTATAGGCACACTACAGGCGATCACTGTAATCCTATTTTCTTTAACGTCCCATTCCATATTGTAATTTGATAATTAACACCAAAATATATGGGAAATAGCGCCAAACCGAAAGAAGTTTTAAAATAATAAACGCGTTCCAAATTCAAAATAATCAAAGTTTAAAAAAAGAAATGGTTTTAAGTAACAGTATTTATGGCCAGACTAGTTATTGGAGACCATACAGCAAACAAATTTCGTTGAGTTTCCTACACTATTTTTATGAATATCTATACCCTAAAAGTGGATTTTTCATTGTGTTATATCTGTAGTAAGGGAAAACAAATAGAAAGCAATTCCTTATTAAAAAAGGTATTTTAATATATAGTTATATTACACTATTATCACCGGATTCACTTGCCTCGAATCTTCATACCCAAAGACAATATTATCAGAATCTTCAAGAAATCAAATCAACAGTCCTTTTCGGCTCTCCAAAACCCTAAACTGAAGCGTTTTCCACAGAAAACCTTTCTAGAACGGAGACAGGCTGAAACAATAATGTTGAACAAACAATGTCCGGGCTGACCAAATACTCGAATTCAAGTGATATTAGAGATAACGGATTAGCAGAAACCAATCTTTATGACATAGTGGAGGGGGACATTTATTGGGAATGATGAGTTAGGTCAGCACACTGCTTGTGCATTGTACTACTGTAGTTTATATATGTTTATTGAATGAACATAAGTTGAGTATGGTTGTAGCTTTCAGGCATGTCCTAAAATTTCGGTTTTTCAAAATACCAAAATTCATAAACCATTATCGAATTATCATTTTTTTTTAAATTTCACTGGAATAAAATATTGCAGGTTATTTGTAACTTCGTTCGTGAAATAAGGTTGTATCGCGCTTACTTAGATTTCCGAAGGAACATATTAAGATTCTTTCCTCAGAAAGGAAGCCTAGGACCTTTTCCAGGGTTTAAGGAATCTTCATACCAAATTTTATCAAAATCGGACGATATTGTTGTGTAAACGTAACAGAAAAAATTACTTTCGTATTTATTAGCTTGAATTAAAATCACTAATGGTTTGTCTACTTACAATTTCGAACAGTACTGGACATTCACTTATATTGCTTCTAATATATTTCTGTGAATTTGTGTGTCATTGTGTTACAGTCAGTTTTGGGTTGACATATAGAATATTTCACTTTGTAAAGGGCTCGTTAGGATAAAATACTTAAGCTTACACTCTAATTGGTGGAAATATGTAAAAGTTTTAGTAATACAATAATAATAACCATAGTATATAAGTATACCACCATGGTATACCACCATGGTATACCACCATGGTATACCACCATGGTATACCACTATGGTATACCACTATGGTATACCAAAAAAATTGTGATAAACAATGAAAAATAAATATTTTAACTTTGGTGTGGCTGGAATTACAAGTGCAAGATGGAGAAGAAGATATGCAAATGGGTATAATTATGTTTGCTATACAAAAAATTAATACACATGAAGAAACTATAGTGACCTGTATAAATAGATAGGATTAATTAAACTCTATACAGAAGATGACAACATAATGTTATAATAATAGATTTTAATATAATCAATTTGTGAAAATCCATATCCTTCTACAAGATGCACTGTTAACCCGCCCGCAAGTAGTGTACGTGCATAAACCCCAAATAAATGCAAATATAGAGACAATGACACAAACTTCTTCTCCAACAACTGAACAAGTGATTCACTCTGATACGGAGTATCATCGGTAGTGTTAAGAACTTGCAATGTCCGGCACGAAGCATTTTGGTGGCGTGGTTTCAAAAATGCTATAACGCCATAAAAAATAGTAGACTTATTTATGACATGTTCGGAAGTAAAATGACATTTTGTCTAGGAATAATTTTGTTATTATAACCTTAAGTTAATATTAATTATCCCAAGGCTCAAGCTACAATCGAGTTTGTTAACCAAAACCAAGTTCCCTTCCATAGCACAAACATATGGAGTAATTAAATCTAAGTTGGTGAGGAACTTGATATGAAATCAGTATGAAGTTCCCAGGCGTTATTCGACACCGTGCGACGTGCCGCTCCGCTGGTGACAACCAAAACGATTCGATACAAATAACTTTATAAAATAAGTGACACGCATCAAATCTGTTTCTTTATAACAAGTAATGAATGCCATTTATTAAAATATCGTTTTAATAAAAAAACGTACTTTTCAGGATTCCATTTCGTCTGGCTACTTCATTTTCTGTGCGTCTACTTGTTTTCTCGAGAACACATATACATATATGAAATCAAATTATTTATGCCTATTATAGTCATAAAAAATATTTTAAAGTCAACAGAGGCAAAAATGTGGTCACTCTTTGGGTGCATATTTTTATTTACAAATAAATTAAAGTCTATAAGACACTTTACAATATTATAATACGAGTATATATGGTAAGGTAATTGACATAATGATTTTTTTGATGATCGGGGATGCTCAGATATACCGAGCTTCCCCGATCCCTAGAGGACCTAACGGCCTAAGGCCGGGTACAGGGCATAGAGGAGAGTCCCACATAATGCATTTTCCCATGTATGAAAAAATGATTTTTATGTTTTTTTTTATTCAAATAAACCAAACTACATGTTAGTTTAAACAAAGTAACATGCCTTAAAAACTTTAACAGATTTTATAATACATCGTTTTCGATAATGATAGGCATGTTATTGTTAAATATTGTGTGTATAAACTAACTTCCTCATCTCATGTCGGGCAATGAGCGTGTCTATTAAGAATAAACTTACTATAAGTGGCGTACTGAACTATTATAAACTAAAGATTAAAATCATCCAAGTTTAAAATTAAGTACAAACAACATCACATCAAATTAATTGCTGTACTTATAATATTTTTTCTAATTAAAATCTTTTCTTAATCTAATCTAAAAATCTGTGAGATCAAGCTTATTGCATCTATGAAATTATGGCATATCTATGTATCGAGTCAAGACAATAATAATTTAGCACATTATCTTAAAAATTGGAATTGAATTTTTTAAATTTTTTCCCTAGTCCGAGAAATTATATACAATACAATACAAAACACTTTATTGATAACACCACATTGAAATAACAAGAAAACAAGAGAAAACTTAAAATAGTGTTACAATGGGCGGTCTTATAGCTCAGAGCGATCTCTTCCAGACAACCTTTATTATAATAAAACACATTTTTACGGATTTTTGCGCAAAAATCCGTAAAAAAGTGTTTTATTCTGATGTGTAATGTGCGCGGAAGTGTAAGAACTAAAAACCTTTATTATATGTACGAGGGCTGTTCAAAAAGTATGGGATTTTTGTTAATTAAAAGTGCATTTATTGAACTAGAGCTACAAACTTCTGATCCCCTTTAAATTAGTCTCCTTGGTAATGAACACACTTCTCCTAGCACTTCTGCCACTGCTCAAAACATTTCTGGAAAGTATCTTTTGAAATGCTGTGAAGCTCGGCCGTCGTATTGTGTTTAATATCCTCTCTTTCTTGAAAAAGAGTTCCTTGCAGGGGCATTTTCAGCTTAGGAAATAACCAGAAGTCGCAGGGAGATATGTCGGGGGAGTATGGAGCTTGGCGAACCAGAGGAGTGTTTGTTTTAGCGAGAATTGTAGCTTCTTTTCTGTAAATGGTATCCCGAATGGAATAGTTGTTGACTTTTAATGAATGCATTTTGAAAGATCATATGGAATAAAAAAACCGTTTATCTTATCTTTGTCGTGTAGTAAAAGAAACGTACCACTATAAATTAAAAGTCAATTGTCCTGCGTTATCCTCGCAAAAACTCGAAAGTCGACGGATAGCGACGAAATTTTGGTAAGTTGTTGTACGCATGCTAGAGAAGGTTTTTGTATGGTCAGCAGAAGTGTGTTGCAAAGCACGCCAGGCACAGCTATTATTAAGAATACAATAGATATTTATTTGGCAGCGGTTATCATATAAAAAAAGAACTGACAACAATAAAAAAATATCATAATATACGATATTGAGTACCCAATTACCACGTGTAAGAAGTATTATCTCATTTGTTCATATTCCACTTCGCATCTTTGTCTCTGAAAATAAGTCGCCGTTATTAAATAAATTAAATATAGATTGTAATTACGCAGTATGTTTTCACGTTTCGATATTATTTTCTCAGTAATGATACAGTCAACATCAAAAGATGTTTAACTACACGCCAAAAGAATTATGTTTCTATAAATAATACAAGAAAAATATGTTTACAATTAATAACAAGCTTTGGTTTCTCTAATTAGTGAGCATTAAGAATTATAGCTGGTAGCGGTATATAACCGTATAACAAAAATTGTAAATAGTTTATTTTATGTTACTGGAAATACATAATAATTATATACAATAAGTAAATGAAATAATTTTAAGTAACACCAAACGGCGGCGATCCATCAACGATAGTGTTATAGTTTCTCAGTCAATGAGAAGCTCTTCAATATTTTGCCTGCCATGTTATTTTCTATGATGATTACATTGTAATATAATATTTACCTTGATTAGTATAAATCGCAATCACTCACAGTGTATAAAGCCAGTGTTTCAGCCAGCAGGGCTGGCACGAGTAGCTGGTACGAATAATCAACAGGAAAACAAACAGAATGGATATGATTATATCCTAATTTTTCCACTGGTCTTTCGTTATAGACTTAACTTTTAATTTTATTAATTGTAGATTTGGCTATTTTGAAGATTTGCTGGCTATTTCGAAATAGATACTGGAAAACTGTTGCTATTTGAAAAATAGCGATAGTTAAAATAGATTTAGATTTTGACGTGCAAGTCACTGAAAAAGTGACTTCAGTTCTTCAAACAATTTTTTTTTATTATTGAAGCTTTAATATTTCGGCGCCGTCACATGTGCCATCATCACGAAATGATTGGAGTTTTAGCGGGTGGATGTTATGGGTAGACGCAACGGTCTACATTCCATCGCATTTTTTTGTATTGTATTGTCTTTACACAAACGGACTACTAGACTACGCCACGATTTAAACCCATATTCACGATTTTTATATTTAGTATTTTCAGTTGCTTCCTTCACCATTCTTACGTAGTCGCGTTCTGCTAAGATAATCTGAGGATTATGAAACTTGAGCCAGTAGTTTGGGCCTGATTGGATTAAATTTTTGGCATTGGCCAACTTTGCGTATCGTTGTTTTTGACCGGGTTTTATGTGCTCCTGTATTCGACATGCTATTGTTCGCTTTACTTGCCCGATGTATGAATTACCATAACTGCAGTGCATTTTATAAACGCCCGTTTTATCTAAGTAAAACTATCTTTCGGTGACATTATGAATTACATTTATCAAAGAAGTGATAATAGTTTTTATTGCGTACTTTTTAAATGTTTGAGTCCAATCCGTCACTTCTATTATTTATGGCAATATATTGATTGTCTTTCTACCTCACGACCCTGGATATGACGCTTTAATATATGCTTAGGTGAGAAGCAATAAAAATTTAACCACGTACCTTGCGGAGTATTCCTTTTGATGCTCGGGTGAGCCATTTGTTTGAATAACGATCATTTATAACGTGGGGTACACGCAAACGTTGGAAATATAGGACGATAAAAAATGCAGCTTTGTTGAAAGACTACGTCATGTCTTAACGCAATTGATTTGCGATTATTTCAAAATTAAGGCGCCTATGTCGGGGACCGTCCTTAGTGTATAAAATCACTGATACACTTTAAATTTTTTATTTGTTTTTTGTTTTAGTTCCAACTGCCCACGTGCAAGGAGTACTAGGCAAGAAAGCTGCGCTGCCGTGTGATATCCAGCCCCTAGCGTCGGGAGACCATGTCTCCATGGTGCTCTGGTTTAAGGAGGCTGATGGAGAACCCTTGTACAGGTATTTATATAAGTAGCTATTGTAGATTACTCATGACGCTAAATTCTCTTGTGCATGGAGTCTTTGGATCTTAAAGAGTTAATAGACTGAGTTATAGCGTGCCTAAAATAAAATATTATAAACTACAATTAACGAATTGTTTATGTTTTGGTATATTTTATTTTATTTGAATCAGTTTGTTGTGTTTTATTTAAAATGATAGTTTATTTTAATTAATCTTTTCCCTAAGCTAACTACTGCGACATGGGAGGAATCCCATGTCGCAGTGGTTAGCTCTTTTGCCCTGTAATTGCGGAAGTTAGGCAATTCTCTCAAAGGCTGGACATCGAATACATGACAGAAAAGTTTACTACCATTAGTTTCTTCGTTTTCGTTGAGGACTAAAAGCTTGAGGTGTCTTATGAATCACGCTTTATTTGCAGTCGTAGCAATAACCAAATCCGAACTATTATGACTCATTCTTCCTACGGTATATATATCTATATCACAGACCACAGCGATAACAGGTGTCTTACGCATTGCAAAGAATCATAACTTATAACAGAATTTTTCTTACAATGGATATGAGCCTGTATATAGTTATTCATTTACCAAGCATCATAAACAACACATACAAGCAATGTTGTTATAACATTTAAGTTTATTGAATACCAGTTTATTTGGAATCGCAATGAAAAATACTTAAATTTCCACATCTCATCTCTTTTGTTATACCTATAAATATTTGAAGTTGAGCGTTTAATAGTTCAATATGGAGTATGGTTGCCCCCAATACGAATTTATCACTCCCCGTCAATTTGATCGACGTTGGCAGCTTTTGGGTCTGAGGATAATATCGCTTATACTTTATGTTCCGGGTATGTAAACTGTCTAACAATATTTAGTTTAATTAACCCTACATGTTTGGGCAATGTATCACGGTTAGAGATATCAAGTTATATAAGCTGTATAATAACACTGAGAGCATTAAACGCTTAGAATTGTATAATGGTTTATATGCATTTATTATATTAATACAGGTGTTTTCCTTAAAGTATGTACAAAAAAGTGATTGCTATTATGTTTCAACCACAATTCACTATACTTTGTCAAATGTAGGATGATACTTTTGACAGTTGACACCTATACAGAGGGTATAAAGTTGCAATTGCAATGTCAAGCTAAACATAAGGAAACAAACGCAACCTTAGTACGTAGCAATAAGGAAGTGACACCTGTCAAAAGTATCATCCTACGTTGGACAAAGTATATCCAATTTTTTCATTTTTTTCTTTCTATCTTGTCCACACTTGATTAAGAAATCCTTATTAAGCGCGACCTATGTGTATATATTGCTTTGTAGAATTTAGTTTTATTAATAACAAAATTATAAGTATGATATCTTAAGCTTGTAGGTCTGGTATAAACCTGGCTGCACATATTAACTACCACGCGAAGCTGTATAGTTATTCCTGTCAGCTGTCATGTAATTGGCGACATTAAATATATAAGTATTTACTGTCGTAAGTAGAAAAATATCAACTTGTCTCATGTCAGGAGGGACGGCTCTTAGGTGAGATTAGACTAGTAATAATTTCTTTGAAAATAAAGTTAAATTCTTAAATAATAAAATTAATAATGAAATAGCTGTTTCTTTTTTATCATTTTTTTGTATACATGTAAAAGTATAACATTCGATAGTGAAGGTAGCAGTACCTGAAATATGAAAGACGGCGCTGACGTTAGCTTAAGAAGTACTTGAAAGAACCAGACAGATTTGTCAAGGCCTCGGTAATAATAACTTTGGATATTAAGTAGTTAAGTGCTTAAATTATGAAAATATAATAATAACAGTAAATGTTTTTGATCAGCCAAATATATGTAGAGTAACAAACGACGCTGAGGTATAATTTTAGGTAGGAGTACAAAACATAATTAAGTTCGCCGAATATTATAAGTTCTGTTAAGTTATTTCATTACACAAACTTATATAGCTTTATTGTTCAATATCGAAGTTAAACATCAAAGAAATAAATATCATAGTCAAACGAATATTTGATTTATAGTTTTGATAGTATAAAATAATTTACTTAAAAAATGGTTTTTATCTATCATCTCTACTTCGTATTGCTCTAGGTACTTATGATGTAGATATAGAATATAGTAGATATTATAATCAGCATATTATTATCAAGTAAAACAAAAGCAACTTTTGTTTGTATAATTAATTTGGAATCCAGAACACACTTCTAAGGTAACTAATACAAACTAGTTATTTGGAATTGATATTTAAAATTAGTTTTAGATGGCTTCCTTTTAGTTGCGCTGAATTAATACTTCAATACTTTTTACGTCTTTATAATTATTCATTTTTTCCGTTTGATATTTGTCTAGAAGGATAGATAGTGTTGTTGGTAATTTTCAGTTAATGCTTTGCTCATTTGCTCAAAAATTTATAATAAGCGAATATTAATAATTAAAAAAATAATAAATAGTTTTTCCCCTGTTCTTGATTATTGCAATAATGTTCTGAGTATTAATTGAACCTATAATCAAATTCTAAAACAGGGTAATATATACGTTGGGTGTCTGTAATGTTCCATTTACTGCTACCCGAACCCCTTTGTGATTTGGGCGTATGTAATATCACCTTATTGAGTTTCACAGTGGTTTATCGTGGAGTTTAGAGAAATCTCGCAAATTATCTATAGTATTAAAAAGTGGATAAATAAATGAATGAGCTTTTAATTTTTAGTGTTGTCCATGTAGCAAAATAGTAAAACAAACTATACTTTTTTTGTTACAGTTACGATGTACGAGAACGCCTCGCAACGCAGCCAAAGCTCTGGTCTTCACCAACAGTATTTGGCACCAGGGCTTATTTCCGAGCTGTTGCCAGCCCAGCTGTACTGTTCTTGGATAATGTGGTTACAAGCGATGCCGGCGTATACCGTTGTAGGGTAGATTTCAAGAATTCCCCTACTAGGAACCTAAGGCTCAACTTTACAGTGATCAGTGAGTAAATAGCCTAACCATTTGTATTTTGGATGGATATGGAAATAAACCTTAATGGCATCTATATACATAGCACAAGCAACCTTCAAAATCAAGCCATACAAGTATGTAGTGTCATGCAAATAACAACCATGAAATCTTACAGTCGCGTCATTCGAGTAATGCTTTGTTCTGTCCCTATTATAGACTAAGGCATAATAGAGAAATCAACACATTTCACTATATTTAGTTGTGAAAGTAGTTCTCAGAAGCATGAATGGTTATTAGCTCATTTCATGATATAGTGCTTCTACAGACTATACATTGGAGAGTATGCTCAGGAGCTACATTTGCTCATACAGCGGTCTCCTTTTTCCATAGAACATCCAGAAAGACTGCAGGCTACCACCTTTTCGTGGTTGCTTTTCCTCCCTGTCGCACCAAGCACTTCGCAACATCCTTCATAATGTGCACAGCAAAGGAGTGGAAGTCTTTCTTTGGTTGAATGTCCGGCATGTTCTTTTTTATTATGATGTTATTGTAATAAAATTTTTACTTGTTAATTGGGATACTTTGCTATCACCCACAGTGTACAAATCCATATTTCAGCCAGCCCTGGAATGGGTAATCAACAGGAAAACAAACAAAAGGATAAGATTAAATCTATTTGTTTTCTACTGGTCTTTTGTTTTGGGTTTAACTTACAATTTTATATTATTATTAACAAATAAGAGTCCCACTAAGAGGTTTGGTTCCAATTTTGTGATCCGTACTGCTAAAGACTGGAACTTTTTGCCTGAGTCTGTGTTTCCTGACAAATACAATGTTAGGGATCTCCAAGTCACGAGTGAATAGGTATCTTCTAGCCAAGAGCGTCACATCCTAGAGCGCATCATCGCTTACCATCATGTGAGATAGCTGTCAATCGCTTATCTAATTACTATAAAAAATGTCTAGTCGACATGCCGTTATTCATCTACACTAATATTATAAAGACGAAAACTTTGTTTGTATGTTTGTTTGGTTGTAATGAATAGGCTCAAAAACTACGAAATCGTTTTTAAAAATTCTTTAACCATTCGAAAGCTACATTATCCACGAGTAACATAGGTAAAATTTTATATTTGGAAATAATAGGGTTCCGTAAGATATTTGGGTTTATCGGAAACAAGGTGTAAAAAATCAACCAGAAAAGATACTTATTTTGCGTACGCTGCTTAAACTATAAAAGAGAGAACCATAAAATGTTCTAATTAATTGTAGATCTTATAAATATCTACAAAAAAGTCCGCGACACACTATACCTATCTATGTCGAGTGACGCACAACAACCAATTTGATTTAAAAATCTTGATTTTTTGGACTACATTTAAACGCATTTATTTTACTCATGCTAATCCTTATCAAAATAAATTATTTGATCACTAAGTACAGTTTATGTAGATATTATTTGGTCTTTGAATGATTAAAATTGGACGTTTGGTTTTGAAGTTATGGCGAAATTAAAATAATACGATTTCTGCTGCACGGCCCGTTGTGAAGTGAGCGTCGCCAAGGCGGGGGGATGCGCCATGATTCCTACTGATTTGCCTATACCCTTCGAAAGGCTCCAATTTCCAGTAAAAATTTCTTTCGCTCTAACGATATACAAATCCCAGGGTCAAACATTCAAATTAGTAGGAATTGATTTACGAAAAGAATGTTTTACGCATGGGCAACTTTACGTTGCCCTATCACGGGTCGGGGCTCCCGACCATCAGTATATTTTGTTACCTGAAAATAATTTTACGTCAAATGTTGTATATCTATCCTAAAACAATGGGTTGCACTCCGGGACTGTCGGCAGAAGTGAAAACTTAGTATTCATTGCATTTAAATATTTTCATCATTAACAACTTTAACATCCTCGGTCGGTGTCTGTCAATTGACCTGGGAAACATTTTGCTGACCGTGTGTTTCCTGGGTAGGCTTTTTGCAGCGGTAACCGACATCCACGCGGGCGGAGCCGCGGGCGACCGCTAGTCATTGATAATTTCATTATGAGTGCAGCTTAAAATTATACATAATAATAGCACTATCAATTAGTTAAAAAGTTGTGTATGTAGATAAGGCAATATCAAAAATGGAAAAAATTGGAAAAATAATTATGACCTGATTCCAAAAACATGAACCTTTGAATACTTAAGGCCTTTAAGTTAATTTTATTATACTCGCAAAGAGTAACTGTAATTTAACAACGATGACCAACAACATTTAAGGCGCACTGTTCCATAAGTAAAACAGGTTTGTGTGTCAACCCCTAATCATCCCTTACGTAATTATTAGGGCAGTTTCTGTTACCGACCGCTAGATTATCGTGAATGTGTTTAATTTAATTTGTTGTTTCTGAAATCTAATGGACAGTAGTGACGTGAGTTGCCTCTCTAATGCTAATGGCCAATTGTCTGAATTAATTCAATTAGGTCTAATAAATGAAGTCGGTTCTCGATTATACCTTTGCTCGTTTGAAACACCGATCCCATGAACATTGAGTTTGAAATTAATGTGAAGAACCCATGTTATTAACTGTTTCAATATTTGATTACACATTTTAGATACTTTTCTGTTAATGTAATTTCATAGAAACGTTACTCTAATAATGTTTCATTTATTAAATTTCATTGTAAGCATTACAAATGACGTTATACCATCTGTATTTTTGGTTAGTTTATGACTTTGTATCTTCATTTTGTGTAAAGTATCAGAGGATTATTTTATTAAGTCAATAGGCGGATTTGAATTTGTGATCAGATCCCAGAAACTGATTGCATTGATGAATGATCTTATATTGTTGTAGCTTCTCGCTTATACTGCAATGTCTCACAAATACTGTATTTGCTGCGAATGAGCGTAACTGGAATCATATTCAGAATAAAACACTTTTTTCCGGGTTTTTGCGCATGTTTTATTTTATTTTATATTTAATCCTGACGTTTCGACTCCTTTACAGGAGCCGT
Organism: Calamotropha paludella; assembly: GCA_927399485.1. Taxonomy (NCBI): domain Eukaryota; kingdom Metazoa; phylum Arthropoda; class Insecta; order Lepidoptera; family Crambidae; genus Calamotropha; species Calamotropha paludella. Next base: position 8,713,957 of record OV656820.1, read on the forward strand.
GATCACAGAATGACTAAGGTGATGGTTGTCATGTATTTTCTACTACCTTCACAATATTTTAACCGGGCACATTCCTAATTATTAAATTATTTTATATAAATCAAATTGATTTATTTTTATTTTTACATATTATTTTTACATATTACGATGTAGTTAGCTCTTTTTGCAAATAATTAAACAGTAAGATAGAGGTCGGTCCCCCTGCCCGAGTTTCTTTCGCCAGTTCTTCTCGGAAGGCCCTCCCAATTTCCGAACTGGTAGTAGACTCAGTAATATACAATTTAATCGTAGTGAGAATTAATTAAATAACTAAATAATATGTAAAAATAAAAATAAAACAATTTGATTTATATAAAATAATTTAATAATTGGGAATGTGCCCGATTAAAATATTGTGAAGGTAGTAGAAAATACATGACAACCATCATCTTAGTCATCCTGTGATCACGGCTCCTGTAAAGGAGTCGAAACGTCAGGATTAAATATAAAATAAAATAAAACATGCGCAAATAGTAAAAATAATGAGAAAAGTAAAAATTGGCCTTAAAGGCTGTAATCTCGAAGCCTCAATATAAATAGTTTTATATATAAAAATATCAAATTTTTAAAGCGATGATAAATGCGAAAATTTGGAAAAACTTGCTCTTCCCGAGCCATCTCAAAAACATATTTTCTCTTTAGATAAATAGCGCTTACAATTTTAGTTTTTAAATTTTGAATTTTGCATGTTTTTCTATCAATAAATGTTTCAAATGATCAAAGGGTTTAGTTTAGTTTGATAAACCAGGCGCTAATAGATTAATTTACTTTACTTACTTGAACTTGAAAGAAATTACTTTTAATATAAACATGAATTTAATTTATTTGACGTGAAGTAACCTTCTATTATTTCATATTGTGTTAATATTATAAAGAGCAGTGTTTTATTAATTTGAAATTAATGAGGATTCTATGATCGTACACTTGGTAATTAAATTAGAATAAATTTTCTAACGTTCAAATTCTGCTGCCTTTATTGCGTATGACGTTGTTTTTGAATTACCGCTAACATTTAACTAATATTAAATTAATTTTGTAAAGCATCACATGATGTTTAATGAGAATTAAAATATTAAAAAGATTTTGTATGTGATATTTTCTTAAACAAACACATATTTGATAAAATTGAACAAAGAAGTTGAAACTCTGCAACTCATTATTTTGATTTTCAGTAAAGACAAATATAAATTTTGGTTATATTCCTAATTTATTTATAAATCGTATAATTTCTGCGAAGTTCCCCTGAAAAAACGAAATGTATAATTAAATGATGTGTTTACACTTTTACGCTCATTAATGAAATAAAAGTAAAACTTTTTACCGGATCACGAAACACATATATTTAATTTTTTACAGCCACTGGTGCAACTGTTAAGACAAAACGATAGTATTTTTACCCTAGAACCGTACCCATATTAGACTTTCAGTAACAGTACCCAGGGGTGCTGGAGTACCCCCGTAAATAAAACACCTTTTTATATGAAAATAAACATTTATTAAAAATTAACGTAGGTACTCAGACTTTAAGGGCTCTTCTTTCAGTCTCACATTTTGAGCTTAATTCTAAAGAAAAGAAATATATTCTAACAGTTTTGGCAAATTTATTTTTGGTGTTCTAAACATATAAAATTTTTGCACTTTTCACATCGAGTGCGTGATTTACGGTCTTTTGACCTCGGACAAAATAAGCATCTTCCAGATTTGGATTCTGAAGGGGCTGAAGCATCGTAAGACCACTTTTTCCCTAATATATTGCCAATACTTATTTGAAGATGCGTTGGCAAAGTTTTGTATGAAAATCTGTCTTTGAAAGACAGGTTTTATGAGGTCAAACGCTAAAGTCTTCAGATAAGTTCGTCTATTCTTGAAAACTTGTTTATCGGTGGCATTAGATGATGTTAGTAATATCGTTGTATTTATTCCGTCAATATTCAAAATTCCGTAGAAGATACAAAGGCTCCAACGACGAGTTTTACGAGAAACACTGTATATATGACAAAGTTGGTCAAATGTGTCCACACCTAGCTTCATCTGGTTTGTAGTGCATAGTGGAAAGTTCTTCATCCGAGCTTTTAACATCAACTTCATGGTCAGAGCCATCCTCTTCCAAAAGTATCCTGTTCAAGGCGAAAGTCGGGAATAATTTCATCAGGTTCATCTTCTAATGCATCCCCAAGAACTACCTCTTCTTCATCAGCTGTGCCCAGAAGAAGGTTTTGAATTTCGTTTGGTGTCAGATTTCTACGTAAAGCCATGTAAAAAAATTTCATAAAAAGGTATAAATAAAATCAAATACAAAAAAAATATTATTTAAAAAAAAAAAGTTATATAAGGCAATTAATTAAGTAAATAAAAGACATATATCAAACAACACAATAACATGTACTATTTCGGGATAACATTCAAACAATAATTGTAATGAATACCTGGAGTACCCCACGCACGTCTTGCCGCAACCATGCACTAACAGGACTCCCGCCAGACTGACGCTTCGAAGCGACCCCCCGCCCCGCGCAAATACACGGGAGCATGAAAAAATCCGGCGTAAAACAAAAAGTTATCGCTCATGTTCCTAATTTTTTTTTGTACCCCAGGGTATGGTTCTAGGGTTAATAACCTAAATTAATTGTAATTGTAAGTAACAATATTATATAAGGCAATAATGTTCATACATAGGTTTAGAAAATTATAAGTATTATGCGAAATGACCTTGTAACCTACGTATGACCTTGTAACCAATGATATCAAAAGAATAAAGTGGAGTAACAAATTCCCAATCTACACTCGGCTAAGCTACGGCGTTTGTTTTCACGAGTCCGAAAAACCATTTCATTATTATCATAATGATTTACTACGTCTACAGAGTTGTGACATAGAGATTTATTAGCTTGCTATGCCTCTATTTGCCACGGAAAAGCGTAAAAATGAATATTTCAAGTCAGATCTTATGACCTATTTCATTCGAGTTTCGACGAGAATTCGTATCTAATAAGTATTTCGTCCCATCGCCAGCAGTCAGCGACATCTTTCAGAGGCAAACAATAAATTCCGATGACGCTGCGATTTAAAATTTGCTAACAGGGCTGTCTATATTAGGATACCAAAGTTAATGCGGATTCTTATGTATCTAATATATATTATGTTTAATATAAAAGCCTTTTGGTCCAGTATAATTAATAGGCTGCATATAATGATAATAATAATAATCCTTACGTTCATACCGATAAGCCTAGTCCAATGTAAGAACTGTAAGGCTTGTGTTATGAGTACTAGGGTAACGAATAAACATACATTATATGATACAGAAATATTTAAAAGTTATAGAAATATATATAAATGACTCATGACTCAGGTGTTGTTGTACTCGTATTCATCACACAAAAATCTACCCCCTTTCGGGATTCGAATCCAGGCCCATCGGTGCGAAAGGCAGGATCGCTACCGTTACGCCAAATGGCCGTTTGATGTTATATCTAATCAGCTAGATTTTTTAACCATTTATTTAAGACGAAATGTAACGTGTGCAACAAAAGACTGCGTATCGGAAATGTAGACTCATATAATAAAATACAGTTAGTGTTTTAAAAATTACCTACTGTTCAAGTATTATCCAAGCTATCTTCGCCGATGTACTACAGACTTCAGCAAAACAAGCATTTCAGCTTACCACAAGTGATTAACATGAATATTCATAATGTGTCCAACGCGTTCTTATTCAATAAAAGCGTGAACTTAAAGAAAACATACAATTCAATACGATACAAAAACTTTTTATTGATTACACCACAAAAACAGAAGGATACACAAACACAGATAATTGCTTAAATCTAATGTGATACAATTGGCCTTATCGCTCAAAGCTCTTCCAGACAACCTTAAGATGGAGATGATAATAAGGAAGCTAGAGCTATGGCGGTGTTACTTAAAGAGGAACATTACACAGGAACTTAACATTTATATAATAATGTAATATTTTTATATTTATACCAATTAACTTAGCCCTAAGTAAGCACTCAAGCGCTTGTGTTATAGATATCGGGGTAATGGATAGACATAAATATATAATCCAGTCGTCAACACAGTGTTTGTGATGCTAAGAAAACCACATAACTACACTTTGTCCTAAGATTATTTTTTCCTAATCATGGCAAATAAGCATATAGCCTGCCTAACGGTATAGTAATACGAGCACTATACTTTGTCCAATGTAGGATGATACTTTTGACAGTTGACACCTATATAGAGGGTATAAAGTTGCTATTGCAATGTCAAGCCAAACATAAGGAAACAAACGCAACCTTAGTACGTAGCAATAAGGAAGTGACACCTGTCAAAAGTATCATCCTACATTGGACAAAGAATAGGGACATTGCACTAGCATTGAAAAGTCTGTTCAAAGTGTCATAACTGAAATTATGTTATCAAGATTTTGGCAACATCTTTATAGAGTTACCAATGATAACTTGCATTTTTTCGTTATACAAATAAATCGGTACTAGACAGAAAGTAACAAAATATCAAGACAGTAAAAAGATATGGTATCCAACCTTCAATACAAACTTTTTAGGTTTTATTCGCATGGAATTTAACATCATATTACTTATTCAAATAATGTAGCAAAACCATTAGACGATTATGTAGATTGAAAAGATGAAAATTATTTTCTGAGCAGCAAATGTTTGAATAATGAGTATATACATTTATATTCGAGTCATGGCAATTTAAATAATATTGTATTCGTTATTTTTTATAGAATTAATTTCTATAGCTGAAGTTGCAATTAGGTCCACTTTAGCGTAGTTATTCTCGGAATTCATTCGTTTTTATTACGCTTACACTTCTATAAAACTCTCGAATAGTAATACTATACTTTATAGCACAAAATTTACAAAGAACAAAAATGAGAACAGATAAACCGCCCTCTTGTTTAATAGCAATCTCTTTAAATTAAAAAAAGAGGAGTGGGTGTATTTATAAAAATGATAAATAACATAAGATTACATTATTTTCACAAAACGGGATAAGGAAATACATATTTGTAAATAATTCGAAGCAGAAGAATAATAATAAATAAATAAACATTTCTTACACACACACCAATTAGCCTAGCCTAAAGTAAGCAGTGCAAGGCTTGTGTTATGGATACTAGGGTAACGGATAGACATACATATATGATACATAGATATATAATATTCATAGAAATATATATAAACCACTCAGGACTCAGGTACAAATGCTCGTACTCATCATACAAACATCTACCCCTTCCGGGATTCGAACCCAGGACCGTCGGTGCGAAAGGCAGAATCGCTAGCGTTGCACCAAACGGTCGTCAAAATGAATGAAAGTAATTTTTATGCATGCTCTCTAAAGGACTTAAGTTTTTGAACTTTTCTAATACCTTGAGTAATAAATGGACTTCCTCAAGGTATTAAAAAAGCTCAAACATAAATTATGGACAGAAAAGGAGTAGAAATAGAAGGAAGAGTGTTAAGACTTTTGTTAAGTTAGGTTAGAAGATGATTACAAAATACACTGCGAGGGAGAGGTACGGAAGGCGAAATCACTTTTATAATAAGATGGAGACTTCTGCATCAATTACTATTCTATGACCTCTTCCCTGCCTACTAAGGCAGAAATAGTATAATTTAATGTTAAATAATAATATTTTATAAACTATCTGTAGTTACATTCTTTGGTGAGTTGGTAACAGCTGAATATTAATTAGGTTTTTGTTTTAGTTTTTGAAGTACATTTCAGTTTTGTTCAAATATTTGTTAAAGGTTTGAGTACTGATAAAACTCATTTATTGTTGTATCTGATCTTCATATTTTAAAGTCTAAAATTTGTTTTTATTTGCCTTATGTTTTACTCTAATTTAAATACAGTTTTCTGCTTGAACAGGTCAAGAATATCCGAGCAGTGGCCGGCAGTCACTATAAAATTCAATATCTGTCGAGTTGAGTAAAAATGTTATTATGAAAACTCATATTTAACTAAGGAGATATCTAAAAAAAGTTTTTATTTAAATTTAGAACTGTCTTGTAAATGGTAATCTTTGTAAAATAAAAAAAGCAAATAAGCTTCTTAGTTATTGTGCCTTCATTTTGAAACACAATTTCAAAATAAAGGCAGTTTTTGGGGACCCATTTCTTTTAAGGAACCAATAAATAAATAAACACGTTTCTATATTTATAATTTTTATTGATATGTTTTTTTTTTCATTTTTCAATGTTATCTTATAAGGTAAATCATTTTAACAGAAAAATACTAGAAAAAGTCGACTCGGCTCACAAGTAAATTCTCAGGCGGAAATAGCATTGAAAAATTCTACGAAAATAACGTTTCTATTTAATAAAGAGTTTTCTCTTTTCGTTTAAAAATATGACGGCATTTTAATGTGAGTTTTGTAATATTTTGAGAACACCCAATTTGATGATAATGCTATCTTTGGCAGCCCTGTTCGTTAGCGAGCAACTCGAAACATTGCTTGAGGCGTCACGGAATAACACTTTTGATGCAAAATACGTCCTTACCCCGAAAGAGAAAACGTGTTATCGCCTGCTGGTGAAAGTAAAATTTGAATTATACACATTTCTATAGAGATTTCATCTTCACAAATCCTCTCAGTGAATCAAAGAGCAAATATATTTTGTTCGATTACGTGGTTTTGCGTTTTTCCCTAGTCCACCACCACCACCTTGGAAGGTATTACAACCAAAACGGTCGATTTACCTCTCAAGCTTTCGTTCATTCTATTCAAACAGTAAACATAATTTTGTATTCCTTCTCAAGTCCTTGCCGTGGAATTTTCATACAAATTTGTCCAGAGTGCACCGAGTGCCAGAAATTTAATATAAGCAGTATAGTGATAAGAGAGTATTGAAACTAAAAAAATGCGTAGCTCTATTAGGCCAATGAATAACACTTCGTTAGCTGCTGCCACAAACAAAAACGACAATAAGAAGACCTACTTACTTACAGCGTTAGTATATACAAACAAAAGCCACGACGACACGTGGAAGCCTATATTTATAGGTTTGAATTGTATTTTAAGCTCGAATAATGAAAACGCTCATTGGGCGAAAAAAGAGCTCACAGTACAATGTTTTAGAAAATCATTTTAAGAACACATTGTGAAATTTTTGTCGTAAAAACCACAAAGCTAAGAATAAAAGCCACAACGCGTCCTGGCCACATCATGATCGACAAGCTATACCCCGCATCCATAGCTTACAACCTGTCGATCGTGATGTGACCAGGATGCATTGTGGCTTTTATTCTTCACCACAAAGCTGTGCTTCACCACATAGCCTTTTCCTACGGCTTCGCCCGCGTGTTATTCTGTTAAAGCTGTAAATCATTTTTCCATGAGGAGCTGTACTTTTTTCCAGTTAATTATTACACAATGTTCTTTGGTGCACCCCTGAAGGCGTGTATCCAAATTTGCTTAATGATCGGTAGAGTAGTCAAAATGTGATAGCGTAACAAACAATATTTGACATTTATAATATTAATTAGAATTACAATACAAACAATGTGTCATGATAATTCGCACCGTGGTAAAATTTTGATATGATTGTGGTCTTTCTGTATCTGTTTGTAAAACCTTTTTTTTTGCTCGGAGAGCGTTTAAGTTCTTACAGTTTTATACTGTATCATATCACTGCTCAAAGAACGTTAAGGAATAAAGACTTTTTAGTATTCTTATTGAAAACTTAATTCCATTTACAGCAATTTGATTTTGCCCGCGATAAATTGAAATACAAAATGCTAAGTGTACATACTGTTAAATATTTTTTAAAAATCGTAACGACGAGGTTAACTAATCTTATGGGATTTCTTAGTGAGAAGTTGAGCCAATCAACAAAGAAAAGATAATGTTGATTAATTTATCGAAACTAGATGAAACCATAACAGCTAGATCGAATGAAATCGAGACAGCCTTTTATACACCAACGTTTTGCCTTCCATAATATTAGCCACAGAAGCATTAGATTATAAGTATTAATATTTTTAAGGTGAGAGTGAGTAAGCAATTATAGGATCAGCTTGTTGACTTTATTTAAATTTATAAACTATAAATTCTGGGTGAAAAAATATTTTTTAGTTGAAAACATGTTCTCATATGCCTTTATATACGGAACTCTAAATTTTTCAATTATTCATTTAAGTTCTTACTTCTCACCAAATTTGTCAATTCTACACTTGCGAGTGATACACTTACAGTATAAATGGCCGTATATTTTGATTGTGTTGACTTAGAAGCTTGAAAGTTTTCGTACCAAGGGACCTTAGGCGTAAATATTTGATATCAATTCCAACTTTTTTCTAAGGGTTTCTGCAAAAGTGAAATTTCTTTCAGATAGTGCCATATTGCAAAAGTGAAATTTCTCTCAGATAGTGCTATTATTAAATATAATAAACCATTATTTTTCATTATGAAAATTCTATATTTTATATAGTTAATGCTAATACGATGCCATTCCATGAATTATTCGGAGCAGTAGCGACATCGACAATGGAATTTTGAGTAGCGAAGTTCAATTTCCAGTGGCGTTTTTAATAACAATCGAACTGAGACACGTAGAGCCATTTGAGTTTCATTAAAATCCGACACGATCAAAGAACATCCCAATTTTCGTAGCGTCCGCCCGTAAGAATTCCATAGTACAACGACACATACAGTATTAAAAATTTCTATAACACAGAAGGTTGTATATATACATGACGACCGTTTTTAATTATCCTGTGATTTATGTCTATCATCATCTTCATCAAATATCACGTAAAAGGAGCAGAATTAAACAAAAAACATAAAAGGAATAATTTCGGTACCCTTTAAAAGAATTTTTTACTTTAAAACAACTTTAAAAAGTTTACCATATTCTCAAATTTTCGATTTGGTTTCATCGGTTGTGGTCATTCGATGACATACTGCGATTATATATTCCCTTGCTCAAGAATCAAGCTTTATCCACCACACGTTGCTCTACCGATTACCGCCCCACACAACCCTAAGTCTCCTTATTACGCTTGTAGGTCCAGTACAATATTCTTGCCCTTTTTATCTATATATAAATAGGTTGAGACGATACAGATCAGTACCCTTTTTCCTCTGTTTGTCACTGGATTTTCTTTTTTGCGAACTTTTTTTTGCCTCGAATTTAATGAATTCTGATCGATTAAGACCTCTATACGACTACTAGTATCAATGTTACAATAATTTACCAGTAAAAATATGCTTTATAATATACTTAAAAATACGTTTAAGAAGCTAGTAACAGGTTTTCATTATTTTTACGCTTGTCTTTATGTCATAAGGTCAATAAGTGTACAGTTATCCTTTGTTTTGAACCTAGGGCTCATATTTGTATATATGAAATGCGCATGAGTGAGTGAATATTATGTACGTACCGTAATACTATGGTGCTTTTATAAAGAGCGATGTTGACATTTGATTCTAGAAACAAACTTCAAAAAACAAGTGGCTTATTTTTGGGTAGAGGTTGACTTATTATAACTGAACTCTACAAAAGCTCACTGGAATACTTTTTAAGGATTCAAATTATTTTATCAAAATACCCTCAGTGATTATTAAAAAAAAGACGTGGAGTTAATAATAGCCGTATTTCTATTTTATTTGTTTTTTTTTGCTTATACATCTTGGTAGTACAAAAAGTATTCTAAACTGATCTATAAACATATAATAAAAAGGTACAAAATAGCCCTTGGCGTGTTTCTTGTGGCTTCTTCTCGGTACAAGGGCTCCCGACGTCACTAAGCTGGCTTAAAAAAAGGACTTCACAAAGCTGACAGTCTTATTAGTATTGCTATTAGTTTTTCCATTATAGACCATTTCACATAGAATGACTACGGCGATTTTTGTGATATGAAGTTTCTAGAGACGTGGAATAATGAAATTGAGTAACAAATAATCGAAAAAGAACATTGATTGAGAAAGGTATATCATTGTATGAAGATCTAATATTAACAACATTAATTTGATTGATATAAAAAGCAGCTTAAGTACTTCCAATATTTATTCATAATTTATTTCATCTTCGGAAGAAAAAGAGTCAAATGAATAAGTTTTCCTTATTTGAGTTAATTTTGTAATCAAACATCACTGTAACCATGTTTTGTGTAAATTTCTATAGCAGATCTATTTTTAAAGACACAAAACCAGATGAAAGAATTTCTTATAATGGTGATATAAATAATGCAATTTTGTTTATTTCACTAATGGGTTATATATTGATGATGATATATATGAATTAGGCGTGAAATTAACAGCCTTGTTTCTTTTTTATTTTTGTATAATAATGACAGTACTGTATAAAATCTGTTCAAATTCTTATGATATATATGATGACGGAGATTAAGCACCTTTTTGCAAGCTGTGCGGTAAAAATATTCAGTTTTTCCGGGATTCGGAAGGCGAGTTATCCTTATCCATCCATCCGTATTCTACTTACAGTGTTTTTGACGTGATAACGTCTTATAAATCGATGAGCGCCGGCTGCATGCACGAAAAAGTGTAACGTTCCGCCTGAGCAGAGCGTGCAAGCGAGAGCGCGGAACAAGCGATGGAAAGGCACGATCGGCCTAAGCGGTCGACTTGTAGCGCATCTATCTCTCTTCCACTTCATGAAGTGAAAAGTTAATGTGGTTTCCATTGTTTATTACAAACACTAGATGTTAATTTATAGAAAAATAAATCAATTAACTTCTTCTTTGTATTATAGAAAATAATGATGATTCAGTGATAATAATTCAATTCATATCATAAAAGCATGCAAATTTTCATCAATGTTTTCTAATGACGCTATCAGGTAAAATTATCTTCTTTCTATGCACCCACGGTCCTAGGTTCAAATCCTGTTAGGGCCATGTGTTTGTGAGATAAAAATTAGCATTTGTTCACGAGTCAGGGTCGTTTATATTTTTGTTTATATATTCTATCTGGTATTTAGTATCCATAGCAGAGTCTCTGCTCAGTTCGGAACAAAATGATTGGTGTGAGTTGTTCATATAACATATTATTACATACCTAATGATGCTACAGCGGTGGGAATCACAGTCTGACGATGATAAGGTTTTATCTCGTTTTGTGATAACAATCATTTTGAAAAATACGAGTGTGTGTCTACAGAAAATATACTCCAAATCTTCAATCTACTTTTTCTTAGGCAATATTTGCCTAACTTACTTTAATTTTTAGGCTACTAATAAAAATATAATTTTAATAAACTACGTTTCAAGACAATAATAGACGAAACAGATGTACACAAATATCGTTAATATATAAGTATAAATTTTGCTAACCATACCCTAATCGACGTCAGCCAAAAGGCTAACAAATGCGAATAAATAACTGAATTTTATCTTTAATTTTGTAAATACACAAAATAACAGAATGTTACCGATTTCACTTATAGTGACGGAATGTGTCCCTGCAGATATGAAATAATTGAATGATCCCTTTTCAATATATTTAGAGATTACTGTTTAGGTGTAACTAAACAATACTTGATTAACAGTTCCTATCATTCTTTTTACATATAAATTTCTTCTAGCCGCTGATTATTTGAGGAAACTCGTAAGTCAAGCAGTACTGCTTCATTTTATTTCGTGACGGCATATTCAATAATACTAGGACGAAATTAGTTTCCTGCTCGAACAGCAATTGGAGCGATACGAACGGAATAATAAAAAATATTACGATTCTTTTTGCCTCTTTTTTTTCTTGGGACCATTTCCTTTTGTTCTCACATTTAATTTATGGCCGGTTTGTGATAATACTATGGAAAGGTGGCGAGATGAGCAGTTAAAATCGCTTCAAATAATTTATTAAAGAACTTTTTCTTTGATATGTTGTTTGGTATTAGTGAACGATAAGATTTTGTAAATTGAATTTTTTATTTAATCGTTTAGACCGGTAAATAATTTGACCGAGGTAAGGAAATAACAGAATTACAAAGCGTGAAAAATAATGCACTCCACTATGGGAATTCAAGGCTTGTTCAAATTCCAAATTTTCAGATCGGTAAGGTCAATCCAGTGAGTCTACTAGTGAGACTACAGTTTGCGAAAAATGTGAGGTTGCTTTGTGTTATAATAAGCAAAATAAATGTTTTTAAAAATTTCACAGCTCTTAACTTTTATTGGTATATTTTTCTAGCATGATTGATGCAATGTTGCAGTCCTGCAACACATAGTTTTGTTTGAAATAATAAAACCTTTTTTGTGATATAATTTTTTCATTATTTTTCCTGTCAATGATACCCCATTTGCCATCAAGTATCAGTCAAATTAACAAAAATATGATCTTGCGCTGTAAAGGGTTAATGATGGTTGGTGGTCGAACTATTTGGCACTCAATGCCAGCGTCCTTCAGGGTTTCGTACTCTCTGCAACACTTTTTCTGCTTCATATTTAAGACCTTCTTGTGCGCGGTATTTTGGGGTACGCAGGTGACAGCACAGTTTTAGAAAGTTATATCTCCGATACACGATCCAGTGCTGTACAGATCCAGCGTCATAGGGAGGTGATGGTCAGCCACATGAACTATTCCCTTCAGGCAGTCTCCAAATGGGGTGATGCCAATTTGGTTAGGTTCAATCCATTAAAGAACCGGCGTATCTTTTCTCCGCTAAAAGAAGTTCTTTCGACTTGACTCCTACTTTCCGAGGTGTATACGTGCTGATCACATACCATGTTGAGCTTCTCGGCATGTCACTGTCTCTCAATTTTGGCTCTTTAATTCAAGTAAGGCTCAATTAGCTTCTAAAAAACTTGGCATTCTGGCGGAGGTGAGAAAGTCCTTTACGTTGGAACAGTTGCTCGTTCGTGTATGGAGTATTGTTTTCATCTTTAGGACGGTTCTGCCCAAAACCAACTCCAGACGCTTGAATTCATTGAGAGGAGGGTCAATAAAATCATCGGTAATGACGATCTTTTTAAACTAAGCTAAAAATCCTCGATCATAGACGGGAGGTAGCTAGCCTATAAGTTTTTATAGGATAGGTGTGCACCAGAACTGCACAGCCCTGTTTCGCCTTTCATTTTTCATCGAACAACCAGACTTACAAATAGGCGCCACAATTATATGGTTGATATACCGAAGAGTCGTACTAAGCGTTTTGGTTCCAATTTTGTGATCTGTACCGCTATAAAGTGGTACTCCTTGCCTAAACCTGTGTTTCCTGACACAAACAAATTAGGGTCAAGTCATGAGTGAATAGAAGACGCTTTCTAGGCAAGCGCGTCATATCCAAGGTCGCATCATCGCTTATGATCAGACGAGATAGCGGCGAAGCGCTTACCTATTTACAATAAAATAAATTTAATATAATTCAACATAATTTTATCAATTTTGGCATATAAGTTCATAAATAAGCAAATTTGAAATTACATAAGTCAAAATTTTTTCTGAGATATGAAATAGATGTCTTTCACTTTCCAGTTTTATTGCGATTTCGCACTTATAGAAGGGTGGAACTGACCCCTTTGAGTTTTATAGAGACATACTTATATTTAGTGAACTAGATCGATATTATATCGAAGCATGCCCTTATAATTTGTGAAGTGTGGTGTTAATAACCTTGTTTTTTCTCAATATACCGGGTAATATTTATGATGTTGGTAAAAAGGTATGATAAGATTCAGTGAGGTTATATTTATAATATAATATTTTGAGTCAAGTCTTACGGCAAACTGAATTATCGGCCCCGTAACTATTAAGGTATTGGCAGCTTTTCCCTATCCACCTTGAAATATTTTATCAACATTGGCTCTTCTCTTTGTCTTGTCAAAATGTCACTTAAATTGCTACTGAACTACGTTATAAAACTTGAAGGTTATAATTTTTTATTTTGGTTTGCTGCAAATATATCTTCATAATCAACATATTTAAATAAATTCCGTTAAATGGATTTTTGGCGCGCCTTTTTACTGTTTTTTTATATTTAACCCAGGAGTTACGACTCCTTTACCTTACTTATTTTACAAGTTTTATTTCGATGTTATTCTTATTTAAATAAGTGACTGGCGTAAAACTGTAAGAAATAAGTCATAATTAACATGTGACAACAATAACAACTATGAATTAAAATAAATTGAATGCTAAAAGATTTTTTCGATGTCTATATTTTAATTTGTCGCAGATACAAAGTAAAATTACACGACAACACTGGATTTAAAACTAGCTAATATGCTGATACGGAACTCATGTAAAGATTATAAGTTGTTTTTTTATGGTCTAATTGTGGTCGGTGGTGGATGACCACTACAGGGATACTCGCTTTATAGGGCGGTGAAGTCACCGAAGTGGTTTTCTATACGAACGGCATATCCCTTGTGGGTGTCTCCAAACCGACGTGATTCACTACATTTGTCTAGCCAGAAAAAGAGCTTGGGGTGTCATTGGGCGATTCTAAAGGCTTGGCTATGGTACGCGTTCCGTGAAGGAGAAGCACCCAAGAACATGTCTGTACCTGGTAAGGCGTGAATTGTGTTGATCGTGTCTTCGCACTCTGGATCCAAGTGTGCCGTGTGCAAATGCATAATGAGTCTGTATGTTGTAACTGATCTGTGGCAGACCGTTTGGGTAAAATCGGAGGGAAGGATAATGAGTCCTGATAAGATAAGAGCTGTGAATAATGGATGCAAGCAAACTTCTTTCGGAGATTACGCTAATAAAAAGCTTTGACAAAGATTTAACAAACATAATTCAATTCTAATGCGGAATATGAACCCATTTAAATAAATGCAGATATTCTAACGAAATACTTGAGAAACATTACATACAACATTATTAAATGCATAACAGTCTTACAAAGTCTTTGAAAATTCCAGCAGTAAGAATTTCAAAGTGTCTTTGATGTGAAATATTAAACTCTTCTATTATTAAGAGAAATTGGGGTAAATATAATAATAAAGACTGTGTCTACTCTCTCGGAAGAAATCACGCAGTGGCGGATTTACCAGGAAGCAAAGGAAGCAATTGTTTGGGGCCCCGCTTGGAGAGGGCCCCCAAAATTTGAAAATTTTTTAAAACTTATTTGAAAATGTAAAAATAATTAAAAATATTAAAATTTTTTGAAATAAAATAAAAATGACATTGCCATTTTCAATTCTTCGATGGGCCAAGAAAAAGTCAGTGATTTAAGCCTACTGTTTATCGAAAAAGACAAGCTTCGAGAACTTGACTTTGATGATATTATTAATCAATTTGCGACAGAAAAAAGTAGAAAGAAATTGTAATGGAGATGGTTCAAATAATTTATTGATTTTGCAAAATTGATCTGTTTTTTGTTATTTAAAAAGAAGAGGGGGGGGGGGAGGGTTATATTAAAACGAGGGCCTCAAAAATCAGTTGTTGATTGGAGCCCCGTCTGAGGTAAATCCGGCATTGAAATCACGAGATTATTATGTACCGTTTTAAGATGAAAATTTTAAGTTAATTACCGTTTGCAAGTAAAACTAATTATTTTGATAATGCTGAAAGAAATGTTTATGGTGTATAAATCATTAAAAGCAATTACCTATCATTATAACTGGAATGGTTGTCTGGAAGAGATCGCTCTGAGCGATAAGACCGCCCATTGTAACACTATTTTAAGTTTTCTCTTGTTATCTTATTATTTCAATGTGGTGTTATCAATAAAGTGTTTTGTATTGTATTGTATTGTGTATAACAGGACCACGTAAGAATCTTGACGCAATGGTGTTTTAAAGGTTTGTTTACACTATGCTTGTTATTTTAACACAAAACAACAAATGCATATACATAACAATAACAAAAATATTTGTTGTTATCATTTTTAATAAAGAGAATTGTGAAGAATTGAGGTTCTTTAATACCAAAGTACTGAGAAATCAAAAAATGGCATATTTAAAGATATCTAAACCCATGAGTAAGCGAGCTATGAGGTATTTAGTCGCATATAAATGTATAATTCTTTCTCTTATTACTTAATTCTTTACATCGTAGTAAGCTTTTAGTAGGCGTATAGCGTAGTAAACTTCTCATGCTTTATATTTTTACCCTGAAACCAGTACACATGAAGTTCAGTGCTGCTTCTGCTTGCTGCTACAAGATAAAGATTCATAAAGAACATAAAGATTCATATTCTTAAAAATAAAGAACGCACTTGTTTACTTGACCATGTATTTTTTCGCACGATGATAAAATGTTTTTGTGTAGTATATTAATTTGTACCAAGTACTTATTATTCATATGTACTAATTAAGCAAGATAAACGTTCAAGATGTATTAAAAATACACACTTTTAAAGCGTTAACTTTTTAAAGATTTTTGTTCCTTAGGCAGCTAATAGTTTAAGCCAAGAATATCATAATATATATATTTTAATATATTATAAAAAGGTAAAATACCTGTATTATGATATATATATCATAATATATTTCTCTTGTTTATAAGAAACTGCAACAAGAATCCATATTTATATATCAAACTCAAGATTTCATAATTTTTTTATTTTAATTACCCTCTGGGGAAAAATAATTTTAGAGTGACAAGGATTTTGCCCATGGGCGCTTATAATTTTTTTTTTTTTGCCTTTACATAGGTTAAGAACTATTCATAATATGCTCGATACTATGATAAGGGTTAATGAACCTTTTTTTTGGGTCAAAATATTTTTAATTTGGAAGGAACAAAAATGCAGTACGAAAATCATTACACATTTATTTTTATTTATTTCTTATAATAAACATTAATTTTTAAAAGATAGGTTAATAAACATTTTTTTTAACTTTTGCAATACCAAATAAATATTTGTTGCCGTTAATGTATTTACAGTATCTTTACAACCTAATGTACACTGTATGCCACTGTATTGCTACAGAAGCAGCCAATAAGAAAATAACTATTATTTGGGTTAAGCAAAATTTGTTTTGATGTAATCATTTTCCTCTGTTTATACAATACAATATAAATAAAGTAATGCCTAAATGTTTGCCTACGTCTCCAAATAGGGATATATCTTCTATCTTGGGGTGAAAGTAAAGAGGGGCAAATCTGTGTATATAATAATAATAATGCTAAATTAAGGATGATTGGCTTTCCTCGTGAGTTTTGTGTATAGACAGAATTTTATACTTTGGAGCACTTTAAAACACTAGATGACATGTAGAATACTATGGTTAATATTTTAAGTCCGGTCTTCATTGTAATTTAAAGTAATACAAAATGTCAAAGTTTATATGGTGGATAGACTGTGTTGCAACGAAAAAAATATTGGAATGTCTTCTGGATGGAAAGCGAAGTGTCGGCAGGTCCTGTATACATGTGTGTGAAAGTAGAAACTTATTCAAAATCAAACTTAAGGAATAATAGAACCGACAAAAAGATAAGGATAGGCATTTTAGTTTATTATTTTTAAGGATTATTATTTAGATCAGCTCGGTTATAATTAGGTTCAAGGAAACTAGTTTATTGCATCTCTCTACTTTACAACCATAGTAAGCGAAAAAGCTCTAAACGCTAAAAACTCAAAAAAAAATCTAAACACATTTAAATTTGACATATTGCGTGGATGCGTTCAAAAACGGTTAATCAAACATCCAAGTGTTTGGCCTTTGGATTCCGGATTATTTAATCTTACACAGATACATGTACTCATAACCAGCAACAAGTCAGTAATAGTGTTACGCCCTAAATTGTGTATTAAGCGTACTAAAATTATTGCCGTAGATTATAAAGTGCACCAACGCGACAAAGAGGAGAATACGGTACGGATAGCAACCTTAATCGTAATATTAATTGATGCAAATTAACGCCTCTTCTGAGACAGAACTCCGAATTTCTGACTCTTTGGATGATGTTCAAACCACTAGACAATTAGAAGTTTTAGTATAATCACAATCATCATCAACTTATTAACATACCGACTTTGCCATACTTTCAATTTGGATGAAAATACCATAAACCGTGTGTGGTACACGGACCAAGTTCAGATTAGTCACCAATACAATGACCGGTCAATGCGAAAGTTGCTTAACATCTTCAATAACAGGCCGAAGGTTTGTACCACTGCACAAGCTAAAGCTTATGCTCCAGATGACTGTTTGCTGATATTTCATCCAGGTTATCAGTTCTTTGAGAGACGTGACCTCACATTTCCAGTTTAGCGAAGCATTTTGGATATTTTATTTCGAAGACTTTTTATACACGAGCTTTGAGACTTATGTCTTACTTCTCGTGGAAACCTTTTAACAATATTCTTGCCACGATTATATGAAAAATAACATATTATTTTGATGAATCCACTTATAAAAATGTGTCTTATTTCTGTCGTTGCTTCATTCGAATACACTGTTTATTTTCACCTGTATAAAACTCCTGAGAATTGCTCAAAAAATGTAATGATGTGCAAACAACGCCCTCTTCAAAGGTTTCTTTGATAAAAAAACTGTAGAGGCTCACTTTTATCTAGTAGTATTATTTATTTCCATCATAAGAACGTGTAATTTGATTGTTTACGTATTTAAATCATAGAAAAATATTGCTTTAAATATTATATTAAAACATCTTCATCTATCCAGGTGAATTGTCTTCGAATTGAGCTACTGAGAAGTCTGACTGTTAACTTGTTGGTAGCTCAATTATAAGAATTTATTTATATATAAAAGTTAGTTTATTAAGAAATAATGTAATTGGTTTGTTAAGATACATATATCCGTATCTAGTTTTTATTAGTAGCGCGTTCTACCACCGCACTAGAAACAACAACTATACTACAAACATTACTTTTAGGAACATTCAATAAAAGTATTAACATTTTGTTTGATTTTTTGAAGTATTCGTTAGTAGTTGAGACTGCAAAAATAGAATACAACATTTTAAACATAGTGTATTTTCTGAGTTTAAATAAATATAACATGAACAATTTATTTGATCTTAATAGAGTACGTGCTTGCGTGTATTACTTTTAGCATGCCTACGAATTACCTACTAGTTTAGAAAATGCTTCAATCACTCCATCTTTAAAGCCAATCGTTTTTAGTTAATTAGTCAATAATAACAATAAAAATTTTTTACTGTAAAGGTATGGAGTACCGTTTATTGTATACGAGAAAACAATACTTGTGGTTTAGGAAATGTAGTCGTGCTAACAAGCTAGCTCAGATTTAATGCTAGAGCTGCTTTAAGTTCAGTTCTGACAGAGTAACAAGCTGCTTTATTAAACACTAAGACGGGTTAGCAATGGGCATGTGTACTATGAAACTATGGATTAACATTTCATCTTAAGGATCAATCTTAAGTAAATGATATATTATATAGTGACATCCTTAAATATACTGTGTCGGATAAATGAATACGGAAGCTCATTGCCATATTCAAGTGTATTGCAAACTTAGACTTCTTCGACATTTATTATTTGTATTAAAATATTTACCTACGATAAGATCTTTTGAAATACTTCTCACATATTGACGTGTTTTCGAGATAATCAAATTGAAAAATAAATGGTTAATAATTCAATAATGTTATAAACACTATAGTAAAACAAAATTTTGTTAGTTAATACAATTTTTAATTGATCCAAATTCCTGGTTAGAAAGTTCATTGTACTATCAATGGCACTCTTAGTAATGCTCATGATATATCGAAGAAAATACGTGACACGAAAAGCCTGAAGAAATTACTCAAGCGCACCTGACACTTCATTTATAACATAGTCATTTATAACGCGTCACTTTTCACATGAGCATTTTCTAGAACAGGTGTGGTCTCCATTATCCGTCATTGTTACCGTCGATATTTCAATAGCTTTTACACCTGAAAATAATCCAGAATACTTAAATAGGAGCGTGAAGAAAACTCATTGTAGATGGATTTTTTCATGAAATAACAATGACAGTACTCAGTTAATGCTTTCGGCAACTGGCTTTGGTAGACGTCTGTAAAGCAATGAGAGAATATTTATGGCTGCTTTCTGTTTCGGGAGACATGTTAAGCTGTTATTCTCGACTGCTGTAGAAGTGGCTAATGCCCTACTATTCCGTACTGGATTCATGTGGCTTAATAATAAGACGCACCATTCAACAATACGTTTAAGGAATAATGGTAATGTAAACAGTAGCTTGTAATCAAGTAAATGTATATATTATTTAGTTCAAATAATTATAGTTAATTGATTCGACTTATAATAAGTAATTGAGACGCTCGAAAGTTCTTGTTCTTATGGCATGCTTATGTAGCTCTCATCCACGACAAAATGACGATTTGATTTTTTTTATTAAATTAAGTGAAATTACAATAAATAACAACATTATAATAATATATTTCTTATAATCTCAAGTTTAACGCTTCAGTAAGGTTAAATATTACATCCCCCCGTAACTGTATAGAAAAACCTTAATTATTTAATGGAATTGTGTTAAGCAATGCATTGTTAATATTTTTGACAAATTGTTTGTATTGTTAAATATATTATTACTACAGTATTAAATATAAGATACCTTTGCATATTATTTTCGCATAAGCTGCACAAAATGGCAAAATAAAAATATAAAATAAAATCGTTAGAATACAGTAAAAATTAGCAATAATTTCCATACCGTTAAAAAGGTAAAACTTTTTCTCTCATACAACTAACTACATTTTTAAATATTCACCAGCTCACAACTTTCGCAATCTAAATGCAATTATAGAGTTACTAGGTTATTGGAATCCCTATCCAATGTTGCCGATATTTTGTTAGTTTTCAAATTTCAGCAAACATTTCAATGTTATGTAACAAAAACCACAACGCAAACTTCTTGCTATGTAGATAATAATGGTTTCTAATTCAACATCCCTCGTAAAAAATACTAATATTTATTGGTCAACTAACTATATTAGTATGCGTCCAGATCTGGCAAATACGCACGCTGATAGGAAGCTGATAGAGACCCGCGAGCTGCGTGCGTTTCAAGTTTGCGAGCGTCTTCTATGTCGCTCACTCGCCAGTTATGCATAATATTACTAGGCGATGCAGTCGCTAAGCATAAAGCTTCGCTAGCTCCAAATATTGGAGCGGAGCGTAATACCTAAAAAAAGAAAAAAAAATTGTTTCGATGGGAATTTTGCGAATTTCAAAATTCGTCACAATCCTAAACCTATTGATTCGATTTCACAAAAAAAAAAATATTAAAATCGGTTAAGAACTCGGTAAGTTATGGCGTAACTGACATTGCGCTATTGAAGCTGATCCATGGGAGCTTCGCTCGCTCCGCTCCAATAATTACCTTGTTTTCTGCGTTCAGCAGAAAGAAAATTATTATCTTGGTAATAATAAAGCAATGCTATGTTAAAAAATGTTAATTACCAAACGATATAAAGTACCAAAAACTTACTAACGACATGTTAATTTTCTATGTCTCATTACTCTCGGATAAAGCCAATTTTATAGCGTCATCGTTAATTTTTATCGTTCTTTTAACATCATAAAACAATACTATGACTTTTTATCTCAAAACTTCCACAGCGCCCATCGCTCTTATGTTATTAAATAATGCTACCGATCACAAAGCATTATTAATATAGTTATAGGTATAAAGTTTATATGTCCGATATAGAACTTAGTATGGACTATGCAAGAGGTAGGCATCTATGAAAATTCCAGTATTCTTTGAACAACTATCTATCCCTTTGAATGAATGAATTGAATGAATGAATGAATTGCATTTTAATGAATTTATTTATTCACAGAAAACAGAGTATAAGTATAGGTTATAATTTGTAATTTTTTCCGTCTGTCTTGCCATCATCGGACATGTGAATGTTTTGTTTAATTTATTCCTTATCTAAATTGTAGTATGTTTAATTTTATTCTGTAAAGTTGTTAGGCTAACAATATTCAGAATCTACAGAATAAAAATAGCACTACCTCTAACATTGAATGCATCTCTACAAATAAGTGCAAACGGACTTATAAACAGACTAGCTGTTGCCCGCGACTTCGTCCGCGACAATTTCTGTTATTATAATTCTTCACTCATGCTTCGCTCCTATTGGTCGCCACATGATGTTATATAGCCTAAAGCCTTTCTCGATAAATGGACTATCCAACACAAAAATAATTTTTCAATTTGAACTAATAGTTCCTGAGATTAGCGCGTTCAAACAAACAAACTCTTCAGCTTTATAATATTAGTATAGATATCAGGATTTCATTGAACTGAGTTCAATGAAAGTTCATCCAACAAAGTTCCATCCTCAGCCGTGTCAATGTAGGAAACGAATTTATAGATTAAAACAATGAAATATCGACTGTCACAACTACTCGAGCTCTTTGTTTTAACCCCAATTAAAGCAGATACTATTATAATTACTAAAATATATGATCAATAATTTTTTAACTGTCGTGACTAGGAAACAAATGCTTATGTTTATCATATAAACATATTTTTACAAAGATTCCAGCCTCTTTTGATACATGCTGTCAATTGCATTTATTTTAGAATTTGTGAGCTTTTAATTATTTATTTGTTTAACTGTGCGAATTGGTGGAGCGCCCTGCGGATACGTGCGTGCTCGAAACACGGAGGAGTTCGAGATAATTTATTATTGGCCCTCCATTCTACGACTCAAAATTAGTTAATCTCCTCAATCATAGTATTCTCTATCAATCAATCAGTAGATCAAGTTCCTCAAATAAAAAAAAGAAATGATTTTATTACAAATAATTTAATACGCGTATTTTTTTAAATATATTTGGATTTTTTTTCAGATTTAGATAACGCGACATTTTTCGTATTATTTGATTGTACATTCAGTTTTTTTTTTATTATAAAAAGCAATATAATATATAATTATATAAATAGTTTGATGGGATGCTCGAGTGTTTCCAATACCCATTTTGAGTTTTGTGACTAACATAGTTAACTAAAATCATAAGGTCAGTTTCGATACAAGCTATATCGATTGAGAGCTCAATCGAAGCTTGAAAAATTAAACACACGGAGACAAAAATATATTTGCCGTCACAAGGTAAATTAGCAATTTTCGTACACTTTAGGTAAAGACGTTAATTCTGAACGTCACGTGCTAAGACAATAAGCGGTGTAATTAATGGAGAAATGCCTTAAACTGTTACAACATACGCGTAATGTTTGTATAAGGAATATTGAAACAATACGCGTTTCAACGTACCCATTTGATAGATAACAACCATTCCAATTAAGAATTTGAACTTAAAGGAATATAGTAGTATGCGAAAAGATGTGTTATTTACAAGCTATAATTTAAGTGGAAATTAATTATTGAACCGATAATGGTGGCAGATAGGACACTCCTACATTGGCTAACACGGCGAAAGTCACATTTTCTCTTAATTAAAGAAGCTTGGGGGAGGCCTATGTCCAGCAGTGGGCGTCGTACGGCTGATATGATGATGATGATGAAAGAAGCGGTCCGCGTGATACTTTAAAGTAGTATGTATGTATGTCTTAGATTAACTTTTTTGAATTTTGAGAATGTTGCTAACGAAAATTAAATAAAAATAAGAAAAACACGTTGCACATAATTTTATTTTGCTATTGAAATACTTCTTAATTAACATTTAACCGAAAGGCATGCATAACAATATTTAAATACTTTGAAAAATAACAATTAGAGATGTCTGATTAATGATGATCGAAGTAACCCCTAAATGAAATAGTTACATAAATAAAAACTAAGATATTTTTTATTAGTACAAAATTATTTAATTAAGTATCACGTAAGGTCAATATTTTTACCTATTCATAACATTTTTTTGACTAATAATTGAAAATTCTGTCAACATTTAAAACCTCTCATAGAACAAATTTTTGGGAACATGTTCATGTCGCGTGTAGTATTGCAATGTTCACTATCCTGGTCAGTCAAAAATCCCGTTTTGCTACGTCTCTTGTGACTATTTTCACAGGTGCACATTCATGCGGTAGCATTTGTTTGAGGGCTTTGCTACTTCAACTGTTTATTTTGAACAATGGACCGCAACAGAACTGCAACTTCATAGTTTCGAGAATGAAACTTTAACTGAACGATATCTATACAATCGTACCGAAAACTTTTACGAGATGACTGCCGTAGCGTGCACACAACTGCCTTAAAGGAAATCGTCTACATTAAATGTGGTAAATGACGCACATAATAATTACGACATGTTCAATAACTTTTCTTACGCCAATAAGGGTACTTCTTCGTCTATTTTCCTCTTAAAACTTACAAAGAACTTTATTTACCTTAATATAACAAAATTTCTGTCGATTGATCCCGCTCTATAAAAACTTTTTATTTCTCAGCGCCGGCCGGAATGTCGCTAACAGTTGCCTACAAATCTCCAATGGTAAGAACAATGGTTGGCTAATTTTCTTATAGCCCAAAAGTTTCTCTTTGTTCACAAAAGACAAAGAGTCACGTAAAAACTTTCTTCCGCAGTACGTGCCAGTTCCAGCTTGTTGGTCTGTCACTTTTTGTTTAATTCGTTGTAAGAAATTAATTATAATAAACCACTTTTTAAGCGGCTTGTATTTGTTTCGAATTGTGTTAAATTATTACTACTCATATCTACTCATTAACATTGCAGTCACATTCTAAAAGTTTAGGATTTCTAATAAAAACAGCCACTATACATTCTATAAGATTAGGGTTTCTAATAAAAAAAATTAAAGCAAATTATATAGCAGTACCTTATTTTATTTTATATGTCTTTCAACCTCGTGATCGTGGCATATTGTTATCCGCTACCACTAAACTTGTAATTCACTATGAATGTATTCAGCGTAAAAGGTATAGTGTTGCTGGGATTTAAAGTTATTAAAATTGATTTAGTTTCAATCCTCAGAAAAGCGTTACAAATGTACACTTAAATTATAATTTACTTGTCACAATTGTTAACACTGTTTTATTCTGCAATTTGTTTACAATTAAATAAATAAAAGAAAAATTTACAATATTTCGCATGAACATCATGAATAAAAATATAGTAGATAATAATCCAGAACATACAAACAGCTTCATCAATATACTAAGTATACTTTTGATGTTTATCAATGTTCGTTAATAACACGATGGAGTTTAAATATCAGTAATTTCTATAAACACTAATTCTGGATTTACAAAGAGTATCAAGATAAAACATAAAATGATCCGCACTGGCTCCACGTGCAGTATTTTCTTCCATAGAGTAATCTTCCTATGGAGTTAGGTCACTAAGTTTTTATTTATACTTAGGAAAATACGTTAGGTACCCATACTGCGCCGCCGGGCAAGCGTCCCAGTTATGTGGGACTCTTCTCCATTCACCCACCCGGCCTAGTGCCCGATGGGGGATTGGGGGCCTACTCACTAAAAACCTAAGTGTGCACCCTCACATTGCCGTTGGTGCCGCGTGGTCGTTGTTGGCTTTCGCCGCGGGGACCATAGGGTAAGCCTAAGCAGTCGCAACATGATAAGGTTAATGTTTGACATAATGTAAAATCAGAGAATTAAATGTCATGAATGTCCTTTTAACTTAATTAATGTATAATGCTTTAAATAATTGAATAAAGAATATTAATCACCAAAAAGAAGTAAAGTAGGAATATGATTTTATAATTTTTATATATTTTATGCATTTTCAATGCGATCTTATAAGATAAATTATTATAATAGAAAAATACTAGAAAAATCGACTCGCGTCACAAGTGAATTCTCAGGCGGGAATCGAACCCGCAACCTTTGGAAATCCGGTCCAATGCTCTCCCCATTGAGCTACCGAGCCCGAGTTGCGGGTTCGATTCCCGCCTGAGAATTCACTTGTGACCCGAGTCGATTTTTTCTAGTATTTTTCTATTATAATAATTTATCTTATAGGTATATGATGTTGAGAAAGACTTTCAATAGATTTTCATCATTCCTATACAAATTAAATCCACAATCAAAGTTAGGTATCCAAAACATCTTAGTGCAGACCAATGAGAGTGCTATTTTAAATTGCCTTAAATAAAAAGTAAATCAACTTTATAGGTATTTATTTCTTAAACTTCCTTATTAGAGCCCTGTTCACAGTTCAAAATATCTGGATTATACATAAAAAGCAAGAATAAACGAGTCGTGATTCAGTAATAAAAGGTTTTATTTAATTTTTTATCTTATAAACTTTTGCGTTCAATTTTAAGTAAAACCCGTACGGATATAGTATTTAGATATCTTTTTATCCCAAAGTGTCGGCCAGGTTACACCAGCCATGGTCGCGAGCTGCGTTACTGACTAGCCGAAACGTCGCTCGGGATAATAAGGTACCTAAATACCATTTCGAACGCGTTAAAACCCGCCTTTGTAGTTTTTATTTAACTTTTTATCTTAATACTTTTTTACAACTTAAAGCTTCTTCAGTGTATATTCACATTTTTTACACCTAAGTCTTCAAAATTTAAAAACAAGAGCGTACGAAATTTAGCACTTATTCTTAAAAGTTTTTCTTTGTCCTAATAAAACAGATGCAGAATCAAGCCACGTAAAACTTCGAACTTTGTGGTGAAAGCTCGTGATTCTTTACTTAAGGGCTACTGCTTTGTTATTTTTAAGTAACGACTATTCGGGAAGTTTCTGTGGCTCATATCGAATTTGTAGTCTAGGGGCCTTTCACAATATACGAATAATAACCTTTAAATATTTATTACGTGTTTTTTTATTTTATTAGTCGTCTTATTTTAATAATTACCAGTGTGTCATAAACAAAATAACTCGTAACTATTAAACGCTTGCTCTGTTCAATAATATGGCAATGTAATAGAAAACAAGACTAAACGCTTTGATGTATCCTTTTGCGAAACTAAAAATAATAAATAGTATAAAAAAAAAATTACAGATTATTTGTCTCAGGTGGGGTGCGGACCTAATTTTTTCATCGGATATCTACGAGTATCTCATGACCTATCCTTGCCAAAGTTGTCTAACCTATAAGTAGGTTAGACAACTTTGGCTAGGTTCGCTGTCTCAAAGCGTAAGGTATTGCGTATTCAGCCTGCTTAACACCGTCAAGCATATTAATTATCACCATTACATAATTAATAAGCTTGACAGTGACGGTCGAATTTCGTGGTCAGGGAGCTTGCATTCCGTGGCTCGACACAATGTAGATAACAAACTTTTTTTGCTTAGGTCTGAGTATTGAGATACCATCCTTGTTGGTACCATCGTGTTACATGTCATGTATTCAGAACATCGTATGTAATATCTTTATTTATAAATAAAATTCAATAGCTAACAATCAAGCATAAGCTATTAGATTAGTTCTCTATATAGCGGCCACATTTACGGCTAATATATATCAGAACAATAATAAATCATAGCGTTAAGTGTAATGCTTATATTTACTTGCAGTTAAGTGAGATTTTTATTTATTTGAAACTTCGTTTTTTGATAACCCTTGGATCCTGTTTACACGCAAAGGACGTAATTATGTCGGTAAACATATCAAATATTCTTGAATTATAATATAACATCTAATAATAAAGATCAATTTATATATTGTTAGATGTTTAGTATAATTTTTATCTTAAAGAAACATTAGACACACCTGTTAATCGAAATTTATACAATTTTATTTTTCCCAAGTCCAAATTGGACAGATTTTAATGAAAACAAACACCAGCCACTAAAACGCACAGCTGTGTGGGCGAATTGGTAAATTTCTCAATTAGTATAGTACTTTTAGTATTTTCACAGAAAGTTATCTAGGAGGCAATTTTACATTTTCTGAAAAGTTGATCAAATATTTCACAGCTCTTATTAAAAAAAAAAAATAAACAAATTATATATTTGTAAAAAAATGTCTTTAATTATATGCGTAATAGTCAAGCGAATCGAGTTTAGGCGTTCTATTTGACGTTTCAAGTTGATTCATTACTTTATTTTGACAATAACTTGGCTCTACGCCCAGATAATATTTCGTTTCGCTTTTAGGGTGCCCAATTGGATACTTTCTGTCAAGTTAATTTTATTCAAATGTTCTTTATTAAGGATATTCTTTTTAGACAGTATTGAGACAAGTGGCTATTTGTTAATCTGTCACACAAAATAACGAGGGGAATTTAATATTGCAAGAATTAAATCCATTAAGAAAAGCAAAGCAAGTAATAAATGTAGTTGTTGTGTTATGTAATAATTGTGTTCAATTTTAAAAGGAACTATTAATTTTATAAAGTTGCTATAATAAACCATTTATAAAAATATCAAAGAATATTCTGCTACTATAAAATCTCGCAGAAATATGTTTAACAAACGAGAATAAATGAAAAACGAATTAATCTAAATGACATGCGGTTTTCCACGATAGAAGAGGTGCTTATTTTCTGTTTCTCAGAATTCTACTTCGGAGAGAAGCAGATATATCCTCATTTGAATTTACTTGTTATAATACTAAAAATTAACAAGATAATAAAAAGAAGAACTCACGGAAATATGGCATGTCCAATTTTTTTATCAACACATATATGTATATATATATGTTTTGAATGAAACGAAAAAACCATAAATAAACCTTAAAACAAAAAGGTCGTCACACCCGATTGCACTTAATTTAAGAATCGCCAAAGTTGCTTAGGCGATGCTTATAAGCGTTATCTGGAAAGTCAGCCGTCTATTCAGTACATTGGAGTAATCTGCAATGTAATATAGATATGTGCTCTCAATTCACTAAGCCTTCATTTATAGAATGGGTTCCGACTGCTACAATTTTTCTTGTATTTGAAAATATTTACCTATCCCTATCGGTCGAGTGCCCGTTTGCACTAAACTTCTTAAAGCGCCTAAAGACTATTTATGTAAGGTCTAAATTGACATTTTTGTATGGATTTGATGCTTATAAGCATCGCCTTAGCAACTTTGGCGATTCTTAAGTTGAGCGCAATCGAGTATGACGACTTTCTTGTTTTAGGGTTTTTTGTATGTATGTAACCAATTATACATACATACTCTCGAAAAACATAAGCCTCTTTCTGGCGCAGTCGGGTAAATATTTGAACAAAATAATAAATAGTTACAATGCGTCGAATTGCGGAAACTACCCGTCATCAAAGAAGAATAGATGAATTATTACATCGTTATATGTCCATTAAAGTAGATATTTATACACTGTTAAATTGTATTGGAATGTTTAAGCGCTTATAAGTTCGATAAGGATTTTGGAAATTATTATTTTTGTAGGCAAGTAATATCTTCTTGTGTAATAACCTATTGATTTTTTTTTATCTTTACAGCCCCACCTAATCGACCAACCATCATGGATGCAAAAACTAGGGACCAAATGCGTCTCCTAGAACCATATAATGAAGGAGATACTCTGGAACTCATCTGCGAAGTTTACGGAGGTGAGTAATAATGGTATAAAATAATACAGAGATATTAAAGTGCAATTTTGACAGTCAGCCACGATCCCACAAGATTTCTTATTAGATAAATTTACCTCTGTTATTTCGATGTAGAAGACAATTATAGTAGACACATGCACTATTGGCAGAATTCAAATTGTCAGGATTTACTGAAGACTTGATGACTTAAATTGTTTATAAAATTTAAATGTATATTAGGCTATTCTAAACTTTATTATTTTACAGGTGATCCAAGACCTCGTGTGACTTGGTATTTAGAAAACACTGTCATCGATGACTCCTTCGAGCAAAGATCTGATGGAGTCACCTCCAACACTCTCACCTTTCCAAGTGTTGGAAGACAACATCTCAACGCTCGTCTCGTCTGCCAAGCTTCGAACACCAACTTGGCACCACCGGAAACTAAGCTCCTTATATTGGATATCAATTGTGAGAACCTAGCGTGGTATTTTCTTTATACAACATATTATATTTGAAAGTCTGGCTCTTGAAGTTCGACCGTGTTTATAAAATACACGATTTGGGTTTTAGTAGATAAAGAATTTCTTTCTCTATCGGGAAAATTTCCGAACTGTTTCGTGAGGATTATTTGGGGATAACTATATTATCCCCAAATAATCCTTATTTATGCTTCAATAACGATTTATATATCACGTGCCGGCAAACTCCGAGCTTATTGGCGGCAAGCCTTAAAGTTTTATAGGGTAAGATACTGGGCACACTATTAAGTCTGACATCGCATAAGCAAAAAATGTGACCTTGATAACTGGCTTACTAAAACATAAGATTCCGTCACCTAAACCGAAAGCATAGAACAGCTAAATCGCTCTATATACAAAATTTTTCAAAAGTTTTTCGCCAAATATAACAGTATGACTAAAATTTACTTATAGGTAGTTTTTGCGACTTTTAAAGTACTAAATAAAAATTCATAGAGAGAAACAGTTTAGTATATTGGCACCATTGGTATTTAAATACTGGTTGTAGTAAATTAAAAAAGTACTGTTGCTAGCACATCAAGATCGATGATGTTACTCGCCTTATGCTATGAAAGTAAAAATAAATTTATATTTAGTACAGCTTATGTGCTGTTGACTGTATACCTATATCTCTTGGTACAGGAAGATTTTTCAAAATTCGATTTCAAATATTGAATACAGAATATTCAATCGTATTTGCTAGTGATGAAGTTTGTTGCAGTAAGACCACTCACCGTCCAAATCCTCAACAAGAGCAGGCAGCTCTCAGCAGACAGAAGTTATGAGGTGGAATGTAAGAGCACTGGGTCTAGACCGGACGCTCAGATAACGTGGTGGAAAGGCGGAAGACAGCTGAAGAGGAGCGCAAAGAACGTAAGCTTTTTTTTACTCATAAAAATTATAAAATTATCATCAGCTAATCATTGTCTTCACTTCAGAAAATAGGGTAGAGACAATGGAGGACACAGAGGAGCTCCAGACAGTAAATTTTTAGTCAGCCATCCGATTACTTACCCTTGTAAATATTTTTTAACCTCCACAATCATAAAACGAACGCTCTAACTACGCACCATACGGCTCCTCTATCTATAAGTTATATAATTGACATTAAAATAAAAATAACAAATTGATCATGGACATTAATTGACTTCTCTTATTACCACTCCATTTCTTCTAACGTTAATAAAACCTTGGCGAACGTTCATATGAAAACAACCCTGAACCTATTATTTTGTGTACATAGGCGAAATCTCTACAAACAGTAATGTTATCAAAAGTGTTGCAGTAACAATAATTTCAGAAAGATAAAAAAATATGTATCATGAATAGAAGCTTTTATTAAAATTCTACCACGCAGTTTAATTACCAACTGTAATATTACTACAACATTGGATTAATTTTCTAATTCAATTATATTTCTTTTTTAGTTGCTTCAAATAAGAAAAAAAAGATTAAAAGAATAGTAAAAAAATATAAAGAAAAGTGCGAGTCGGACTCGCGCACGAAGGGTTCCGTACAAACATTTGATTAAATAATAAAAACACGATTGTTCTATGGAAGCCCTCATTAAATATTTATTTTATTTGAATTTTATTATTTATTATTAAAGTGAATATACAACTGAGTATTTTGTGAATATTTCAAGTGCCTACCTGTTGCCATTATTGATATCGAGCAAAATACGGCAAAAAAATCACGTTTGTTTTATGGGAGCCCCCTTAAATATTTATTTCGTTAAGTGTTTAGTATTTGTTGTTATACGGCAACAGAAATAGATAATTTGTGAAAATTTCAACTGTCTAGCTACCATTTACCATTTGGGTACGGAACCCTAAAAAAACATTTAATAATAATTTACTGTGGTTTTTATGATTAGTTTATTGATAGACTGTGGATTCTTACGTACGAAACGCCAATATATATATGTATATATATATATATATATATATATATATATATATACAGGGCCATTTTATAAACACCATCCAAATTTATATATTATATTCTTTGAAGAAAGTAACGAAACAAGATTTTTTGCTTTTAATATCACTCAGTACTAAAATATTAAGTTAAGCCTACACAAAGTTATCCGAGGAAAACTACCGATTGCTGTGACAGTCACGCTACGCACGGTGTTGTAGCAGATGATAACACGACCCCCGCCCCGCCCTCCCGTATTTCATTGATACATTACAATGATTTTCATAAGTTGCAAATTTAAACGAAAAAAAATAGGAACGTCAAATTGAAGAAGAGATAAGTTTTTTTGTTCTTTGATTATAACAATATTAATCGATAATACTTTTAATAAATAAAAAATGAACATAAAAGTAAGCCACACCTTATGCACTTACGTCGCATTTTTTAAAATTTATTCAACTGATGTACAATAATTGGTTGGAGTAAAGCAAAGGTTGTTTCTTAACCACAGAATCTAAAAAAACACAGGGATCGCAAAGGCAATTCGAAAATCGCAAAAAAAATGCAGTGCCAAAACCTTAGTACCTACCTACCTAAGTTATTTTTGTCTATTTTTCACGATAGGATAAAGAAATGTATAATTAATAGTTCTAAAAATATTTCTGTGAAAAATTCCACAAGTCTTAGCCGCCCTGAACACATTTTGCTTTACTCCAACAAAATAATTAATTAAAAATCCAAACAAAATACACTTACCTACATGAAGTTTGAAAACAATCACTTTACCTTAAAGTGTAGGTAATTTCTCTCTAAACAGTCTTGCACGTTTATGAACATTGTCTTTAATTGTATTACTTGTTTTTTCACTTTGTCACTTCGTTAAATGCACGGATTATATTCATATTTAAGCTTTCGAGGCTTTGGGCCTTCTTCACATAAACCCGTCGTTCAATTTCGTCCTCGATTTCAATTGCAAGTGTGAAAACATTTCGTTAGGTAGATAATTATGCGACGTAAATGCGTGAACGCAACATTGTACATCGCGGAAAGTCCGCGGGTGACTGATTTCATTGCGCCGATGTCGTTACAACTTGCGCGCGCAGCTCGGTGGGGCGCTTCGGGCGGTCGGTCGTTCAACTGTAAGTACCTATTTTGCCAGTAACCAGCTGTTGTAATAATTCGCTCGGACAAAATTTTTTTTTGCGGAAATTTTACCTCCCAATTTTTTTTCATAAATGAAGTGTTTGAATGATATCTTATGCCTAGAAAAAATTTGGATGGTGTTTATATAATAACCCTGTATAGAGACAATTGATTTATATCTATTGCTTGTATTGGTATCTGGGTCGTTCTTCTTTTTTACCGACAGTGAAACGACGTTTTTCTGTTTTTTTGGTTTTTGAACTATCCATAATTGTGGTTTCTGTGTGGAATTTAAAAGAAATTACATCTTTGTTGGCATTAGGACTAATTAAAGTTTCCTTTGCGGCAAAAATTAATTCTTTTTTAATGTTGTTTTTTAAAAAAAAATGTGACAGAGTGGCCATTTTCTGTGGAGACCACATTTCGGTTTACCACTCTGTCACGGCATTCTACGTTAAACAAACGAAATAATATGTTGTTTTGAGATTTACATAATATTAATAGCTAAGAAAAATATAGACGTTTATTCGAACAGAATTAAGAAACCGTAAATATCAATACTCCATCGAGATGCCATAATAAGACGAAGGACAGACCATTGTCGGTAAAAAAGAAGAACGACCCATCTATGACTGTAGTTATATAAATAAAGGAGTCAAAGTGTGGTTTATGTTGAAATAAAATATACTTACCAAAGTAATTTAATAAAAATACTGTAACTAGGGTTAAACTATATGTATATAGGTCTGAGAAAAAATAGGCCATAAATGTGGCCAAAAGTAATGCGACTTGGCCTTTAAGCCAATAAAATGAGTAATATAGCAAAAGTTATAATTTCAGCCTGCGATGTTTATTTAAAAATAGTTTGAATTCCTTTTTTTTACTTTTGATTGTATTCAAATGAAAAGTTATTGACCTCATAATGGGTAAGGCAGACTGGTAAATAATGTCTCTGCATTAACCAATTCATTACGCAATAATACCAGCAAACTTTTCAATTTAAACACTTTACTAAGTATAACAATACCATGATTGCTGGATTTACCTTGAAACATCAAAACTGAGTTATGACAGAATGTTTCAAACAGAAATTTTACCATAAATAAAGTTACTAGACCATTCGGAATATGAATTCAGATCTCGCTTTAATTAGTAAGCAAAGACAGTGTACATTGTTTAGGTAGCTTCGTTACTCTAGCTAACATATCGGTCTATCACCGAATTAAACTAACTAGAAAATGAAGCGGAAATAATAAATGTGTGTGTGTGTGTGCGTGTGCGTGTGTGTGTGTGTGTGTGTGTACAGGAATAAGAATTTAACACTACATTAGTAACGAATTTGAAAAATTTTCCAATTAAAAATATCTGCAAATCCCCTGATTTGCATCATATAATATGTTATATTATATTATTATATTGCCCTGATCTTGAGACAAGCTATTTGAAGTATAAGGATATTACTAATAATAATATTTCCTATATTTACACCAATAATCCCAGCCCAAAGCAAAGCTAATGGCTTTTGTTATGGATATTATGGTAATGAACAGAAAAAGATATGTATATTCTAATAAGTTATATACTAATAATACCCATGAGCCAAGCACAAATGCTCGTTATCACCACTCATACATCTGCCTCTTCCGAGCCTACAACTTAGTGCTGTTTGGCATCCTAAAAGTTCTAAAATAACTATCCATTTTATTATTTAAAGTCGAAGACTCTATGTAGTAAGATGTTGTCACATTTAATTGAATTTAAATATAGTTTTTTTAAAGCGATTCAGTGCTTTCACCTCCATGCTATTTTAATTCATCGCACGTTAAAAAAATAAACAGACGTCAACATTACAGAAAATATGAAAACAAACTACCTGCTCGTCTATATTGGTTAGTCACAATGATAGATCGGTTTTCAAACAAACGTGTATTGATTTCTTAATTAATCCGATATTTTGAACGATGGGCATGAAATTTATAACTTTTGATTGGGTAAGCATTTTCAAACTTACTTTTGGAATTTATCATTTTGGTTATTTAGTAAAAATGTAATCCTTCGAACGGAAATACTATTATTTATATAACCAGACGCGGTGTTAGTATTTTAAAAAGGAAACTAATTTAACACGAACTAACTTAAATTCCAACTATAAAATGTGATTTACTTAATTAGTACGATAAAACACGTCCAGCACGTAGAACCGCCACTTATAGTGTGACTCCATTTTCCCTGCCCAAGCCCAGCGCCTCCTTGCATGTACCTCACATCTCGCCATCGTGACGTAAGCCGTTTAGCGCCGCCTCCTCCAGATCGAATATTTGTAATTTATTGTTGGACCAAAGCGAGCAAAGCTCCCATGGATCAGCTTTAAAGACGACATCTATGTGACGCCATTGCTCTATGAGTTTTTAGTCGATTTTGTAATGAATCGAACTAATGGATTTAAGACTAGCAAGTGACTAAAAATTCGCTAAACTAAAAAAGTTATGACCAAAAAAACTTGGCTCCATGGGTGAGCAAAATAAAAATTCAAGTTTCAGCATATATACACCGAACTCTTTAGAGCTTATATTTCTGAAACCACCAATCCGCTCCGCTCCAATACCTTATGCCAATAATTTATGCTCAGCGACCTAGTATGTATACAGTGTGTCTGGTCATGGACTAGCCATATTCTAAAGTCTGTTAGAACTATATTTACTAATTATGTAGCTTAGATCAAACCCTATCAATCTAGTGGAAAAAAAATGAGTTATCGGGGTTACTTTTGCAGTAATATACAATAATTAGTTTATTTTTATTTTTTTAATATTTTACATGAAATTCAATTATTTTTTCAAATTATGAACGTAACAACTCCCTGTTTCAAATTTATATACGATAGACTAGAGTTTTGCGCTTCGAATAAGCCTATTTTTATACCATTAACGCCTACACTTTGGGAGATATGATTTTTTTTGTGTCCAAGTAGAGAAGATTTCAAGAACAAAAAACAAAATGGCTGCCACATAGCTGATAAGTAGTTTGGACTTAACTATGTAGTGTATTTATGTATAAGAATAGTTGTTCTAACAGACTTTAGAATTTTGCTAGTCCATGACCAGACACATTGTATATATAGCTATCCTAGCCACGTATTGCTTTAGTTCAGATATCATGATTTGCTTTTTTTTATTATTAAAGAAAATAAAACCTATCCTATGTTTTATTTTCTGAATTAAGTCGGAACACTCCATAGAATTGAAAAAAAATCATGAAAATCGGTTGAGTAGTTTCGGAGTTCATCGCGGTCAAATACTGTGACAGGGAATTTTATATATATTATTTGTTTTTTTATGAAATCATAATGTGTTAATGATATGAATACTAATAATTTTTGTACAAAAGGTAAATATATCCCATCGAAATCATGAATGTGAAATGAGAGCTATGTTCAATATCACGAATATGCGACGTTTTAAAAGTTTTTGTTGCGAAAAGAATTACGATCTATATGGGTGTCAAGTTCTGGTAGAAAATCCTAAAATAATAATTATATCTCAAAAAGAATATTTATCAAAATTTTATTATACGAAATTCCAAATTACTTGAGGATGACAAAAAAACTATCAATTGTGATGCTTGTCAACACCAAGAAGACAGATAAAAATCATTTATTATGTCAGCAATGATTTGCCTAATTTGGATCTTGGTATTCTTGGCAGTAGTGACAATGGGAGTGAATAATGAGTGGGACAAAGAAACCATTGTTCCTTTGACATTCTCTTAACGTCTGGATAGAAACTGTGTTATAATTAACATGATATGATGAAGAAATCACTATAAAAAATAGGACTTATAGGATAAAAGGTCATGTAATTATGAAGGTTGTGAAATACAATGTTACCGCTTAGTTTATTTTTGCTACAATTTCTTTCGGAGGTCACCTTGATGTCGTTAGACGTATCTCAAGAGCTATTCCAATATGAATCTCATGTATTTGTTGGGACCTTTTTGGACCCGGGAATATTAAATAATAATCAGATGACCGATTAATAAAACTTTCATTTATTAACTGACTCAATATACAATAAGTAGAATATAGGTAACATAGTATAAAGATTACAATTAAGGTAGTGATACAAATTATACTGAAAAGGTGTTGTTTCTGCCACAGTAGGGAATTACTTACAACATTTAAAAGGGAATAAAGTATAGAGTGAATACACTTACAGATTACATTTTTACAATTGACTTTTTTAACACCTTTTTACTGAGCACTTACACAAAATGACTCTCACATAATCACATGCTGAGCAGAGCGGCTGTTAGAGCCAGGCTCGACTCTTCTTGAAGCTGGAGCAATCTCAGGCAGCTCAATAAGTTGTCTTCTTATGTAATACCATATTTTTTCTAAAATTGTTTCCATATAATATATGCATTAAATATTAAAATAAAACCGGCGATAAATAAAAGATATAATTCCAGTGTCTTTCTTTCGGATGAGATATCTGCTGCTGAAGCCGGCGCTATTGCTTGCGCCATTTGGGCTATTATCACTCTTTCTTCACTAATTTTCCTCTAATATTTTCCTATGATAAAAGTTTTAATCAAATATATAATTTACGTTAAATCGCCACGAAGCACACAGTAGGTTTAGAGATTCGTCCCGTACTAGTGACTTTCGGTGCATTGCTAACATTGGAATGTTCCTTATTTGGTTCACAGAAATCATCTGCGACGATGCCTTATTTGTCATTCGTTCTTTATTGCATAGCATAAAGGCAGGTTTTAATCTGTCTATACTTATCACTTTCATGGACTCTCGCTGTTGGATTTTATATTTTTTTTCTGTCCGATCAATAAACTTAAACGGTCCAGGTGTATGGTGGCGTTAAGGGTTTTGTGAATCGCATCTAACGAACACATGGCTGCAATCTTTTAATTCGGGGTGAACAAATATTTACTCTTGGCGTTTAGCTATGTCAGCTATATTTTGAAAACAGCTGACCAGTTGGATATTCTTCTCCTTAGATCTTGTAAAAATGTATCGGAGATTTCTTGCGTTGTCGGCTGGAAGACAACTTCGCCATACACCACTTCTGCTTCGCTTATCTAAGTATCGCTTCTTAGACTTGTTCGTAATCCTAAAAATTATACTAGATTTAAAAAATATAAAAATCCCACGTTTTTCAATGTCCTAAAAAGAATAAAATAACCCTGCGGGGCAAAGCGAGGGGCCACTCAAAACGTGGGGGCGCATATTACTAAGAGGAGATTTTAAAGAGATGAATGACATGCATTGATGCCGATTATTGTAAAGATGCGCCCCCACGTTTTGAGTGGCCCCTCGCTTTGCCCCGCAGGGTTATTTTATTCTTTTTAGGACATTGAAAAACGTGGGATTTTTAGATTTTTTAAATCTAGTATAATTATTTTATTCTTTTTAATTATTAACTCAACGAAGTAACCATGTGTTACGCAACAATCGGATAAGCCCCATACAAAAGTGAAAGTTGCCGAAAGTGGACCTGAAAGTGCATCTGGAAAGTTGAAAGTTGCTTTAGAGTGCATTGTCATCGGGTTCTGAACTATCCTGAAAGTTACAGCTTTCTAGCTTATCGGAAAGTGCCTCAAATTTAAGTTGCAAGATTTTGCCCGGACAGACAAACAAATAAGAAAAGTGAGATAAGAAAAACGTGGTAATAAAAAAGAACTATAGGTATTTTTATTACCCACTGTTCGGTTTTGCCTCTGCACATTAAACAAAATTTTAAGGGAACGGTGCCATTGTTCAACAAGTTCATTTGCTTGAGGGTGGTACGCTGTAGTGCGTATTTTGGAAATTCCCATTCTCTTGGCTAAGTGATTAAATAAGCAGGATCCTCATTGGCCTTGGGTCTGTTGAGACTCTTAAAGACAACTGAATCTTGCGATCCACCCACATTATAAATAATGTCAGCTCAAGTTTCCACGGTTATGACTTTTACAGGAAACGCTTCCGGCAAGCCTGTTGCTCTGTCTATCATAGTTTCTATGTAATGGTATCCATCACAGTACTTTAAAGGCCAACTATGTCCATATGAAGACGAACAAATCGATTACTGTGTGTAAAATTCTGAAATTGTGAAACTTCGATGTGTGTGATTTGATGATGTGTCGATGAACTTTGGATGCTTGACAACTCATACATGATTTTGCCCAATCGGTGACTTGTTTGTTTATACCTTTCCGTTAGCGATGTCAGCGATCATCTTACGTGTTGTTCTAATACTCGGATAACCAACACCGTGTTAGGTCTTGTAGGCTAACACGCGAAAACTCGCCGGCAAAAAGTGTCGTGCTCTATTTTTTGATATTTCAAATTGGTATGACGCAATTAGATATGAATAATTGCTTAAAGGTTAAGGTATACATTTTATTATTATCTAAAAAAGTGTATTCATGGTTTTGCGTAGACAAATTATATGATTTATGATGACAACGAATGCAACTGTAAAAACACTACGAATAATTCTTTGATATTATTTAAAATGAAGTAAAAAACTTGCTTTCCCTTAAAAATTGTCATGCAGACATTTTGAACTTTTTGGCTGCACTTGATA
Organism: Calamotropha paludella; assembly: GCA_927399485.1. Taxonomy (NCBI): domain Eukaryota; kingdom Metazoa; phylum Arthropoda; class Insecta; order Lepidoptera; family Crambidae; genus Calamotropha; species Calamotropha paludella. The sequence continues at coordinate 8,753,498 of OV656820.1, forward strand.
TTTTATTAAAAAAGTAAAGAAATTCGTAACCTATTTGTTATTATAGTTTTTACCCACTTATAAAATTAATAAAAATGCTTTGTGGGAGTATGGGATAATAGTAAAAACGTGAGCCAAACCTGAAACACATTATTTTCTATCTATTTACTGTATCTTAAAGAACCAAGTATTGTTTATACACAAAGTTTTCAAGCATGCAACATTTGTTAAATTCGCTTTTAAATTTTAAGCTTAATTAAGTCATAAAACACTTTCTTGAACTATACTAAACGTCTATTGATCAATAAAGTAAAAAATATATATCAGGAATCCTGAACATTTTATCTGATTTCTTCAAAAAGAGCCCGAGAGAAATTCTATAGAATCAGCGAATCATTTGACGTGATACCTTGTTAAATGAAGTTGTACATATGTAATGCTTTTAGCTTATCATCTTACAAATCGCACACTCATGTGCCATTAGTATTCTCTTACGGGCGCATGTATAATAGAGATTCGTCGAAGATTTTATAAAAAGTTACTTATTTAGCGATTCACTAGTATACAAACGTTATAGTACTACCTCATAAAACTTTAAAGATAAATATTATTAAAATACTAACAACGATATTTCTGTGGACATAAAAATAAGCGTATTTCTTATTAAAAGTTAAAGTTTGCTTTTTATTGAGGTATATTTGGATTTTAAAATTGCCTGACAAAAATAAAGGCTAATATTATTTTAAGATCTTTAAATAAACCTTTAAAATTGTCTTCAGTTTTTAAATATCGGATGACAGGAAAGACGATTTGCACAAATCTTTACAAGATTTGCTGTTTGATTATTTTAGGTCAATTGTAAGGTGTGTTAATTCTATACAGTGACATTCTAGAAATGATATTTTCTTATTGGGGATAATATTATTATAATTTAACCTGACAAACACAGAATTCTGTATCTTAAACGGGTGAACCGATTTGGTAAAGGTATTTTTTAGACTTGTTTTATTAATATCAGTTCTTTCGTTGGAAGGTCAGCGTCTCTTTTGTTAGCTGCGGATAAATGTAAGTAATCTATTGTAAAACAAAATCTGTTAGGATATTTCAAATATACGATTACTAACAGTAATTAAAACAGTAATTATATACTATTTTATTCCCTCTACACACATATGACTAATATCTATAACGATATTTGAAAATAGAAGTTACTTTTTAAATGACCGCTTTTCTTTTTGCATTTAGGTATTTCTTAAAGTTTTCAAGAAAGTTATCATCACCCCTGTGGCGAGCATCCGCTCCCACAACTACACTTGGGCAACCGCCTTACAATTTGAAAATAATCGCTCCGCTTATGCACCTTGGGCCATACAATTGCGATAACGCATATCACACATGATGCGCGTGATCATCGACACCTCCCTATCGCACGCGATATGCGCCTTATGCCCGCTGCATCCCTCTCGCTCGCTGGGAAACACAATAGAGGCTGAAGTGACTTGCATATTTAATACTCCGCAATTTAGATCGCTTGCGCCTGGTTGTATGTGCTTTCATAATTTGTATTTGTTAATATATTAATATTATTCGTTCTTCGTGTGTGTGATTGTTATTTCCTATCTACTGTGCTGTGCTGTGCTGTGCCGTTAATTATAATATTCGTTTGGGTTCGATTCCGTCGTAGTTTATGTTGGAGTGCTAAGACCGCACCCCACATCTGGTGACCCCGACGTGATTTTTTGGTGCAATTGGATTGTTCTACACTAACACTACATTAGTAACGAATTTGAAAAATTTTCCAATTAAAAATATCTGCAAATCCCCTGATTTGCATCATATAATATGTTATATTATATTATTATATTGCCCTGATCTTGAGACAAGCTATTTGAAGTATAAGGATATTACTAATAATAATATTTCCTATATTTACACCAATAATCCCAGCCCAAAGCAAAGCTAATGGCTTTTGTTATGGATATTATGGTAATGAACAGAAAAAGATATGTATATTCTAATAAGTTATATACTAATAATACCCATGAGCCAAGCACAAATGCTCGTTATCACCACTCATACATCTGCCTCTTCCGAGCCTACAACTTAGTGCTGTTTGGCATCCTAAAAGTTCTAAAATAACTATCCATTTTATTATTTAAAGTCGAAGACTCTATGTAGTAAGATGTTGTCACATTTAATTGAATTTAAATATAGTTTTTTTAAAGCGATTCAGTGCTTTCACCTCCATGCTATTTTAATTCATCGCACGTTAAAAAAATAAACAGACGTCAACATTACAGAAAATATGAAAACAAACTACCTGCTCGTCTATATTGGTTAGTCACAATGATAGATCGGTTTTCAAACAAACGTGTATTGATTTCTTAATTAATCCGATATTTTGAACGATGGGCATGAAATTTATAACTTTTGATTGGGTAAGCATTTTCAAACTTACTTTTGGAATTTATCATTTTGGTTATTTAGTAAAAATGTAATCCTTCGAACGGAAATACTATTATTTATATAACCAGACGCGGTGTTAGTATTTTAAAAAGGAAACTAATTTAACACGAACTAACTTAAATTCCAACTATAAAATGTGATTTACTTAATTAGTACGATAAAACACGTCCAGCACGTAGAACCGCCACTTATAGTGTGACTCCATTTTCCCTGCCCAAGCCCAGCGCCTCCTTGCATGTACCTCACATCTCGCCATCGTGACGTAAGCCGTTTAGCGCCGCCTCCTCCAGATCGAATATTTGTAATTTATTGTTGGACCAAAGCGAGCAAAGCTCCCATGGATCAGCTTTAAAGACGACATCTATGTGACGCCATTGCTCTATGAGTTTTTAGTCGATTTTGTAATGAATCGAACTAATGGATTTAAGACTAGCAAGTGACTAAAAATTCGCTAAACTAAAAAAGTTATGACCAAAAAAACTTGGCTCCATGGGTGAGCAAAATAAAAATTCAAGTTTCAGCATATATACACCGAACTCTTTAGAGCTTATATTTCTGAAACCACCAATCCGCTCCGCTCCAATACCTTATGCCAATAATTTATGCTCAGCGACCTAGTATGTATACAGTGTGTCTGGTCATGGACTAGCCATATTCTAAAGTCTGTTAGAACTATATTTACTAATTATGTAGCTTAGATCAAACCCTATCAATCTAGTGGAAAAAAAATGAGTTATCGGGGTTACTTTTGCAGTAATATACAATAATTAGTTTATTTTTATTTTTTTAATATTTTACATGAAATTCAATTATTTTTTCAAATTATGAACGTAACAACTCCCTGTTTCAAATTTATATACGATAGACTAGAGTTTTGCGCTTCGAATAAGCCTATTTTTATACCATTAACGCCTACACTTTGGGAGATATGATTTTTTTTGTGTCCAAGTAGAGAAGATTTCAAGAACAAAAAACAAAATGGCTGCCACATAGCTGATAAGTAGTTTGGACTTAACTATGTAGTGTATTTATGTATAAGAATAGTTGTTCTAACAGACTTTAGAATTTTGCTAGTCCATGACCAGACACATTGTATATATAGCTATCCTAGCCACGTATTGCTTTAGTTCAGATATCATGATTTGCTTTTTTTTATTATTAAAGAAAATAAAACCTATCCTATGTTTTATTTTCTGAATTAAGTCGGAACACTCCATAGAATTGAAAAAAAATCATGAAAATCGGTTGAGTAGTTTCGGAGTTCATCGCGGTCAAATACTGTGACAGGGAATTTTATATATATTATTTGTTTTTTTATGAAATCATAATGTGTTAATGATATGAATACTAATAATTTTTGTACAAAAGGTAAATATATCCCATCGAAATCATGAATGTGAAATGAGAGCTATGTTCAATATCACGAATATGCGACGTTTTAAAAGTTTTTGTTGCGAAAAGAATTACGATCTATATGGGTGTCAAGTTCTGGTAGAAAATCCTAAAATAATAATTATATCTCAAAAAGAATATTTATCAAAATTTTATTATACGAAATTCCAAATTACTTGAGGATGACAAAAAAACTATCAATTGTGATGCTTGTCAACACCAAGAAGACAGATAAAAATCATTTATTATGTCAGCAATGATTTGCCTAATTTGGATCTTGGTATTCTTGGCAGTAGTGACAATGGGAGTGAATAATGAGTGGGACAAAGAAACCATTGTTCCTTTGACATTCTCTTAACGTCTGGATAGAAACTGTGTTATAATTAACATGATATGATGAAGAAATCACTATAAAAAATAGGACTTATAGGATAAAAGGTCATGTAATTATGCCATTTGGGCTATTATCACTCTTTCTTCACTAATTTTCCTCTAATATTTTCCTATGATAAAAGTTTTAATCAAATACACTCGGCGTCAAAAAAATCGCACCTCTAAGAAAATCACGTTCAAATGGCATTAACTCTGGATATGCACATGCAGTCGTATTAATTATAATTTTATTTAAAAGGTTACTTAATTAACTTAATAAAAAAACATTATTTTTCATTATCAAATAAAACCTAAAGCAACAAATAAAGGGTCACAAAAATTCTAAGGAAATTTTGCTGCTCGGGAGAGTCGCGAGTTGCGCTAACTTTGTGGGTATAAAGAGGTCAACACGGGTTCAATGTGGGTCATTCGCTATTAAACCGTTGAAGGGGACACACGCACTGATTTTACTGAAGAAAGAACATCTGGAAAATGGACACTACAGCTGATGAGGCCGCTCAAGTGGTTGCACTACTGCAAGCAGGGGTGCGGCAGTGTGATGTCGCCCGGCAACTGAATCTGAGCCGTTTTTCGGTTCGTAGAGTCTACCAGCGCTTTTTAGAGACCGGTGGCTATATCCGGCGACATGGGTCCGGTAGACGTCGCTGCACTTCGGAAAGAGACGACCGGTTCGTTGTGTCGTACTCTTTGAGAAATCGCTTCTCAAACGCTGTTCAGCTGCAACAGGAGCTCCAGGCAGTTCGCAGACGCACCGTGAGTGTATCCACGGTTAGAAGAAGACTGAAGGAGAAGAACATAGCAGCCCGCAGAGCTGCTACAGGTCCAAAATTGACTGCAGCGCACCGACGAGCCCGCTTGCAGTTTGCTCGCGACCACGTCGATTGGACCATTGAGCAGTGGGGAGCTGTTCTCTTCTCAGACGAGACACGAGTGTGTCTTTTCTGCAACGACCGACGAAGAAGAGTATACCGGAGGCAGGGTGAACGTTTCGCTCAAGCCTGCATCCAGGAGACGGTGGAATATGGAGGCGGATCCTGCATGTTCTGGGGCGGTATGTCGGCTGCCGGCAAAACCGACCTGGTCTGCGTCTCCCGGACCGGAGGTGCTCGCGGACAAGGGTCGCTGACTGCGCGCCGCTATATCACAGAGATCCTGGATGTGCATGTGGTCCCTTTTGCCGAATCTTTTGGCGAGGGGTTCACATTAATGCACGACAACGCTCGCGCACACACTGCAGCCATCGTGAACGACTTCCTGCGGAGGTCCCAAATTCCTGTGATGCAGTGGCCAGCGAGAAGTCCTGATCTGAATCCGATAGAGCACCTCTGGGACCATCTTAAACGTAAGGTTCGATCTCGGGATCCGGCTCCTTCGACTCTAGAGGAACTCCAAACCGCGGTGATTGAAGAATGGGGTCTTATCCCTCAAGAAGAGCTCCTGAAGTTGGTGAGGTCTATGAGGGACCGTATGGAAGCCGTCATCAGGGCAAGGGGGGGTAACACTAGATTTTGAGTTAATTTTAAGACACTTTTTGTACATTTTTTTTGTAAATTATCGATTATTAATTAGGACTTAATTAAGATTTTTTATTATTTTTCAAATTTTTATGCTTTTTGTATAATTTTAATTAAAAAAAAGATTGCACTTAATTGTTGTTTGATGCTCCTTTTTGTTACCTTTCTAATGATACCTAACACTATCCTCTATATAAGGTTTAGGAATTTTTGAATAAGATTTTTATAAGGTGCGATTTTTTTGACGCCGAGTTTATATAATTTACGTTAAATCGCCACGAAGCACACAGTAGGTTTAGAGATTCGTCCCGTACTAGTGACTTTCGGTGCATTGCTAACATTGGAATGTTCCTTATTTGGTTCACAGAAATCATCTGCGACGATGCCTTATTTGTCATTCGTTCTTTATTGCATAGCATAAAGGCAGGTTTTAATCTGTCTATACTTATCACTTTCATGGACTCTCGCTGTTGGATTTTATATTTTTTTTCTGTCCGATCAATAACCTTAAACGGTCCAGGTGTATGGTGGCGTTAAGGGTTTTGTGAATCGCATCTAACGAACACATGGCTGCAATCTTTTAATTCGGGGTGAACAAATATTTACTCTTGGCGTTTAGCTATGTCAGCTATATTTTGAAAACAGCTGACCAGTTGGATATTCTTCTCCTTAGATCTTGTAAAAATGTATCGGAGATTTCTTGCGTTGTCGGCTGGAAGACAACTTCGCCATACACCACTTCTGCTTCGCTTATCTAAGTATCGCTTCTTAGACTTGTTCGTAATCCTAAAAATTATACTAGATTTAAAAAATATAAAAATCCCACGTTTTTCAATGTCCTAAAAAGAATAAAATAACCCTGCGGGGCAAAGCGAGGGGCCACTCAAAACGTGGGGGCGCATATTACTTAGAGGAGATTTTAAAGAGATGAATGACATGCATTGATGCCGATTATTGTAAAGATGCGCCCCCACGTTTTGAGTGGCCCCTCGCTTTGCCCCGCAGGGTTATTTTATTCTTTTTAGGACATTGAAAAACGTGGGATTTTTAGATTTTTTAAATCTAGTATAATTATTTTATTCTTTTTAATTATTAACTCAACGAAGTAACCATGTGTTACGCAACAATCGGATAAGCCCCATACAAAAGTGAAAGTTGCCGAAAGTGGACCTGAAAGTGCATCTGGAAAGTTGAAAGTTGCTTTAGAGTGCATTGTCATCGGGTTCTGAACTATCCTGAAAGTTACAGCTTTCTAGCTTATCGGAAAGTGCCTCAAATTTAAGTTGCAAGATTTTGCCCGGACAGACAAACAAATAAGAAAAGTGAGATAAGAAAAACGTGGTAATAAAAAAGAACTATAGGTATTTTTATTACCCACTGTTCGGTTTTGCCTCTGCACATTAAACAAAATTTTAAGGGAACGGTGCCATTGTTCAACAAGTTCATTTGCTTGAGGGTGGTACGCTGTAGTGCGTATTTTGGAAATTCCCATTCTCTTGGCTAAGTGATTAAATAAGCAGGATCCTCATTGGCCTTGGGTCTGTTGAGACTCTTAAAGACAACTGAATCTTGCGATCCACCCACATTATAAATAATGTCAGCTCAAGTTTCCACGGTTATGACTTTTACAGGAAACGCTTCCGGCAAGCCTGTTGCTCTGTCTATCATAGTTTCTATGTAATGGTATCCATCACAGTACTTTAAAGGCCAACTATGTCCATATGAAGACGAACAAATCGATTACTGTGTGTAAAATTCTGAAATTGTGAAACTTCGATGTGTGTGATTTGATGATGTGTCGATGAACTTTGGATGCTTGACAACTCATACATGATTTTGCCCAATCGGTGACTTGTTTGTTTATACCTTTCCGTTAGCGATGTCAGCGATCATCTTACGTGTTGTTCTAATACTCGGATAACCAACACCGTGTTAGGTCTTGTAGGCTAACACGCGAAAACTCGCCGGCAAAAAGTGTCGTGCTCTATTTTTTGATATTTCAAATTGGTATGACGCAATTAGATATGAATAATTGCTTAAAGGTTAAGGTATACATTTTATTATTATCTAAAAAAGTGTATTCATGGTTTTGCGTAGACAAATTATATGATTTATGATGACAACGAATGCAACTGTAAAAACACTACGAATAATTCTTTGATATTATTTAAAATGAAGTAAAAAACTTGCTTTCCCTTAAAAATTGTCATGCAGACATTTTGAACTTTTTGGCTGCACTTGATATTTTATTAAAAAAGTAAAGAAATTCGTAACCTATTTGTTATTATAGTTTTTACCCACTTATAAAATTAATAAAAATGCTTTGTGGGAGTATGGGATAATAGTAAAAACGTGAGCCAAACCTGAAACACATTATTTTCTATCTATTTACTGTATCTTAAAGAACCAAGTATTGTTTATACACAAAGTTTTCAAGCATGCAACATTTGTTAAATTCGCTTTTAAATTTTAAGCTTAATTAAGTCATAAAACACTTTCTTGAACTATACTAAACGTCTATTGATCAATAAAGTAAAAAATATATATCAGGAATCCTGAACATTTTATCTGATTTCTTCAAAAAGAGCCCGAGAGAAATTCTATAGAATCAGCGAATCATTTGACGTGATACCTTGTTAAATGAAGTTGTACATATGTAATGCTTTTAGCTTATCATCTTACAAATCGCACACTCATGTGCCATTAGTATTCTCTTACGGGCGCATGTATAATAGAGATTCGTCGAAGATTTTATAAAAAGTTACTTATTTAGCGATTCACTAGTATACAAACGTTATAGTACTACCTCATAAAACTTTAAAGATAAATATTATTAAAATACTAACAACGATATTTCTGTGGACATAAAAATAAGCGTATTTCTTATTAAAAGTTAAAGTTTGCTTTTTATTGAGGTATATTTGGATTTTAAAATTGCCTGACAAAAATAAAGGCTAATATTATTTTAAGATCTTTAAATAAACCTTTAAAATTGTCTTCAGTTTTTAAATATCGGATGACAGGAAAGACGATTTGCACAAATCTTTACAAGATTTGCTGTTTGATTATTTTAGGTCAATTGTAAGGTGTGTTAATTCTATACAGTGACATTCTAGAAATGATATTTTCTTATTGGGGATAATATTATTATAATTTAACCTGACAAACACAGAATTCTGTATCTTAAACGGGTGAACCGATTTGGTAAAGGTATTTTTTAGACTTGTTTTATTAATATCAGTTCTTTCGTTGGAAGGTCAGCGTCTCTTTTGTTAGCTGCGGATAAATGTAAGTAATCTATTGTAAAACAAAATCTGTTAGGATATTTCAAATATACGATTACTAACAGTAATTAAAACAGTAATTATATACTATTTTATTCCCTCTACACACATATGACTAATATCTATAACGATATTTGAAAATAGAAGTTACTTTTTAAATGACCGCTTTTCTTTTTGCATTTAGGTATTTCTTAAAGTTTTCAAGAAAGTTATCATCACCCCTGTGGCGAGCATCCGCTCCCACAACTACACTTGGGCAACCGCCTTACAATTTGAAAATAATCGCTCCGCTTATGCACCTTGGGCCATACAATTGCGATAACGCATATCACACATGATGCGCGTGATCATCGACACCTCCCTATCGCACGCGATATGCGCCTTATGCCCGCTGCATCCCTCTCGCTCGCTGGGAAACACAATAGAGGCTGAAGTGACTTGCATATTTAATACTCCGCAATTTAGATCGCTTGCGCCTGGTTGTATGTGCTTTCATAATTTGTATTTGTTAATATATTAATATTATTCGTTCTTCGTGTGTGTGATTGTTATTTCCTATCTACTGTGCTGTGCTGTGCTGTGCCGTTAATTATAATATTCGTTTGGGTTCGATTCCGTCGTAGTTTATGTTGGAGTGCTAAGACCGCACCCCACATCTGGTGACCCCGACGTGATTTTTTGGTGCAATTGGATTGTTCTACGCACGGAAAATAAAAACTGGTTGGTTGCAAAAATAACGGTGAGCGAATTTAATTTTTTTTAAAATGAGTGAGGCTAACGACCGTCCGGTAGAAACCAAAGATGAGGTTTTACGTGTTGGTATCAGAGTACCGCCGTTTTGGCCAGAAGAGCCCGCCTTATGGTTCGCTCAGGTTGAATCTCAGTTCGCACTATCGAAGATAACGTCTGACGAAACAAAATTCTATTATCTCGTAGCACAGTTAGATCACCAATACGCGGTTGAGGTGAAGGATATAATAACAAATCCTCCCGCCACTGGAAAGTACGAAAAACTAAAACTAGAATTAATCAAACGCCTCTCAGCTTCTCATGAAAAGCGCGTCAAGCAGCTGCTGATGCATGAGGAGCTGGGAGACCGGAAGCCCTCACAGTTTCTGCGACATTTAGCTGGTCTGGCCGGTCCATCAGTACCGTCTGATTTTATAGTGACGTTGTGGTCGAGCAGGCTCCCACAGAACATTCAAACCGTTATCGCATCGCAGATGGACCTCCACTTACATAAACTGGGTGATCTGGCGGACAAGGTACATGAGATCGCACCTTCGATACCTCAGGTAGCTAGTGCTGCCGCAGCCTCAACAGTATCTCCCATGAACGAGATGGCTAAGCAGATATCCGAGCTGACCAAGCAAGTGGCAATGCTGACCACAAGATTGGAGAAAGCAGAACGGTCACGCTCAAAATCTCGATCGAGGAGGTATGACCGCCCCCGCAGCCGTTCCAGACTTAAGCAACCACCAGCTGACCACCCTCACTGTTTTTATCACTACACATACGGCGCAAAAGCAAATAAGTGCAGGAAGCCATGCAGTTTCCACTCGGGAAACTCTCAGGGCAGTCGGAAGTAGCGGCCAATGACTGCCCTTCAGCTACAGGCCGTTTATTCGTCACAGATCGCGCATCAAAAATACAGTTCCTAGTGGACACTGGCTCAGACTTGTGTGTTTTTCCGCGATCTGCTGTCAAGACGCCCTGCATCAAGTCCAAGTATGATCTCATCGCTGCTAATAACTCCGTCATACATACTTATGGACCTGTTCTTCTACATCTCAACTTGGGACTCAGGCGTGATTTTACTTGGAACTTCACTATAGCGGACATTTCGAAACCAATCATTGGCATCGATTTTTTGAGCCATTTTAATTTGCTCGTGGATTGCAGGAACCAGCGCTTGGTAGATGGCACCACAACCCTATCAGTAGCAGCAATCATTTCCGGCACTGCTGATGACATCGCGTCCGTCAAGGTTGTTTCTGGTGAGACCGAGTTCCACGCCATACTGCGTGAGTATCCAGAAATTACGAGACCTGCTGGTGTTCATACTCCACCCAAGCACAATACTGTCCACTTCATCAGGACGACTCCTGGACCACCTGTTTCCTGTAGACCTCGACGGCTAGATCCGGTTCGCGCCCAAGCTGCTCAGAAGGAGTTCGAGGACATGCTTGCTTGTGGTACCGCCAGACGTTCAGAGAGTCCGTGGTCTTCAGCTCTACACCTGGTAAGGAAGAAGGATGATGGATGGAGGCCCTGCGGTGACTACCGCGCACTCAACGCCAGGACTATTCCAGATCGCTACCACATTCGTCACATTCAAGACTTCTCCTACCAACTCTCAGGATGTTCCATCTTCTCCACTATCGACCTGGTGAAGGCATACAATCAGCTGCCAGTTAACCCTGCTGATATACCCAAGACTGCCATCACAACACCCTTCGGCTTGTACGAATTCCCGTACATGACCTTTGGTTTAAGGAATGCTGCACAAACGTTCCAGAGATTCGTCGATGAAGTCCTTCTGGGGCTTGATTTCTGCTACGGATATATTGATGACATCCTCGTTTTCTCATCCTCTACCAGTCAACATAAGGAACATCTACGGCAGCTATTTGAGCGACTTAAGCAGTACGGGATATTAGTCAATACTTCCAAGTGCATATTAGGACAGCAGGAGCTTACTTTCCTTGGCTATCAGGTTTCGGCGGCTGGTACTAAGCCTTTGGAGACGAAGGTTGAGGCTATTCAGCATTTCAGGCCACCACGAACGGTCACGGAATTACAACGGTTTCTAGGTATGCTTAACTTTTACCGTCGTTTTATACCTAACGCAGCTCGAATACAGGCGCCACTAACCGACATCCTCGCCGGCCCACGGGTCAAGGGTTCGCAACTTGTTCATATGACACAGGAATTGATGAGGTCCTTCGAGGAGTGTAAGACATCGCTTTCTCAGGCGACGCTGCTGTCACATCCAGACACCACTGCCGAACTTGCCATAGTTACGGACGCATCAGATATGGCTATAGGAGCCGTGCTACAGCAACGCAAGGTCAAAGACTGGCAACCATTGGCGTTCTTCTCGCATAAACTTAGCGCTTCACAGAAGAAATACAGCCCGTACGATCGAGAGCTGCTGGCAGTGTACGAGGCCATCAAGTATTTCCGCCATATGGTCGAGGCCAGAACGTTCACAGTGTTTACGGACCACAAACCTCTGACATTTGCGTTCACGCTTAACAGGGAGAAGTGTTCTCCACGACAGTTCCGGCATCTCGACTTCATTTCACAATTTACTACTGACATACAGTACATACGGGGACGAGACAACATAGTAGCCGATGCACTATCACGGGTGGAACAGGTAACTACACCGACACTAGATTACCAGTCTCTTGCACGATCTCAGGAGAATGATCCAGAGCTACAGGAGCTGCTTAAGAATGGATCCGCACTGAGACTGACGAAAGTACCTACTGAGTCCAGCGACGTTCCAGTGTACTGCGACACAACCGATTCCACACTTCGGCCATTCATCACGCCGAGCTTCCGCAAACAAGTCTTTGACATGCTACACAGCTTACACCATCCAGGAGGTTCAGCTACTGTGCGACTGGTGACACAAAGATTTGTTTGGCCAGGGATTCGTAAGGATTGTAGAGAGTGGTCTAGACAATGCTTGCAATGTCAACAATGCAAAGTTTCCCGACACACCTTTGCTCCACTTTCCTCTTTCCTTTCTCCATCCTCGAGGTTCTCCCACATACACCTCGACATCGTAGGGCCCTTACCTCAGTCTTCTGATTTCAGATACTGCCTTACTGTCATCGACAGATTCACTCGGTGGCCCGAAGCCTATCCTCTCAAGGAAATCACCGCCGAGTCTTGCGCTGCTGCTCTCGTGTCCGGCTGGATCGCCAGATTTGGCTGTCCAGAGCGGGTGACGACTGATCGTGGTCGCCAGTTTGAGAGTCACCTCTTCAAGGCCCTCACCGCCTTGGTCGGTGCGCACCACTTCCGCACTACAGCCTACCACCCAGCGGCTAACGGCATCGTCGAGCGACTTCACCGCCAGCTTAAAGCGGCTTTAATGTGCCATTTTAATTCGCAGTGGACCGAAGCCCTTCCACTGGTGCTTCTGGGCATGCGTAGTGCCTGGAAAGACGACCTCAAATCTTCTTCTGCCGAGCTGGTATACGGCGAGCCTCTACGCCTACCTGGCCAGTTTCTGTCTCCGAAAGACGACTACCTGACCGCTGACGTCACTCAGTACGCGACACGACTGCGCGCGTGCATGGCAAAGCTGTCTCCACGTCCTACTTCTTGGCATTCGACATCAACCTTCTACGTGCCACGAGATCTTCATACCGCGTCTCACGTCTTTCTGCGCCAAGATCGTGTCCGTAGATCCCTGGAGCCACCCTACGCCGGCCCCTTCAAGGTTGTGGCCAAGAAACCAAAATACTACACCATCGAGGTCAACGCTAAGAATATCAATGTCACAGTTGACAGGCTCAAACCAGCGTACATCACTCAGGAGACCCAAGTATCGCAGAAAATGGAGGATCCAGTCAAAAAGACATCCCGTGGCAGAATAGTCCAAGTTCCAGATTTTTATCGACCGTAGTCACGGTCTGCCGGGGGAGTACTGTGGCGAGCATCCGCTCCCACAACTACACTTGGGCAACCGCCTTACAATTTGAAAATAATCGCTCCGCTTATGCACCTTGGGCCATACAATTGCGATAACGCATATCACACATGATGCGCGTGATCATCGACACCTCCCTATCGCACGCGATATGCGCCTTATGCCCGCTGCATCCCTCTCGCTCGCTGGGAAACACAATAGAGGCTGAAGTGACTTGCATATTTAATACTCCGCAATTTAGATCGCTTGCGCCTGGTTGTATGTGCTTTCATAATTTGTATTTGTTAATATATTAATATTATTCGTTCTTCGTGTGTGTGATTATTATTTCCTATCTACTGTGCTGTGCTGTGCTGTGCCGTTAATTATAATATTCGTTTGGGTTCGATTCCCGTCGTAGTTTATGTTGGAGTGCTAAGACCGCACCCCACACCCCTACCGATCAGGTGGAATCGAAATTGAGCCCAAAATTAAACACCAGTTCCTCTAATTGATGAAACAACGCTGGCCTACAGCGTAAAATCAGGAAGGTACTCGAAAATTTCGACGAGTGTTCACAAGGCTCGGTAGCTCAATTGGGAGAGCATTGGACCGGATTTCCAAAGGTTGCGGGTTCGATTCCCGTCTGAGAATTCACTTGTGACCCGAGTCGATTTTTTCTAGTATTTTTCTATTATAATAATAATAATAATAATAATTCAATTTATTGCAAGAATCAAAGTCTCATAATGGTTAGTAACAATGAAAACTTAAAACTAGGTTAGTACATATATTAAAAATAATAATTTATCTTATAAAATCGCATTGAATATGCATAAAATATATAAAAATTATAACACCAGTTCGGTGATAAACAGATAGATCGATTTTAGATGTTGTTGATGCTGAATCGATGCTGAATAAAAGGCTAATGAATAAAGAAGTCTTGTCTTTTTACGGTTTGGTTTTGAACTATTTCAAACTACTCAAAGCTATAGCATTTAATTCCTTATCTTTTTGTAATAGACTGCAAATGAAATATATCTTTCTGGCTCTCGACCTTGGATTACCAGGAAATCGAAGAACTTCCAAACACACACACACACACTCGTATATTCAAACATCAGTAATAATATTTGTAATATAATAATAGCTGTTATTGTAATTGGAAAACAGGTAATATTCAACTAGTTCTGTAACCAAATTCTTTAAAATGTTAAAAAAGTATTATTATTTTTGTGAAAATAATGAGCTTTGATGTGGATTAAACAGTTTATTTTATAACCTAGTCTAAGTAGAAGTAAAATGTATTTAAGGCAACTTAAAAAATCGCTTGTAACGTACCCTTTCGCATGAAATCCTTTTCAATCGTTATACGGGTACTATATTAAAGCAGTAATTTGCTTATCTAAACCCCCATACACCCGTTACAAAGCAATGAAAAGGTGAAAGAAACAAACTTATTGTGTCTGATCGAGGTCAGAAGACTGTATGAATACTGGTTATCTAATGAATAATAATGTGTTAAGAATTGTGTGTTTTTAGGTTATAGGTTGTTTTCCTTGTTATATTTACAATACGGATAAAAATTAAGCAGAATGAATAGATGGCATTAAAGTACTGTACCTGCCCGATGGCCACGGAAATCTAGGCTCTCTCTTCGAAAAATAAATAGTACTACAGAGAATGTTCAATAAGAGTCTGTAATGTATACTAATATGAACCTTTATAGTCTCCGATTTTTTATATATATATAGGAATAATTTAAAGAACAAACAAAATTGGAGGTAAGAAGAGTGAGGGCGAGTATGTGTAGTGTATAGTGAAAATGTGAGTAAGTGGTTGTGGGTCGTCGGCGATCTTCTATGTAGGCGGCTTGAGGCCCGGGGCTTTAGGGCCCAGAGGCGGTGAAACCGTCGGATGAAGGGTGGCGCTGCCGGTAGACAGGTGGCAGGGCAGACGTCGGCCGGAGCTGGTGGTAGACGGGCAGCGCTGCCGGTAGGTCAGGAGGCGTGACAGGTAGGTTGGGCGGCACTGCTGGTGGACGGCCTGCACCGATTTTCTGCCGGCGCTGCTGGTAGGTCGGGCGGCGTAGCAGGTAGGTTGGGCGGCGCTGCAGATGGATGGCCTGCACCGCTGGTAGTCAGGCAACGTTAGCGGTAGAGAGTGGCTGAGTTGAGTGTAAGTTCTTAAGCCAAAAGTTTGCCTTACGGCATTGAGGACTTTTCTTGAGTCCCGGGGCAGCCGGCCCCGGGATAAGGCCTTTGAGAATTTTGAAGAGCTCGGTAGCGAGCTATAGATGTTAACGTGGCAACTTTTGCCGAAGAAGTGAATCACTTGGCAGGTCAGCTCGGTCTTTTATAGGCCCAGAGCCATTTAAATTTAGATTGTCTTCGAGAAGACATAAAAAGAATAAAATCTGGTTTTCTTTGGAGGTTGAATACCATAAATGAAAGATCGTGTCATGGTTAGCCATGGCAACGGAGAAAAACTTATATGTCAATAAATTAAATAAATACATTTTTAGTAATAAAATGAAGAAATAATAACGAAATAGATTAAACAAAAAGACAGGTTAAAATAACAAGCAATGCCGGTAAGTGTGTAGCATTCTGTATAGAAGTTTTGAGTGGTTGCGAAGCTCTATATGAAAATCTAGTGTATCTTTTCAGCAATTGAGTAAAATATTATTGTATATATATATATTTACAGAGATTAATACGTTTACAAATGATGATGCAAAATGGAATGATAAAATATACAATTTAACGAATGTTATGAATGAAAATCGGAGACTATAAAGGTACATATTAGTATACATTACAACTTGTGTAAAAAGATATAAAGTTATTTTTAATGTGACAAAAAAATGTTAATGTAGAATGGTATAAAGAAAATATTTAAGGAAATAGAAACGTCGTTTTGCATCTTTATCTTTGTAGCGTAAGTACAGAAATTCTATCATAAAATGTCAAATTCTTCAGATTTTCTCATTATCGTTTGACGGTTTTACGACAAAATTCGTTTCAATTATTACTTTTGAGCTTACAAAACTTTTCAGCTAACACTCGATGACTAAACTAAAAGAGTTAATGGTTTTCAATGGATCGTTATATGAAATTAAATAATAATAATGTTAAAGTTTAAAATGTAGTTACGAAAAACATCAGAGGTACAGCTTGTGTTTAGAAATTGAGGCAGAAAATGAGTTTAGATTTTATAAAAATAATTCCCCACAGTGTAGTGGAATTATTTCGCAATAAAGAAGTATGAAATCTTAGAAAATCGCGTAAATTTTAGTATATTAATGTTTAAAAACATGTATTCTTTGTTGTGTAGTTCCTTAAAAATATTTTTTTACTAGAGAAAAATCAATTTGTATCGAACCCACAGCCTCTCGCTGTTGAGGCAAAGGAAAAAGTCCTATGATTTAAAAATCTGGCATTCAAATGCTTAAATAACAAAAGCTTCATTAATTATTGCCTATTACAGGTACATCAGTTATTAATTATGCCGGAATAGACACAGACAATAGTAAACCATAAAAGTAGCGTGGCTTGATATAAATCTCTACAAAAAACTACAATCGGCTTTACTACTCTATATATGACTAATCATTTCGACGTCTTGCTTTAAATCTCTGATTAGTTGCCGTGTGTGGGTAAGCTACATAAAGTGGTTTAAACTAATGAACAGCATCGAAAGGCTGCGAACTGTTCAGACTCTAAACTAACCTTAACTTATAGACTCACTTTTAAGTGCTTAATGTTGTGTACTATTAAAACCTTATATGTTAGCTTATAAAGAGTTCTGCTGAGGTTGGTTACAGTAAATGTGTCAAGTTACATATGTAAACAAATGTAAATACGGATGAAATAAAGCGAAAGATAAAAGGCGTCCTTCCGGTTTTGCGCCCGTTTCTTTCATACTTTGAGCTATTTGTTTCTGGAAAGAGAACATTCCTTTGGTTGAATATAAGTTCATTATAAAAAATATTTTTTTCATGAAAGGTTTGTATATTATCTTTAAATAAAGTTAATTTTCTGTAACTCGTGTGATTCATTTAATAATATCAGATCTGAACATTGATTTAAAACAATAAATCTATGACAATTATTAGTACGTTTGATTAATATCCAGGCCACTGAGAAAACATTGCGAAAAAGGTTTTTATATATAAAGCCATTCCCGAGCATAATTATTTCAAAACGTTTATTTAGAAGCAAAATTGTTATCGTTCAAATTTAGAATTTCCCTTTACAATGTTTTAGAGCTATAGATGTAGAATTATCATGTCTGTCGGAAGACGGATCTGCGATGGGAAAATTTTCATGCGACTTTTTTTTATGATTTCAAATGTAATCTAAAACAGGAAGAGTTGTTTGATCGACTTCAAATGGCATTTATGGATGAAGGCGTCAATAATATTCTATACGAATACCTTTGCGGGAGAATGGCCTGTACGTTAACGACAGCGAACAGTGATTGTAACAAGTGACAAATCCTGTATTTATCAAACGATCCGGAAACAAATGTCTGTCGACAGATGGGCTATTTAAAAACGAACCAACGCCGACCATAGTCTCGATTTCTTGAAAAATAAAGAGTAAATTATGATCGCTAGTTTCTTCACTTTCAAGGGGGACCAGGATTCCATCACGAAATTAAAGCAGTAGGTATTAACGATAAATGGTACATTACGAAAAGCCTACTAGAAGTTTTCACTGAGCAATAATGTACCGAATACTGCGCTCTAAGGAATAGAAAATCAACTGAAGGGAAAGTGTTTGAGAAAGTAAAAGATTTCTCTAGATTGGAAGACTGGAAAAAGGATTTCGAAAATTGGTACCGACACATGTAAGTGTGGGGGCTGGTGGACAGTTCTTCGAAAAAAAAAAAAATTTAATTTGTATGTTGTTTTCTTTCTGAGTGTTCCACATATTTAGATTAACTCACTAATGTGAATCAAATAGTTCTAAGAAACTTATCTTGACGACAAAATTAAGGCCTTCGTATTCCGAGATTATGATGGAATAAGTTTTATTGATTACCTGTTGAAAGGAAATAATACATATAACTGGTGTTAGTTTAATCCTCAAACTCGTGATGCAATTAAAGAAAAATGTCGTAAAAGGTCGGCATCAAGCGGGTGGTTTCACGTCAAACACATCGGCTCATCGCTCCAACGACGATTCGCAAGCCAAGCTTCGAAATTTGGATCACCTGCTAGAGTTCCCCCAAGCGATTTTCACTTATGTCCACAGTAAAAGGAGCATGTTCGTTAAACAAAATTTTATTGTATAGCCGCCGTAGAGGAGTTTCTTAAAACTCCAAGAAATTATTGTTTTCAGAATGTAGATAAAGAATTAGAATGAGAAAACGTAGAAATGTAAAAAAAAATATTGCGTTTTATAGGCAATTTTATGAATTACTTGGTGTATTTTATCTTCTCCAGGCATAAAACAAACACTCAAGCCATTGTTTTTTTGTTCATTGTGTTCGAGTTGGCACTGTATGTTTTTTGTTCTATTTTTAATAGCTGTAATATAAGGAGAAAGTATTCCGAGAAGATCTACTAAAGTATTACGTTTAGAGCAACTGATTCTATTTTGCAGAGCGTTGGTCATGAAATCACTTTATACAAATAATTAAAACTAAAGATCTTGAAAGCGAAATGTACATGTTAGATAATTTTAATATAATGAAATAAACACTTTTACCTGCTTAACTTTAATGGCTGTTATTTAAAAGAAAATTTTATTAATTTATACAATATTCATAGCATATACTGTTAAAGTTATAAATTCAATGGTTTCTGTCATAGACACTTTAAATTTAATTTACGAAGAATGATAAACTGACATAAGTCTCTCTAGCAGATACAATTTCCCAACATATACATGGTGTTATTATATTATGTACTAAAACAATGTTCATTTTATCCAAGCTCCAGTCTTGTAAAAATAAAGAAAAGAATAATTACTTATATTATAAGGGCATGTCCTAAAATAATACAATGAAAAAGAGTCATTTATATTCAGCCAACTAGAAAGAATTGGCAATGTTTTTGTGAGTAATTTTTTTTGGAAAACCAGTTTTTCGCTGAATCAAATACAAACTTGTATATGATCGTCATATAAGCCTTACGGTCCTAACTGATTGGCATAGGACTTCCTTAAACATTTCTTCAACAATAGGTTCTGTGGTGCCTGCATCTGTTTAAAAATATGCAATATCTTCATACAATCTACTTAACAGATGGAATGAATTGAAAAATAGTATATAAAAGGATAGTGATATTCTTTTTTTTTTAAAAAGAATATAACTATCCAACATAAAACAATTTAATGTAAAATGTTGCCAAGACAAGACCATATGGCTCGCACTGTCAAAAAATTATCAGATCTCATGTGAGCCAAGCTTCTTACTATACAACAAAGCCCTAATTTTACAAATTTTACACCTTAGTCACCTTTTTGTCAGAACATTTTTTCATGACCCACTCTTTATCTTTCCTTTTTTTGTTAAATTACTGTTCGTAATATTGGTACATCACGGCGATTATTGGCTCTTAATTTCATCCGTTAATTTAAAAGCAGGGGGATGATTTACTAAGAATCCTTAAATTCTATTTTATTGCTTTTAACAATAAGTAGCTTTATTAATTTTCAGACCTATTACATCAAAATTCGCGGAAGTCTCATACCATTCCCTAGATGAACGGGTAGGGGTGGGGGGATCAATAAAATCTAACATATAAAAGCTAGAATAAAACACTTTTTTACGGATCGGTACCCCTGCCCGAGTTTCTTTCGCCAGTTCTTCTCGGAAGGTACTCCCAATTTCCGAACTGGTAGTAGACTCAGTAGTATACAATGTAATCGTAGTGAGAATTAATTAAATAACTAAATAATGTGTAAAAATAAAAATAAAACAATTTGATTTATATAAAATAATTTAATAATTAGGAACGTTCCCGATTAAAATATTGTGAAGGTACATGACAACCATCATCTTAGTCATCCTGTGATCACGGCTCCTGTAAAGGAGTCGAAACGTCAGGATTAAATATAAAATAAAATAAAACATGCGCAATAATCCGTGAAAAAGGGTTTTATTCTGATGTGTAATGTAGCGATGTGCCGAGTACGGCTTGACTCGAGTCAGACTCGATTCCTGCTTTGGACTCGCATATTCGAATACCAATTTATTTTGATTCGAGTACGCCGGACTCGATTCCAGTACTCGAGTACGCCGGACTCGATTCCGGTACTCGAGTCAGGAAGAATCGATCTTGTACTCGGTGTCTCGAAACTATCATGCGAGTCCAACTGACTCGAGTCTAATATTCGAGATAGCTTGACTCGCTCGTACTCGATTTCTGTTTACTTAAGCAATGAAGTGACACCTTAAATAAAAGTACATGCTTACTACCTAATAGAACAAATACCCGAAGTTTTTAAATACCTAGCTTCTTAAATGATTTCTTTTTGTTAATAAAACATATAGAACTTGATCTCATTAACAGAAATTTTCTAATTCCTAGATATCTCCTTAATATTCTATGTTTATTTGTTATGTTTAAAAATATTATTCATTAAAATGTTCGTAGTGTTATTATGCTAAACCTAGATACTGTTTGAAGTTTACTCATTTCCAATTTTTCCTTTTGTACTTAAATCGGTAACAGACTCGAGTTCTGGACTCGAATTTCCAGACTAAGGTTCTAGACTCGAGTCCAGGACTCGAGTCAGCATTCGAATACCAAACAAAGAACTCGAGTACTGCACTCGAATCGCGGAATCGAGTCATGATTCGAATACCGTACAAACTGACTCGAGTCGACTCGATCCTATAAAACAACGACTCGGCACATCACTAGTGTAATGTGCGCGGAAGTGTAAGAACTAAATATACAAAAGCTATGCGATTGAAACTTTATTATGTTGAAATAATCCATGATTGACATCATATCTCGAAAATTTTGTTTATTAGATATAATCCAAACTCAATTTATGAATGTTCAAAAAAACGACGAAGCGCTTTGAGAAAAGGTAATAGTGCCCTTGCCAAGCGAAGCGCTTGGCTCGTCTTGGCGGGGACACTACCGTGCCCCCACATCATATTTATTACCTATGAAATCTTAATTGTAATATTATTATCTTTATTTTAAGTAGTGTAAATATATTCATGGTTTATGAGTTTTCAGATGGTAATTTGGGGACAAATATATAGTAACAATATAATTTAAATGTAAATTTATGGTTATTTTTCTAAGAAATTAAACTAATTGTATTGCAATACATTACGCAAGCCCCCTTTTAATTATGAAATTAAATTTGGTCATACACAAAATCATAATTAAAGCCAAAACTTGGCCTCATTAAACCACACATCATATTTCAAGGATTTTAAAGCTATACTATATATATAGCTGTATAGCAATATGGTTAGCTAAGAAAAACGAGTTTTGAAAGCTATGAAAAGGCTTAATGTTACTTTATTTTCTGCTAGGATTCTTAGGATAGGGAACTTCACATTTTACAAAGGTTACATTGCTCATACGAAAAAGTACAGAATTCCATACACATACCGAAAAGTTTATTGTTTGAAAGCATCCTGTACAAAGGATTTTGCTATACTATTCCTTTTCCTCCAGGTTACATTAAAGATCGTTTTAAATTCATCCATAAAACGTACAGCAGTATTGCAAAAGTGAGCGAGTTGAATTTGGGCGAGATACGAGTATATACTAAGCAACTTTCTTAAGGGGACGCTCCAATCAAAGCAATCAATCTGTCTTACCCAGCCTCTCTCAGTAAATAAATTACGTAGCCATAAAAAGCTATTTATAGTCTTTGGTTTTATTACTCAATTACAACATTCAGTTGGCAAAATATGACAATATTTATTCAGTTCTGATATATTAAATTTTATTTTTGGTCATGGATTATTTCTGTTTGACGCTAAAATTACAAATCTTATAGAATAGTTGAATAGATTAAATTTAAGTTGAATTTAATAGTTTAATAGTTTGTTATTTGTGTTATCTATATGGAGTTTTCGAGATCTATAAGTAATTAACTAGAATCTCAATATTAGAGTCCTAATACTGTAATTACAACACCTCCTAAGAAGTTGTATAAAGTATCTAGAATTAACGAAATAATAATTAGAAATAGATTGAAGTTTCCTAATAATCTTTAGTCTCGAGATAGCCTTCGTTAACGTTTTGCAAGGGTAATATTCAGGGGATATATATCTCAATGAATGATCATTGATATATCTTTGTCTAAATATATATAAATTACGTGTCACGTTGTTTGTCCGTGATGGACTCCTAAACTAATTAACCAATTTTAATCAAATTTGTACACCGTGTGCAGTTGGATCCCACTTGAAAGATAGGATCTATCCTATCTTTCAAGTGGGATCATTTTAATTTATAGCATCATTTTAATTTATAACACAGCAACGCGTGGCCGGGTCAACTAGTAGATATATATATTTATTCCATTCTCTTCACCATTAAGGTTTTGTTGACGATCAACAATTTATTTGATATTTCAGTTTTTCGCTAATGGCATCTTTTTCTTAACATAGAGCATAACTTTTTCTTATGCATCTTTAGTAGCGCATAACTTTCTATAACACATAATAAACATCAAACGTCAAACTTCTAATAGCGTTTTTTCGGTACAAGATCTCAAGGCTCCACCGTAGAAATACGAAGCCATGGCTCAGTTATTGAGTTTTAATGAACCCATTGTAAATATTGAATAAATTCTTATCTCGATTAACAATTATTTCAGTAATCCAGTATTTAAAACCTTACACTTAGCGATTGATGATATAAGTTCTTGGAACCAAAAAGGTGCATAAAAAATAAAATTTTTGTTATTTCCCTTTTTCACTTAATTTAGAAAGATTCTCCTTTCTAGTTTGAAGGACATTTCATTGCTATTTTGTTTCATTGTATTTTTTCTTCCCTAGTTTTCTGAGAGCAACTCGACTGTCAGCATATTGACTTTGGTACCTGTTGCTGAAGATCACGATCGGTCGCTGGTCTGCCGGGCGGAAAATCCACGCGTTCCTGACGCTGTCCTGGAAGATAAATGGAAGCTGAATGTTCACTGTGAGTTTGAGTTTTATTCATGTGTACAATAAGAATAATCATTTTGGACCATATGCCAGTTATACTGGTCTTAACCTAATTGATAAAATTTCATATTTCCCATCAATATTTATACGCAATAAGCAATGTTTTTAATAAAATATATCGGTCATTTCGCCGATGGTATTGATCATTCTTTAAATAAGAGGAGTG